>CM040117.1:57587925-58187925 GCA_022559845.1 Amorphophallus konjac
ACTCTAGATCTCACCCCTCGCAGCCATGAGCCAAGGGTTCTATTTATAGACCCTTGAAACCCTAGCTCGAGTTGAGGGCTTTTTGGCGGGAATCAGCCTTGGATTCTTTTGAATAAAATGGATATAATACTCCCAGCCGCCAATAGGATCAAATGGCACCCAATTTGGCTAAAAATCTGTGGAGAAATCCATGCATGAAGCAACCATTTTGACCACGGATTGAGAGAGAAGCCGCCCATCGACGCAGGAATCTCGGTTGATAAAAACGGTCCATCGATAGACCGCCCAGGATGCTAAGCGGCCCATCGGCCGACCGCTAATCACCTGGCTATTGAAAAATAAAAAACAAGATAAACATGCTCAATTATCCAAAGACCAGGTCAAACTAGGGTTCCCGCCAAGTAGAAACGGCTCTCGGCAGACCGCCACATTTATGGGATGGTCTATAATGAGACCGTCTACAAAAACAATAGATCGACACAGAAGAAGTTAGGTCGATGTAGAGAAGGGACAGGTTGACGCAAAAAAGGGACATGTCGTGTTGTGCCCCTGTGGTCATTTGATATTCATGGTTTTGATAATGACTAAACCCTATAAGTCATTGATGTTTTCCACTCTCATTAGACTGAAATACTTGATGTTCTTTCATGACAGATATGCCAAGGAATGGAGTGGAGATGGCAAAAGTGAAAGCCTAATGATCGCGCCCAAGTAAGGATGAAAATCCCATCAAGAAGAGTCAACACTTGGTACAAAAGAGTTGATGCACAATGAAGCATAGACAAGTCACACAGCCAAGGTCGATGCACAATGAAGCATAGCCAAGAGAACACAAGGTGAAAGGCTCAATAGAAATCCTCAAGATTCTGCCAAGTTTTATGCCACAGACGTGAATGGGCTGCTAAAGGGATTAAGGGACTGAAGAGGAGAAACCTGGGATTTCCCCTGCCAGCAGTCGACCGCCGGTCCAGGACCGGTCGACTGGCAGCCAGTGATCGATCGCCCAGTAAGGGGTGGTCAATTGATTTTCCCAGCAACCAAATGTCCAAAACCTGTAAAATTCTGGTCGACTGCCAGCTTCTACCGGTCGATCGCCAGCCCCGATGCAACAATGTTTGACTTTATTTTCCACCTCGAGGCCAGCCCCATTCCTTGGATTTGTTTAATCAAAAGTCACCCAATCTCCCATGATTTGTGGATCTGGTCTGGGGGGTGTCTATTGACCATCTAAAGAGATATAAAACTCATGCAAGACGGTTAGAAACCCTAGTTTATCATTTGGATCAAAGGAGATCAAGGGAGGCTTGTGGAGGCTATTCAAGGAAGAAGGTACTGTAGCCATGAATAGTACTTCGTGCAGAGTTCTTCATCCATTCCAAGGGATTCAAACCAAGATCTGAAGCCATCAATCTCTAAGCAAGTGTACAAGCAAGCAAGGTCTCAAGGGAGATTAATTTTACATCCTTAAAACTCTTCCTCAACTCAAGGAGATCAAAAGGAAGATCAAAGCTACATCCATAACTCTCTTTATCAACCCAAAAGGATCCAAGGAAGATTATCTCACAAGGAAGAAGATACCATTGAAGCATCAGATTCAAGCTCCAGCAACTCAGACAAGATATATTTCATTTTAGCATATCTCCATATATTGTTTGAGCATTTTCATCTTGTTCTCTCTTCATTCTTGTTCAAACTATTGAAACTGAAGATCGTCCCTACCGGTGGTTAGTAGGAAGACAATCGGAAGTTGTCCGATCTGCAGTGTTGACGTCCCTACCGGTGGTTAGTAGGAAGGTAATCAGAGGTCTTTCCGATCTACGGTTTGGTGCGCTGCACTAGTGGAGCCTCACCAAGTTTGGTGAGGGGTGGACGTAGGACTAGGGATTAAGTCTGAACCACCTTAAAATCTCATGTGTTGTGGTTTGATTGTGTGATTGTTTTGTGCTAGATGCATGCTTAGGTTCAATCTCTATATTGTTTATTCATCCTGCTAAGCCAATCATTGTGTCCTTTGCTAAGCTAGTTATATTCCGCTGCGATTCTCTTTATATAGCTTTAATGAGGGGTGTTCTACGAAAAGAGGGATAGATCTATTCACCCCTCCCCTCTAGATCCGCTATCCACTACTCAACAAGTGGTATCAGAGCCTAATCTCTCATTATGGGGTCCAACGACCTTGAGGGAATTGGTGGATTAGTGTCCAAGGGTTTTTTACCTGAAGGATATTATGTTAATAGGCCTCCTTATTTCACTAGAACTAATTATCCTTATTGGAAACATCGCATGCAAGTGTTCATTCGCGCCCAAGACTACGAAATTTGGCGAGTGATCAGCAAAGGTCCGTATGAGCTTACGAATGATTAGGACTTGTGGACCAAAGAACAAACAAGAAAATCCACTATCAACTAGAGTGCTAAACACATCAGGCAATGCTCACTCAATCTAGTAGAATTCTCAAGAGTTGCTACCTGCGCAACTGCAAAATAAATGTGGGACAAGTTAGAGATAATTTACGAAGAAACCTCTCACGTACGAGAAATAAAAGCCAACATTTTAGTTTCTGAATATGAAATGTTCTGGATGAGGCCTGATGAGTCAATTCAAGACATGTATGCTCGCTTAACTGTGCTTACTAATAGTCTAAAAGATTTGGGAAAGAAATATTCAGAACAGGAAATTGTGAGGATGATTCTCATATCACTGACTCCCGCATGGCACACGAAGGCTACCATGGTTGAAAAATCGAGAGATCTCGCAACTACTAAGGTAGATGAACTCATTGGGTCATTGATGACCTATGAGATCAACCTTAAGAACAAAGAGGCTGAGGTACCTAAGAAAAAGTATGTAGCTCTTAAAGCAGGACCCAGCGGTCAAAGCACTTCTGATGAAGCTGAGGCTTCTGCAAGTGGGCGAGATGAGGATGATGTAGCCATGCTCACACGTAAGTTCAAAAAATTACTGAGAAAGGAAGGTTAGAGTTTCATGAGAGGATGGTCACAAGTAAGAAAAGGTTTCAAATCTAATTCTGAAAACTTTAAGAAAGCTGAGAAGATCATTTGTTACTCTTGCAACAAACGAGGGCATTTCAAGACTGAATGTCCTGAAAAATCTAAAAAAGCTGACAAATGGAAGGGCAAGAAGAAGAACAAGGCCATGGTGTCCACATGGAGTGACGAGGTAGAAAGCGATGGTGGAACTAGCTCCTCGGACAAGGAAAAAGAAGATCTTTATCTCATGGCCAGAGGTGACGAAGAAATTAAGGTAAACTCTCCATTTGAAAATTACACAATTGATGATTGGGAGGAAACATATATACAGCTCATGGAAAAATATGACATGTACAAAAAGGAGAATAAATTATTGAAAAAGAAAATTAACATGTTTGTGCATGATCATGATATGAATGATAAGATTGCTTCACTTGAAACTAAAATTGAAGATCTTAAGAAAATGATTGAGGATTTGGAAGAAGGAATAAAAGAAATGGCTGACTTGGAAACTGAAAATGAAGACTTAAGAAATGAGATTGATAGCATGAAGCTAAAAATGCAAAGCTATGAAAAGGACAGCAAATTGAGCAATGAGAAGTACGAAGCTGTAAAATAAGTTAACACTCAACTCCTTCAAAATATTGAAAACCTACAAAAAGAGTTGAAGGATAAACAACAATCATTGGAAAAGTTTGTAGATGGAAGAGAAAACCTAGATGCATTGCTAGGTACTAGAATGAACTTCAACAAGGAAGCGTTGGGTTTTGAACCAACAAACAAAAGGCCAATTAGGTTATAAACTGTCACATTTGTTTCCTCTTCTGATACTTCTACCTCAAAAACAACATCCAAAGGAAAAGAAAAGGTTGAAGAGAAAGCCACTGAAATCCCCAAGATGAAACCTCAAAAGCCTAAGAAAGTCAACCTTCCACACAACACAAGTCGACACTTCCTTGGCCATCGCCCACTCAGGCCGCCAAACAAGTTCATCCTTCTAGATGCCATTGTAACTGGGTTGCACATTCATACAGGCTGACACCATCTTGTTTTTGGGGCAATTGTGATTCATTTGTTCACCAATCTTATAAGCTTCAACCCCCTAGGTGGCAAAACAGTTACTTTCAACCCAAAACTTCCTCAAATGCCCACAAAATCTAACAAAGAGCCTCTAAATAGAAAGTGGGTGTCAAAGTTGAAAAGAAAAACTAAATCCCTGCTCCAAGCAAACAAAACATGAATGCTACGAAGGTTTGTATTCCAAAAGAAATGGTTTCATATTTTGAAAATCTGAAGAGCTTGATGGGACCCAAATTTTGTTGGGTTCCAAACACCATTGCTTAAATGCTTGTGTAGGAATGTCATGCAGCCATGCATAACAGGTGGTACCTTGATAGCGGTTGTTCAAGACACATGATTGGAGACAAAACAAAATTTTATCTCTTGGAGAAAAAGGAAGGAGGACACGTCACATTTGGAGGGGACAACAAAGGAAAAATTATTGGAACAGGTAATGTAGGTAAGAACCTCTCCAACTCCATTTGTAACGTGCTGCTAGTTGATTGTTTGAAATACAACTTGCTCAGCATAAGTCAATTGTGTGATAAATGTCACAAAGTGTTGTTCGACAATCATGAATGTATAATCCTTGAACCAAAATCTGACAAGGTAAAAAAAATTGGTAAGAGAGTCAACAATGTTTACATGATTGACTTAGATGATGCTGCTCACTTAAACATTTGTCTTGCTGCACCAAAATCTGAGCTTGCATGGTTATGACATCGTAGACTAGGACATGCTAGCTATAATATCTTACATAAACTTTTAAAGCATTCAATGGTGAATGGGTTGCCAGAACTATCTTTTAAATAAGAAAATAAGTTATGTGATGCATGTGCCCTAGGTAAACAAACAAGAAAATCCTTCAAGGGAAGATCTGAAAATATGTCATCCAAACCACTCGAGTTGATTCTTATGGACTTGTTTGGTCCAACCAGAACTGCTAGTTTAAGTGGTAGAAAATATGGATATGTCTTGGTGGATGATTTTTCTTGGTTCACATGGGTTTTCTTTCTCACACATAAAAATGATGCTTTTGATGAGTTTTAGGCACTCTATATGAAGATAAAGCAGGACAATGAGTTCAACATCTCCAAGCTTCAATCTGATCATGGTGATGAATTTGAAAATATTAAATTCTATAATCTTTGCAGGGCTGAAGATATTTCACATCGATTTTCATCACCAAGAACCCCGGAGCAAAATGGTGTAGTTGAAAGAAGGAATCGAACACTCATAGAAATGGCAAGAACAATGCTTGCCGAACAGCAACTTCCAAAGAGGTTTTGGGCTGAAGCGGTAAACACGGCTTGTTACATTATCAACTGATCTATGGTAAGGTCACACACCAAAAAGACTCCTTATGAGTTGTTGAAAGGTAGAAAGCCTTCTCTCACACATATGAAAGTGTTTGGGTCAAAATGCTTCATCCACAATAAGGACAAAAGAGATTTAGATAAATTCGAGCCCAAGAGTGATGAAGGTATATTCCTTGGATATTCTGATAGATCTAGGGCTTATAGTGATGGGGACATCACCTCCCGTGCCCACACTCCAAGCTCGTCTCCTCGCCCCGCAAGCACCCGACATGGTCTAGTCATTTATTTTGAGTCATATGTTGTTTTTCATATTTTATTTGAGTAATATCATTGTAATTTTCTTTTTATTTGAGTCCAATACCTTGGTTAATAAGTCATCTACCTAAGTTAAGTGTCACAGGGTTGATTAGACTAGTTAATGGGACCAATTCATTGGGCTAGGCCCAGGGGCGCCCCCTACCCCCTTGGTTATGTGTCATTGTAGTAAGAGTTAGGGACGTTTTGTAAAATGTGAGTTCCCTATATATAGGACCCCATTCCCCCCCATTTGAAGTCAATGAAATTTCCATATATTGAGTTCCAAAATTTAAGTTTCTTGTGGAGAGAATCCATTAGTGGGGTGTGAAGCCCTAGGGTGAGAAGCCCTTCCATTCCCTCTCTCTCTCTCTCTAAGGGGCCCGCCCCCATCTCTCTCTCTTCCCCCTCCCCAAATTTTGAATTTCCCCTCTCTCTCCTCTCTCCTATCTCCTCCACCTATGCTCTACCTCATCCACACACCACTAGCCACCCCAACCACCTCATCACTTCCCTAGGTGCATTCATTACCCCTCTACCAACTCCCACCAAATCTCCTCCCTCCCTTGGAGAATCTTGGCCTTCCCAACACAATCCACCCTAGTCCCAACACAATCTTCCAGCTCCCAATGGGAATTTGAATTGTTTCCCTCCACTCTCTCCACCCCTTCCACTTCCCTTCACCATTAGTCACCTCCCTCCCCTATCTCTTATGCCATTGGAGCTACTCCCAGCTAATCAGTTTGCAGCTCAGGATCTGTAGAGGACCAGCAGCTTGCAGAGGTGACCCCGACTTCATCCCGGTGTCTCTGGAGGCCCAAGTGGTATCGTCGGAAGCGTCTCCCTGTCCTCTTCGTAATAGCGGTGGTCCCGTCCCATTCTGAGCTCATGGCTGCCCGGAGGAGCAGTTCTCCCCAAACTACGCTTCTTCTCCCTGACTGTCAACCTGAAGTCGGTTACAGAGGATCCCACGGCCAACTTCCTGAAGCTATGAAGGTAGGCCTTGGCTGAGAGTTTTTACACCGAGTCTACTTCCAGTATCAAGAAGTGGAACCCCGTTCGGCATTCGGAGCTGTGATTTTTCATTTTTCTCCCCCAGGTGCGATGTTCTATCCACTCTGGGACTGAACAGACACCCAACCACTCTTTAGGCTATCTCTATCTACTTCGACCTCCTCCGACATCCCTGTGGCTCTCCGTTCTAAGAGGACTCGACAACGAATCCAGCGACTCTAGCCAAGCCTGAATCGGAGCTGAGGAGCGTCCGTGGTAGCCTCATGTTCTAGCTGTAGGGGTGCAGAAGCTACCAGAACCAGCAAGTAGAGCCCCTGTTCGTACCTCTACTACGACCAGCGCCGCCTTCCAGAAATCCCCCCAAATATTAGACGTCTTTCTGGGTCAACTACGAAGGTTCGCCAACTGGTTTCGTTGACAACAAAGTTTGGGAGAGGCCGCAGCGGTGTCGACTTCGACCGCATGTCCCCTGTTCCAGAGGGCGGACAGAACCATTGATTTTCTTTCATCAAGTTCCTAGATTGATTCTCCCCATCCCGCCTGGCCGACTTATAGCCCCTCCCTGTGGGAGGTAGTGTTTGAATGTAATTTTGGCTTCTCTTTCCCAAGTTCAACCCCCCTTGCATCGGGCGTAGTGATGTAAAACCTTGAACAGGTCGAAACTACACCAGCGCGGCGTGTGGGAACCCACGCTTCCCCACTCGCCCTCATCTCCGAACGGGATCAGTTTCTTCAAACCGGTTGAGTAAGTTCTCCACCCTTGCTCTCCTTTGAATGCCATGTTCCTTTAATATTAGTTCTTAAACTCCGCTGGTCCGTAAGAGAGAGCGCCTGGTCCTCAAGCCCCATTGCTTCGAGTGATCGCCGTGGGTGAGAGTGTGACCCGTGCCCATTGGCACCCGATCGGCCCCTTTGAATTGGACCTCCATACCCATGGGAAGTCCCTTAGCCTTACTAGCCCTCTACTAGCAAGGGTTCAACCCTTGCAACCTCCACTCATCATCACCGAGTTACCCTGGGATTTCGGTGAGTGTCGGGAGAGTGGCCGCCGATATCGGTCCATTTCTATTGCGAATTATGCTTGCTTGATAAGGTCCAAGGTGCATGGTCTTGTGACTATTACCCCCAAGGTGGTGTCACATCAATTGGTATCAGAGCAAGTCATTGACTTATTTCTACAAGTCAAGTCCTAGGGCACGCTTGCATTGGAGTCATCATTCATCCGATCCTTGCATTGTCCACCCACCATTGTCATCATTGAGTCTAGGGTCAAATGGCCCCTCTCCCAATCATATCCCATGCATACCTACCTAATGGAGAGCTCACGAAAATTGATTTCATTGACTTAGAGCCCGATAATTGGGTATCCCCCGATATCGTTGCCTCTCTTTCTAGGACCGGACAAAGTATGCACAATGGAGACCAAGTCTTTGTTGAATTCCATGGATGGTTTGGAAAGACTAAGTATTTTGATGGGGCTTGGTGTCAAGTAGGAACATTGGCGGGTCCATGTATAATCTTAGGAAAGAAATGGTTAGATGAAAGGAATGCCGACATCGACCCGGCACGTCGGACTTGCCTAGTGCATCTGCCACACCTTCCGGGAGCCCTTAAATTCAACAACCGTGTACTCTCCCATCCGCCAGAGTCCCGCCCTTGTTCACCACCCCGGGTGCACCACACACCGGCTATCATCACCCCACCCTCAAAGAACCTTCCCACCCATTAGCATTAGAAGAAGTAGCCCACCCACTTTGCCACATAGAGACAAATGCCCCTTCGGATCCTTTCCCCTCCATGGAGGGCACCCATGTCCAAATTGAAGGGGAAGCCTCGCATAGGGATCTTCACCCTACACCAGCCTCACTAGATATAGCCAAATTCATCTTAAAAGAACCCCTTGTTAGGTGGCTAAGGGAGAGCTCGATTAGAGATATCATGGCCCATACCTATCTACCCATGGAGCGAGACCTCCCTCTAGTGCCCATCCACACCACTCACACAACGATCCAATCCTACTATGAGGTAGAGGGTTTATATGACCTCCTCAAAGTCCTAGAATGGCAGCTATAGTTGACTTGCTTGTTGACCCCAGGGATGGCCCACCCAACAAACTTTAGTCTCATCCACCCCTGTGATGGGTCTATCATCTCAGTCTGCACCATTGGTTGCTACACTAGCGACCTCCTTTTCCTTCTCCGTATGGTGGAAGAACCCATCTCGGTCCACTCCCCTACCATTGAGATCCCAAGTGCTTTGATTTGCCAACCCACTAACGACCATGGCCCAATTATCTTGGAGGAGGATGACCCATATTTTTTGGGCTTTGAGGATGTGGAGTTCCTCTCTCTAGGTAGCCATTTCCACGATCCCTTTGACCCCTTCCTATACCCATGTGGCCCAACCATCTTACCCACCACCCAACCTTTCCTACCCTCACCCACCATATTGGGCCAAACCCACCTCATCCATGACCCAAGTTACACCAAAGGAACCGTGACCTTAGGCAACACCCACCTAGAGACCGAGGAAATGCCGCACCCCATATCCACCTTCCTAGATCCCTTCGACCATTTCACATGGAAGTTCAAAGGTCATCCTACATCTATGCACATAGAAGTCACCTTTGGGATAAGCATGCATGTGTCTAGGCTTACCACACCACTTGGCATGAACACTATGTTGGGTCCATTCATTCACATCACCCACATGTCAAGTAGGAAACAAGAGTGGTCCATACTGGGGTGTAATGGTCCTCCTTCTTTCATCATGGATCGTAGACATGATAGGAGTATTCATGTATGTCTGGGTCCCCCCGCATTTGTCACCCCCATGCATGACCGGATCACCTATGGATGCCCCGGTCCTCCTAATTACATCAAAGTCTTCTTTGCGTCAAAGCATGATTGGTCTACTTTTGGTTGCCCAGGTCCACCCATCACCTCTAGAATGTCTGCATTCATAAAATTACATGAAAACCTTCGCAATCACATCAGCAAGGAAAATGAGATTTATAAAAGGTAGGCTGACTCCCCTCGGCGTCACCAAGAATTCCACGTGGGTGACTTTATGATTGTTTGGACAGAGAGGCTCTCCCCGGGAGCCATCTCCAAATTGAGGCCTTGTGGGGCTGGTCCCTTCCAAGTTTCGGGGTGCATTGGCACTAATGTCTATGAGTTAGATCTTCTCGAGGTGTACGGAGTGAGTCCCACATTCAACGTGGCCGACCTAGTGCCATATAAGGGTCCCACGGTGGTACCCAGTGAGGATATTGAGCTCACACCTCTCATTGAGAGAGCACTCACCCGTGAGAAGCGTCCACTACCCAAGAGAGCCCAGCGTGAGCGAATTGAGCAAATATGGGATGAACAGGTCACTGCCACCAGGAGCAAGGTGTATGAGCGCTGTCTCGTCAAGTGGATGGATCGGTCTCCTTCGGAAGACTTGTGGGCAGTACCACTTCTACACCCTCCGAGGAGGGAAGGACACTTACTCGACGGAGTAGAGTTCTCCGCACCCCGGGAGTATGATGGGGACATCACCTCCCGTGCCCACACTCATAGCTCATCTCCTCGTCCCGGAAGCACCCGACATGGTCTAGTCATTTATTTTGAGTCATATGTTGTATTTTCATATTTTATTTGAGTCATATCATTGTAATTTTCCTTTTATTTGAGTCCAGTACCTAAGTTAATGAGTCATCTACCTAAGTTAAGTCTCATAGGGTTGATAAGACTAGTTAATGGGCCCAGTTCATTGGGCTAGGCCCAGGGGTGCCCCCTACCCCCTTGGTTATTTGTCATTGTAGCAAGAGTCAGGGACTTTTTGTAAAATGTGGGTTGCCTATATATAGGAACTCAATCCCCCCCATTTGAAGTCAATGAAATTTCCATATATAGAGTTCCAAAATTCAAGTTTTTTGTGGAGAGAATCGATTAGTGGGGTGTGAAGCCCTAGGGTGAGAAGCCCTTCCATTCCCCCCCTCTCTCTCTCTCTAAGGGGGCCGCCCCCTCTCTCTCTAAGGGGGCCGCCCCTCTCTCTCTCTTCCCCCCTCCCAAAATTTCAAATTTCCTCTCTCTCTCCTCGATCCTCCACTTAGGATCCACCTCATACACACACCACTAGCCACCCGAACCACCTCATCACTTCCTTAAGTGCATTCATTACCCCTCCACCAACTCCCACCAAATCTCCTCCCTCCCTAGGAGAATCTTGTCCTTCCCAACACAATCCACCCTAGTCCCCACACAATCTTGCAGCTCCCAAGGGGAATTTGAATTGTTGTCCTCCACTATCTCCACCTCTTCCACTTACCTTCACTATTAGTCACCTCCCTCCCCTATCTCTTGTGCCATTGGAGCTACTCCAGCTAGCCAGTTCGCAGCTCAGGATCTGCAGAGGACTAGCAGCTTACAGAGGTGACCTCGACTTCCTCCCGGCGTCTCTGGAGGCCCAAGTGGTACCGTCAGAAGCGTCTCCCTATTCTCTTCGTAACGGCGGTGGTCTCGTCCCATTCTGAGCTCGTGGCTGCCCGAAGGAGCCGTTCTCCCCAAACTGCACATCTTCTCCCTGACTGTCAACCTGAAGCCGGTTGTAGAGGCTCCCATAGCCAACTTCCTGAAGCTATGAAGGCAGGCCTTGGCTGGGAGTTTCTACACCGAGTCTACTTCCAGTATCAAGAAGCGGAACCCCGTTCGGCATACAGAGATGTGATTTCTCATTTTTCTCTCCTAGGTGCGCTATTCTATCCACTCTGGGACTAAACAGACACCCAATCACTATTTGGGCTATCTCTGTCTACTCCGACCTCCTCCGGCACCCTTGTGGGTCTCCGTTCAAAGAGGACTCGATAATGAATCCAGCGACTCCAGCCAAGCTTGAATCTGAGCTGAGGAGCATCCGTGGTAGCCTCGTGTTCTAGCTGTAGGGGTGCAGAAGCAACCAGAACCAGCAAGTAGAGCCCCTGTTCGTACCTCTACTACGACCAGCGCCGCCTTCCAAAAATTCCCCCAAATATTAGATGTCTTTCTGGGTCAACTACGAAGGTTCGCCAACTGGTTTTGTTGACAACAAAGTTTGGGAGAGGCCGCAGCGGTGTCGACTTCGACCGCATGTCCCCTGTTCCATAGGGCGGACAGAACCGTTGATTTTCTTTCATCAAGTTCCTAGATTGATTCTCCCCATCCCGCCTGGCCGACTTATAGCCCCTCCCTGTGGGAGGTAGTGTTTGAATGTAATTTTGGCTTCTCTTTCCCAAGTTCAACCCCCCTTGCATCGGGCGTAGTGATGTAAAACCTTGAATAGGTCGAAGCTACACCAGCGCGGCGTGTGGGGAACCCACGCTTCCCCGCTCGCCCTCGTCTCCGAATAGGATCGATTTCTTCAAACCGGTCGAGTAAGTTCTCTACCCTTACTCTCCTTTGGATGCCATGTTCCTTCAATATTAGTTCATAAACTCCGCTGGTCCGTGAGAGAGAGCGCCCGGTCCTCAAGCCCCATTGCTTCAAGTGACCGCCGTGGGTGAGAGTGTGACCCGCGCCCATTGGCACCCGGTCGGCCCCTTTGAATTGGACCTCCATACCCTTGGGAAGTCACTTACCCCTGTTGGCCCTCTACCAGCAAGGGTTCAGCCCTCACAACCTCCACTTGGCATCACCGAGTTACCCCGGGATTTGGGTGAGTGTCAAGTGAGTGGCTGCCGATATCGGTCTATTTCTATTGCGAATTGTGCTTGCTTGATAATGTCCAAGGTGCATGGTCTTGTGACTATTACCCCCAAGGTGGTGTCACATCATATAGAATTTTCAATGTTAAGAGTCAAACTGTGAAAGAATCACCTCATGTTTCCTTTGATGAATATCATGATGATTCTAAAAATAATAACTATTGCATAAAAAATGATGAAGATGGGGAATTCCTAAGTATTAAGGAAAAGAATGATCCTCCATAAGAAGAAACAAGAGAAGATGGTGACCTAGCTCAATCAAGCAATGCAAGGGATCAAGCTCCAGGAGAAGGTAATGATTCTACAGACATTAGAATTCGTAAGGATCATCCTTTAGAAAATGTCATTAGTAGCTTGAATGATCCACCTAGAACAAGGTCACATTTTAGAATTGTAGAAGAATTAGATCAACTTGCTCTTGTCTCCTAGATTGAACCCAAGAATATTGATGAAGCATTAAAGAAGGAAAACTGGATAAATTCAATGCAAGATGAGTTAAACCAGTTTGAAAGAAATAAAGTTTGGCATCTTGTTCCTAGACCATCATCACAATCTGTCATAGGCACTAAATGGGTCTTTAGGAACAAACTCAGTGACGATGGCAAGATCATAAGAAACAAGACTAGATTGGTGGCTCAAGGGTATAATCAAGAGTTTGGGGTAGATTTTGAGGAATCTTATGTCCCAGCTGCTAAACTTGAGGCCATCAGAATTTTACTTACTTTTGCATGCTCCCTTAGAATAAAGCTGTATCAAATGGATGTAAAAAGTGCTTTCTTGAATGGTTTGATCAAAGAAGAAGTCTATGTTGAGCAGCCCCCTGACTTTGAGAACACTAATCATGCAGATTTTGTATGCAAGCTAGATAGGGCACTTTATGGACTGAAGCAAGCACCAAGAGCTTGGTATGAGAGACTAAGCTCGTTCCTCATTGAAAAAGGGTACACACGAGGTAAGGTAGATCAAACACTTTTCACCAAGAAGCAAGGTAAGAACATCTTGATTGTTCAAATTTATGTTGATGATATTGTGTTTGGTTCTACTAAATCTAAAATGTGTGAGGAATTTGCTAACCTCATGACTAGCGAATTCGAGATCAGCCTAATAGGAGAACTCCAATTTTTTCTCGGTTTGCAAGTCAACCAAGGAGAAGATGGGTGCTTTATAAGTCAAACTAAATACATCAAGGAGCTGTTGAATAGATTTGACATGACAAGCTGTAAAATAATTGCAACTCCCATGAGCACCATAACATCATTGGATTCAGATGAAAATGGTAAATTAGTGGATGCAAAGATCTATAGGGGTATGATCGGCTCTTTGCTTTATTTGACTACATCCCGACCAGATATCCAATGTAGTGTTTGCCTCTGTGCTAGAGTTCAAGCCAGTCCTAGAGAATCCCACTTGAATGCCGTCAAACGTATCCTTAGATGTCTTGCCGGCACTCAAGATTTGCGATTGTGGTATTCGTCATCATGTGATTTATCTCTTATATCTTAAGCTGATGCGGACTACGATGGATGCAAGCTGGATCGTAAGAGTACTAGTGGCTTCCGCTAGTTTGTAGGCGGGTGTTTAGTTTCTTGGGCCTCCAAGAAACAACACTCGGTTACCCTCTCAACTGCAGAAGCATAATATGTTACTGCGGGGAGTTGTGGCACCCAAGTGTTGTGGATTAAACACAAACTCCAAGGCTACTTAGTGGATCTTGGTTGTGTCCCGATTTTGTGTGATAACACCAGTGCTATCAACCTTGTAAAAAATCAAGTCCAGCACTGTAGGACCAAGCATATTGAAATTAGGCATCACTTCATTAGAGATGAGGTCTTTAAGAATAACTTTGAACTGCATTTTTTTGATACATTAAATTAGATTGCTGACATCTTCACCAAGCTCTTGTGTAATGACAGGTTGACTACACTTAAAAGGGGGCTTGGTCTTTGCAGACCTCAGGCCACTAAAAATTGAAATGATGATCTTGTTCAAATTGGTTGTGTGCTTTTGCTGATTGATATCCATGGATTGTTTATATGTAAACATGTCATTTTGCATGTGGTGTAGCATTGCATGTGGTTGCATAATAAAGTTGAATTCATGTTCATGATGCATTGCATGGTTTGTGTAGCATCATTCTTGCATGGCCATGGTATAATAAATGTTGATGTATGGAAAGGTAGGCTATGCTTGTCTAGAAGCACTCAATATGCGTGAGGTTTCACCTCCGCTAAGTACCATGCGTCACTGTCGCATATAGGCCATATAGTAAGGGGGAGTTGTCTCTTTGAAGCATTCATGCATATGTTTCATCTTCATTCTATTGCCATTAATAAGTGTACAACCATGTGTTGGGTCATGCATTTCATCTCTGCCAACTTCATGTTTGACCAGGTCAACCCCTGCAAGGTACAAGTCAACCTCTCCTTGATAATTGCCATTGCACTTGCTTCAAACATAACTCCTTGAGTGCATTCATTACATATCCTTAGGGGGAGTCTTGTTACTTTTCTTAATCTTTTGCAATCTGAACTTCGAATGGCCTCCAGTTTGAAAATGAGATGATGAGACAGACAGACCAATGGTGTAAGAGCTTTCTATTATATGAATTGATGATTGTCCATCCAATGAAAGTGGTTCAGGTTTAATGATTTCTTTGAAGTTCTGAAATATTTGTTTTGAAATCTTCTATGTTCTATGATTTTTAATAGACCTTAACTAGAGCTTGCTTGTTGTGCTTTGAATGCCTATCCTGAATTCTGAAAATTCAAAATTCATGACAACCTTGGTGATACTCTAGAGCTAAGTATTATTTTTAAACACCTTTATGAGTTGGAATTCTTGAAAGTCAATTTGACAGAGCAATGATATTGTTGCATGGAGAAATATGTCACTTCATCAAAACAAGTGACAAATGATATGTTATAATGTGCCCTTGTTATCTCTGTCTTGATTATATTGGACTCTAGGCAGAGCAATGGAATAGTTGCTGAGAAATATATCTCCTCATCAAAGAAATGAGGTCAGATATGTCATGAGGTGACAAAGCTATCTCTGTTCAATCTGAAGCATAACAGTCAGTCTTACCAAATACCTAAGAATACTGGCGTCTAAACAACGTCTATTCTTACGGATAGGAGGCATGTACTAGACTCGATTGCTCGTAAAATATGAGTCTTGTGCCTTCAAATGCAAAAGATCATGAAAAACTTGTGCTGAAATCATTAAATTCCATACTTTAGTCATGCTTATTTAAACTCAATATTAGTTTGTGCTATTCCCTTTGTAGTTATTGAATATGGATGTATAAGACAAGGGAAGGTTAAACACTACCATATATGCACTTCTGGTTCATTTCTATTAAAACATGGATGTCGATGCATTTCGAACTCTATGGTTGATCTTAGATTTCATTAGCTTTGAACCATGTATATTGAGCACAGCCTATTTCCGGTTTGCATATAATGGCTTGCTCTCAACTCCTATTCTGCTCTGGTCTTTAAGACATTTATCACCATCTCTACCATATCCCTCGTTTTGCTGTTGTCAAAGGGGGAGAAGCAGAAACTCCAAAAATTCCTTTTTGTGAGTTGCCTTTGTGAGTTGTCCCAAGGGGATAATCTTTTTTTGTGAGTGATGTGGGAGAATAATGTGTGAGATGGGGGAGAATAATTTTTGTCGTTGCTGATGGGAGAGAGAGAATTCATGCTCATCATGTTCATCTCATGCATACATTCATGCACGCATTTGCATAGCATTCACATGCGCTGATCATCCATGCATATATATCCGCATTCACATACTTTCATCATCATGGATCTTGAGCTGCACATGTTTTCATCATCATGGATCTTGAGCCGCATATGTTATAAAATTTACCATCTTGGGCATTACTGGCACATAATGACTCACAGTGTTGCCATCATCAAAAAGGGGGAGAATGTTGTGTCCCTGTGGTCATTTGATATTCATGGTTTTGATAATGGCTAAACACTATAAGTCATTGATATTTTTCACTCTCATTTGACTGAAATACTTGATGTTCTTTCATGACAGATATGCCAAGGAATAGAGTGGAGATGGCAAAAGTGAAAGCCTAATGATCGCACCCAAGCAAGGATGAAAATCCCTTCAAGAAGAGTCAACACTTGGTACAAAAGAGTTGATGCACAATGAAGCATAGACAAGTCACATAGCCAAGGTCGATGCACAATGAAGCATAGCCAAGAGAACACAAGGTTAAAGACTCAATAGAAATCTTCAAGATTCTACCAAGTTTGATGCCACAGACGTGAATGGACTGCTAAAGGGATTAAGGGACTGAAGAGGAGAAACCTGGGATTTCCCCTGCCAGCGGTCGACCGTTGGTCCAAGACCGGTCGACCGGCAGCCAGCAGTCGACTGCCCAGTAAGGGGCGGTCAACTGATTTTCCCAGCAACCAAATGTCCAAAACCTGTAAAATTTCGGTTGACCGCCAGCTTCTACTGGTCGACCGCCAGCCCCGATGCAGCAATGTTTGACTTTGTTTTCCACCTCGAGGCTAGCCCCTTTCCTTGGATTTGTTTAATCAAAAGTCACCCAATCTCCCATGATTTGTGGATCTGGTCTGGGAGGTGTCTATTGACCATCGAAAGAGATATAAAACTCATGCAAGGGTGTTAGAAACCATAGTTGATCATTTGGATCAAAGGAGATCAAGGGAGGCTTGTGGAGGCTGTTGAAGGAAGAAGGTATTGTAGCCGTGAATAGTACTTCGTGCAGAGTTCATCATCCATTCCAAGGGATTCAAGCCAAGATCTAAAGCCATCAATCTCCAAGCAAGTGTAGAAGCAAGCAAGCTCTCAAGGGAGATTAATTCTGCATCCTTAAACCTCTTCATCAACTCAAGGAGATCAAAAGGATGATCAAATATACAACCACAACTCTCTCCATCAACCCAAAGGGATCCAAGGAAGATTATCTCACAAGGAAGAAGATACCATTGAAGCATCAGATTCAAGCTCCAGCAACTCAGATAAGATATATTTCATTTTAGCATATCTCCATATCTTGTTTGAGCATTTTCATCTTGTTCTCTTTTCATTCTTGTTCAAACTATTGAAACTAAAGATCGTCCCAACCGGTGGTTAGTAGGAAGGAAATCGGAACTTATCCGATCTACGGTGTTGACGTCACTACTGATGGTTAGTAGGAAGGCAATCGGAGGTCTTTTCGATCTTCGGTTTGGTGCGCTACACTAGTGGAGCCTCACCGGGTTTGGTGAGGGGTGGACGTAGGATTCGGGATTCAGACCGAACCACATTAAAATCTTGTGTGTTGTGGTTTGATTGTGTGATTGCTTTGTGCTAGATGCATGCTTAGGTTTAATCTCTATATTGATTATTCATCCTTCTAAGCCAATCGTTGTGTCCTTTGCTAAGCTAGTTATATTCCGCTGCGATTCTCTTTATCTAGCTTTAAAGAGGGGTGTTCTGCGAAAAGAGGGGCAGATCTATTCGCCCCTCCCCTCTAGATCCGCTATCCACTACTCAACATGTCGATGCAGACCAGAAAAAATGGTCATCCAATAGACCGCCACCTTCATGCAATGGCCTATCGTGAGGCCGTTATTAAGGTGCTCATTAGAAAATAGAAGAGATAAATATGCTCATTCATCCAATGACCAAATTAAATAAAGCTCATTAAGCCCAAACTCGAGAAAACCCGGGAGCATGTCTGGCCAGGGAGAAAGTGCCCGTAGAATATGCCAAAAAACCATCAAAAAATGACTCAATAAATGACGGACAACTCGGGACATCATAAATAAGGTAAGAAAATAACCCAACTCAAGGGTAAAAATGGGTGTCAATAGATGCCCCTCCTTAACGTCCTCTTTGTAGAGGACCGAGCGGAGGTGAAGCGAAGGTGACATGGAAACATGGAGACGAAGCAGAAATGCAGCAGGGCGGACTAAAAAGAGGGCGTTAAGGTAAACGACACCCGTTCTTCACCAATGAGCGATAGGAATCTTCCGGAAAACTCCGAACCAGTTGCAGGGAATGATCGGACCAAAATGACACCAATCTGGAATAACTAACTAAAAATAGATGGAAAGGAAACACGATCAACCTCATCGGGGGACACAATCCATGGACCAATGAGGGGATCAGAATAAGCAGTAACAGGAAATAAAAGAAAGCAGACTAAAGTCCAGATAGGGACTCTTAGCCAACCAACCAAGCGAACGGACCGAAGAAAACCTTCTGACTCTGAATGGAATAATCTTCCTTACTCAAGACCACAGACGCACAATTATCCATCATCAATGAGACACTTTAGACAACTTATGGATCATGAATGCTCAAAAGTCCGTAGGATGCATGCTGGGCTAAAATAAAGAAATCATTAAAATGAATGCAATGAAATGATAAAATAGAAAGTACTCGAGAATAATATTGCTAGACTGGATTGATCAGGGTCAGGATACTATCTGCAACTACAGCGCGCAGGATAGAACCGTCATCCCCTAACTCCACCAACCTAACGGCCTAACAAACGATTAAACATGTGCACCTAGATCATCATCATTTTTGATAAAGGGGAACATCAGATCCTAGAACACAGGAATGACCAGCTGGTTCTCAAGATTATATAACATAAATACCATATAGTAATGCATTATAAGATAAGGGATGCGGAATACTTATCTGACTTACCTATCGGATTGAGAGCATGGCATGTAGCATGGCAAGACAAAATTCATCATAGATTGTGCAATTGACAATAGATCAGATAGCCAAAATGTGATCATGCATAAGACTTAATTAACAGGGTTCATAGGCTTGAATTAAACATGACAAAATAGGGCCATTAATATATAAAACGGTCTGAGCATGATTGCCTAAACCTCACAAATGGTCAAAAGAAGGACCGCACCATATGGCTGAATGGCTACATGGCTGTCCGCCTGATTTCACAAAGATGGCCATAACTCAACCATTTATAAGATATAAACGGTCGAGCGATAGACCGCTTAATGACCTTCGAATTCAAAAAAAAGAAAACTCACCCTTCTTCATCTCCCTCGTCTTATTCGAACACAAACCGAAGCCTTCCCTCTTTCTCCCCCCCCCCCCCAACCGAGAGCCACCGAGCCACCCTTCGTCCTTTCTCCCCCACCGTGAGACCTTCTTCCCCCTAGCTTAGCCCTCTCACACACCCAGAAGCGCATTAAGAAGCAGGCTTTGAAACACTTTGCCTGTTGGATGGCAGGAGAGGAAGGAGCCACGCCGCCGCAGGCGATCCCTTCGGAGGATATAGCGCCACCGCCGACCGAGGTTGAAAGAGCAGGGCCTTCCACGGCCACCGGAGCACTCGAGGAGACCGTTATGCAGCCGGAGGGTGAGGAGGAGGCGGCGATGACCGAGAAATCGGCCAAGGGAGCCTTGTCGGCCGAGGTAGGCTACTGAAAAAAAAAACCTTTTAATTCTTGCATTTCTAGTGATGCATGGGGTTTAGATAAGGATAGAGGGGTCACACCCAGCCCTAGGGATAGTTGTAAGGGCCCCTAAGGCCATTTCCAACGAATGAGGGGATGGGTGAATGCCGTCCGCCGCGGCGGGGAAGAAACGATCCTAGCAGGGACCACTAAGGGGCCAGGCGGTCGTCTCACGACTGTTTAGACACTAACGGACTTACGAAGGGTAGAAATGGTCTGAACTAGATAGCTAAGGAACAAAAATGGTCTCCAAAAGACCATAAAGTGAAGACATGCTCGCGAAGGATGAAACGGTCCGAGCTGGGCCGTTTAGAGAACAAAACAGCCTCCAACAGACCGCCCATTGGACACAAAAATGGTCATAAGATGACCAGTTGAAACCAGATTAGCGAAGAGGTTTATTGGAAAATGAAAATGGTCTGATGAGGACCGTTGGGGATTAGAAACAGTCAACAAAAGATGGTTAGAAGGATGAAAACGGTCATGTGATGGCCGCCTCCTTAACAGGTTGCATTATATATATATATATATATATATATATATATATATATATATATATATATATATATATATATATATATATATATATATATGTGTGTGTGTGTGTGTGTGTGTGTGTGTGTGTGTGTGTGTGTGTGTAATGCATGATTTAAGAAAATGAATAACTAACCTAAAATGCTGAATGTATGCAGGGAAAACAACGGACACATATTTCCTGGCTCTAGGTCAGGACAGTGTACCTGGCACTGTCAGACTTCCAGAGGGAGGGACTAGCTGCCATGGGATTTGCAGAGTTCCTAGGCATAGAGGTGGCGAGGCTGGACACCGCCCTCCTGTACGCGCTGCATGACCGGTGGGACCCAGTCAACCAGGCATTTTTGTTCCTATGGGGTCACATGATCCCTACACTAGAGGACGTGGCATGAATCTTCGGGCTATGGGTGCATGGCGCGCCAGTGAGCGGGAGGACTCTGACAGACTACCGGGAGCTGACCTAGTGACTGTTGGGACTGAAGCTTCTGAGGCTGGAGCACCACTCTATGATATTGCCGAGGATGAGGCTATAGGAGAGCCTTGGTTTGTGCGAAGGAGGGATCGCAGTTGGAGAGCAGCTGGAGTAGCACCTGGGATGACTAACGGACCGAGCATGGGAGCGGGTAGCAGCTATGCCAGGACCGGAGGCAGACGTGGTACTGTGGCGATTCCTGATGTTGTTCTTTGGGAAGTTGATGTTCGCCACCAGGGCCGACGGGGTGAGTTGCAGACTCCTGCTCTTACTCGAGGACGTAGACCAAGTCAGCAAGTATGCGTGGGGTGTAGTGGTACTTGCCTTCCTCTTCGACACTTTGAGCTTGACCAGCCGGTGCACAATGCTCGGTGGATTCTCCCCACTACTTCAGGTAAGCTTCGATTCCTAAAATGCTTGTGCAATTCCTATATGATTTTATGAAATACTATATGCTGACATTTTTGATGCAGGTGTGGGCCTACATGTACCACCCCGGGCTGGGGAGAGGACAGAAGGTGCACCCCGACCGGGTGCCCATCGCGAGGTGGTGGATAGTGGTTCAGAAGGTGGGGTCCCTGAGACGCCAGGTGTGGGCGATCTAGGACGACCTTGACACCTTAACCTATGCCTCGGTAAGACCTAAACTTAAAATTTTCTATTATTTTAGAACGCAACTCTATGATTGGATGTTGATGCAGTTGGTCGCCGCTTTACACATCCGGTGGACACCGTACCAGGGTGAGGGACAGGAGGGTCAGCCATGGGTGGTGGCAGCCCTAGCATACGCGGGCCGAGACTGTTGGGTTCGGTGCAAGTATTTAGAGGGGGGGTGAATGAATATAGCCTATAAAAATTTTGCCCAATTAAATCTTAAGCAATCAGAGATGCGGAATTAAAAAACTATTGCAGATATATAGAGCGAACCTAAGCAAATCTAAACTGTAGACTGTATCAAATCAAAGGAGCTTGTCCCTTAACGCATTCAGACAAAAAACCCAATTGAGGCGCTCCTAGCATTCATCTAGCGAATTCAGATAAAAGAACTCAAACCACAGTCTAACATATAGTGTGCGCAGCAAATAGATGAACACTTATAGAACATCAAACCAAAGCGCCCCTAAGCAAGCATCTAGCGAAAGCAATAAAACAGATGAAGAAATCAAACCACTGCACAAGGGGTTTTTAGGTGATTCGGTCCAGCAGACCTACATCCACCCCACACTCAACCCGAGTGTGGCTTCCTGCAGACTCACAGCTTGAACAGCTGGGCATCACAGCTTGGCATACATCAGCTGGGCCTCATAGCTTGCCATCCGCTGAGCATCACAGCTTGCTTCCACTGGGCAATACAGCTTAACCATCGCTGACTCACAGCTTGAACCCGCTGGGGATTACAGCTTAACCCGTCCAGTGGAATCCTCCACTGCAAACGCTGAGCCTCACAGCTTGCTCCGCTGATAAACAGCTTGAAGAAATGTATAAAGGAAAATGAAAGATAATATGAACATCAATCGGAATGCTGTAAACATAAAGCACAATATGGCTCTCAAAGAGCTGACTGGCCTGGATTTGATCCACGGTCCAATGAAGATTGATCTTCAGACAACCTCTCTCACACTCTTCTTCTTAAGATCTCACTCTCCCTTTCTCTTTTACTTCTTTCTTCTCTGCTCTCTGTCTCTCTTTCTTTTCTTCACTCTTTTCTTCTTCTCTTCTGCTGGATCGAAGGGCTCTCTGCTTCTGCTCTTCTGGTTCAACCTACAGGCTTCGATCACTCTTCATCTGAAGATGAAGACTCATATATATAGTAGCAGCAGCAGCAGCTAGGGCGTGTGCTCTCCACATCTCCCGCCCAAAAACCTTGGACCACGTGTCAATCTCTCAGCCAGCTTCAGCACACGTGTCACAATCCTGTCTGCCCTTCCAGCCTCGGATCACGTGCCCTTCATTAGCCTCCATGAGCAGAGCACCTGTCAGACAGAGTATCGGAATATCAGTTTAAGTGAAGGGCTCTGTATAGACTTGTAAAGACGATCATGATGTATAGACTTGTAATGTAAAGTGCATTGTATAGACTTCATGAAGACACTGTGAACTCGAGTGCAGTGTATGGACTTCACTCTGCAGACTTGCCAAAGACACGGCTGTACAGACTTTGATGTCCAAGGGCAATGCAGACCAATGTACAGATTTTGGCGAAGCAAAAAAGGCTGTATAGACTTGTAGACCCAAAGGCAGTGTATAGACTTGATGGTGGAACGACGGTAAAGTCAACAATGTATAGACTTCAAGGGAAACGACGGTAAAGCTACCGATGTATAGACTTGAAAGGAAATATAGGTGAAGCTTCCAATGTACAGACTTGGAAGAACACTGTTGAATGTGTAGACTTGATCAAGAGTCCAATGTGCATTCTTGCCACCGACCAAAGTATATACTTGGTGGTCGTGAGACGGTGGCCAAGACACTGTACAGACGGATGTATAGACTTCGCCTAAACACTGTCCGATGTACAGGCTTTAGTCTGAAGCGTTGTATGAACTTGCAAGAGACGCACAAAGAGAAACTGCCTGAGACGGTCAACTGGACGCTGACTCTGTACAGACTTCAACTTAAAGATGCACGATGTACAGACTTTCCAATGTTTAGACTTATGAACAGTGCGTGCATCTACAGTGCAAATGTATAGCCTTTATGTAAGAAGGCAACCGCTGTACATACTTTGCAAGCAAAACACTGGGCGTTGAATAGACTTACACTTGCACAGATGAAGACTTCATGAGAGTGCAGCAGCCAATGTATAGACTTTGAAGAGCATTCAGCAATGTGCAGACTTCACTACATATGAAGCAGCGTATAGACTTAACCAAGCAATGTACACACTTGCTGGGTTGACGCTACAAGACACACTGAGTTGACGCTACATGAAACATGGATAGTGTACCGACTTTATGAATGAAATGCATTGTGCAAATGAGAAAGTCTGTACAGACTTTGTGAAGCGTGACTTCAATGTACAGACTTTGCTGAATGAACGTTGTGAATACAAGTCCAGTGTACAGACTTAGCCGTTGTAGACCTAGTCCAATTGAGACGCTGAGAAAGACGATGGATGTACAGACTTCTAAATGCTGATGGACACTATACGGACTTGACATAAGACGCAAGTTAAGATGGTCCAATGTACAGACTTATGATGTGCAGACTTAGTCCAATTGAGACGCTGAATGAGACGATGCACTGAACAGTGGTGTACAGACTTTGACTCAATTATGCATATGAGACGCTAATCAAGACGGACCAATGTACACACTTAGCCAATGCAATGTATGGACATTGCATAGACGATGCATGAGACACAGACACTGTGCATGAACAGTGCAGTGTATAGACTTATGGACTTGAGTTCATGTATATACAGTGCAAATGTATAGACTTTATGAATAGTGATACATTGTACACACTTGTGATACATGAACAAGCCAGTGTGCAGACTTCATGAATGTGCAAACTTGTCAACGAAATGCACAATGTATAGACTACGCACATGCATGAAGAGCCCTGATGATGTATGGACTTGCTAATGCAATCTAGGGCGATGTGCAGACTTTGTCCACGAACTGTGCACATGCATAAACGATGTAAAGACTCTGAAATGCTTTGCCCTGCTGTGTATAGACTTGCTAGTCATCAAACTAACTACATGCAGACAGAAAAGCAACGCACATAGCAGAAATCAAGCACAATCAATATGTCAGTCATACACATGCATTCTCCATAGAATATATCAGTTATATGCATTCAAATCAATCATGCCATCATCATATAAAGGACATTTCATGACACTGTCTAAACAATATCCAAAGCACTCGTTGTGTTGCTATCATCAAAACAAAACAGCATGTGCTATCATCAAAACATCATAGCACATGCTTGTGCCTAAGGGGCACAACATTCTCCCCCTTTTTGATGATGGCAACACAATGTGACATAGAGTCACACACAAAATTTTCTCTCCCTTTGACATAATCAAAAAGAGAAAAACAGTATAAACAAGAGTGCAACATGGCAGTATGCATGCAACTTTCCCTTATGAACATTCTCCCCCTGAATGTAAGACTCCCCCTGAATTATTTCTCCCCTTAAATAATAGCTCCCCCTTTGAGAAGGAATATGAACAGATAATTCAAAGGTAGAGAAGGTAGGAGGGTCACTGATGGGGCATCAAAGGTGATTTCCATACACGGGTGAAGTGTATTTGTGTGTTATGGCTTGTATGAGATTGTAATTGTGTAATTTCTTTCATTTGGGCTCCTTGTAGGGCTTATATCAAGCCAATGGGCCATTTGTAATGTAGAGTCCATGGCTAGGTTGCCATTAGTAGAATCCATTAAGGAGCTTATGCCATATTGGGTCATTAGGTTTCTAATGGGTCATTAATGCACTTAAGGCCCAAATTGGGTTACACTCCCTCATGGGCCAACTAAGTTGGAAGGGTCCAAGTATAGCATGGGCTTGTGGATGGTTCATGGCCCATGAATGGCCCTTGGCCCATGAAGGGGGGCGCCCCCTCTTTTTGCTCCATTAGGCTAGGTTGTTTAGTTTTTTTTTCTTTCCTTCCTTTCTTTGACCACATGTTGTAAAAATTAGGAATTGGCTTCCTTTAAATATGTTATTTTTGTGGTTGCTCACATCCAATCCCAGCCATCCTTTCCACCATACCTAGATCTAAGGGTGGATATTGGCTTTGGCATGTAACCTATAAAGAGTTGTAATTTCTCATTTTAGTAGAATTAATGCAAGAAAAATCAGAAAATTTGTGAGTCTCTTGGAGCTTGGTGCGCCCCCTTCCTCTCTCCCCCTGGTTTCCTCTTCCCCAACCCCAGATCTAGAGTGTATCCCCCTTCTATCATCCGCTCTCAACCTCCGGTGATCGTTTGTGCCGCCGCCGCCGCCGTTCGTGCCACCTTCGAGCTGCCACGGGATCATCTTCGGTTTTCTATCCTGCTGGATAGAGGTGCAGTTCATGAATTCCTGCGTTGAAGAACTTCAAGCTAGCTTTCCAACCGCGCCAGTCTCGTGTCGATCCGACATCGGGGCTGATCGCAGCGCCCATTCTCGCCGGAGCGCGCGCCGAAATACGGAACCGGCAGATTTCCGATCGGGTTTTCCGACCGGTGCCGAACGGAGCCGCCGGGCCTCCGGCCGGCGAACCAGCATGCCGCCATCCCAAGGAGCGACCCTCCGGGCATCCACCACTACAGCGGTGCCACCGGGTCCCACACGGCCCCTCCGGACAGCACGTGGGCCCCACCGTCACGTGTTTGGGTGTTGCCGAATCAACGCGAGAAGCCGCCCGTCAACCCGAATTCGGTCCTCCCGGACCCCATTGTGTAGCCCTTTACCTCCCTACGTGGAGTGGGCAGCGAGTTGCATTTCTGTAATATCCGTGTATAATTGTTCCGGGAGTACGACTTCGGCCGGGTCCGTCTTCCCCACGCCGAGCGCGTGGAGGTATCGCATTCGCTCCCTTACTTGGCATTTTGCTTAATTTTCATATATACTTACTTATGCCACTGCTAGAGAGCATGATAGGGTAATTAGCTCGCTTTCTATTTATATCACCGCTGCTGCGAGAGAGAGCGTTACCGTCCCGTGACCCGATCCGAGCACAAGTGAGAGCCGACCACCCTAGCTCACAGCCGGTTTCTCAACCGCGCACATCCGACGCTTCCCTCGTTAAGGGGCAGTCACGAGCTTGTCGTGTCCGTGGTCTCGTCCCGCATCAATTTGGTATCAGAGCCAGGTTTGAGTCTAGGGTGTCAAAAAAAAAAAAGAGTGTCATGTACGTCTAGTCATTAGTCATTGTCTAAGTCGTGTTTAGGGTCATCATTATTTTAAAACAAACAAAAAAGTGTCTTTTTGCATCGCATCCCTTTACTCGGTATATCAAAAGGTGTTGTCCGAACATTAGGCTACGCCTATCGGGAAGGCCGCACACTTGCGCGAGTGATCTTCGGATCGCTTATCTCCGCCACGTACCGAGTCTTGGTTGTGTCTAGGTTGTCGTCGAGTCACATTCCAACTTTGCATTACTTAGGGTCGTGTCTAGTGTTTTGTCCAAATGGCCTTGCATATCCATTCCTAGGGGACCCAACCCTATCTTGGCCACCATGGCCACATCCCGAGCCTATAGTCCAGATGAAGTGGGCGCAATGTTCCAAGCCATGCTGGGAAAAGTGCAAAGGTTTAGTACAAGCCTAGATCGGTTTAGTACTAGCCTAGATCGGTATATCGGGGTAGATTGGTTGTTCCCGGAACCACCCCAAGGACCCCTTCACCATGAGAGGGACATTCCTTCCTCACCTATGAGAGCTCCAATGTCATCACTCTCTATGTCCGAACATGATTCAGAACTATCTCATTTGGAGCCACCAAGGCCCGAGCCACCCGTATTTCTAACGGGTACACTATACATCGCCGAGCCGCTTTTTAGTTGGCTCAAGAATGGCTTGGTCCCACATCCCTTTCCATCCATGGACCCTACCCTACCTTTGGTGTCCGTCAACTCCTACCACACAACTTTTCGGTCTAGTCACCATGTCGATACTTTGGATGACCTTATTATGGGATTAGATTCACAATGGGAGTTGACGCATCTTTTGGCCCAAGGCTTTGACCAACCCGCTAGTCTTAGCTTCACCCATCCGGCCTTAGGATCCATTACCTCCGTGTGCACCGTGGGGTGTGTCACCACGGAGATTCTTCTACTCCTCCCGATGCCGGCCGAGTCCGATTTCATTCCCTTTTGCCCAAGGGAGGAAGTTTATTTTCTTCACATGACCATCGTCCCGTTCACTATGGAGGATGAAGGTGACCATTCACCTCTTCAAGAATTTCACGATTGGGACCATGTCATGTTGGAACCCACCATAAGGGGTCATACCTTCTTTGACCCTTTTGACCCCTTCACTATTAGGCTTCCCGAGTTACCACCCATACTCCCCTTCTTCAAGGAAGCCCACTTTTATGCCCCTTCCCCTCGGGATGGGCCAACTACATCCGCCAATCCCGACCCACCTACACCCGGCCCTTCTAAACCACCCGTGTCGCCCACATTCGAAAGGCCATCCACGCATAACCACACCCGACGTATAGGTGTTCCCCATGCCATCCATTCCCAGTTGCACAACATGCATGCATGGCACATATTCGGGTGTCCTAGTCCGCCGTCACCCATGTACGGGTCGGACTAACATTAGGTGTGTCTAGGGTCGTAGATGAGTCAGTGTGTTTCTATTGTGGTTTGTTTGTGTGGTGTGTTTCGAGTCGATTGTTGTGTGTATTGCATGGTAAGTCTGCATGAGTCTTGTGCTAGCTCGTTGACGGTCTCTTATGAGTAAGAGGCGAGTGGACTCACTTGATGAGTATGGGATCGGTTTTACTTCTATACCCGGATCAGTCACCTATAGAGACTCAGCGGTGATTCCTAGTGAGTCTTCGAGCTGTTTTCTTCTCTTTTGAGAGTGCCCCTTCGGAGTGACCACCTTTAGCCCATAGCAGTTCGCATATCGAGTATATATGGAATGAGCAGGTGACGATCACTTGGAGTGGAGCATACCCGCGCTACTTGGCACGGTGACGGATCTGTCGGAGTACCGAAGCAGCCATACCCCTACTCAACGGGGTCGAGTTCCTCCCACCCGGGGAGAATTGATGGGGCATCAAAGGTGATTTCCATACACGGGTGAAGTGTATTTGTGTGTTATGGCTTGTATGAGATTGTAATTGTGTAATTTCTTTCATTTGGGCTCCTTGTAAGGCTTATATCAACCCAATGGGCCATTTGTAATGTACAGTCCATGGCTAGGTTGCCATTAGTAGAGTCCATTAAGGAGCTTATGCCATATTGGGTCATTAGGTTTGTAATGGGTCATTAATGCACTTAAGGCCCAAATTGGGTTACACTCCCTCATGGGCCAACTAAGTTGGAAGGGTCCAAGTCTAGCATGGGCTTGTGGATGGTTCATGGCCCATGAATGGCCCTTGGCCCATGAAGGGGGGCGCCCCCTCTTTTGGCTCCATTAGGCTAGGTTGTTTAATTTTTTTTTCTTTCCTTCCTTTCTTTGACCACATGTTGTAAAAATTAGGAATTGGCTTCCTTTAAATATGTTATTTTTGTGGTTGGTCACATCTAATCCCAGCCATCCTTTCCACCATACCTAGATCTAAGGGTGGATATTGGCTTTGGCATGTAACCTATCAAGAGTTGTAATTTCTCATTTTAGTAGAATTAATGCATGAAAAATCAGAAAATTTGTGAGTCTCTTGGAGCTTGGTGCGCCCCCTTCCTCTCTCCCCCTGGTTTCCTCTTCCCCAACCCAAGATCTAGAGTGTATCCCCCTTCTATCATCCCCTCTCAACCTCCGGTGATCGTTTGTGCCGCCGCCGCCGCCGTTCGTGCCGCCTTCGAGCCGCCACGGGATCGTCTTCGATTTTCTGTCTTGCTGGACAGAGGTGCAGTTCGTGAATTCCTGAAGCCAGCCACGAGCTCAGATCGATTTGAAATTTTGAGGGTTGGTTCCTATCTTCTAGCCCATTCAACACAAAACAATCCAGGTTCAAAAGCCACCGTTTCATATCTTTACCATTTCGTTCAACACTCAATCTCAGATCTATTTTGTCACTATCTACAGTGATAGTAGCCCTGAGTTATCCACCTTCGACCACCCTTTTGATTTTCTTTAGACCTCCCAATTTAATTGGGTGTTCTTTATATCGTCCCCTACCATCACAATGTTTCTTAAATTTTTATCATCCTTCTAACTATTTTTAAAAATTCATGTTCTACCGGAGCTACAGTACTTTCAGTCAGATCCCAGATCCGACCTTCATCCAGTAAACAAATCACAGAAAATCATAGACACATCCAAACGTGTCCAAACCAATTGTGCTGTCTTCCCAACTCAATTTCCCACAACGTTTATGAAGAACACAACCCCATATTCGAACGTCTACCTCACAGTCAAAGGCAATCCACAGTCAAGTTCTCTGCAGGTCTGAGTTTTTGGTTACTGTACAACAGATGATTGAAAATTCCATAAGTTAAGATCCCAGTAGATACAGGCCAGATCTTTGGGCCTGCGTTGAAGAACTTCAAGCTAGCTTTCCAACCGCGCCAGTCTCGTGTCGATCCGACATCGGGGCTGATCGCAGCGCCCATTCTTGCCGGAGCGCGGGCCGAAATACAAAACCGGCAGATTTTCGATCGGGTTTTCCGACCGGTGCCGAACGTAGCCGCCGGGCCTCCGACCGGCGAACCAGCGTGCCGCCATCCCAAGGAGCGACCCTCCGGGCATCCACCACTACAGCGGTGCCACCGGGTCCCACTCGGCCCCTCCGGACAGCACGTGGGCCCCACCGTCACGTCTTCGGGTGTTGCCGAATCAACGCGAGAAGCCGCCCGTCAACCCGAATTCGGTCCTCCCGGACCCCATTGTGTAGCCCTTTACCTCCCTGCGTGGAGTGGGCAGCGAGTTGCATTTATGTAATATCCATGTATAATTGTTCCGGGAGTACGACTTCGGCCGGGTCCGTCTTCCCCACGCCGAGCGCGTGGAGGTATCGCATTCGCTCCCTTACTTGGCATTTTGCTTAATTTTCATATATACTTGCTTATGCCACTGCTAGAGAGCATGATAGGGTAATTAGCTCACTTTCTATTTATATCACCGCTGCTGCGAGAGAGAGCGTTACCGTCCCGTGACCCGATCCGGGCACAAGTGAGAGCCGACCACCCTAGCTCACAGCCGATTTCTCAACCGCGCACATCCGACGCTTCCCTCGTTAAGGGGCAGTCACGAGCTTGTCGTGTCCGTGGTCTCGTCCCGCATCAGTCACTTGACAACAGCTGAATCATTGGTTCAGAAAATAAGCTTGATTATAAACAGTAGTTAAAGTATAAGAATCAGCAACATACAATTTTCAAAAATTTAGGTTTAACAGTGATAAATCTAGAGTAAAACACCTGACCTTTGAAAAAGAGTTTTAGTGTCACGCCCCGAGCGCGGAAGATACCCGGAGACGCGTGACGAGTTTATATCAATCATGTCAATCAGAGTGGTCGTGTATTCGACACAAAGACAGAGATGCGTAAAATAACAAGATAACCCAATCCTTTATTTCATAATGGATAGACTATTCCAAATCCAATACTCTGTTTAATAAAAAGGAAAAGAATACATATTTGACTCAAGAAACTATAGAAAAGACTAGATGACACTTGAGCAGCTCTATCACTTTCACTCTTGACCATTCCCATCCGATTGACTTCCATCGTCGTCGGACTTACCTGAAAAGTAAAAAGGGACAAACGGAATGAGCGAACGCTCAGTAGGAAATTATATCTCAAGTACTAGCAAGGGGTGTAAGTAATTACATCTTTCATGAATGCAATAAAGCTATGCATGCTCGCATAAAACGACAAGATAGAGAGAATGTAATATCAAGGAAATAAGATGAACTTAATCATGAACTTTCAACAAGATAACAAGTTTATTCAAGATATTCAAGCAAGTATGTTTAACAAGTCATGTCAAGAACTTTGGCTATCATGTATCAAGCAAGTAAATTACCCTTTTTCGGGCCACGCAATTCATGTCAAGTCAAGTATGATTCAAGTACAAGATGTGTGTGGAATGTCCAATCAAGCAAGTCAAGTACTCGGTATAATGCCAGATACCTAATCATTTTAACTCCCATGGGCACAAGTACTTTCGGGTGCTCCTCCTAGGACCAGATCGGGCCCTATATGCGCAGGCATTTATCATGTGTTTTGACATCCACTCTTGTTTATAGCCAACGTAGAATTTCAATAATCAAGCTTGTAGACACGTATGACAACTTTGATAGAATAGAGTCCAAAATATGACAAAGGACATAGAATGGCGATAATAACGGTATAATCACGATATCGATAAAAATCTAGGTAGAATATGGTTCCCTTAACTTGGGTACCATGACAAATCAGTATGGACATTCTTTATATAGAATTGAAGTCCACATGAACATTATATTAAGGTAAGATACCCTCATTCTTATCATAGAATTGAGGTTTACAAGAATGATATGGCATGATATCATCATCCCATTAAGAATTTCTTATGATATACTCTTTGTATAATCATAAGGGCCGGTATCCCATGTTTCTTTAGAGTGACATGGCATCAATGGTGTAATAGGTTTTTTTAGGGTACAACCAGCTCAGTCGACCTTGAGGGAATCTAAGGTACGAGGAGTCTTACGGAGGTCTCTATGACTAACTCGCTAATCCAAAGGAACGGAATGTCCAATGGAGAGCTTGTATGTCAATGAGAGTTGAGTGTGATCGATAAAACAACGTGAAAAGTGGGACTATACTCACGGAGTGGAGAATAGTGCCGATATATATGTATATGTATAATATGAAACCATCGGTTAACAGAATTAGGATAAAAATCATTTTACAGAAAATAATGACTTAGGTCAAGTCGTTTCTCAAGTAATTAACGCCTAACAGAAGGGCGTTTATCTATTTTCTATATTTCCAAAATTTCAATATTTCAATAATTTATCTAAAACGCGCCTTCGTCAGGGTCGTTTCTTCAAGATCCGACGACTACACCAGAAGGCGTCTTATTGTTTACATATTTGATAGAATATAATTAATTTTCAGGAATTATCAAAACGCGCCCTGGGCAGGGGCGTTACTATTTAATTCTATTTTTCAGAATATATAAATTTCAGGATTTTAACGGATACACGCCCTAGGAAGGGGTGTTATCTTTCAGATTCACGTCCTATGAGGGGGCGCTAATATGTGGAAAACGAGTTTGTCCAAGTCGTTAATTCAAGTTCCTTCAGAAACTTTAAGGACAGTAATAATTTCAGGATAACAGAGGAACGAATGTAATATCATGACAGTAAAGTTAGCAGGTTGAAGACATAGGATCATGCATATATTTATAATCATGATTTCTTAGATAATCAGTTCTTAAGATGGGTGATTAACGGTTTAAAGAAATTAACGCCTGAGTACGGGGCGTTAAACATGAAATTTACGACCTGGGAAGGGTCGTTTCATGTGAATTAGCGCCCTTGACAGGGGCGTCCCTTTCAAAATATTGCAGAAAACGCATGGAAACTATAATAACCGTATGCATGACATGCTTGTATATATATATCTTGCATTAATTTCATTTGGGCTACAGTAACTTGAGAAAACCTACCTGAAGATTTGAAGATTGATATGAAAGGGGACGTTGTTGCCTTACAGCAACAATAACAGGAGGACGAGAAGGTTTTGATGAAGAACCTTGTTCTTCGGTTCTGTAACTCCTACAAGAACAGAAGAAGAAACATTAGTATTTCTTCATACTACTTGACCGAAGGTAAAAAGGGAAAAAGAACAATACCTTTGTTCTTCGCGTACGCCGCCTTCTTAACCTATAACAGAAGAAGATGAAGAACTGTTAGTTCTTCATGTAACAGACGTAGAGAAAATCAGAGGAACTATTCCTCTCTCACGTACCTTGCAGATTCCGAACGCCAAATAGCGTTGAAGGGTTCGAGCAGTAAATTATTTATAGGGACTTAGGGGGTCCTATTAGGGTTAGAGTCCTAGTGGAAGTAATGCTTCCAATATAGAGTCCTTGCCCTATTTAAATACTTACTAGATTAACATAATCCTTCCCGGGATAAGCTCCCGTGTCGAACGGAACTCGAATGGAATTAACGACTTTGGTCAGGGCGTCGATTCTTGAATTGACGACCTGGTTCAGGTCGTTTCTTAAGAAGCGCCTTGAGTAAGGGCGTTTCATGTTTTAAAACACGCTCAAGATAGGGGCGTTACTTGGCCTTACCGTTTTTGGCGTTTAGAATTTTGACGCCGTGTGGTCAGGGCGTCACTTATTGAATAACGCCTTATCCAGAGGCGTTTCTAATTTGAATAGCGCCTTTATCCGAGGCGTTATTTTATTTTGTTTTATTTATCTATTTATTTGATTTATTTTAAAATCTTTATTATTATTAATATTTTATCAGGGTTGCTACACCCTCCCCCACTTAAAAAGAATTTGGTCCCCAAATTCAATTGCATATCATGTATACACGCGGAGAGTGTAGAGTATATACCTCTTAGAACAACTCGGGAAATCGTTTCTTCATAGATTCCTCGGTTTCCCATGTCGCTTCGTGTTCAGGATTCTTATTCCATTACACCTTGAGCATGGGAATAACCTTATTCCTTAGAGCTCGTATTTCTCGATCTAAGATCTTCATAGGCTTCTGTTCATAGGTGAGATCTTTCTGGATCACTAGATCTCCATGTTCAATAATATGAGATGGATCGTGCACATACTTCTTCAACATAGATATGTGAAACACATTGTGCACGTCGGACAATTGAGGAGGCAACTCGATGCGATAAGCAACCTCGCCAACTCTTTCGAGTACCTCAAATGGTCCGATGAATCTTGGCGTAAGCTTGCCCTTAACACCAAATCTTCGTATGCCACGTCCAGGCGATATTTTAAGAAATACATGATCTCCAACCTGGAATTCAAGATCTCTTCTTCTTGTGTCAGTATAAGCCTTTTGCCTGGTCTGAGCAACTTGCAATCTTTCTCTGATTACTTGTATCTTCTCAGTTGTATCCCTTACCATGTCTGGACCTAATAGTTGTTCCTCTCCAACTTCGTTCCAGCATAAGGGTGATCGGCAACTCCTTCCATATAAAGCTTCGAAAGGTGCCATTTGGATACTAGCTTGGTAGCTGTTATTGTATGCAAATTCCACTAGTGGCAAATGTTCATGCCAGCTTCCACCAAAGTCAATGATGCAAGCTCTTAGCATATCCTTAACAACTTGATTAGTTCTCTCGGTCTGACCATCCGTTTGTGGGTGGAAAGCAGTACTAAAGTTGAGCCTTGTTCCCAACGAATGTTGTAATCCCTTTCAAAAATGAGAAGTGAAACGGGGATCTCTGTCAGACACGATTGAGACAGGAATTCCATGTAACCTGACTATTTCCTTGGTGTATAGTGCAGCTAGTACATCAATTGACCATCGGCTCTTTATTGGCAAGAAATGCGCCGATTTAGTTAAACGGTCAATAATAACCCATATTCCATCATGTCCTCCTTTTGATTTGGATAAACCCATGATGAAATCCATACCAATGTCCTCCCACTTCCACTTAGGAATATCTAGAGGATGTAGTTTTCCAGCAGGCTTTTGGTGTTCTGCCTTGACCTGTTGGCATGTGAGACAGCGAGATACATAGTCTGCTATTTCTCTTTTCATATTAGGCCACCAAAAGTTCTTCTTTACATCTTGATACATTTTGGTTGATCCTGGATGAATAGTGTACCTTGATCGGTGAGCTTCATCTAAGATCTTCTTCTTTAATTCCGGACAGTCGGGTATACAAGTTCTACCTTTGAATAATAATCTTCCATCAGAAGTTAGTTGCAAATCAGATTGTCCTTCTAATCTGCCTTTGATTTCCACTAATATAGGATCATCATCCTGAAGCGCTTGTATCTCAGATAATAAATCTGACTGTATGCTTACATGAGATAATGTGACAAATTTGGCTTCCTTGTCCAAGCTTATATTGAGCTCGGAGAATTGTTCTAGCAACCTCCATTCTTGTATCATACAATTGGCTATCATTGCTCTCGGCTTTCGACTAAGGGCATCAGCAACATAATTACCCTTTCCGGGATGACATTGTATATTGAAGTCGAAGTCCTTGAGATATTCCAGCCAGCGTCTTTGTCTCATGTTTAGCTCCTTTTGTGAAAATAGATATTTGAGACTTTTGTGATCGGAGTATACAGTCAACTGCACTCCATATAAGTAGTGTCTCCATATCTTTAGGGCAAATACCACCGCGGCCAGTTCTAAGTCATGGACGGGGTAATTCTCCTCATGCTTCTTCAGTTGCCGTGAAGAGTATGCTATGACCTTTCTTTGTTGCATTAGGACACATCCGAGGCCAATGCCAGAAGCATCTGTGTAGACCTCAAATTTATCTCCTTCTATTGGTAGAGCTAACACCGGAGCTGTAGTGAGATGATCCTTGAGAGTTTGGAAACTTCTTTCACTTTCCTCACTCCATTCATATCGGATCTCCTTACGAGTTAATCTTGTAAGTGGTACGGCGATCTTAGAGAAATCTTTGATGAATCGCCGATAATAGCCTGCAAGACCTAAGAAACTTCTGATCTCGCTAGCATTGGTTGGTCTTCCCCAGTTTCTAACAGCTTCAACCCTTTGATGGATCAACAGATAGACCATCCTTGGATATCACATGTCCGAGGAAAGTCACTTCTTCAAGCCAGAATTCACATTTGCTGAGCTTTGCATATAATTGACTTTCCCTCAATACTTGCAATGCGATCCTTAAATGCTCCTCATGTTCTTTCTTAGTTTTGGAATATATCAATATATCATCAATGAAAACCACCACAAATTGATCTAGATAAGGCCTGAATATGCTATTCATTAACTGCATAAAGGCAGTATGGACATTTGTTAGTCCAAAAGGCATAACAACAAATTCGTAATGGCCATACCTGCTTCTGAATGCAGTCTTATGAATGTCATCATCCTTGATTCTTAATTGATGATATCCCGACCTGAGATCACTCTTGGAAAAATATTTGGATCCCAAAATCTGATCAAATAACTCATCGATTCTCGACAGTGGATACTTGTTCTTGATAGTGAGATGATTCAACTGTCGATAGTCGATGCACAATCTCATGGATCCGTCCTTCTTCTTCACAAATAAGACTGGTGCTCCCCACGGGGAAGTACTTGGTCTAATAAAGCCTTTTCGAATTAGTTCCATCAACTGCTCCTTCAACTCTTTGAGTTCCGCAGGGGACATTCTATAGGGTGCCTTTGAAACTGGACCAGCACCAGGGACTAAGTCAATGGTGAAGGCCACTTCTCTTTGAGGGGGTAATCCCGGCAAATCTTCCGGAAATACGTCTGGAAATTCTTGCACTACCTGAATGTCTTCTATCTTGGTTTCCTTAGCTTCTTTAACCGTGACAAAGGCAAGGAAGGATACACATCCTTTCCTGACGAGCTTGCTTGCTCGAAGAGCCGAAATAAGAGAGGATTTGTTCCGACTCTTGGGGTGAGTAAAGACTAACTCTGGAAAATCTTTGAAAGCAATTTGGCTATTACGGCAATCAACCGTTGCCTGGTATTTGGAAAACCAGTCCGCTCCCAGTATAACATCATACTCCTTTAGATCGAGGCATATGAGATCTATAGGTAAATTCCTACCTTGAACCATTACCTCACAGTTTTGGTAGTGATGAGTAATATCATTTTCGCTTCCAAGAGGAGTAGTTAGAACTATTTTTATCCATTCTGGTTCTAACGGTAACAGGTCGGCAAACTTCTTAGAAATAAAGGAATGCGATGCACCCGTATCAAATAAGACATAAGCACTTTTGGAACAAACTGTTAATGTACCTTCTACCAGTCCACCTTCTTCTTCTGGTTCGGTCTCCTGGATTGCATGAAGACGAGCATTCTTTGTCACCGGGCGTTTACTGTCACCGGCTTGGTCATTCATTAATGGACAATCGGGAATCTGATGTTCGCGACTCCCACAACGGAGACAAGCTCCTAATTTCCTCCAGCATTCTTCTGTCTTGTGACCAGCCTTGTCACAATGCTTGCACACTACGTTTGAAGGTGTAGTGGTGATAGAGAAGGGCTTGGTCTTCTTGAATTTTTGATCTTGAGAGGAAGGACCTCCATTACTAGGCCTCTTCTTAAAGTTGGGTTTAAAAGAACCCGAACCTGTGACTTGCTCCTTCTTGTCTTTTCCACGGATCCTATCAGATAGTTCCGTGGCATCTTCAAGTAATTGAGCTCGGCGCACTATTTCAAAATAAACTTGGATGTCCATAGGCGCCAGTTGAGTAATATAGTGGGGCCTAAGCCCATTAAGAAATCTACGGGCTTTCATCTTCTCCATGCTAATAAGATGCTTAGCATATCTAGACAACCTGGAGAACTGAGCTTCATAATTTGCTAATGATAAAGATCGTTGCTTTAATGCAGCGAATTCTGCAGCCTTCTTTTCTTGGACTTGGTCCGAGAAATATTTAGCATTGAAGTATTCCACAAATTCTTCCCATGTTACTTGAGTAGGATCGATGGTTGCTTCAATAGACTCCCACCAGCATCTAGCATCTTTCTCTAACTGGAATGTAGCTAATAGAACTTTGTCCTGATCCGTGCATTGCATGACACGGAATATGCGTTCGATTTCCCGAACCCAATGCTCGGCATCATCCGGATCGGTCGATCCCATAAACTTCGGGGGATTCATGTTCTTAAAGGATTGGTGTAAGCTTCCAGCTCGTGGAGTACCACCTTGTGCTACCTGTTGTAGCACTTGAGTCATCCCTTGGAGGGTACGCTGCATGTTGCACCATTGAGCACGTTCGACAGCCATTATCCTACAATTACCATAACTATATTAGTATTATACCACTGTGATCTTATTAAAAGACTTATTGACTCTTAACCCTTGGTTCTACCCAATCTCACTTGGTTAAACGTTCAACTTATCCTTGGACTTGGGTTTTTCCTAGGAATTGAATACCTTACGCTCTGATACCACAAAAACTGTCACGCCCCGAGCGCGGAAGATACCCGGAGACGCGTGACGAGTTTATATCAATCATGTCAATCAGAGTGGTCGTGTATTCGACACAAAGACAGAGATGCGCAAAATAACAAGATAACCCAATCCTTTATTTCATAATGGATAGACTATTACAAATCCAATACTCTGTTTAATAAAAAGGAAAAGAATACATATTTGACTCAAGAAACTATAGAAAAGACTAGATGACACTTGAGCAGCTCTATCACTTTCACTCTTGACCATTCCCATCCGATTGACTTCCATCGTCGTCGGACTTACCTGAAAAGTAAAAAGGGACAAACGGAATGAGCGAACGCTCAGTAGGAAATTATATCTCAAGTACTAGCAAGGGGTGTAAGTAATTACATCTTTCATGAATGCAATAAAGCTATGCATGCTCGCATAAAACGACAAGATAGAGAGAATGTAATATCAAGGAAATAAGATGAACTTAATCATGAACTTTCAACAAGATAACAAGTTTATTCAAGATATTCAAGCAAGTACGTTTAACAAGTCATGTCAAGAACTTTGGCTATCATGTATCAAGCAAGTAAATTACCCTTTTTCGGGCCACGCAATTCATGTCAAGTCAAGTACGATTCAAGTACAAGATGTGTGTGGAATGTCCAATCAAGCAAGTCAAGTACTCGGTATAATGCCAGATACCTTATCATTTTAACTCCCATGGGCACAAGTACTTTCGGGTGCTCCTCCCAGGACCAGATCGGGCCCTATATGCGCAGGCATTTATCATGTGTTTTGACATCCACTCTTGTTTATAGCCAATGTATAATTTCAATAATCAAGCTTGTAGACACGTATGACAACTTTGATAGAATAGAGTCCAAAATATGACAAAGGACATAGAATGGCGATAATAACGGTATAATCACGATATCGATAAAAATCTAGGTAGAATATGGTTTCCTTAACTTGGGTACCATGACAAATCAGTATGGACATTCTTTATATAGAATTGAAGTCCACATGAACATTATATTAAGGTAAGATACCCTCATTCTTATCATAGAATTGAGGTTTACAAGAATGATATGGCATGATATCATCATCCCATTAAGAATTTCTTATGATATACTCTTTGTATAATCATAAGGGCCGGTATCCCATGTTTCTTTAGAGTGACATGGCATCAATGGTGTAATAGGTTTTTTTAGGGTACAACCAGCTCAGTCGACCTTGAGGGAATCTAAGGTACGAGGAGTCTTACGGAGGTCTCTATGACTAACTCGCTAGTCCAAAGGAACGGAATGTCCAATGGAGAGCTTGTATGTCAATGAGAGTTGAGTGTGATCGATAAAACAACGTGAAAAGTGGGACTATACTCACAGAGTGGAGAATAGTGCCGATATATACGTATATGTATAATATGAAACCATCGGTTAACAGAATCAGGATAAAAATCAGTTTACAGAAAATAACGACTTAGGTCAAGTCGTTTCTCAAGTAATTAACGCCTAACAGAAGGGCGTTTATCTATTTTCCATATTTACAAAATTTCAATATTTCAATAATTTATCTAAAACGCGCCTTGGTCAGGGTCGTTTCTTCAAGATCTAATGACTACACCAGAAGGCGTCTTATTGTTTACATATTTGACAGAATATAATTAATTTTCAAGAATTATCAAAACGCACCCTGGGCAGGGGCGTTACTATTTAATTCTATTTTTCAGAATATATAAATTTCAGGATTTTAACCGATACACGCCCTAGGAAGGGGCGTTATCTTTCAGATTCACGCCCTATGAGGGGGCGCTAATATGTGGAAAACGACTTTGTCCAAGTCGTTAATTCAAGTTCCTTCAGAAACTTTAAGGACAGTAATAATTTCAGGATAACAGAGGAACGAATGTAATATCATGACAGTAAAGTTAGCAGGTTGAAGACATAGGATCATGCATATATTTATAATCATGATTTCTTAGATAATCAGTTCTTAAGATGGGTGATTAACGGTTTAAAGAAATTAACGCCTGAGTACGGGGCGTTAAACATGAAATTTACGACCTGGGAAGGGTCGTTTCATGTGAATTAGTGCCCTTGACAGGGGCGTCTCTTTCAAAATATTGCAGAAAACGCATGGAAACTATAATAACCGTATGCATGACATGCTTGTATATATATATCTTGGATTAATTTCATTTGGGCTACAGTAACTTGAGAAAACCTACCTGAAGATTTGAAGATTGATATGAAAGGGGACGTTGTTGCCTTACAGCAACAATAACAGGAGGACGAGAAGGTTTTGATGAAGAACCTTGTTCTTCGGTTCTGTAACTCCTACAAGAACAGAAGAAGAAACATTAGTATTTCTTCATACTACTTGACCGAAGGTAAAAAGGGAAAAAGAACAATACCTTTGTTCTTCGCGTACGCCGCCTTCTTAACCTATAACAGAAAAAGATGAAGAACTGTTAGTTCTTCATGTAACAGACGTAGAGAAAATCAGATGAACTATTCCTCTCTCACGTACCTTGCAGATTCCGAACGCCAAATAGCGTTGAAGGGTTCGAGCAGTAAATTATTTATAGGGACTTAGGGGGTCCTATTAGGGTTAGAGTCCTAGTGGAAGTAATGCTTCCAATATAGAGTCCTTGCCCTATTTAAATACTTACTAGATTAACATAATCCTTCCCGGGATAAGCTCCCGTGTCGAACAGAACTCGAATGGAATTAACGACTTTGGTCAGGGCGTCGATTCTTGAATTGACGACCTGGTTCAGGTCGTTTCTTAAGAAGCGCCTTGAGTAAGGGCGTTTCATGTTTTAAAACACGCCCAAGATAGGGGCGTTACTTGGCCTTACCATTTTTGGCGTTTAGAATTTTGACGCCGTGTGGTCAGGGCGTCACTTATTGAATAACGCCTTATCCAGAGGCGTTTCTAATTTGAATAGCGCCTTTATCTGAGGCGTTATTTTATTTTGTTTTATTTATCTATTTATTTGATTTATTTTAAAATCTTTATTATTATTAATATTTTATCAGGGTTGCTACATTTAGATTCCATTTATAGCAATGAATCTTGGGCACATGGTATTAATAGATAAGTCTGAAATAATACCCTTTTGTGTTTAAACATGGAACTTCAAGAAAGGCAACTTGAATATGTATTGAGAAAAATAATTGTCACTCAATGACTTTTGATTTCAAAGGGTTACAGCAGTTTGATTTTCATTTTTCAATTTCTGAACCTGAACTAAGTGAATAGACCAGTGGCATTTATGCTGTTGACATTAGGTGTACACCTTGATCAGAGGCAGGTACCCCCAGTTATTAGGCATAAACTACAAGGTCTACTTCAGATCAAGACCTACAAGGAATAGTCTTCACTTTGACATTAAGGGTATACCTTGATTAGAGGCCAGTACCCTCAGTTACTTGGTGAGAACTCCCCCTATGGATTTGACCCTATGAACAGAGATATTCTAAAGCACCTCATGACATGTGAGTTCTCCTGCTTCTTTGGAGGAGTTCACAGTTTCTCAGTGCAATCAGCCATTGCTCTGTCACTATGTTCAGCTCTTTTACATTTATGATCTTATTTACTACTGCCCTTATTTCTTTTAGAGTGATTGTTTGAAAAACATTACACACTCTTGTTCACCTGTTCTAGACATTTCCAGTTCAACACATTTAGGCATTACAAATTTTTTTTTTCTATTTTAGCCATGAGACAAAGATTAAGAGCTATAAAAGTTTTCGTTTATCTAAAATTCTGAAGGCAGACATTTGACTCTTCAATTTATAAAGGTTAAATCTTTAGTTCGTTTCAATTTGTAAGAGTGATTCTTATAAAAGAATAATTGAAATAATCACAACTCAATGTACTAAACCAGAAACAAAACTGCTGTTCAGTGAAGGTTAGGGAAATGATAGCAATAGGCATTGAGCTCAATAGCATCTGATGACAGTGAATATGAATAAGTTAAATGGGGACAATGAGAAGTAACAAGGATTCAATGAATTGAATAGAACTCTCAGCTCCCCCTGACACCATGATGCAAAAATATGCTATGCACTAGACTGTTCTACATGCAGACTATGCAACAATGATATATGAGGCAAGTATGTAATCAATTTAAGTTTATGCATCCAAGTCATGAACATTTTTATCCTTTTTCAGATTTTTCAAAAATATGATGCAGTACACTGTTCTACATGAGGGCTAGACCCTTGGTACTTGGTAGAGAATCTGGTCTCAAGGACCATCTCACACATTGTAAGAACCTCCAGGCAGATTTCCCTGCCTTTTAGTAACTTACCATTTGATATACCAGAGTCATACATGACAATGCAATGCAATGCAAAGCAGTCCTACATGCATTGAACAACTTCATTGACAATCATGCAAATGATGTATGCAGACATAAGACACATGCATTAACTGTGTACACTAAATGAACCATTTACAATCAGCAAGTTATGCATTTAATTAGCAAGCATGCAGTCCATTGACACAGTCTATATAATGCATCAACTACGACAATGATTATGCAAAGCATCTAGCAGCCCATTTATTCAGTGCAATAATCAGTAAGAGAAGAGCATCAATTATATGCAGAATTAAAACTCAGTAGCTGAGTCTGGAATGCAGACTGATCAGCTAAACATGAAGAGATCATCAAAGTTCAAATAATCAAAACAACAATTTCAGATGATGGAATTTTAAATCAAGGTTCAGAACTGACCTGAAATGTAGAATCCTGGGGTTTTCTGTTGAGTGGCTTGGATCATTAACCCCTTTATTCATCAGCTTCCAAGGCACACCTGCAGCATGTCAATCAATTTGATCCTGTAGGGACCCAAGTAGTCTTGGGTCCTGCACTACCTCTATCAGGTGTTCTAAACAGTTTCTTAGCAACATGGTCATCAAATTTCATCAGAAAATAATTGTTCATAGAGTGACCAAGTTTACCACAATATCTACATGAAATAACAGATTTTTTGGTCCTATGGTGCATATCAACAGCAGCATGAGACCTACGAAACTTAGCATGAAATGTTCTGTTGTTTACATGGACATTTTGTTTCTTACTAGCAGCATTGGGAGCAGGAAATTTTAACTTACCATTACCTTCCCACCAGTATTCAGAAGCTCGGTGACCAGGTTTTCCACATTCAAAACATCCAAGAATCTTTTCTTTAAAATCAGTTTTATTTCTACCAGGAAAGTTTCTATTTGGAGGGAATTTAACAAATTTGGAATTAAAATATTTTCCCTGAGCATACCAGCAGTCCTTGACTGCATGCCCATGCTTACCACATTTAAGACACCCAAGATGCTTGCCTCTTGAGTTCTTGTTACCCCAAGAATTTCTTGTCCAGCACTCATTTGCCTTGTGTCCAGGCTTGTTGCAATTGAAATAGATGATATGCTGACCTGAAGTAGATTCATATCTATGTGGGTCATGAGCATGTGCAAAAGATCTAGAATTCACATTGTTATCTTCTTTCAGTTTGAAACATGCATTCATTAAATGACCACGCCTACCACAATAATAACAGGATGCATTAGATTTATTAGTGGCATGGTTTCTATCAAAAGATTTCCTTGAATGCAATGTTTTACTAGCATGCTCATCTTCAATCAACAATCTGCAGTCATCCATTACATGTCCTATCTTGCCACAATAGTGACATGACACTTGTGATTTCCTGATGACATGATTACTAACAGATTGACTAGATGCATGTGAATGAGTACATGAAGCATGAGCATTTTGCATTGACCCATTACAATCAGCAGAGCTAACAAATTTCAGAGTACAACCAGAAATATTCTTAGCCTTCTTTGTTTGACTCTTTCTTTTCAATTTCTGATTATTCTCAACAGATTTTGTTTGCTTTTCAATTTTCTGAGCTTTGAACTGAAAGACAGATTTTGAAGATGATTTCTCATTTTTATTTTGTTTTGGGGATTGACTTGAGGTACCAGCTACATCAGAACTATGCACAAAGGTAGTGTATAGCTGGTTTCTAGTGATTTTCTTGACATCAGAATTACAGCTTATCCCCCTTTTAGAGTTCTTATTCTCACTTTTCATAACATCTTTCATTTTTCCTTCACTCTTAGCAGACTCAATTGCTAAAGTTTCCAGATTATGAATTTTATCTTCCAAGCTAGCAATGTGAAGCTCATAACTGGCTATCTCCTATTCACTGCAATTTACACATTCGCTTAAAACTTTGTTTGCAATTTTATACTTCTCAATTTCTTGTTCAAGATTGTTCAAAATTTTTGATTCTTCATTACAAACAGCTTTTCCCTTCTCTGTGGTGAGAAATTTTTCAGATAAGCCAGTATTTAACCATTTCAATTTTTCAACTTCAGCTTTTAATTCAGTGTTTTCTTCCTCAAGATTTTTATCCTGAATTTCATTATTAGCACATCTCTCTCTTCCAGACATTTGCTCCAATATTTCAATTAGTTCCTCTTCTCTTCCTTCCACATTAATTTTCTCAGCAACCAAGTTTTTGTGATCCTCTTTAAGTGAGACTATTTATTTGTTCAGCCATTCATTCTCACTATAAAGATCCTCATTTCGTTCTCTTAGAGCTGAGCACATATCACAGTTTAATTTAGCAGAAGAATAATGTGAAGCCTTCCCATTGATTTCATTTATTCTACCTATAAGATTTTTAATTTTCTTTTGAAATTCTTCATTCTCAAGTTTCAGTTTATCCAATTCAGAATTAACTTGAGTCAGTTCTTGCATGCTTTTTAGATGTTCATTTTTCTTCTCATTCAGTTGATTCGCAAGTTCTAATATCTTGTCCAAGCATGTTTGTTTTTCAGTTTTTAGAGAATCATTTTGTTTTTTAAGATTCTGAACATCTAGCATGCATGCATCATAAGATTGTTTCAGATCTGGATAATTTTTACAAGGAACTTTCAAAGTTATCTGATCACATTTCTTTTTCAATCTCTTATTCTTAGATTTCAATTGTTCACATCTATTATTAAGTTCTTCATTTTTATTCCATAGGTCTTCAATTGAAAGTTCTCCAGATTCAGAGCTTACCTCGGATGAAGTTTCATCATTAGCATTTCTCCGATCAGCCATCAAGCATTTGCTGTGATTCCTGATTAACTTTAGTTTTTCCAAAATGTCTTTGGCAGACCTGCAAGAAGAAATCCATTCAATTAGAGATTTGTCAATTGATTCTTTTAATAATACTACAGCTCTATTATTGACAGAGTCTTTCAGCTTATCCTTCTTGGTCCATTTGGATTTATCCTTCGACAGTTTATATGGACCGTGAGTTATTACCTTCCACAAGTCAGGATCGGTTGTGCTTACATACCGATGCAGCTTTTCCAGCCATGGGCCAAGGTCATCACCTCTGAATATCGGAGGATTAGCCATCAAAGCAGATAACAAGCAGACTCAAAGCACAAAGCAATCGACAAGAAAACACCACAACCAGATAAGCACGGTAAAGCACTAACTCAGTGAAACTAAACAACGAGCACAGAAAGCACACTCTGAAATACACCAAACACTAGCAGGACCCTCTACAGATTGTTAGATCTGATAGATCAGAGACCCGCTCTGATACCAAGTGTTGGGTTCGGTGCAAGTATTCAGAGGGGGGGGTGAATGAATATAGCCTATAAAAATTTTGCCCAATTAAATCTTAAGCAATCAGAGATGCGGAATTAAAAAACTATTGCAGATATATAGAGCGAACCTAAGCAAATCTAAACTGTAGACTGTATCAAATCTAAGGAGCTTGTCCCTTAACGCATTCAGATAAAAAACCCAATTGAGGCGCTCCTAGCATTCATCTAGCGAATTCAGATAAAAGAACTTAAACCACAGTCTAACATATAGTGTGCACAGCAAATAGATGGACACTTATAGAACATCAAACCAAAGCACCCCTAAGCAAGCATCTAACGGAAGCAATAAAACAGATGAAGAAATCAAACCATTGCACAAGGGGTTTTTAGGTGGTTCGGACCAGCAGACCTACATCCACCCCACACTCAACCCGAGTGTGACTTCCTGCTGACTCACAGCTTGAACAGCTGGGCATCACAGCTTGCCATACATCAGCTGGGCGTCATAGCTTGCCATCCGCTGAGCATCACAGCTTGCTTCCACTGGGCAATACAGCTTAGCCATCGCTGACTCACAGCTTGAACCCGCTGGGAATTACAGCTTAACCCGTCCAGTGGAATCCTCCACTACAAACGCTGAGCCTCACAGCTTGCTCCAATGACAAACAGCTTGAAGAAATGTATAAAGGAAAATGAAAGATAATATGAACAGCAATCGGAAAGCTGTAAACATAAAGCACAATATGGCTCTCAAAGAGCTGACTGGCCTGGATTTGATCCACGGTCCAGTGAAGACTGATCTTCAGACAACCTCTCTCACACTCTTCTTCTTACGATCTCACTCTCTCTTTCTCTTTTACTTCGTTCTTCTCTGCTCTCTGTCTCTCTTTCTTTTCTTCACTCTTTTCTTCTTCTCTTCTGCTGGATCGAAGGGCTCTCTGCTTCTGCTCTTTTGGTTCAACTTACAGGCTTTGATCACTCTTCATCTGAAGATGAAGACTCATATATATAGCAGCAGCAGCAGCTAGGGCGTGTGCTCTCCACATCTCCCGCCCAAAAACCTTGGACCACGTGTCAATCTCTCAGCCAGCTTCAGCACACGTGTCACAATCCTGTCTGCCCTTCCAGCCTTGGATCACGTGCCCTTCATTAGCCTCCACGAGCAGAGCACCTGTCAGACAGAGTATCGAAATATCAGGTTAAGTGAAGGGCTCTGTATAGACTTGTAAAGACGATCATGATGTATAGACTTGTAATGTAAAGTGCGTTGTATAGACTACATGAAGACACTGTGAACTCGAGTGCAGTGTATGGACTTCACTATGCAGACTTGCCAAAGACACGGCTGTACAGACTTTGATGTCCAAGGGCAATGCAGACCAATGTACAGATTTTGGCGAAGCAAAAAAGGCTGTATAGACTTGTAGACCCAAAGGCAGTGTATAGACTTGATGGTGGAACGACGGTAAAGTCAACAGTGTATAGACTGCAAGGGAAACGACGGTAAAGCTACCGATGTATAGACTTGAAGGGAAACATAGGTGAAGCTTCCAATGTACAGACTTGGAAGAACACTATTGAATGTGTAGACTTGATCAAGAGTCCAATGTGCAGACTTGCCACCGACCAAAGTATATACTTGGTGGTCGTGAGACGGTGGCCAAGACACTGTACAGACGGATGTATAGACTTCGCCTAAACACTATCCGATGTACAGGCTTTAGTCTGAAGCGTTGTATGGACTTGCAAGAGACGCACAAAGAGACACTGCCTGAGACGGTCAACTGGACGCTGACTCTGTACAGACTTCAACTTAAAGATGCACGATGTACAGACTTTCCAATGTTTAGACTTATGAACATTGCGTGCATCTACAGTGCAAATGTATAGCCTTTATGTAAGAAGGCAACCGCTGTACATACTTTGCAAGCAAAACACTGGGCGTTGTATAGACTTACACTAGCACAGATGAAGACTTCATGAGAGTGCAGCAGCCAGTGTATAGACTTTAAAGAGCATTCAGCAATGTGCAGACTTCACTACATATGAAGCAGCGTATAGACTTAACCAAGCAATGTACACACTTGCTGGGTTGACGCTACAAGACACACTGAGTTGACGCTACATGAAACATGGACAGTGTACAGACTTTATGAATGAAATGCATTTTGCAAATGAGAAAGTCTGTACAGACTTTGTGAAGCGTGACTTCAATGTACAGACTTTGCTGAATGAACGTTGTGAATACAAGTCCAGTGTACAAACTTAGCCGTTGCAGACCGAGTCCAATTGAGACGCTGAGAAAGATGATGGATGTACAGACTTCTAAATGCTGATGGACACTGTACGGACTTGACATAAGACGCAAGTTAAGACGGTCCAATGTACAGACTTATGCTGTGCAGACTTAGTCCAATTGAGACGCTGAATGAGACGATGCACTGAACAATGGTGTACAGACTTTGACTCAATTATGCATATGAGACGCTAATCAAGACGGACCAATGTACACACTTAGCCAATGCAATGTATGGACATTGCATAGACGATGCATGAGACACAGACACTGTGCATGAACAGTGTAGTGTATAGACTTATGGACTTCAGTTCGTGCATCTATAGTGCAAATGTACAGACTTTATGAATAGTGATGCATTGTACACACTTGTGATACATGAACAGGCCAGTGTGCAGACTTCATGAATGTGCAAACATGTCAACGAAATGCATAATGTATAGACTATGCACATGCATGAAGAGCCCTGATGATGTATGGACTTGCTAATGCAATTTAGGGCGATGTGCAGACTTTGTCCACGAACTGTGCACATGCATGAACGATGTAAAGACTCTGAAATGCTTTACCCTACTGTGTATAGACTTGCTAGTCATCAAACTAACTACATGCAGACAGAAAAGCAAGGCACAGAGTAGAAATCAAGCACAATCAATATGTCAGTCATACACATGCATTCTCCACAGAATATATCGATTATATGCATTCAAATCAATCATGCCATCATCATATAAAGGACATTTCATGACACTGTCTAAACAATATCCAAAGCACTCATTGTGTTGCTATCATCAAAACAAAACAGCATGTGCTATCATCGAAACATCATAGCACATGCTTGTGCCTAAGGGGCACAACAGAGACATCTGGCTCCATTGCCTGAACGTGATCGAGCCGCTCTACTACTGATTGATCATGAGGACAGTGGGAATCTACTAGCCAGAGGTGGAGTTCCCGGCGAGAGAGCGACCGGAGGAGCGCGTGGGACGCCACGCCCGCGGGCTCGCGATAGAGATAGATTGGATCTCCCGGGCCGTAGACCAGATCCGGGATTGGACGAGGCAGGTGTTGACACCCGTTTTTTACCGATAAGTTGCGTCATTCCTCTTACTCCCATTTGTTGATATCTCAAGTTGCCCATCACTCATTGGGGCTATTTTCAGGCATATTTTGGGTCAGTTTTATGGGTTGCCTCCCTCCTTGGTTAGGTCCAAGTTGATTCAGGGCTTAACGGGCCTTGGTTTTGGTTGATTGGGCTTTTCTATGAGTTTTTGCGCCTATCTGCATGTACGGTTCCTCCCTTGCCGCTCAATAAACGTGCGGTGGCCTATAGATCGTCCATCTATTTTTGAATATTTTGGTTAATTTTCTGAATTTCCACCGATAAACTTTTATGCGGTCCTCTCCTAGCCGTTCAACTTAATGAACAGACTGATAGTAGCAGCTCATCATTTAGAGTCCTGCGCTGGAGGGTTTTCTCAGATAATTATCTAATTAATCTATTTATCACCGACAAGGCTAGAACGGTTTGTCTTTGGCCACTCTACCTTTGAACGGTCTCATCCGAGCCATTCATCTATGAGAGTCCAACGGCGAAGGTTTCGGTCAGTTCGATGGATAATTTGGATTATTTTCTATTTATTTTGAATTTCCACCGACAGGGTTGGACGGCCAAGACATGACCGCCCATCCAGTTGAACGGTCTATCGTAAGACCGTTCATCCATTCGAATGCTGAATTTCAACAGATTTTATCCCTTTTATCCGTGGTTTTATCCCCAACTTCTCCCATCATTTTCTCCGCAGATAATCAACCATTTTAAGTGCCGTTTCAACTGGATAAAAGATAATTCAATTATCTACGATTTTTCTTTGATAATCTCGACCTGAAAATGCCTCTAAACCCTAATTTTGAGCTAAGACTTTAGGTGCTCTATAAATAGACACTAGAGGCCGGGTTTGAAAAGGGGGAGATTTTTGGTCGACGGCGATGCCCTACCGCATTCTTGAGCGACCTAGCACCAAGGAGGGAGGCTTTCTACGTCCATACAAGTCTCCGATTCAGGGAGTAGTCTAGTTTTTGAGTCTTTTGCGTTTGATTGGTTTCGTCCTCTTGGTCATTGCATGCATTATTTTCCTCCCTTTCTCCCCACGTCCTTCTTCATCTTCATTGTCATGCACACACCCACCCACGTTTTTTGACACCCTAGGGGTTTAAAATCCCCCAGGTATCCCCCTTTCCACTTTTTCATGTTCATTTATTACTATTTTGGCATCTGCTACACTTTCCAGTTCTGATTTGGGTTATTTCTTTGTGTTTTCACATTGTTTTTGCAGGTCAGCAATTCTTAGCACGAGACCCATCCCCTCTGGCCGGCTGGAGAGGGTGGAGGTTGGACCCTTTGCGACTTCTGGCTTGGTGGTCTTGCGCGGTTCTCCACTGTCCGTTCAATAAGACGTGCGGTGCAGACTGGGCCATCCTTCTTGTTCCTGCGGTCGTGACGGAACCGTTCAACCTCTAGGAGCGCTTCATCCTGCATCCTCTGCAGCATCTATAAACGGTCTATCGTGAGACCGTTCATCCTATAGGCGATTCTCCCTGAATTGTTCATCTTCCCAGCGCTGCAGGCCAGGCGAGTGTCTCTCCCTCTTTCCAAGGCACGGCGTGTTCATCACGTTCGGCGCTTTGGTGGCGATCACAGGTTTTTGTTTCCTCCCTTTTCTTCTGTCTTCATTCGTTTCTCATATCGGGTATGGTAGAATAGACATTAGGAAGACATCGGAAGAAACGGACGAGAGGAGAAAATATATCTACACCCTTCTTTTGTGGCGATCACAGTGGGACCCCTAGTGCCCATCGTGCTTGTGATTTGCTGACCCCTCCTTCGTTGTGTTAGTCCCCTTTTGGAGTGATTGCAGGTTAAGTTACGTTTTCTGCCTTCTGGAACATGAGCGGTTCTCCCAAAGCCGTTCATCCTCTGGGTGGCTGATTATCCACCGTCCTTCCCCGCGAATAGCGCCAGTTCTCCTGCCAGCGTCCTGTCATAGACGGCATCCTATCGACCGTCCACACTTCTGAACGGCCTGTCCTTGGCCGTCCATCGCTCAGGCACAGGTATGCTTCTGGGTGTTCTGACTGTAGGTACACGGTTTATGGGGATCCGTTCCGGAGATTACGCGGCTGCAAACAGACCGCTTTTCTTGATACGTTTTCCATCACTACATTCCTTCATTTCCAGCACTCTATGATTCTTTTACGGTTATTCTGTCGTTCTATTGCTCTCTGGCTTATACGGTTCTGTCCAGACCGTCTGTCTGTTTGAGCAGTCGCATATAGACCGTCCTTGTGGTGCTACAGTGCACTCATAGTTCATTTTTGATTGCCATATTCCATGCTATTCGTGATCTTTGGTGCTAGTTATGGATCTCCCCCATGCTCCCATATCATTGCTGCATGATCACTTTCATTACTTATATATTTGATTGATCGTTGCTTGATAGTTGCTAGGCTAGATTTTGCATGCACTCCGGTGCACATAGGAGCATCCACCTCTTTCATAGAAGTTGCATTCCTACCGAGGTAGGGTTTCCTCTCATCTCCATACTCCTTGGAGCCGACTAGGGACCTTGCCGAGGACCTCCGTAAACCCCCGTGAGCCATGGATTCTCACACAGACATCGGGCAGGTTATACCATATCCACCCCCAGTCTAGGGTTTGCAACCGCGAGTGAGAGATCCCCATAGAGTCACCTAGTTCCTCATTTCCCATTCTAGTTAGGTACCTTGTGGTTGAGCAAATTCATATATTAATTAATCCACTAAGGTCCTACAAGAGGAATTTAAAAATTGCCGTGCATCATTTGACAACTTGGTTTCTCATGTGCTTGATTCTCTTCTCATCTCTCCTCTTCATTGGATGCTTGGTCGTTTGAGGTTGTGCTTTGCATAAGATTGATTGCTCTAGTCTTGAGGTGTTTTAGTGTATGTGGGGTTGTTTCTTTCCCTCAGGATCATCTCCTAGGGTCAGTTCTCATTGCCATTCCTACTTCAATCCTTTGTTCGATTCGTCATCTCCCATGTCGTCATACGACTTCTCTCAGTCCCACGAGGACTCCCTTCCTCGCGGCCTTCTTGAGGACCCGCCTAGGGTCACCCATATGCAGGGACGAGAGGGGATAGCCTCTCCACTCCTGACCATTCTTGGCAAGGGTTCCCAACCCTCTCATTCCGATCCATCCATTCAGAATTCGGCCAATCAAATCCTCAACATGATGGCCCAGCTGGACCCTACCCAGCTCCATCTCATCCGGCAAGCCTTGCAGGGGGCCGATGCCCCGACTTCAGCTCCTTCTCGTGGCATGACTGCTGTTGCACTACATCTTCTGTTGCTGGGACCACCTCTGTGGCCTCCATTGACCTTACTCCCACCCGTCCTCAGATCTGTCGGTACTCCGGCATGGAAATGGGCCAGGCTTCTACCTCGGCCCATCAGCCGCTCGATAAGGGGAAGTCTCAGATCCCCTCTGTTCCTTACCTTGATCCCTATGCCACCATTTCTCCATCGCCGTAGGCTCTTGTAGCCCCGGCAGACTTTACTCGGTTGCAACCAGGGGCCGCCCAACTGGCTCATGCGGATGTGGGCCCTTCCCTGGCCCATTATCCATCTTACAGGCTGCCCCCTCAGTCAGCTTTTCCTTTGGCTGCGTATCCAGGTACTGCGCCTCCTGCTCCTTCTCCTCCATCCCGGGAACTGGAAATTCTTGATAAATGGGCTACTATGCAGCAACAAATTGACCTCCTCCACATGCGGGTTGGCCCACAGTCTTTGGCTGACGTTCCTTTTCTTAACTTCAGGGTCATTCGTTTTCCTCCTTAGTCTGAGCTCCCCGTGTACCGAAAATATGATGGGAATGGCAACCCGTTCATTCATGTTCGGGAATTTCTTTACGAGTCAGCATAGTTCCAGCATGATGATCGCCTCATGGCTTACTTGTTCCGCCGATCATTGGAAGGGGTCGCCCTGGAAGGTTTTATACCTTGCCTATGGAGGAGGCCGAAAACTTCAAGACAGTCAAGGAGAGGTTCATTCAGAGGTTCCAAGATCGGGTTGGTCCCGAGTATTCCTTCACCGACCTCGTAGTAGAAAAGATGAAGCCGGAAGAAGATTTTGCAACCTATGCGGATCGATGGAGGCAGATGGCCTCACGTGTGCCCGGGCAAATCCCGGAAGAAGAGAAAGTTAAGTTGTTAATTTCCAATGCCACACCAACATTCAGAAATATTTTGGCAATGAATGACATTTCGAATATGCACCAGTTATACAGCAGAGCTCGGTTCATACAAACCCAATTTAAAGACTCCCCTATTCATTCACTATTTGAGGCCCAAAAAGTCCCAGGGCCCCGTCACTGAGGGGGTACAGATCAATGAGCAGGTCCAGGCTGTTCAGTTTCCCCACCAAGCCGCTCCACCTCGCTTCCTGTAGCCTCCACGCAACCCCCAGTTCGCCGCTCCACAAGTCCCCCAACCCACTTTCTCGGTTCCTCAATACCCGCAACAACAACCACCACTACCCAACAGCCCCAGAGGCCGCCATAATATAATAATGTTCCTCCACCTGCCGCTTATGGACCTGCTCGACCGAGCCCAAAGAGGACCCATTACCCTCCTCTTCCTGAGACTTTGCCTGATATTTTCTCTACTTTGATGTATACTGGTGATATTCAATTGCCTCCGGAGCATCAAAATTGTAATCCGGCCGCCGATCAGTCCCGATATTGCATATATCATCCACAGCCTGGGCACAAGATAAAGCGGTGCTATCAGTTTAGAGATCTGGTGTATGACTTACATGAGGGCCAGAGGATTGATTGGGCCCAGATGCACCAGCTGATCGAGGACATCAAGCAGAGGCAGAGACAAGCCAAGCCGCAGCAGGCGGCGCCCCAGCAACAGCAGCAACAACAACTCCAACAGCAACAACAACCCCAACAATAGCAGCAGCAACAACAGGACCTTGGGATCCATCAGAATCCCATGCTGATACATCAACCCGCTCCTCAGCAACAACAACAGACGCCGACCCGACACCGGCCCAAGTAAACATTGTTCAGCACCCAGCCCCCAACGCTGGGTGGACTTTTGATGATGAAACCTCCACACACCTCTTGGCCTTCCACCATAACCATTCCCCCGCGCTTGCTTTCCCTTCCGTTCTCAGGCCTGCCGTTCTCACCACTGCTCCATCCATTATTCCCTCCGCATCACCCATCAGACCCACGGCATTCCCCTCCATACCGCCTGTCCTTTCACCATGACCCACCATACCCTCCATCATCACCCCTCCACTTAACCCCTCGCCCATTTCCCCTTCGCCAGGGCCCATCAGGCCGACTTCTGCCATCCTCACCCCCATTTCTACCCCTTCCACCTACCCCACCGGGCCAAGCGGGGGTCCATCTCAAGTCATGCCGGCACCACATTGCACCCTTCGGAGCGGGAACCCATTTCACAATGTTTACCCTTCTCCTCGTGCACCCGCACCTACCCCTCAGCCTTCTTCCTCCACGGGCTGAAGATGCAGACCCCATGCCAGGCACGAAGTATGACTTGTTACAGCACTTGGACCGGATGCTGGCCAAGATTTTAGTTTTGGAATTGATCAAGAGGTCGCCGCTACATCAGGATGCTTTGAAGACCTTTTTGCAGAAAGTAATGGTGAATGGAGATGTGGCGGCAGACAGTTTACCAATGGTGTTGGCAACCATCACAAGGGGGCCCTCTATTTCATTTTCTGAGTCAGAACTAGCACCCCCAGAGGCACGGCGGATGTCGCTCTGCATTACCATTTCTTTGAATAAAGTGGCCGTTGAGTCTGCCCTTGTGGACGAAAGAGCATCGATAAACATGTGTCCATTGAGTACCCTCCGCGCCTGCAACATTTCAGAGGATATGATTAAGCCGACACCCACCACAATAGTAGCGTATCACAATTCCAGGCGTGCTTGTCACGGGGTCGTGACTGTACAGGCCGAGCTAGGGCCGTTGGTTATGGACGTGGAGTTTTATGTATTAGACATAGACCCAATGTTCAAAGCTATTCTGGGTCGTCCGTGGATAAACAGTTTAAATATCGTACCTTCAACCGCCCACCAATGCCTAAAATTCCCATTCCAGGGCCGGGTGGTTAAAGTGAAAAGCATCTCCACCGTCCAGTCTGTTGATGCCATTTCAGACAAGATTCTCCCTACGTCGTGGCCAAGCAATATGCCAGTTTTATCAGTAATGGACATGAATTATTCATGGGCATATGCGTCACGCAAGCCCGCCACTACACCAACATATGTCAAGATCAAGTCCAAGATAAGAGATTCAAAAGGGTGGCATATGATTCTGAAACTGGGTTATCAGTCGGGTCGGGGTCTCGGTGCACAATTACAGGGGCAGACCAAGCCCATCCCTAAAGGCAGTAAGATGGGCCACCGAGGCCTTGGCTACCGTGATTCAGCAATGTCGATACTTGGAGACTCTGGGCCGTTAATGTGGGATTATCGACAACATTTTGTGAAAGGCCCGCTGCAGCCCGACACTTTGAAGAAGCCGCCACCCAATTCCGAAGAGAAGGCCGACGATGCCTGTGATGATTCTGACCCACCACCGCCATTGAAGGGGTTGGTGGGTGATATGGAAGATTTTGCCGGTTGTTTTGAGAAGTTGTTCAATAAGAGAGAAGACCGTCCGAAGAAGAAGGAGATGCAGCTAGTGAAGCATTCTCCGATGCAGCTGGTCCGCCGAGGGCCTTAGGAAGTGGGGAGCTCTATCACCACCTTTTCTCTGTCCCCGTCCCGTTTTGCCTCTTTGTTCCAACAATTGGGGTTTGTTCCCCGTTCCCCTCCAATTCTGGTCGACCCATACTTCATGGAGAGACCGTTAGAAATTCTATTTGTTCAATGTGCTTGCGGGCGCTGCCCGCTTATTGATCTTTCAACCTTGTTTACTCCTCCTCCCCCCAATGCTCAACTCCACGAGATGTGGTTTTGCTCCTCTGATCCATTCTTCGTTTGCATCTTCCCTGATTTGTTCGCCATGCAACTACCTCCCCCTCCATCTTCTTCCTCCTCTTGTTGCATGATCTCCTCCAGCCTCAAAAAATATGTCAATTTTAAAACAGAGGTTTCAATGGAAGATTACGCTGTGTTCTACTCAGATTCCCAGGGGCACGAGACCCCTGTTCCTTTTCCAGTAGATTTCCTATCTCCTAGGTTAGATGTACATTGTGCAGGGTCCTAGGTTAGTAGAGTCAGTTGGGGTAGAGTCTATCTCGAGTCTAGTCAGCCCGTCCTCGTATGCAGCACACCCTGTGATGCGTCGTTCTAAATCCATCCCCGATATGTTTTTGCAAGATTTGGCCGAGAGGTGCCATGCCCTCCTTAGGTGCCCATAGTTTGTAGAGACCGCGATTGTTTTAGAAGAAGATGAGGAATTGGATTGGGAATGGAGCAATGACGGATTAGGGGTATATGAAATTGTGAATGAGAAGGACCCAGTTGATGACGAGGAAAGCGAGGTGGACGACGCTGTCGATCTGTACGTGCAAGGTTTGAAAAGGTTTGATCAACCGTCCTCAGAAGTGGATGAACCCACTAAGGAAATTAATCTTGGAACCGAAGAGGACCCCAGGCCCATACTTATTTCTGCTAATCTCCCTGCTTAGGTCGAAGAGGAGCTCATAAAGGTTTTGAGGGAGTATAGCGATTCGTTTGCCTGGTCCTATGAGGACATGCCGGGTCTTGACCCCACATTGGTTGAACATCGATAGATTCTTAAACTAGGGGCAACACCCGTTAAGCAGAAAGCGAGAAGATTCCACCCACACATGGCCTTAAGGATGAAAGAAGAAGTCGACAAATTGCATAAGGCCCAGTTTATTAGAGTTGTTTTACATCAACAATGGGTGGCAAACATAGTCCCAGTAATGAAAAAGGATGGCAAAATTTGGATTTGTATCGATTTTAGGGACTTAAAGAAGGCATGTCCGAAAGACGATTTCCCGCTTCCTCATATTGATGTGTTGGTTGATAATACGGCTGGGTATGAAGCCCTCTCGTTTATGGATGGTTATTCTGGATATAACCAAATCTGTCTGGCTCCTAAGGATCAAGAGAAGACCTCGTTCACTACGCCCTGGGGCACATACTGCTATGTTGTTATGCCATTTGGATTAAAGAATGCAGGTGCTATTTATCAGAGGGTAATGATGGCTATCTTCCACGACATGATGCATGTCTACTTAGAAGCTTACGTGGATGATATTTTGGTAAAGTCGAGGTCTCAAGAAGAACACCCCGCCATTCTAGCCAAAGTGTTACAAAGGGCTAGGCAATATAAATTAAAGATGAATCCAAAGAAATGCGTGTTTGGAGTTGCATCAGGGAAGTTACTCGGGTTTATAGTTAGTAAACGGGGGATTCAAATCGACCCGAATAAAGCAAAGGCCGTTATGGAGATGCCGCCGCCTAAGAACATCACTGAACTCCGAGGTTTTATTGGGCGTTTACAATTCATTAGGAGGTTTATATCTCAACACTCGCAGAGATGCCTCCCATTCTATGAATTGTTAAAGGCGGGAGCAAAGTTTGAATGGAATGAAATGCCAAAAGGCCTATGAGGAGCTTAAGGTTTATCTTTCCAATCCCCCAGTTCTGCAACCACCCGTCCCTGGGAAACCCCTGATCCTATACATTTCTATGATTGAGGACTTCCTAGGAGCTGTTCTGGCTCAGGTAGATGATGAAGGAAGGGAAAGGGTAGCATACTACCTTTCGAGGGTATTTAATCCTGTTAAATCCAAGTATACTGCCATCGAGAAGACCTGTGCAATGCTAGTGTGGGTAGCTCAGAAGCTCAAACACTATTTCCTTCCCCACAAGGTTAGGCTAATCTCTAGAATGGACCCCATTTGTTATCTTTTAGAAAAACCTATCCTTTCTAGCCAATTAGCTTGCTAGCAGAGCTTTCTTTCCCAATTCGACATCACCTTCATCGTCCAGAAAGTGATCAAGGGATACGCCATTGCTGAGCATCTCGCTCATTCTCCCATCCCTCGCACGGATTCAATCCAGGACGAGTTTCCTGATGAACATTTGGCAGTAATCACTCATCTTCCTTTTTCGTCTCTTCATTTTGATGGTGCTCTCAATTCCCAGGGTAGTGGAATCGGCGCTGTTCTCCTTACTCCGGAAGGGGTAACCATCCCTATCGCCTATCAACTCTCATTTCCTGCCACGAATAATATAGCAGAGCATGAGGCTCTCCTTGCTGGTCTGAAGCATGCCTACTTCTTGGGCGCGCAATACCTTAACATCATAGGAGACTCTTAGTTGGTGTTGCATCGAGTTCTGTCAACTTACCGCACCCGTGACCCTAAGCTTAAGCCCTATCAAGACCTGGTCACGCTCTTGGCTAGGCAATTCCGGAAGCTTCTCTATATTCACACTCCTCGTTCTCAGAACATTTTAGCTGACGCCCTTGCGTCACTAGCTTCTTCTCTTTCGTTTCCCCTCAGTCGTGCCACTGAGACCATTGTGGTCCAGCGGTTAGACGCTCCCTCTCTTCAGGATCCCTAGTTCGACAACCTTAGGAAATCTGTAGAAAGGAAGGCAGAAAGGGAGGAGGTGAAAGAAGTCTCATTAACTGAGCTTGAGGAGATCATAGAAGAAGAAGAATTGCTGTGGTATTATGAGATTGAGCAATACTGTAGGGATGGTTCATTCCCAGAGACGGCGAATGCCGAGCAGTGAAAGGCCATTAGAAGAATCGCCGCAAGATATACGATTGTTGTTGGAGAATTGTGTAGGCGAGCTCTCAATGGAATTCTAATGAGGTGTCTAGATGACGATGAGGCTTGGAAGGTAGTGGAAGCAGCTCACTCCAGTGAGTGTGGAGGGCACGTAAATGGGCAGGCGTTGGCGAATAAGATTCTTTGGTAGGGCTATTACTGGCCAACCCTAGAAGAAGATTGTTCCACCTATGTCCATAGGTTTCTTCAATGCCAACTCCATGCTGACAAGATCCATGCTCTTGCTTCTTATCTTCATCCTCTTTCTTCTCCGTGGCCATTTTCCATGTGGGCCTTTGATATCATCGGACCTCTCGATGACCCGAATTCCGCAGTCAAGCAGAAGTCCTTCATCCTTACGGCTACGGAGTACTTCACCAAGTGGGCGGAAGCTGAAGCCTATGCAGAAATAAAAGCCACCATAGTATGCCGCTTCATCCTAAAGAATATTATCTCACGGTTTGGAGTGCCAAGTGATATTGTCACCGACAACAGACCCCAGTTCATTTCTCAAGAACTCCGAGACCTCTGTAAGAAGTTTAATATATCATTGCATCATTCATCACCATACTACCCCCAAGGTAATGGCCAGGCTGAGGCCACGAACAAAACCCTTCTAAAAATCATCAAGAAAATGTGTGAATCACACAAATTTGCTGATTGGGCTGATAAACTGGTAGAAGCTCTATGGGCTTATCGCACCTCCGTCCGTACTCCCACGGGGTAAACTCCTTTTGCTCTCACCTATGGGATGGAGGCGATACTCCCGTACGAGATCCTGATCCCTTCCCTAAGGGTGTAGCTAGACAAAGAACTTAATCTCGACGAGCGTCGAGAGGCGTTGCTAGTCCAACTAGGACTCCTAGACGAGAAGAGGCTTAACGCGGCCAATCACGTCTCGGTTTATCAAAAACGTGTCTCACAGTATTTTTAAAAGAAGGTTATCGAACGAAAATTCCAAGTGGGTAATATCATTTTGAAATGCAAATTTGTCAGATCAGCAGGTCCCAAGTCTAAGCTGCAACCCAACTGGGAAGGGCCGTTTGTAGTTAAGGAAGTCTATCCGGGTAATGCGTAGTTAAGGAAGTCTATCCGGGTAATCAACGCGGAGGGTGAAGAATTACCAAATCTGTGGAATAGGATATATTTAAAACACTTTTATCCATAGAGTCAAACCAGCAACGACTTGGTGACGGGGTGTGCCTTCACTTGATCACGAAAGGAAATCCCCGGTTCAACATTTCACACACTACACGATCCCCCGCGGCGCGGTCGTCATCTTTTGCATAAACACCGTTTCTCCCTTGGCAATGCTTAAGGGGGGGTGAAAGTCCTTATTTTTCCATCTCTCTCGGCTGAAAATAGGGGCAAAGGGTGAATAAGGGGGCGAGAACTGATCTAGACCCCCCAATAAAAGAGGTCTCAAATATGGACAGTCCATTATGACCTTATTTCGTAAAAGAACAAGAAAGAAAAGGAAGAAAGGAATGAAAAAAGGGGCAAAAATCAAGGGTAAAAGCTCGTAAGCTCGAAGCTCTCAGAAAATTTTGAAAGTCTCCAAAATAACAAAACTAGGCATGACAAGAGTGGCAGTACAGTTTCCCCGCGAGACGTTATGAGCCCGGTCGTATGCGTGCCTAGAGCAGAAGTAGGTTCGAGAATGGACATAAAGCCCCGGCGTAACAGACCAAATTCTTTGAAAAAGGGGGTGTCGTGAGAAGAACTCATGCCCTAAAAGCCTCTATACCTACCGCCAGCTTTTTTGTTGAAATCTATTTTATTTTTCAAGGATTGCATCCTATCCTGGGTATGGCCTCGGTAGAGGAACCGTTAAAGTAAGATTAGCACTGGCCACGGGCGGTCCTTTATATTGCACATTGAGCCCGGGAGGCCCCTGGTGAGATGGGAGGTTCCTTGTCGTCAAGTCTAAGCTGGTCAAATATTTCAAAATACAAAAAAATCAAATATTTCAAAAATACAAAAAAATACATATATTCCAAAACTTAAAAAAATCACATATTTCAAAACCTAGAAAAATCAAATATTTCAAAACCCAGAAAAATCAAATATTTCAAAACTCAAAAAATCAAATATTTCAAATCCACAAAAAAAAAAATATTTCAAAATCCAAAAAAATCAAATATGTTCAAAACCAAAACAAAATCAAATATTTTGAAATCCAAACAAAAATCAGATATTTTCAAAACTTCAAAAAAAACAAAGATTTTCTTGATTTGCATTCATAGCATCCTTAGAATTCATTTGACATTTGTTATTTGCCTATTTAATAAGGCTTACCCCCTTGACCAAAAATCAAGAGCTGGTCATTTCCTAACTTGCTATAGGCAAGGGGTTAAGCCTAAAACAGATTTAATCTGTTTTCTGTATTTGTGTGTGTGTGCAGGGGCAGGTTGAAGCTGAAAAGTGCAGTTGGCTCGTGGCCATGTGAATGTTAAAGATATTATCCAAACCTATGCAATCACATCAAGCCCAAAGCTCAAACTCAGATCCAATCATCCATTTTATTCATTCCATATATCAAGTTTTCTAAACACAAGTCCTATCCAACATCATCATGAAACCAAAAGAAAATCACTCAGTCCTCCGCTGGGCATCCCCGCGGGGACGTATCTCACTCAGCTCTCTAACATAGGCTTGGCACGTCACCGGAATCTCTGCAACCTTTGCTGGTAGGGTAAGCACCATGCTCACCTCCCACATGATCAGGGCGCTCCTGACTGCCTGATCGTCCTCCTCTGTGCTGATCCTCCTCGCCTGTAGCGCGGGAAGGTGGGGTAGTGCTGGTAGAACTGTCCGAGGTAGTCCAACCTGTAGGTAGCAACGGTGCGGGCTGTACATCGCCAGTGCGGTGTCGCTCACAAGCCTCAAGTCCAAGCCCGACCTCCTGGGAACTCTGACGATGGTGTCACGGAGGAAGCCCGGGCGCATCACGAACCTATCCAGGGGCAGCTTGTTGATGTACAGTCGCCACTCGTCCCTGGTCTTCATCTCTGCTGTCCTGCACTCTATCTGCGGAGAGAATCCGAACGCGCCACCTATGAAGAAGAGGGGGTGCAAAGATCCTGCTAGCTGAAGTAACATCATCCTTATAAGTGAATTTCATCCTAGCACCCATCCAACACTCTAAAAGGATCATAGAGCCGAACAGGGGACCTCCTAAGGCTGCTGAAGTAAGGCCCTCGTACAAGTAAGCAAGGATGGCCTGGGAGATGCAAAGTCCCTGCCATAGGCCACTAATGGTACTAAGAAGGGGCAGCTCTAGCACATGGTCAACTGTAGGAAACAAGATGTCCCCGCACAAGCAAATGGACGCAGCCTTAGCTATGGCTTCATCCCACCCACACCTATTCTTGCAATGCTCCACTACCCACTGGCTAAAAGGAAGAAGGTGAATCTGACGTGGGCCTACGAAAGTGTGGACATCTCTGTTATCCGGTATGAACCCTCCCAAGATTAGTCTAGGATCTATAGAGGTAACAGTATGACACACTAAGTCTTCCCCTCCCACCTGGGACCTGGGTAAAGAGAAGTAGGTCTCTACCTCCTCTAGTAGGACAGTGGCCTCGAATGATGGGAAAATGAATGTATGAGTTTGAGGATGCCAAATTTCTACTAAGGCTGAGATGCTATGCCAATCAAGAGAGAGCTTTGGGTAGTTCTGACCTAACACTAGGAGAGGTTGTAAGTGCCAAGATCTCAGGATAGATGTCACTCCTAGGGGCAAGGCGCGGACCATGGGAGCCAACCACTTCAAAGTGGAATACTGCCTAGGGCAAGGGAGAAGCTGTGGTAGGAAGAGAGAAGATGGAAGAAGAGATAGGAAGGAAAAGCATGTAAGTGAATGAAAGAATTGAATTGAATGAAATCATGATTAGCTTACCTCTCTCAGATGGCTCGAGCTGAGATGTCGCGGGATCGCAGTCAGTCGTTGGAGCACTTCCCTCTCCTTCCTGGCCGGCTTTGGCCCTTCAAAAGATGCTCCCTCCATGGAACTCCCCTCTAGGGCCCTCTTCATGATGATTTGGTGATGAATAGCAAAGGTTTCAAGGCTTAGAAGGAGAAGGATGTGTGAATCACGAATTTCGGTTCCCCCTCCTACTTATAGGGCTTGTTAGGAAGCCTAGGTCTCTTGAAATCGGGTTGGATAAGTCTAGGACGGGTTAAGATGAGGTTTGGATAGGTTTAGGGCGGTTTACCCTCGGGTTAGGGACTCTCCATGAGAGTCCCCTTCTAGTTCACAGAATACCCATTTGGATGGTCTTACGATAGACCGCCCATCCCCTTGCGCAGCCCGTTCGAATCATTGTAGATGATTGCTTAGGTCCGCTATCACTGTGATCTGCTTTGTTTTGATATCATTGTGCTCATTCAGTTGTTCAACAGCTACTCGTTTTAATTCCGCATTAGAATTCATTTGTGTTTTTAATTAGGCCATCGATCTATTCACCCCCCGCTAGATCCACACTTCGTGGTGACAGAGTGCTTCCATCTAACACAACACCTTTCCCCCTTTTCTTAGTCCAAGATGGGGAATCTTTCCCAATTCCTTGACCAAAGAGGAGGAATCCTCCTCTACCACTCCACCTTGGTCCATCTTAGACCACCCCCCTCTTCTACGTGATCTCTCTTCCCCTCTCCCCATATCATTTCTCCAACCCCTCCTCCTCCCTTCCATTCTATATAAACATGTGTATAGTATCCTTGAAAAGCAAATAAAGAAATGAAATTTTTGTGTGGGAAAGAGTGTTGGAGAGTGATTCTCTGATTTTTTCTTGAGTTTGATGCTCAAGATCTAGTTCATGTGATAGGTTCTAGTCGGGGTGCGACTCCCCAAGCTGAGGTGCGACGCCAAGGCAACCGTTATTGCCACGTTCGTGTTCCAATTCTGATTCTATTCATCTAGATTTCACCCCCTGGATTATGATTTATCCACAACAACATCAAGCTCAGATTTGGTTCTAGGAATTTTACCATAGGTAGATCTGCAAGTCAGGAATGATCCAGCGCTGACTTTGCCTCGATCGAAGCTCTAGATCTCTGGCAATAATTCTGTTTGTGAAGTCACGTAACTCTGTCCGATCCTGCTATCCAGATCCTCAACTCCCTGATACAAAATTTCTACAGATCTCCTCTTAGATCCTTTGAATGTGAGATTCTTAATTTTTGTAGGATTTTTTGTCCTCTTCGCATTGCCGCCGAGCTCGTGTCATTCTGAGGTCTGTGCTGGTCGTGGCGAGGATTTTTGTGGGACTATGCCGACCACCCTGTGCAGATCTGACCCAGAACAGAGGCAACTTATAGAAGCTGCCCCGTCTCCTTCCTCTCAGATCTGACCTAGTCCTTTGGTCTGCATCTTCCTCTGGACATCGCCAACGAACTCCAACAAGAAGCAATCATTCCGACACCGGAGCTATTTCTCCTGTAATTTTTAGCTCTTCTGTGCAGTTCTGTGCGAGCAGAACCTGAGGCTGAGTACAGTTACTGCCACGCCCAAATCTGATCACACCAGGCATTCTTCATCTTGTCACCGACATTCTCCAAGAAACGACACCCCGATCGGACGTTGGATCTTGGCATACCGACCTCCGTAAATCTGCTGCGCCGGGTGACCTGCACGGACAGAACCTAGTCGGCTTCCAATCGGCTCACGCGATCGGCCCCGACTAGCCTCCCTCACCTCCTGCGAGTGCGGCCCGTCAACCCAAATTCCAGCAGCCCCATAAGTGTGATTGTAGCCCTTTACATCCCTCCGTGGAGTGGGCATCATGTTCTGAAGTTGTATAGTTAACAATTGTGTTTATCGGGGTTGTTTGCATTCGGCCGTGATTTCTTCCCCACGCGCTAGTCGTGGAGGTACGCGCCTCGTTCCACACTCACATTGCTGATTTCGTATATTATCTATCATGATGTGTTTGTGAGAATAGGGCATTTAGCTAGTTTCAAATCACCATGGTTGTGAGCTGTGAGCGCCTGTTCCATAGGCCCAGTCGAGCTCCGAGCCCAAACTGGAAACCCCTAGGCGACAGTGGTTCCTTAACCACTATGATCCCATGTTTCCCTCTCAAGGGATGATCGTCGGGCTAGTTAGAGTTTCTGTTGAGAGACATCTCCACCCGGAGAACAACACGGTGGTCAGCCGCCTGGCTTACCTTAGTGTACTAGTGCTGGCCACACATCGAGTTGGTGGTACATCTTAGCCCAGTCGCGTCGCTCGTCCCTCATCAAATTGGTATCAGAGCGATGTTTAAGTCTAGGTTGTCTTGTCCTAGGTTGCATTTCATCCCAATACCCGGTATATCAAAAGGTGTTCTCGGAATGATAGGTTACGCCTATTGGGAAGGTAGCACACTTACGTGAGTGCGATCTTCGGATCAAACCTCTGCCTAGTACCGTATATTGGTTGAGTCTAGGTTCCTCAGTTTGCATTAGTTAGTGCATTCAAACTTTTTGTGTCATTGCATGCCCACTAGGCGAGGAACCCAATACCATCACCCCGTGTCTATGGCAAACCCACGCGATGCCGCCTTGGGAGACTTTTACTCCTTGCATGAGGCGATCATGGCCATCATGGCCCAGTTGGACCAGTCTGAGGCTACCTTTCGGAGCTTCTCCGACAATATGGATGGTCGCCTTAGGGCCATGGAGGAACACATGGAGTTATCCAATAAATCTGTTGAAGGTCTGGTTGGACGGTTGGATAGATTGTCACACGGGGACCATCCTGGAGCGGCCCAGGGCCCACCCGCACCTGCTCCCACTGTGGCCCAAGTCCAAATCGCACCCAAGGCCCAGGTCCAACCCACTCCCGCAGCACAGGAGCAGCCCACACATGCTCCTCAGCCCGCCCCTCACCGAGCCCTTGAACCACAACATCGTGACCTTGGTCTAGAGGATTATGGGTCCGATAATGCTTATGAGGGGTATGGCCGACGTCGTCGTGGCTTTCAACAGTCGAGGGATGAAGAGAATGATAGAGTCCTCAGGACCGTGTGAGCAGACCCTCCCACTTTTGACAGGTCCTTGGACCCAAAAGTCTATCTTGATTGGGAGGCCGGCATGGACAGGTACTTCAAGGATGTTCGAGATGACGGATCATCGGAGAGTCAAGTTCGCTAAAGTGAAGCTATTAGGGCAAGCGCTAACTTATTGGCGCAATGTGGAGAGATTGCTATTTCAGCGTCAGGAGCCCCAGCTTGAGTCTTGCAATGAGATGAAGGATAGACTTAGAACTAAGTATCATCCTGCCACGTACCGTCATAGGCTCATTGATAGGTGGCAAAATCTCAACAAAGGGGACCGGTCCGTGTCCGAGTATATCGCAGAGTTTGATGAATATTTTTTACGATGTCACGTCTCGGAAGAGAGCACGATGCCTGTTTCTCGCTTCTGTCATGGTCTGCGGCCCCACTTTCAGTATGAACTCTTTCGCCGTAACGTGACCACCCTGGAGGCCGCATATCAGGTTGCTCTCGAGTTAGAGTAGTTTGAGTCAGAGTTCGCTCCCGTCCAGCGACCTGGGAACATCCATTAGCGTGGGTTCGACTCTTATACCACGCCCAATTCCTATTGTCGATTTCCGGTGGTTCGTCCTCCGGAACCCCCTTGCCAGGACCCCACTACTCTCGGACCTCGCTCTCTCCCTCCAAGGGACCCTCCCCCTCACCAGCAAGCATCATTCCCCACTCCCCGCCCTCAACAGCCCACATTGCCTACTCGACCTCAGCTCCCACCATCGTCGGCCCGTCGATAAGACAAGAGAAAGGGGCCGATGATCGGTGGAGCATCTTCTAGCAAAGGGCCGTGTGACCAGTGCTATAGGTGTGGTGGGATTGGCCACTTTGTGGCCAAGTGTCCCACTCGGGACTCATTGGTTATTTAGGACACTCCAGCCCGCGACCCCACACCGGAGCTAGTGCTGGTTAGCTATGAGCCGGATCCAGAACTCGCGGAGGAGTTCTTTGATGAGCTTTTAGAAGAGCACATTGTCGTCCCGAGTACTCAGCCCTAGGACAATGTGCAATTGGGTGTGATCCTCCCAAACCTCTGAACCCCCATTAAGAAGTTAGTAGGTACATGTTAGATGTCTTGGAATCCCAAACTTTGGGTTGCATCGTTTGTATGCGAGTGTTACTAATGGTTGTCTAGGTTTGTCTAAGGTCATGTATGAGTCACTTTTGCTTATACAGTTTTTTTGTCATGCATTTGAAGTTTGCATAAAGTCGTGTCCCAATAAAAGGCCAGTCATGCACGTATAAGGGGTAAGCTGATGCATGCCGCCACGCCCGTGAGTTCTGAAAGGGAGAGTAGGTCATGATCAAGGTCATACTTGAATGATTTCCCCTTGGGGACTGTAAAGAAACTCTAGGCCAGTGATGCCAGCCCTTTTCGAGTCATGAAACAAGTGAGTTCGAATGCGTACATTATTTAACTACCAGACGACTATGGTGTCAATTCGACATTCAATGTTTTAGATCTGGTAGCATATCGGAACCCCGCGGTTATCCCTAGTAAGTTTTTTGGGCTTTTTCCTCTTGTTGTGAGCGACACACCACTCGAGAGTCCACCTCTTCCAGCCACAACGCAAGTATAGAGATTGTATACAAGATGAGCAGGTGATCACCACTAGGAACGGAGCCTACCAACACTTCTTTGTGCGTTGGAGAGGACGCCACACGCCAAACGATGCCTTGGTCACATGCGGAGAGCTCAAGCATCAGGACCCTTACTCGACAGCGTCGAGTTCCTCCCACCCGGGGAGAATTGGTGCGGACACACGCCGCAGTACACGACGGTGGACGAGGACACGCCGGAGTCCCTATATCTCAAGGAGTACGTGAATGCGTCGACCAAGTTATCACCTTTGTTTCACATTTTTAGGCCATGTTGGGCCCTATTTTAGTCCATGTTGGACAATTGTACTATTATATGGTAAATGGGCTTGGCTAGATTAATGGGCTGGAGTTAATGGGCTTGTAATTGGCTTATGGGCTTGGAACAAGTCAAAAAGGGTGGAAGATTAGATTTGAATAGGGTAATTTAATTAAATGGGTCAATGAGAAAGGGGCAGCCCCCTTCCTTGACCTCCTAGGAGGAGGAAGCTTCCTTCTCCCCCCCATTGGTCATCCTTTCCCCCTTTTCTTAGTCCAAGATGGGGACTCTTGCCCCCTTCCTTGACCAAAGAGGAGGAATCCTCCTCTCCCACTCCACCTTGGTCCACCTTAGACCAGCCCCCTCTCCTACGTGATCTCTCTTCCTCTCTCCCCATATCATTTTTCCAACCCCCTCCCCCTCCCTTCCATTCTATATAAACATGTGTGTAGTATCCTTGAAAATCTAATGAAGAAATGAAATTTTTGTGAGAGAAAAAGTGTTGGATAGTGATTCTCTGATTTTCCCTTGAGTGTGATGCTCAAGATCTAGTTCATGTGATAGGTTCTAGTCGGGGTGCGACTCCCCAAGCTGAGGTGCGACGCCAAGGCAACCGTTATTGCCACGATCGTGTTCCAATTTTGATTCTATTCGTCCAGATTTCATCCCCTGGATTATGATTTATCCACAGCAACATCAAGCTCAGATTTGGTTCTAGGAATTTTACCATAGGTAGATCTGCAAGTCAGGAATGATCCAGCGCTGACTTTGCCTCGATCGGAGCTCTAGATCTCTGGCAACAATTCTGTTTGTGAAGTCACGTAACTCTGTCCGATCCTACTATCCAGATCCTCAACTCCCTGATACAAAATTTCTATGGATCTCCTCTTAGATCCTTTGAATCTGAGATTCTTAATTGTCATAGGATTTTCTGTCCTCTTCGCGTTGCCACCGAGCTCGTGTCATTATGAGGTCTGTGCTGGTCGTGGCGAGGATTTTTGTGGGACTGCGCCGACCACCCTGTGCAGATCCGACCCGGAACCAGACGCAACTTACATAAGCTGCCCCATCTCCTTCCTCTCAGATCTGCCAGAGTCCTTTGATTTGCATCTTCCTCTGGACGTCACCAACGATCTCCAACAAGAAGCAATCCATTCCGACACCGGAGCTATTTCTCCTGTAATTTTTAGCTCTTCTGTGCAGATCTGTGCGAGCAGAATCTGAGGCTGAGTACAGTTGCTGCCACGCCCAGATCTGATTACGCCGTTCGGACCAGGCATTCTTCATCTTGTCACCGACATTCTACAACAAACGGAACCCCGATCAGACATTGAGTCTTGGCGTACTGGCCTCCGCAAATCTGCTACGCCGGGTAACCTATGCGGACAGATCATAGTCAGCTTCCAATCGGCTCACCCGATCGGCCCCGACTCACCTCCCTCACCTCCTACGAGTGCGGCCCGTCAACCCGAATTCTAGAAGCCCCAAAAGTGTGATTGTAGCCCTTGACCTCCCTGCGTGGAGAGGACATCATGTTCTGAAGTTATATTGTTAACAATTATGTGTATCGGGGTTGTTTGGATTCGACCGGGATTTCTTCCCCACGCGCTAGTCGTGGAGGTACGTGCCTCGTTCCACACTCACATTGCTGATTTAGTATATTATCTATCATGATGTGTTTGTGAGAATAAGGCCGATAGCTAGTTTCAAATCACCGTGGTTGTTAGCTATGAGTGCCCGTTCCATAGGCCCAGTCGAGCACCAAGCCCAAACTGGAAACCACTAGGCGACAGTGGTTCCTTAATCGCTGCGATCCCACGTTTCCCTTGCAAGGGATAATCATCGGGCTAGTTAGAGTTTCTGTTGAGAGACGTCTCCACCCAGAGAACACCATGGTGGTCAGCCGCCCGGCTTACCTTAGTGTGCTAGTGCTGGCCACACATCGAGTCGGTCGTACGTCTTAGCCCGGTCGCGTCGCTCGTCCCGCATCAAAAATGACCCAATTTAGTTTATGGAAGTGCGATATCCATAAGTATGAATGACGAATGGAACGCATAATTGGAAGGGCGAATACCTGGGGGTTTTGGGTTTTTTAACCCCTATGGGGCGTGGAAAATAATAGGAGGATATAAGGATGCTAGAATGCCAATGAAAAACGTGAAGAAAACGAAGGAGAATGGCGATGAAATGGCTAAAAACATGACCGAAAAGCCACTTAAATCATGACTCAAAAACGTGACAAAAAACCAACTACTCCCTAGACCAAAGGCTTAGAGGACGTAGACAGTCTTTCTCCCTGACTGAATTTTGCTCTAGAAAGTGGCGACACTTTGACGCGAACTCTGGATCTCCCCCGTCGCAGCCATGAGCCAAGGGTTGTATTTATAGACCCTTGAAACCCTAGCTCGAGTTGAGGGCTTTTTGGTGAGAATCAGCCTTGGATTCTTTTGAATAAAGTGGAGATAATACTGCCAGCCGCCAATAGGATCAAACATCGCCCAATTTGGCTTAAAATCTGCGGATAAATCCGTGGATGAAGCAACCATTTTGACCACGGATTGAGGGAGAAGCCGCCCGTCGACGCAGGAATCTCTGTTGTTAAAAACGGTCCATCGATAGACCGTCCAGGAACATTTGTGAAAGACATTTGTGATGGGAATTTCCGTCTGAAATATTGTCTGAAATATGCAATTACACACGGAATTTCAGACGGTACTACACACGGAAAATATTCCATGTGAAATTTCACACGGAATTTGTGACAGATTATTAAACTGTTCAAAATTTGTGACCAAGAATATGTGACGGCCGACTCCGTCTGAAATACGTTACAAAGGTGTTTTGTGACAAATTTTCAGATGGATTTCAGACCGATATGGCCGTCTGAAATCCCATTTTTTCTAGTAGTGGCAGCCCATCGGCCGACCGCTATTCACCTGGCCATTGAAAAATAAAAAACAAGATAAACATGCTCAATTATCCAAAGACCAGGTCAAACTGGGGTTCCTGCCAAGTAGAAACAGCTCTCGGTAGACCGCCACATTTATCGGACGGTCTATCGTGAGACTGTCTACAAAAACAACAGGTCGACGTAGAAAAGGGACAGGTCGAGGCAGACCCGAAAAAACGGTCATCCAATAGACCACCACCTTCATGGAACAGCCTATCATGAGATCGTTATTAAGGTTATCCTTAGAAAATAGAAGAGATAAATATGCTCGTTCATCTAATGACCAAATTAAATAAAGCTCATTAAGCCCAAACTCGAGAAAACACGGGAGCAAGCCCGGCCAGGGAGAAAGTGCCCATAGAATAGGCCAAAAAACCATTTGAAAATGACTCAATAAATGACGGACAACTTGGGACATCATAAATAAGGTAAGAAAAGAACCCAACTCAAGGGTAAAAATGGGTGTCAACAAAGACTAAAGAGGAACATGAAAAACACTTAAGAATAGCCTTGCAAACACTAAGAGAGCATCAACTCTTCGTAAAGCTTAGCAAGTGCGAGTTCTGGCTAAAGGAAGACTCTTTCCTTGGCCATATTATTTCAATGAAAGGTATTGTTGTCGATCCTTTTAAGGTAGAAGTGATGTGACACCACCTTGGGGGTGATGACCACAAGACAATATGACCCTTGGACCTAAGATTGCAAGCAAGCAAATTGGCGATGATACTACTCGAGCGGCTCACTCGCTTGGTGCACACTTGTGCCCGTGGGTAACTAAGCGATAATGGAGAGGGTCCGGGGTGGGACAATGATGCTCCGGTGCTTGGCAAACTTGGGGAGAACCTCAATTGGTCCAGGGATGCCCACTCACGGGTGGTCGTCACACCAAGGGTGTGGGTTGAAATGGCTCGCTCACAACTCGCCCGCGATGGACACTCACGTGAACGGTAATTTGGGCCGGGCTCTCGCTCTCCGTCCGACGCAGCAAAGTAAGAATACTAAGCTAAGCAAGTGATATTAACCACCAAGGAAAGGGGAACCGAGGCTCACCTAGCCGGCGTGAAGACGCCGACTCCGGCCGAAGACGGGGGCGAGCGGGGAGGCAAGGGTTTGCGCCCGCAAGCCGCGTCGGTGTCGCTTCAAAATCTGCGAAAAGATTATCACATGAACTACACCTCTCGCAGGAGGGGTGATCTTGGGGTGGGGATTAAGCTTATTACATCCAAAACTACCTCCACGTAGGGAGGGGCCTTCAGCTGGCCAAGCGGGGTGGGGAATTACGCAAAGGAAATCCGACTTGCTGAATTCCGCCGGTTCTGCCAATCTGCAGGTTGCTGGATAGTGGGGCGGTGATGATGCTGTCAAAAATTCCACAGAGCTCATATCTTGATGAGACTTGCGCAAAAAGCTTCCCAACTGACTGAGGGTGATGTCTGATTTTTTGGGAAGGCTCTGAAGCTCGGGGCTGATCGGGCCGGCGACTGGAACCTGGCTGCAACTTTCTGTCTCTGGCGGGTGCAGGGTTGGTGCAGTCAGTTGCAGAAGGTACTACGGATGTTCCCAAACTCTGATTGGGACAAAACTGGTGGTGACGCGATCGTGGACGGAGTAGCTTCGAGCAGAAGTTGACGGGACCACAATCCGAGGTCGGAGGAGAGCGAGGTAGCCAGATAAGTAGGGACAGGTCAAACCTGGACCCACAGGTGGAAGACTGCGCACTCCGGCGAGACAATTCAGAACAAATAGCTCGGGCAGGCAATTGGCATCGTTCCTTCTGCTACTGATGGAGGACTGACCGAAGAAGAATTTTGTAGAAGGAAGTGTGCTCGAATTCCTCCAAGGTTGACCGCTGAACAGCTTCCAAGATCGCTCTGGTCTTCAGTCTGGGACAGATTGCTCAGTCGTTGAAGATGACGTTCCTCGGGACAGCTCCGAACTCGGATGCCGACAAAACAACTTCCATTGGAAAGCTAACTCGCAGACGATTCCAGAAATGTCAGCCTTGCCACCTGAATCTTTGAGAGACGGTCGTAGTTGCTTCTGAAAGTCACTGCTTTTCTGAAACCTGCAACAGGGACAGAATAGGTGGAGGAGAGGGTATGGGGATGGGGATGAAAATGGGCTTATTGGGTGGTTGGGGAAGGGGGGGTGCGACCTTGGGTGGTTAGGGAGGTGGGGAGATGAAAGGGTACAGCCCAATGGAGAGGGAAATTCGAAATTTGGCCTAGGGAAGAGCTCTTTCAGTCTTGGGGAGAGGGAGGGTTGCTTGGAAGAGTGGAAAGGTGCCTAGGAGAAGGGGTTTCCACCTAGGGGTTGGAGGGGGAATTGAATGAGTGCATGGGGAAGGGGAAGGGGCCTTAATGAGGGGCGAATGGGGAGGAGAGAGAATGGATTTCGAAATTGGGGTGGGGAGGAGAGAGAGAGGGGGCACAACCCACTTAAAGAGAGTGATAGTAAGAGAGAGAGAGAGGGAGATATTGAGAGGGAACTAGAAGGTGTGGAAATTTTCTGGATTCAATATTCAAGCATAATTGTTACAAATGAGAGAGGGGTGGGGCTATTTATAGACCCCACACTTTTCTAAGACCAAACTGACCCTGACAAACTAACTAATGACCAAACAGTCCAAGGGAGGGGCGCCCCTGGGCCTAGCCCAATGAATTGGGCCCATTAACCTATCAAACCAACATAATGACTTCAAGACTTAGGAAAATGACTTTCTAACCTAGGTACATGACTCAATAAAGGAAAATTACATGTTTAAGACTCAAATAAAAATAAGAAAATTACATGACTCGACTCACAAACACATGAGGAACATAATGGCGTACACCGACGATCAATCCGAGCTTCAGAAAATGTGGAGGGGCAAGGGATGTCCCCATCATACCCCCGGGGTGGGGAAAACTCGACCCTGTCGAGTATGGGTCCACCGGGGAAGTAGCATCCCAAACGCAGTTCCGGGCGAACCTTGTTCTCCAAACTCGACCCATGTCCATAGCCGAGGAACGGTGCTTCCACTCGACAAAGTGGCTCGGACACACCCTTAGGCTGGCGAAGAGATCTTGCTTTGCTTAGTATTGCAGCCATGTGCTGACGTCGGGCTCTCGGGCTAGTTTGTGGTGGCACTCCGAGGGTGTCTCTCACAAGGATAGGTGTAGAAGACACTCACTAGGATCCACTGCGGTACCCTTAGAGGGTGCCGGATCCGCCATGTGGGAAGTGGGATGAATCCCAAAACCCATTGATAAGTTCAACCCGCAAGCCGGGTGCCAAGGCCACTCGGAACTTGGCAAGGTCCAAGTCCTCGTGCCCTCAAATTGGACGTGACCCTAGAGTAGAGCCACTCCAAAATCATCATCATCATCAAGTCGCCAACGTGGAATTTCAAGTGGCGCTCACGAGTTTTTGCCTGCTTTTTGTAATTCTCACCGCTTTTTGCTTGATGCATGTTTTGATGCATATGCCATATACTAAGATGCGGCGTGAGTGAGTAGTGCATGGTATGCAAAGGTGGTCCAGGGCAACCACATGTAGACCTATCATGCATTGATGTTATGAAGACTTTGAATGTCTTGGGATGACCGGGGCATCCATAGGTGTCCCTTTCATGTGTGAGTGTGATGAGTGCCGGGGGACCCGGACATCCATGAATGCTCCTAACATGCTTGAGATTTATGATGAATGATGGTGGACCATTACAACCAAATATTGACCACTCATGTTTTCTTCTTGACATGTGGGTGATATGAATGAATGGACCCGACTTTCTAATCATGTCAAGTGGGGTGGTATGCCTAAGCACATGCATTTCAATCCTAGTGATGACTTCTATGTGCATAGGTGTGGGGTGGCCCTTGAGCTTCCATTCGTATGAGTCAAAGGGATCTAAGAATGGAGACATCATGGAGTGGGGCCATCTATCAATCCCATTGTGTATGTTGCCTATGGTCAAGGCTTCTTTGGTGTAACCCAATTCTAGGAAGGGAAGGTTTTGGGTTATCATGGGTGGTAAGGGTAGGGTAAGGTAGGTGGTGAATAAGGTGAGTGGGTTACATGGAGATCTAGGCTCCCATAGAAAAGGGTCAAAGGGATCATGGTAAGGGTCACCTTGGTAGGGGTACTCTATGCTCTCATGGTCCTCGAATGGTGAGTCATCCTCCTTAATAATTGGGCCAAGGTTGCTAATGGGTTGGCCGATCAAAGCACTTGGGATCTCAATGGTTGGGGAGTGGACTAGGATAGGTTCTTCCTCCATGGGAAGAAGGAGGATGATCTCACTAGTAACTTGGCCATTAGTGTAGATGGAAGTGATGGAGCCAATGGTGGGATATGCTAGGTTAATGGTGTTAGTCTCGGACGGCCTCATGGCTAGCATATTGGTCAAGTGAATTTGCCAATGTAGGTAGTTCACTAAGTCTCCCAAATCTTCCACACAATAGGAAGTTTGATAAGTGACATGTGGCTGAATGGGAATGATTTGGGATTGATATCCCATGGGTAGGTGGCATGGTTGTGAACTAGGAATGGTGAGACCTTTCTTGAGCCATTGGAGTATGGACTTATCTATGGTGAGGTTGGGTGTCTCTAGAGGAGCTAGGCTAGAGGTGTGTGAGTTGTTTGGCCTTTGGATTTCCTCTATGTTGGGAGGTGGATTCGGATGGGCATCCTTCTCCACTTGGGTGGGTGTGTGGGTTGCAACTTCTATTGCTAATGGAGTAGGGGGATTTATGGTGGGTGGTTTGGTGATAGCTAGCGTATGACACACCCGGGGTGGTGAACAAGCATGGACTTGGGTTGGGATAGGAAGGGGAAGTAGAGGAGGCCTAGGTTGGGGAAAGATTGGTGTAGGAAGTGGGAGGTGGGTTGGGTGAGGGGTTTTGGGTTTGGGGGTGGTGGCCATTATGGGCCTCGGTGGAGGGGTGGACACGGGGTCCAATTGGGATTGTGGACATATGGTTGTGGTGGGAGTTTGTAGGTAGGGTGCTGGTGTGGTGGTTGGGGTGGGATTGGTGGGAAGTGATGTGGAATGGGGAATTAGGGTCATGGGTTGGCTAGGTGGGGATGAAGGAGTTGGAGTGCTCCTTAGGTCTTGGTGATTTGAGTATGAGGGGGAAACATATCTAGCCCTAAGTTGCTCCTTCATGTCCTTCCATGTGGTGATGGGTGCTTCCCTTCTAAGTATTCTTAGCCCGACAATTTGCATCCAATAAGTTTGAGCTTGTTTGGTTAGTTGCATTTTGGCGACCCAAGCCATTTTATCCTCGGACATGGGATACCAAGTGAAGTATTGGTCCAATGCCGCTTCCCAATCTAAATATTCTCTAAGAGAGGTTCCATCAAAGGCGGGAAGTGGGTGGGGGACTAATCTATCAGCTACCCTTGGGGTGGGCTCATTGTCACCTAATCGGGTAAGTTGGCCTTTTATGCTATCTAGGCGCCCAAAGGTATTGTTCATAGCTCCCATGAGGTATTCAACATGGCTGTGGAGGTCATGTGTGTTGGTGATGGGTCTCTCTTGGGGTTTTGGACTCATGGAGAGGGACGATGGGCAAGGTTGGTATGAGGCGGCCATACTAGTGGATAAGAATGATGCAACCGAGGATTCTAAATGCATAGACACACCCTAGGACCAACTTGTGCAGAGACAAGTTGTGAACTTGCTCTGATACCACTTGATGTGACACCACCTTGGGGGTGATGACCACAAGACAATATGACCCTTGGACCTAAGATTGCAAGCAAGCAAATTGGCGATGATACTACTCGAGCGGCTCACTCGCTTGGTGCACACTTGTGCCCGTGGGTAACTAAGCGATAATGGAGAGGGTCCGGGGTGGGACAATGATGCTCCGGTGCTTGGCAAACTTGGGGAGAACCTCAATTGGTCCAGGGATGCCCACTCACGGGCGGCCGTCACACCAAGGGTGTGGGTTGAAATGGCTCGCTCACAACTCACCCGCGATGGACACTCACGTGAACGGTAATTTGGGCCAGGCTCTCGCTCTCCGTCCGACGCAGCAAAGCAAGAATACTAAGCTAAGCAAGTGATATTAACCAGCAAGGAAAGGGGAACCGAGGCTCACCTAGCCGGCATGAAGATGCCGACTCCGGCCGAAGACGGGGGCGAGCGGGGAGGCAAGGGTTTGCGCCCGCAAGCCGCGTCGGTGTCGCTTCAAAATCTGCGAAAAGATTATCACATGAACTACACCTCTCGCAGGAGGGGTGATCTTGGGGTGGGGATTAAGCTTATTACATCCAAAACTACCTCCACGCGGGGTGGGGCCTTCAGCTGGCCAAGCGGGGTGGGGAATTACGCAAAGGAAATCCGACTTGCCGAATTCCGCCGGTTCTGCCAATCTGTAGGTTGCTGGACAGTGGGGCGGTGATGATGCTGTCAAAAATTCTAAAGAGCTCAGATCTTAATGAGACTTACGCAAAAAGCTTCCCAACTGACTTAGAGTGATGTCTGATTTTTTGGGAAGGCTCTGAAGCTCGGGGCTGATCGGGCCGGCGACTGGAACCTGGCTGCAACTTTCTGTCTCTGGTGGGTGCAGGGTTGGTGCAGTCGGTTGTAGAAGGTACTACAGAGGCTCCCGAACTCCGATTGGGACGAAACTGGTGGTGACGCGATCGTGGACGGAGTAGCTTTGAGCAGAAGTTGACGGGACCACAATCCGAGGTCGGAGGAGAGCGAGGTAGCCAGATAAGTAGGGACAGGTCAAACCTGGACCCATAGGTGGTAGACTGCGCACTCCGGTGAGAAAATTCAGAAAAAATTGCTCGGGCAGGCGATTGGCATCGTTCCTTCTGCTACTGTTGGAGGACTGACCGAAGAAGAATTTTGTAGAAGGAAGTGTGCTCGAATTCCTCCAAGGTTGACCGCTGAACAGCTTCCAAGATCGCTCTGGCCTTCAGTCTGGGACAGATTGCGCAGTCGTTGAAGATGACGTTCCTCGGGACAGCTCCGAACTCGGATGTCGACGAAACCACTTCCGTTGGAAAGCTAACTCGCAGACGATTCCAGCAATGTAGGGCTTGACACCTGAATCTTTGAGAGACGGTCGTAGTTGCTTCTTCAAGTCACTGCTTTTATGAAACCTGCAACAGGGACAGAATAGGTGGAGGAGAGGGTATGGGGATGGGGATGAAAATGGGCTTATTGGGTGGTTGGGGAAGGGGGGTGCGACCTTGGGTGGTTAGGGAGGTGGGGAGATGAAAGGGCACAGCCCAAGGGAGAGGGAAATTCAAAATTTAGCCTAGGGAAGAGCTCTTTCAGTCTTGGGGAGAGGGAGGGTTGCTTGGGAGAGTGGAAAGGTGCCTAGGAGAAGGGGTTTCCACCTAGGGGTTGGAGGGGGAATTGAATGAGTGCATGGGGAAGGGGAAGGGGCCTTAATGAGGGGTGAATGGGGAGGAGAGAGAATAGATTTTGAAATTGGGGTGGGGAGGAGAGAGAGAGGGGGCACAACCCACTTAAAGAGAGTGATAGTAAGAGAGAGAGAGAGGGAGATATTGAGAGGGAACTAGAAGGTGTGGAAATTTTTTGGATTCAATATTCAAGCATAATTATTACAAATGAGTGAGGGGTGGGGCTATTTATAGACCCCACACTTTTCTTAAGACCAAACTGACCCTGACAAACTAACTAATGATCAAACAGTCCAAGGGAGGGGCGCCCCTGGGCCTAGCCCAATGAATTGGGCCCATTAACCTATCAAACCCACAAAATGACTTCAAGACTTAGGAAAATGACTTTCTAACCTAGGTACATGACTCAATAAAGGAAAAATTACATGTTTAAGACTCAAATAAAAATAAGAAAATTACATGACTCGACTCACAAACACATGAGGAACATAATGGCGTACACCGACGATTAATCCGAGCTTCAGAAAATGAGGAGGGGCAAGGGATGTCCCCATCAAGAAGCTATTAAGAACTGGAGCCGGCCGACGACCGTGCCCGAGGTTAGAAGTTTTATGGGTCTGGCTGGTTATTATAGTCGATTCATTAAAGATTTTTTCAAAAATCGTCGTCCCTTTGACTAGACTTACAAGAAAGGATAACCCTTTTATATGGTCAAAGGATTGCAAAGAAAGTTTCATAACTCTAAAAGATAATCTTACTTCAGCCACTATATTGACACTGCCTATTGAAGGCGGTGGCTTTGAAGTCTATACTGATGCATCTGGCATTGGCCAGCGATGCGTTCTTATGTAGAATAAAAAGGTGATTTGCTATTCATCAAGGTAGTTGAAGCGTCATGAAGAAAACTACCTTGTACATGATCTGGAGCTAGCTGCGGTTATATTTGCCTTGAAAAGTTGGCGACACTACCTTTATGGGGAGAAATTCACTATATTTTCATATCATAAAAGTCTGAAATACCTCTTCACCCAAAAGGAATTAAACATGAGACAACAGAGATGGTTGGAGTATCTCAAAGACTTCAACTTTACTATCCAATATCATCTAGGCAAAGCAAATGTTGTAGCTGACGCTCTTAGCAGAAGACCTATGGCAACTCTGGCTAGCCTCGTTTGAATCTGGATGTTGATAAAGAAGAGGTAGGATATATACTTGCTAATATAAGGTCACAACCTACATTGATTGAAGATCTAGTCAAATTACAAGAAAATGACCCCACATTGGTGGAGATCAAGGCTAATATTGATCAAAGGTCGAAATTCTCCATTTCAAATGATGGAAGACTATTGTTTAAAGATCGAATCTATGTGCCGAATCATGTCGACACTAAGAAGTCGATCATGGAGGAAGCTCACAAATCAAGGTATGCTATTCACCCTGGTGCTACCAAGATGTACCAAGACTTAAAAAGAAACTTCTGGTGGCCCAACATGAAAAGAGAAGTAGCGGACTATGTATCTCGCTGTCTCACTTGTCAGCAAGTAAAAGCATAACATTTAAAGCCCGTCGGTAAACTACATCCCGTGGATATTCCCGAGTGGAAATGGGAAAGTATAGAGATAGATTTCATCATGGGATTACCTAAAACAAGAGGTGGACATGATGGTATATGGGTGATTATAGACCGATTGACTAAATCTACACATTTTCTGCCAATCAAAAGTCGATGGTCTGTGGACATATTAGCAGCATTGTACATGAGGGAAATTGTCAAGCTACATGGTGTCCCTGTCACCATTATCTCTGACCGAGACCCTCGGTTCACATCATAGTTCTGGAAGGGTCTACAACGTTCATTAGGAACCCGACTCAACTTTAGCACTGCGTTCCATCCACAAACTGATGGTGAAACTGAAATGACAAATCAGGTGGTGGAAGATATACTCAGGTCATGTGCTATTGATTTTGGAGGGAGTTGGCATGACCACTTACCTCTAGAATAGCTACCAAGCTAGTATACAAATGGCTCCATTCAAGGCACTATATGGAAGAAGCTGTCATTCACCTATATGTTGGAATGAAGTAGGATAAAGGCAATTTCTCAACCCCGACATCATCAGGGATACTACCGAGAAGATAAAGCTGATTCGGGAGAGACTTCAGATGGCTCAAGAGAGGCAAAAATCCTATGCTGATAACAGAAGGCGCGACCTGGAATTCCAAGTGGGAGACCATGTATTCCTTAAGGTTTCTCTAGGTCGAGTTATTCTAAGGTTCAGTATCAAAGACAAGCTCACTCTAAGATTCATTGGACCCTTAGAAATTCTCAAAAGGGTTGGTGAGGTCGCATATCGAATAGCGTTTCCCCCTTAATTAGCTACAGTTCCTGATGTATTTCATGTGTCAATGCTCGAAAAGTACGTCTCCGATCCCTTCTATGTCATAACGTATGACAACCTGGAGATTAAAAAGGATTTGACGTATGAGCAAAAGCCCATCAGAATAGTTGAACGGAAACTACGTCAACTTCGATATTTAACCATTCCCATGGTCAAAGTCCAATGGACCAAACTATGTCCCCATGAAGCAACATGGGAAACCGAAGAAGCCATGCACAGAAGATTTTCGGAGATTTTTGAATGTAAGTATACTCTCTTTAGTAAATCTTATTACGATGAATTTGGGGACCAAATTCTTTTTAAGTAGGGGAGGGTGTAACGCCCGAGAATTTTCTAGAATTGTTTGAGATTAAAATATAATTATTAAGCATTTAAATGGTCTAAATGGATTTTTAAATGAATTATGGTTAAATAAATTTAATTATTATAGCCCATTTACATAAGCCCACTTGGCCCAAATTATAGTTTTTGGACCCTGGCGCATGTTCTAGAACATTAAATTGATGCATTTACGGAATTAACAGATAAAAAGGTTTATTTAGGGGATAAATGGGGGATAATAACGAAGGAGTTTGAAACATTTTAAAATTCGGCGCTTGAGGATAAAAACAGTCTATCGCGAGACCGCATAATGCCAAAAAATGGTCCTCAGGTGACCGCTATTAACAAGCAGGTCCGAACAGCAAAGAAGGCATGAAAAGCTGGGAACTTTGGCATCTAAATCGCCTAGGATCGATGCTATCCCATAGTTAGAAGAGTCTACAATGCAATTGGATCGATACAAGCCCTAGGTTTGTTCAAATCCATGAAACCCTAGCTAACCCTATAAATAGATCCCAAGTTTCACATGCATGGTGCTGCTCGACAGTCGTTGTTTAAAAATGCCGTGCCACACAAATTTCAAAATTGATAATCGCACTCACTCACTCGATTGATTTTGAAATACGAGTACAGTGGTGAATACGGGTCGATCCCACGGGGAGAGAATATTTGGTTTTAGTTCAAGTTGGACATATCCTTATGTTTGGAAAATTAAATGTTATATTTTGGAGTGCGATTATCACTAAAGAAATTGAAATTACAACTCTAAATGACAAGAGATAAGTAAAAGAAATTTAGCCAATTGATTGAAGAATGTCATCGTTTCCACGCCGAGCCTTTGATGAAGATCGCTCCGCCTAGGAAGTTGACGCCGTGAGAGGATTTGAAGAAGACTTACCGCTTTGGGTATGATTGAATGATTGAAACACTTAAGATGACAAGGTTTGGATAGAACAAATTTGAAAACTTAAGTTTGAAAACATAACAAAATTCAAGTGAAAATAGGGGTTGGAAGAAAAAGTATAACTTCAAATCTAGACGGAATTAGAAGAAGTGTAAAACATGAACGTTGTAGAGAATTGAAATAGGAAGAACTTTGATGAAGAACACAGACACAGAAAATAAGAGGAAGGCACTGAAAAAGCAAGATCTATCCCTGCTGGTGAATAGTAACTGACAGAAAAATAGCACCTTGAAAAATTAATTCTAACTCTAAAAATACACAGAATTAGACAAAGTGGTAGAAGAATGAAATGGAGATCTATAAGAGAAGAATAAAGTTGATGAAGAACGCAGATTGAAAAGAGATCTAGAAAAGCTTCAAAACATAAGAAAACTAGAATGTCTCACCACGGATGAACAGTAAACACCTAAAACAGCACTTAAGAAAACGGACCAGAACTCTATGAAGTAGGAAGAATTTGAAGAAATGATCAACAGAGAAGTTGAAGAGCACTTGAAAAAAAATAACTTTTATGAAGAACACAAATTGAAATGAAGATTACAATCATGCGAAATAAGGCTAGGAAAAGGCTGAATTCAAAAATGAAACTTTTATTGAAAGAACTTCAACTTACAATTTTGACTTCAAAAGCTTGTAAAATACAACTCTAACAATCAACAACTTCAGAAAAATAAAGAACAAACTTACATTACACATGATCCATAGCTAGCTCTCTCTCCCTACTCAACCTTCACTAACAACTTACTCCCATTCCATTACACATGAAGCCCTTATATAGGGTTACAAACTCTTCTTGCCCATGTGAAACAATCAAGTGCACCTAATTTTGACCCAACTTGGTAGGCTAGAATGTGCTGCACCTTTGTCATTTTTTTTCTGATTTTTTTACAATTTTTTTTGGAATTTTATGGCCTTTCTTTCTCCTTCTTTCTCTCTATTCTCTCACTTTCTCTCTCTGTCGGCACGTGCCGACCGGCCGACCAGTTAGGCGGCCTATCGCCGTGGGCCCGCCGTGCGCCCACCCGTTCTGCCGTCGCCACGCCGCCCGCGTGTCGCACGGCGGGCTCGTGCGCCGCATGCCCGCCTGCGTCGCCTTCCGCTCGCCACGAACCCCCGCTCCGCGCCGCTCTTCGTCCGCCACGCACCCCCCCCCGCCTTCCACGCCTCGCCTCGTCGCCCGTGCCAATGGCGCGGGTGACGAAGGCGGGAAGGGGGGCGGGGGGGTTCAAACATTTTTTTTATTTTTTTTATTATATATATAATATATATATAGATATCTAGTATATATATTGTTAGAAAAATTCTAAAAAATATCAGATAATTTTATTTATTTTTTTCTAATTTTTTTCTATTCTTTTTTTTTTGAACAACTTCCTGGGCTTTTGGCCTAGTTCAACATATATATTTTTATTCTTTTTTTCTTTTTCCTGGAGTTTTCCTCGTATTGCGTGTCTACATAAATACACAAAAATCGTTATTAAAATTAGTTAATTTCAGAAAATTAAACATTTGATTCAAACTCAACAATAAGTGTGAGAAGTGTATATTTATGATTATTTAAGCTCATAAAAATGTGTATAATCATGAATTAAGATGTAAAAATACACATTTATCACACCCCCCAACTTACTCATTGCTAGTCCCTTAGCAATACACATAATGAAAAATTCAGGACTAACAAGAGTTTAAAGATATTCAGGCCTCATTTCCAGTTCATCTTTCATAGAGTCAACTAAAGATCAGGAATGGAGTAATTATCACAGATTAGCCTTATGAACATGATCAAGAATTCTAATCAAAATTCAGTAGCACTTGTGCAAGTGGAATACTAAATTCACAGTAGAGACAATTGCATCCTCCACTTGCTATTCTGAACAAATGCCTTTCAATTCTGCACTTCTTACTTAGAGCGTTCAATGCACACTAGCTTTTTGTCTACCTTATTGATATGTCCCTTTTGGGATCACTATATATTTTTTTTTCTTTACACACATGATGCTGCACTACCCTTCATTATTTTACATGAACCTCAACACGTCTTAGGTGAAGTAGGTCCGGTTCCACAGATCAGAGTTCCCATTTCCTTTTTACGCGAACCTCAACACGTCTTAGGTGAAATAGGCCCGGTTACTCAGAATCGGAGCATTTTTCATGGTGTGTGTATTTTTTTTTCTCATACTTTTGTATGGCAGAAAGCTTCTAACATATCTCTTCTTCAGAAAATGCAGAATATCGGACAATATATCCAAAATAGCAGAAGGCTTGTCCTTCTTGTTTCATTAGCGTGCATCGTGATTTTATTTTTTCGAAAGTGCATCTGAACTTTAAAGAGATTCTTAAATCAATTTTCCATGGCTAGAGTAAATAAATTATCCAACATCCTTTTCCCAGTTGTTTCTATTCAGAATCACTTTTCATGCGACATGAATCAAGAAATTCAACTCGGGGAAAACTGTTGTTTAACATGACAATTTCAAGAAAGTAAGAAAAATATTTGTTGAAATTTGTAGAAATTTTTGAAAATTTTGTTTTTGAAATTTTATTTTTGACAATTTTGTTTTTGAAATTTTGAAATTTTTGACATTTATCTCCCCCCCCAACTTAAATGACATTGTCCTCAATGGCATAAACAGTAGAAAGATCAGAGGACATGTAAAGAGATAATATAGTTGGGATGGAAGGATACAACCTGATGGGTCGGGCGAAGTGATGAGGGCTTCATTGCGTTGTGGCCTGAGAACTGTAAAAGAAACACACTAAAACAAATCATCAAATCACAAAAACCGTGGGTGGCCTCCCAAGAAGCCATTTATTTGCACACCAAACTGTGAAAACGTTGGGCTGCCTCCCAAAAAGCGCTAAATTTAACGTCTTCAGCCAGACGCACTGTAGCTCAACAACCAACAAGTTGATTTTAAAATGAGCCACCAAAGAATTTTATCCTTGCCAAAATTGTCTTTTTCATGCCCTGAAGAAAATGAATGTGGTTGGTGAATGCAAGGGTGAGACAGAGATCGAGATGGAGGCATCACAAACGGACCACCCCAATCAGAGAATAGAGGAGGAACATTGGGAAAAATCATGTCATCAATTATGAAATGTTCCTCCTTAGAGGCTATGGGATCATCATGTAGAGCAAGAGTAGACCAGTCGGTTGGAAGAACTTCAAAAGAATCACTGTGGTCAAGAATTGGCATAAGCTCTATCCTCTCCTCTAGATTGAAAGTATCATGCGGTACATTCAAATCATTCAATTCCTCATTTACCCCAACTTCATTATTCAAATAAATATTCAATTCTAGATCCATCTTCACTTCTTCTTCCTTCCCATCTTCAAGGATAATTTCATCAAAGTCATGTACCATCTCCACTTCTTCTCCATTCCCATCTTCAAAGAGAAGTTCATCATGGTTGGGAAGAGACTTATGATGAGGCTCAATATATTCATCCTCTCCCCCTAACTGAAGATCATCCACCTCTCTTGCATTTCCTTCATGTTGACAAGCAAGCACTGGCTCCTCAAATTCCTTTGTAGGAGGGGGAATATGATCATTCATCAGTTCATCACCGTCATGAATTTCATTGTCATCAAATTCTTCAATCTCCTCAAATTGTCTAGGTTCCTCATTCAAATCGTTTTGACAAGATCTCTCCATAATTCCTTCATCTTCTAAATTAAGATTAATCAGAGGGTAATGCTCTTGGGGAATCATAGAGTGATCATAGTCAGTGGGAAGGACTTGATGAGGATTAGGTTCAGAGTAATCAAAGAATTGATTTCCCTCCATGATTTTGACTTCCTCAGCAAGCCTATTGATTTGCTGTTGGAGGGATTGACTATGGAGAAGTAACTGAATGAATTGATCATCAGAGGCATTAGGTGTGGGTGGAAGAGATGAATAGTAATGATTTATCTGTTGGGCTGGGTCATAATGGTCATTAGAGGTTTTGGCCCAAATATGATTTTCATCATTCCCTTCTTCTCCCACCGACGACTCAAGATCATCATAATCCTCTTCACAAATGGAATGGGGTTTAGGCTCCTCGGGCTGCTCTTCCGTTACGTCCTCAGCATAAGACTCTTCCATTATTCCCTCAAAATCAACAGTGATATGAGTGGTAGATTGTGGGATCATAGGTTGAGCATATAGACTTTTATCATTATAACATCCAAGAAGTTGGTCCTCAAGACTTGTGGAGTTGTTAGGCATTGGATCCACTTCCGTTTCTATGATGTTTTCAGCAATCCTACTCACTTGGGCCTCAAAATTTTGCAGTTGTTCCTGAAAGGCTTGTTGTTGAGTCTGGAAGAGCCGTGTCAATTTATCAAACATCTCCTCCTTATGTAAATCTGTGTATAGAGGACATAGATAAGTGGGCTGAGAGTCAGATTGTGATGGATAGTAATTTGAAGGGTACTCAGTCTGAAAATCAGGAGGGTGTATTGGTTGCCCTCCATAATAGGGTTGATCATAAGAATGGACTTGATTGTAAGGATCATTGGAATATGAATCCCAATCTGCAAAGTGTGGATTTGAAGGACGTTGAATGGGGTCTTGGTATGGTTCCCAAGAAGAAAATTGTTGATTTTCCCATTGATTATGTGGGTTTGTGTAGGAGACAGAGGTGGAAAAATCCGATGACCATTGATATGGCTCTTGGGTGAAAGATGAATTATGAACCCCATTGTGGAAGAGTGAAGGAGTTTGATGATAAGGGGCAAATGAAGAGTTGGAATTCACATAGCCCGCATAGTTAAACATCAAAGAATCTATTATTGGGCCTGAACAAAATTAGATGTGGAAATGAAAAAGACCCAAGAAAGAGTGATGATCTTTCAATGAAATTTTTTTATGTTTTGATTTTATTGTTTTTTTTATGCAAAGATAAACAAGTTAGCACACAAATGACCCTAATGACCTAGATGTGACCTGGACCTATAAATAGGGTTTCACAAAATGATTAACGTGAGACTTAAGTTTACCCTCAATATGACCACCAACCAGGTAAGGGGTGGGGAAGTGGGAGGTTCCCCCTACTTTCGTAGGGACCTTATTATGCCAAACCACTAACCCGCTTAAAGCGTTTGCTGTTCGACCGTCTTGCCTTAGGCACCGGTTTTCATATGAGGATAAACCTAAATAACACAAGAATCACAGTGTGATCCTAGGGCCAACGTTTACTGACTTTTATTTATGGCAGAGGTCATGCGAAGATGCAAGAGAAATGTGGTTTGTGGGCTAAGGAAGGGTGATGAAATCCCCACCTTATCTTATTAGGGGTGTTGCCCTTAAAGTATTTTGAAATGAAAATGCACACCACAATTTCAAACAAGGGGTTCTTTATGCAAAATGAATGCCAGAATATGGTGAGTAGAACGTACCTTGCCCCTCGCAATCTTCAATATGCAATTGACAGGAATTGAACAAAGAAAACTTCTATACTAAATGATGCATGTCCTAAAACATGATGTGTGGTTTCTAATCTTGAAATGCATTTTTTTTAGATTTTGGTGCAAGTATTTTTTTTTTCATTTTTTAGTTAATGAACCTATCTAACCAGCACAAAAAAATTTCTTTTGTTTTGATTGTTTTATGATTTTTATAGAGTTTTCAAGAAATTTTCAGATTTTTGTAAAGATTTTTCAGAAAGTGGAAAGATAGAACCTGTTTCTTGATTTCAGCCCTTTAGCAATGCTTCCGGGCTATTTAACGACGTTTCATATCCTTGGAATTTTAGGTTCGATCTTCCTCTTTCTTTGATTTTCAAATTTTTTTCTTTGTTCTGTATAAGTAAAAAGAGCAAAATGAATATTCACATATATACACCAAACACAAGAATATCCAACTATCATCATAATTCACTCCCCGACAACGGAGCCAAAAATTTGGTGCTGCTCGACAGTCGTTGTTTAAAAATGCCGTGTCACACAAATTTCAAAATTGAAAACTGCACTCACTCACTCGATTGATTTTGAAATACGAGTACAGTGATGAATACGGGTCGATCCCACGGGGAGAGAATATTTGATTTTAGTTCAAGTTGGACATATCCTTATGTTTGGAAAATTAAATGTTATATTTTGGAGTGCGATTATCACTAAAGAAATTGAAATTACAACTTTAAATGACAAGAGATAAGTAAAAGAAATTTAGCCAAGAAGAATGTCATCGTTTCCACGCCGAGCCTTTGATGAAGATCGCTCCGCCTAGGAAGTTGACGCCGTGAGAGGATTTGAAGAAGACTTACCGCTTTGGGTATGATTGAATGATTGAAACACTTAAGATGACAAGGTTTGGATAGAACAAATTTGAAAACTTAAGTTTGAAAACATAACAGAATTCAAGTGAAAATAGGGGTTGGAAGAAAAAGTATAACTTCAAATCTAGACGGAATTAGAAGAAGTGTAAAACATGAACGTTGTAGAGAATTGAAAGAGGAAGAACTTTGATGAAGAACACAGACACAGAAAATAAGAGGAAGGCACTGAAAAAGTAAGATTTATCCCTGCTGGTGAATAGTAACTGACAGAAAAATAGCACCTTGAAAAATTAATTCTAACTCTAAAAATACACAGAATTAGACAAAGTGGTAGAAAAATGAAATGGAGATCTATAAGAGAAGAACAAAGTTGATGAAGAATGGAGATTGAAAAGAGATCTAGAAAAGCTTCAAAACATAAGAAAACTAGAATGTCTCACCACGGATGAACAGTAAACACCTAAAACAGCACTTAAGAAAACGGACCAGAACTCTATGAAGTAGGAAAAATTTGAAGAAATGATCAACAGAGAAGTTGAAGAGCACTTGAAAATAAACAACTTTTATGAAGAACACAAATTGAAATGAAGATTACAATCATGTGAAATAAGGCTAGGAAAAGGCTGAATTCAAAAATGAAACTTTTATTGAAAGAACTTCAACTTACAATTTTGACTTCAAAAGCTTGTAAAATACAACTCTAACAATCAACAACTTCAGAAAAATAAAGAACAAACTTACATTACATATGATCCATAGCTAGCTCTCTCTCCCTACTCAACCTTCACTAACAACTTACTCCCATTCCATTACACATGAAGCCCTTATATAGGGTTACAAACTCTTCTTGCCCATGTGAAACAATCAAGTGCACCTAATTTTGACCCAACTTGGTAGGCTGGAATGTGCTGCACCTTTGTCATTTTTTTCTGATTTTTTTACAATTTTTTTTGGAATTTTTATGGCCTTCTTTCTCCTTCTTTCTCTCTTATTCTCTCATTTTCCTCTCTGTCGGCACGTTGCGCCGACCGGGTTAGGCGGCCGACCGCCGTGGGCCCGCCGTGCGCCCGCCCGTTCTGCCGTCGCCATGCCGCCCGCGTGTCGCACGGCGGGCGCGTGCGCCGCGTGCCCGCCTGCGTTGCCTTCCGCTCGCCACGAACCCCCGCTCCGCGCCGCTCTTCGTCCGCCACGCACCCCCCGCCTTCCACGCCTCGCCTCGTCGCCCGTGCCAATGGCGCGGGCGGCGAAGGCGGGAAGAGGGGCGGGGGGGTTCAAACATTTTTTTTAATTTTTTTTATTATATATATAATATATATATCTATATATATATAGTTATCTAGTATATATATTGTTAGAAAAATTCTAAAAAATATCAGATAATTTTATTTATTTTTTTTCTAATTTTTTTATATTCTTTTTTTTTTTTGAACAACTTCCTAGGCTTTTGGCCTAGTTCAACATATATATTTTTATTCTTTTTTTTCTTTTTCCTGGAGTTTTCCTCGTATTGCGTACCTGCATAAATACATAAAAATCGTTATTAAAATTAGTTAATTTCAAAAAATTAAACATTTGATTCAAACTCAACAATAAGTGTGAGAAGTGTATATTTATGATTATTTAAGCTCATAAAAATGTGTATAATCATGAATTAAGATGTAAAAATACACATTTATCAATGCACGACTTTTACTTTTGGCTCGCGTGGAACTAAGGTAAGGAAGCATTATTTGGGATAAGTCCTTTAGATTATTTTGTTCATTATAGTAAGGTCTAACGCCCCTCAAAATTTCTTCCTAGGAGATTGAGCCTACAAGAAGTTAGAGGCTTCCAAAAATGCTGGTTCAGTATAGGCACCCAAGAACCTGTGCGACCGGGTCAGATTGAGCAGCAAATTAAAACCCTTAAACGAGGTAATTAGATATGGGTTATTTAGAGTTATTTGTTCCTTTTAGTACCATGTTCTTACCCTCCAATTTTTGTGGTCTTAGGTGAAAGGAATCAGAAGTTAGAAGGCCCCGAAGTTGCTGATTCAGTTAAGGATAAACAGGATTTAGAGTCAAGTTCCAGCCAAAAATTTGATGTTTAAAGCCCAGTCCAGAGATAGGTTATCTCATGATTGGCTCAAACTCGAAGTTAGGAATAAAATCCCTCTACTTCTAGTCGTATTCATGAATTATACGTAGAGAATTTCATGTTTTATTGAGATTGCGCATATAGTTCATTTTTCATGCATGAACTTAGCCCTAATGCAAATAAGATGAAGTTCTTGTCTAATTCTCACAACCTATAGATATTCATGGCCTAATTACCTTCTAACATGTCTTAGATACGTGGTTACATCATTTTCCATCCATAACGTGCCTTAGATTAGCGTTTTATTACATTATTTTACAGCTTATGTCTGTCAGACAGAAACGGTTAATAAAGTGACCGCTGCATCTAAATAGCGGTCTATTGCAAGACCGTCTGGACCACCATGCGGCCAGACGATGACCGCTATTTCATTCTGTGATCCAGTTTGAACCCAATTGGTTTTTCCATATTTATTAACACTATAACTATGATAATTCTTGTGCTATCATATTTTAAACTTAAAATTAGAAACCCTGCTTCAGCATGTGCATGATTTTAAACATTATTTTCATTATCTTGTAATTTCATGCCTAAATGTATAGTTTTGTAATTAAATAATTTCTATGTTATGAATGAGATCATGTGGTGTTTTATACGTATGTTTCATCGTTTCACTCTCATCTCCTGAGTCATTTTCATAAGTACATGGTGTTTACTCCGGTATGCGACCATTAGTTACACCTTGCACTTATAGGCACATTTCTTGGACTTGTGAACCTCTCCGCCGGATATTCCTTCTGTCGGACTAGGGGGTCATGTTTTAAGGCCTCCATAAGACTCCACGAGCTTGGCATTCTCACTAGGACGACGAGCTGGTTGTACCCTTAAAGCATGAATTGTCTGGAGAGCACTCACATTATTGTTGTTTTACTTCGTATACTCTGGTTAATTGTGGCCTATAGGTGACCATCTCTATTACTTGGCGGTCTTTCTCAGACCATTTAGTTTCATAAAACGGCCCCCTGGCGACCGTTATTTCCCTAGAATTCTTCAAGTGTCGACTCTCTTTTCTTTCTGGTTGACACAGTCTAGTTGTAGCTTTAACTGGACCGTTATTATGAATGTAGCGGCCTGACTGTGACCGCTTTCTTCCTGAAACGCCCTAGTAGATGACTGTCTCTTTCTGTCAAGCATCTAACCCGGGGTGTGACCCAAGGGTTGTTCTAAATGTGTTCTTAGATGGTCTCTTGATTATCTGGAACCAAAAACTGTCTAAAAGGTTAAGGTTAAGATATGGAACTTAATTAATGTACTGTTATGCTACTAGAATGCCACCGTAGCATAATGTTCTCTTAACTCTTCTTTGAAATATTATATCATTTTTCGAGCCTTCTATACATTGGTTAACTGGTCATGATACCTTTTATTCAGAAATAAAAATTTATTGGCCGAAATTATTGTTATCCCATGGAATTAGCTTGATCCGTGACTTGAAGATGCAAGAGCGGGCACGGACTGTGTCCAATGGCTCGACAGTAGCCCCCACCGTCAATGTTCGGAAACGTGCTGAAAACCCTGGGGTAGGATGAACACTGGCGTCGCATTGCACCGGGAGTACTTTTTTTATAGACGAGTGAAGAACCACGAGGCTCATTATTGAAATGACATGCTTGTTAATGACTTTCTAGTACATAGCCTTTACAAGGTTATGTAACTACTTTCTCGATACATGCTCGTACTTTCTTGTTCATGAAAGGCCAAATGTATATCTACATGATTATATCTTGCTCAATTATGTCTGTCTGCTCAGATATCTCATGACTCTATATAAGAGGCAACCCCTGAACATTTGGCAACAGACAAAGGAGGGGCAGACCCCTGAACAATAACCCTGGGTGGGTCCTCTAGGAGGCCTTGAGGAACGGAATCCTCACGGGGCTGACAAAAGTTGTAAGACGACATGGCGGAATCAAATAGTGGGTTGAAGTAGGAAATGAAGGAAGGATTACCCCTAGGAGAAGATCCTATAAATGGAAAACAACTCCACATGCAATGTGGTACCTAACACAAAGATGATAACAACAAACAATAAGCACACCTAATGTGATGACTAACAAGATGCACAAACAAGAGAGGAGACAAGAGGCAACCAAGGTCAGTCAAGCTACAATGATGCACAGAAAATTTTAATTTGTTTCCCCTTTTGGAACCCTAATGATTTGAATTAGATCAAAGTTCTCTCCAAAATAGGATTCCTAAATAGGGGTGGATTTGGGGACTTGGTTGACTCTATGTGTACACTCTCTCTCACTGATGCAACCTAAACACGGGGTGGCAAAGGTACAACCTGCCTGGCGTCCGTGTGAGAATCCACGGCGCACGGGGGCTTACGGATGTCCCGAATAGGATCACCTAGTTGACTCCAAGGAATATGGAGGTGAGAGGATCTCCTACCAAGGTAGGTATGCAACTACTATGATAAAAATGTATGGCCCTATGTGCACCGGAGTGCATGCAAATTCTAGCCTAAAACTAACAAGCAATGATCAAACAATGCTACAAATATGGCAACAATAGTATAGACATGAATGATAACCAGGGGGAGATAAATGGCACCCAAAACAAGTAGCGAGATGATGAAAAATAGAGCACAAGTATGAACCTCGTGGTGCACTGTAATAAAACAGCGGTCTGATGGGAGACCACATAGGGAGTTAGACGGTGCTGAGGGGACCGCAATATGCCAGGGAATAGTTTAAAAAAAGACGCAGAAGCTAAACTGAACAGTAACCGGAATCACCAACGCATACCTGAGTGGAAGAAGCGGTCTAATGAATGACCGTCACCTGCATAAAATGGCCCTGGCAGGACCGCAACAAGTAACAAACACATAAAAAAAGAAACGACAGGAACTAAGGGACCAGACGTACTTGAGGTAGACCAAAGCGGTCTATCGACTGACCGCTGGATACCAGAAACGGCCCACAGCGGACCGCAATCGCCCCAGAGAATAGAAAATGACATGAAATGAAACGGAAAATCCAGGAGACCAAAAAAATGACTCAAACAAGCACAGAGGAGCAGGTCAGCAATGTCAGAAGCACGATGGGCATAAGGCGTCCCACCGTGATTGTGAAAAAAAGAGATGTAGATATTTCTTTTTTATCTAAAGAAAGTGTGGGTGTATGAGCGAATGGATATAACTAATGTGGCATTAAATGGAACATGTAGGGAAACAAATAATGCAAGAAAATCAATCACACACGCACACTATCAGATCATGAATGCCACCAAGATAACCAGTGCGGAGACAAACGCACTACGTACCTTGGGAAATGAGATGGATGAAGACACTCGCCAGACCAAGACAGCGCTAGTGCAGGATGAAGATGGTCTTCTAACGACCGTTGAATGGTGAAAACGGTCGAACGATAGGCCGCTACCGACACTGGAGCAGAGGATGGGAAGAAGACACGGGCGCAAGACTTAGACGGTCCTCGGTCGACTGCAAGTAGAGAGTGATGGTCTGCGAAAGGCCGCTATCTCTGGTAGATGGTCGAAGGTAGACCGCAAAAGCTTCCAAAACCCGAGCTGGGGAACTCGATCCTTCCGGCTGGCCAGGAGGGATGGGCCTCGCGCTGTAACACCTGCTGACCTGCAAGACACAACAAATGACCAAAGAAAATGACCCAATTTAGTTTATGGAAGTGCGATATCTATAAGTATGAACGACAAATGGAACACGTAATTGGAAGGGCGAATACCTGGGGGTTTTGGGTTTTTTAACCCCTATGGGGCATGAAAAATAATAGGAGGATATAAAGATGCTAGAATGCCAGTGAAAAACGTGAAGAAAACGAAGGAGAATGGTGATGAAAAGGCTAAAAACGTGACAAAAAAGTAACTTAAATCATGACTAAAAAACATGACAAAAAATTAACTACTCCCTGGACCAAAGGCTTAGAGGACATAGAAAGCCTTTCTCCCTGATTGGATTTCACTCTAGAAGGTGTCAGCACTTCGACGTGAACTCAGGATCTCCCCCCTCACAGCCATGAGCCAAGGGTTCTATTTATAGACCCTTGAAACCCTAGCTCGAGATGACGACTTTTGGGGGGGAATCAGCCTTGGATTCTTTTGAATAAAATGGAGATAATGCTCCCAGCTGCCATTAGGATCAAACAGTGCCCAATTTGGCTGAAAATCCACAAAGAAATCCGTGAATGAAGCAACCATTTTGACCACGTATTGAGAGAGAAGCCGCCCATTGACGTAGGAATCTAAGTTGATAAAAATGGTCCATCGATAGACCGCCCAAGATGCTAAGCAGCCCATCAGCCGACCGCTATTCACCTAGCCGTTGAAAAATAAAAAACAAGATAAACATGCTCAATTATCCAAAGTGCAATTCAAACAGGGGTTCCCGCCAAGTAGAAAGGGCTCTCGGCAGACCGCCACATTTATGGGACGGTCTATCGTGAGACCGTCTACAAAAATAATAGGTCGACGCGGAAAAAGCCAGGTCAATGGGGAGAAGGGACAGGTCGACGCAGAAAAGGGACAGGTCGACATAGACCAGAAAAAATGGTCATCCAATAGACCACCACCTTCATGGAACAGCCTATCGTGAGACCGTTATTAAGGTGGTCGTTAGAAAATAGAAGAGATAAATATGCTCGTTCATCCAATGACCAAATTAAATAAAGCTCATTAAGCCCAAACTCGAGAAAACACGGGAGCAAGCCTGGCCAGGGAGAAAGTGCCCATAGAATAGGCCAAAAAACCATCATAAAATGACTCAATAAATGACGGATAACTCGAGACATCATAAATAAGGTAAGAAAATAACCCAACTCAAGGGTAAAAATGGGTGTCAACAAAGACTACAGAACAACATGAAGAACATGAAGAACACTTAAGAATAGCCTTACAAACACTAAGAGAGCATCAACTCTTCATAAAGCTTAGCAAGTGTAAGTTCTGGCTAAAGGAAGTCTCTTTCCTTGGCCATATTATTTCAAAGGAAGGTATCGTTGTCGATCCATCTAAGGTTGAAGCTGTTAAGAACTGGAGCCGGTTGACGACCGTGTCCGAGGTTAGAAGTTTTATGGGTCTAGCTAGTTATTATAGTCGACTCATTAAAGATTTTTCTAAAATTGCCGTCCCTTTGACTAGACTAACAAGAAAGGAGAACCCTTTTATATGGTCAAAGGATTGCGAAGAAAGTTTCCTAACTCTTAAAGATCATCTTACTTCAACCCCTATATTGACACTGCCTATTGAAGGCGGTGGCTTTGAAGTCTATACCGATGCATCTGGCATTGGCCTGGGATGCGTTCTTATGCAGAATAGAAAGGTGATTTGCTATTCATCAAGGCAGTTGAAGCGTCATGAAGAAAACTACCCTATGCATGATCTGGAGCTAGCTGCGGTTATATTCGCCTTGAAAATTGGGTGACACTACCTTTATGGGGACAAATTCACTATATTTTCATATCATAAAAGTCTTAAATACCTCTTCAAAAAAAAGGAATTAAACATGAGATAACGCAGATGGTTGGAGTATCTCAAAGACTTAGACTTTACTATCCAATATCATCCAGGCAAAGTAAATGCTGTAGCTGACGCTCTTAGCAAAAGACCTATGGCAACTCTGGCTAGCCTCGTTTGAATATGGATGTTGATAAAGAAGAGGAAGGATGTATACTTGCTAATATAAGGTCACAACCTACATTGATTGAAGATCTAGTCAATTTACAAGAAAATGACCCCAGATTGGTGGAGATCAAGGCTAATATTGATGAAAGGTCGGAATTCTCCATTTCAAATGATGGAAGACTATTGTTTAAAGATCAAATCTGTCTGTCGAATCATGTCGACATTAAGAAGTTGATCATGGAGGAAGCTCACAAATCAAGGTATGCTATTCACCCTGGTGCTACAAAGATGCACCAAGACTTAAAAAGAAAGTTCTGGTGGGCCAACATGAAAAGAGAGTAGAGGACTATGTATCTCGCTGTCTCACTTGTCAGCAAGTAAAAGCATAACATTTAAAGCCCGCCAGTAAACTACATCCCTTGGATATTCCCGAGTGGAAAATGAAAAGTATAGGGATGGATTTCATCATGGGATTACCTAAGATAAGAGGTGGACATGATGGTATATGGGTGATTATAGACCGATTGACTAAATCTACACATTTTCTGCCAATCAAAAGTCGATGGTCTGTGGATGTATTAGCAGCATTGTACATGAGGGAAATTGTCAAGCTACATGGTGTCCCTGTTACCATTATATCTGACCGAGACCCTCGATTCGCATCATAGTTCTGGAAGGGTCTACAACATTAATTAGGAACCCGACTCAACTTTAGCACTACGTTCCATCCACAAACTGATGGTCAAACTAAAAGGATAAATCAGGTGGTGGAAGATATGCTCAGGGCATGTGCTATTGATTTTGGAGGGAGTTGGCACGACCACTTGCCTCTAGTGGAATTTGCATATAACAATAGCTACCAAGCTAGTATACAAATGGCACCATTCGAGACACTATATGGAAGAAGCTGCCGTTCACATATATGTTGGAATGAAGTAGGAGAAAGGAAATTTCTCGATCTTGACATCATCAGAGATACTATCGAGAAGATAAAGGTGATTCGGGAGAGACTCCATATGGCTCAAGATAGGCAAAAATCCTATGCTAATAACAGAAGGCGTGACCTAAAATTCCAAGTGGGAGACCATGTATTCCTTAAGGTTTCTCCAAGTCGAGGTATTCGAAGGTTCGGTATCAAAGACAAGCTTACTTCAAGATTCATTGGCCCCTTGGAAATTCTCGAAAGGGTTGGTGAGGTCGCATATCGAATAGCTTTGCCCCCTCAATTAGCTAGAGTTCATGATGTATTTCACGTGTCAATGCTCAAAAAGTACGTCTCTGATCCATTCCATGTCATAACATATGATAACCTAGAGATTAAAAAGGATTTAACGTATGAGCAAAAGCCAATCAGAATAGTTGAACGGGAAGTACGTCAACTTCGGAATAAAACCATTCCCATGGTCAAAGTCTAATAGACCAAATTATGTCCCTATGAAGCAACATGGGAAACCGAAGCAGCCATGTGCAGAAGATTTTTAGAGATATTTGAATGTAAGTACACTCTCCTTAGTAAATCTTATTGTGATGAATTTAGGGACCAAATTCTTTTTAAGTGGGGGAGGGTGTAACGCCCTAGAATTTTTTGAGATTAAAATATAATTATTAAGCACCTAAATGGACTAAATGGATTATTAAATGAATTATGGTTAAATAAATCTAGTTATTAAGGCCCATTTAAATAAGCCCACTTGGCCCAAATTATAGTTTTTGGACCCTGGCCCATGTTCTAGAACATTAAATTGATGCATTTACGAAATTAAGAGATAAATAGGTTTATTTGGGGGATAAATGGGGGATAATAACAAAGGAGTTTGAAACATTTTAAAATTCGGTGCTTGAGGATAAAAACGGTCTATCGCGAGACCGCATAATGCCAAAAAATGGTCCTCAGGTGACCGCTATTAACAAGCAGATCCGAACAGCGAAGAAGGCATGAAAATCTAGGAACATTGGCATCCAAATCGCCTAGGATTGATGCTATCCTTTAGTTAGAAGAGTCTAGAATGCAATTGGATCGATTACAATCCCTAATTAGGACTCTAGGTTTGTTCAAATCCATGACACCCTAGCTAACCCTATAAATAGATCCCAAGTTTCACATGTGCGACCCTTACTTTTGGCTCGCGTTGAACTAAGGTAAGGAAGCATTATTGATAAGTCCTTTAGATTATTTTGTTCATTATAGAAAGGTCTAACGTCCATCAAAATTTCATCCTAGGAGATCGAGCCTACAAGAAGTTAGAGGCTTCCAAAGATGTTGGTTCAGTACAAGCACTTAGGAACCTATGCGACCGGGTCAAATTGAGTAGCAAATTAGAAGCCCTAAACGAGGTAATTAGATATGTGTTATTTAGAGTTATTTGTTCCTTTTAGTACCATCTTCTTACCCTCCAATTTTTATGGTCTTAGGTGAAAGGAATCAAACGTTAGAAGGCCCCGAAGTTGCTGATTCAGTTCTGGACAAACAGGAATTACGGTCGAGTTCTAGCCCAAAATTCAAAGTTTAAAGCCCAGTCCAGAGATAGGTTATCTCATGATTGGCTAAAACTCGAAGTTAGGAATAAAAGCCCTCTACTTCTAGTCGTTTTCATGCATTATACGTAGAGAATTTCATGTTTTATTGAGATTGCGCATATAGTTCATTTTATGCATGAACCTAACCTAATGCAATTAAGATGAAGTTCTTGTCTAATTCTCACAACCTATACATATTCATGGCCTAATTACCTTCTAACATGTCTTAGCTACGTGGTTACATCGTTTTCCATCCATAACGTGCCTTAGATTAGCGTTTTATTACATTATTTTACAACTTATGTCTGTCAGATAGAAACGGTCAATAAAGTGACCGCTGCATCTAAATAGCGGTCTATCGCAAGACCGTCTGGACCACCATGCGGCCAGACGATGACTGCTATTTCGTTCTGTGAACCAGTTTGAACCCAATTGGTTTCTCCATATTTATTAACACTATAACTATGATAATTCTGGTGCTATCATATTTTAAACTTACTATTAGAAACCCTGCTTCAGCATGTGCATGATTTTAAACATTATTTTTATTATCATGTAAATTCATGCCTAAATGTATAGTTTTGTAATTAAATAATTTCTATTTTATGAATGAGATCATGTGATGTTTTATACGTATGTTTCACCGTTTCACTCTCATCTCCTGAGTCATTTTCATAAGTACATGGCGTTTACTCCGGTATGCGACCATTAGTTACACCTTGAACTTATAGGCACATTTCTTGGACTTGTGAACCTCTCTGCCAGATATTCCTTCTGTCAGACTAGGGGATCAAGTTTCAAGGCCTCCGTAAGACTCCGCGAGCCTAGGATTCTCACTAGGACGCCAAGCTGGCTGTGCCCTTAAAGCCCGAATTGTCTACAGAGCACTCACATGATCAAAGTTTTACTTCTTATACTCTGGTTAATTGCGGCCTATAGGAGACCGTCTCTGTTACTTAGCGATCTTTCTCAGACCGTTTAGTTTCATAAAATGGCCCCCTAGCGACCGTTATTTCCCCAGAATTCTTCAAGTGTCGACTCCCTTTTCATTCTGGTTGACACAGTCTAGTTGCGGCCTTAACTGGACCGTTATTACGAATGTAGCGGCCTGACTGTGACCGCTTTCTTCCTGAAACGGCCTAGTAGATGACTGTCTCTTTCTGTTAAGCATCTAACCCAGGGTGTAACCCAAGGGTTATTCTAAATGCGTTCTTAGATGGTCTCTTGATTATCTCGAACCAAAAACTCTATCTAAAAGGTTAAGGTTAAGATATGGAACTTATTTAATGTACCGTTATGCTGTCAGAATGCCACCGTAGCATAATGTTCTCTTAACTCTTCTTTGAATTCTTATATCATTTTTTGAGCGTTCTATACCTTCGTTACCTGGTCATGATACCTTTTATTTAGAAATTAAAATTTATTGGCCGAAATTATTGTTTTCTCATGGAATTAGCTTGATCTGTGACTTGAAGATGCAAGAGCGGGCACGGACTGTGTCCAATGGCTCGACAGTAGCCCCCACGGCCGATGGTCAGAAACGTGCTGAAAACCCTGGGGTACGATGAACACTGGCGTCACATTGCGCCGGGAGTACTTTTTTTATAGACGAGCGAAGAACCACGAGGCTCATTATTGAAATTACATGCTTGTTAATGACTTTCTAGTACATAGCATTTATAAGGTTATGTAAGTACTTTCTCAATACATGCTCGTACTTTCTTGTTCATGAAAGGCCAAATGTATATCTACATAATTAAATCTTGCTCAATTATGTATGTCTGCTCAGATATCTCATGACTCTATATTCCTGGTTATGACGTATGATTTATCGCATTCTCATTTTTTTTCGTAATTCTAGAACCCTATGATACCTTAAATAATACCTTCATGTTGATACGAAGATACCTACTAGGCATGTGTGCTCATACCTATTTTTCGCATATTTTTAGAAAACACTAGTGAATCAGATTCGGATTATGCAAGTAGCGGGTCCGAGAGCGATTGATGCTCAATTGGCATGAGAGAAGCCTAGTTATCTAGTGTCTAGTCGAGTCATATTATAATTTTTGATTTTCTCGAGTCTTGTGATGTAAAGAGGTCGAAGGCATTGGTCTTACGCATTTTATTATTCTTATTTTGAAATAAAGTTAGAGTTTGAGGAAATACTTGTGCAAGTACTTTTATGTAATTATCTTGCACTCTGATTATATTGCTCGCTTGAGGTGTACCAGCCGACTATCCACGTTCCCAAGATTCCTTTCGCTGTATTAATAGCTCGGGGTGTGAAATTTTCTCTTCGACCGAATGAGACAGCTGGCGCCCTTAAAACACTGAACATATAGAAATTGAAGTACAACCCCCTCAAGGGGAGAGTAAGATCCATCCTTTTGAGCTTGGGTTAGAGCACGAGAAGTGGGCAGTGTCCCTGTAGGCATGTAAGAGGGATTCCAAAATGTCAAAAGACTATATCTCCCTTAAAAAAAATTAAAAAATGAAGGAGAGAAAAAATATCAAAATCAAAGAGCTTGGTCGTGACTGTGCCTGATTCCGATAAAAGAAACCCCTCGAAAGCAAAAATCAAATCATGCAAGAGGGGCAATGAAATGCAAACTCTCAAGGTTTGGTCCGAAGTCACCTGAAAGGGAGAGTCAAGTAAGTCTGCTGCTAGCTCGCCGGGTTAACGATTTTGTCGGTCCTCTCAGGAGGTTTATCCCCAACATTCTTCCTTCTCCCCCCAAAGATGAAAGTTCAATGGAGATCCCGAAGGGTGAATCCCGCTAAGGGCCTGCAACCGTATTATAACAAAAAAAACACACATATATGGTTGTCCACTTCGAAAAGCAAAAGCCATCGCTGTAGAGTAGTCTCTGTGTTTCAGGCCGGTCAAGACCTCTATTTACCACCTTGATGTTCTTCTTATTTTAACCTCGAGCTTAGGCTAATGCAAGAGTGTCACCTGTCGGTACGACGGCATCTGATTCTGGGTCAGCATCGCGCGGTTAGCCGTTAGGGTTCCAAGGTGATCCATCATATACTATCTAGAGTTGTAAGAAAATAGACCTGGGTCTAGCAAACCTTTTACCTCAAACACTTTTTGGGTGTATCCATGTGGTCAGAAGCAACTGGGAGCCTAAACCTGGCATGACGGTATTGTCATCAGGATAAGACTTAACTGGCCGGACTCTCATTCGAGGAGTCTAGAGGCCCAAATCGACCTAGATGTGCGCTCAGGATACCTGGGAGGTTAATAAGAAATCCCCATTCTCATGTAGGTCAGGTGTCATATGGGTAGTCACCAGGCGTGGGCAACAAAAATATACACCAGGTCTTAAAGAAGAAGAAAAAAGGTTGTAGGAAGAAGAAAAAAAGAAATATATATATATATATATATATATATATATATATATATATATATATATATATGCGAGATGAACATTTTTGGTGCCCCCAAAAGGTATTGTCTCCGTTACGCCGGAGGGTGGCTAGGGTTTTGTCCTTGTAAAAGGGTCCTCTTGGGATAGGAGGTGAAGACCTACCTTATAAGCACTCGGTTGCTTTCTCAACATCCGATGTGGGACTAATCCCGTGACCCTAGGTCCGCTACACAAGCCCCCCCTTAAGAAGGCAAGCGAGTGCGCGAGAGCTCAGGGTTCCCACAGACCGCGCCACTTTGTAGATGCGAGATGAACCTTTTTGGTGCCCCTAAGAGGTATTGTCCCCGCCACGCCGGAGGGCGGCTAGGGTTTTATCCTTGTAAAAGGGCCCTCTTGGGATAGGAGGTGAAGACCTGCCTTATAAACACTCGGTTGCTTTCTCAACATCTGATGTGGGACTAAGCCCGTGACCCTAAGTCCGCTACAATATATATATATATATACATATATAAATGATAAAGCCCATAAAAAATCATAAAAAACCACAAAGAAATATAAAAACATGAAAAAACCAAAACCCCAAAAATATGTTTTGCATCCGTTTGTGCATTTGCATGCTCATGTTTACTTCTGATTTGCATTTTGCTTGCCTGCATGTGCATCCCACATTTATTTTCCATTTCGATCTTGTTAATAAGATTTAGCCCTCTGACCCTACATCGAGGAAAGGTAGTATTTGACTCGGGCAGGGGGCTAAAATCATACTACACTGACCTTTTTCCCTTTTAAGTGTAGCTGAAACAGGTGAAAAGGGAAGACGACATCAAGCAAGCAAAGGAAAGTACACTGAAGAAAGGATCCTCATTTTTCAAACATGTCCATTTCATTTCATTGATTACACAAGATTCTAGGGCCATACCCCTAGTGTACACAAGTCAGCCACTGCATGCACTCATTTCTCTCTATCCCTCGCTCACTGATCTCCATCAGTGCGAGGCCGACTGTGTCGGCTACTCGTCTCATCCTTATCCCTGCTCCTCCGCTCCCGTGAGCCTAACGGCCGTGAAGCTCTCAAACCTGAGGCTGCTGGCCGGATCGCTCTTTGCTCGACCTAGGGAGACTGTATCAGCCATAGGAGCTCCTCCATGGTCATCTCCATGTCCCCTCCAATCTGTAGTGACTCGGAGGGAGTAGTGTGGCCGACCACCCCCTCTCCTGGAGCACTTCTACCCTGATACCTCTGCAATACCAGCCATCACAGGGTCTCCAGCTAGTCGGGAGCTCTCTACTCTCGTATCGCCATGGCCATCTCTCGGGCTCTCGCCTCGGCCTCCCTCTCCTTCACCTTAGCAAGGTGACCCTCTAGTCTCTCCACCGTACCCGTCTCACCCAGGCGATGTGTCAGCTCCTCGATACGCACATCTTGCTCCCACCGAGAGGCTAGGGAAGCCTCTAGCTCTTTCTTCTGTAGGACATTCACAAGCATATAAATTAGGCAAAAGATGAGAAGAAGAACTGCTTCTAATCAAGGGTGCTCGGTTCTCGCCATCTCGGCTAACTCCGCTTCCCTCTCCTCAGCCCGTTCGAGTGCTCCTGCCAGACAGTCCTCCAGCCCCTCTCTATCATTTATCTAGGAGGAAGGTCCCACTCCCTCGGTGATGCCCACCCTCACACGGATGTACGCCAGCTCTCCTCGCTGTTGGATCAGGGACAAATGGTCAGTCAATATTCAAGAGTTATCAAAGCCTCAAATCAATCAAGTCAATTTTGACTTACCAGCTCGCGGATTTCACGTCTCAAGTTCACAATTGTCTGGTCAAGGACAACGATACGATCTTGGAGGATCCAGACGGCCTTAGTTTCCGGCATCTACATACAAAGTTTCATATAAGAAGCATTAGATACCATGCTCTTTAAATGGAAAACATTCCAATCAGGAAGCTAAGAATTAACTCACTGCTCGGGTGTTGAGACGGCATCGCCCGACGTACTGCTCCTGTTAATCCGCCAGGTAGGTCTCACTTCTCCCTATGTGCCTATCTTGCTCCAAGGAAGGCCCCTTTTGCAATGCATCTACCTCTGTGCGGTAGAGAGAGGCCCAGTCCTGATCCGTCGCCGAAGTCCGTCGGCATCCTCGATCTGACCCATGCTGAGTTGGCATCGCCATGGGAGGTTGGTGCCATCCCAGTGTCCTCTGAACCAACCGCAAGTAGAGCGGCTCCCTCAGGTTCACGCAGAAGAGCATAGTGTCTCTGCAGAACCAGGCGCGCCCCTCTCTCACCCACAGCTGGAGAGTGAAATCCATACTTACATAGGGCGTCCACACCACCTGCCACATCACAAATAAAGGTTTATTTAAATTGAGTTCACTTAGCAAAACACATAGCATTACACAGCTCATTCTAATTAAACACTCACCTGGTGGTGTGGAAACTCATCCAGGCCTGACCGAAGGTTGGAAAGTCGAGTGGTCACTATCCGATGGTCCTGGACTATGTCCCATCTCGCCATCAACGAGACTGCCTGCATCTGATCTCACGGGATCATGCCACGACACAGAGAGAAGCGAGTACATCCCCAAATCTGTAACACAAAATAAATGAAAAATCAATCATAACAAGCGATTAACTAAGAAACAACATGTTTGTGAAATAGATAGACTCTTACCTACAGGAAAGTGGTGAAGCCACCAAGGTTACCTGAACCTGGTCGAATAGGATCCAGGTGGGCGAAGAGATGCGCCAGCATCACTCTCCCCCATGCATACTGAGGGTTCCGCTCTAAATCCCGTATCAACAACAAGTACTTCAAATTCACGTTGTTGGAAGCAGTCGCGAATAGTAGCCTGCCGAAGAAGTACAAGAGGAAGAGTCAGACCTCCTGATGCTCATCCATCTCGCTAGGCTTGATCCTCACTTGAACTCGCTGAAGGAAGGCGTCAGAATCCTCTAGTGGCCCTCGGACCACTCCAACTAGTCCCACCACGACACTAAGCTTGCCGAGAGGTAGGGTGGTCATCGGTCTCGCTGTACGGATAATCCACACACCCAACAACTGGTCGATCTCCCGGCAGTAGTCCCTCAGCTCCTTGACTAACACTGGCGCCCCGGCCATGAGCAGTCCTGTCAACTAAGCCACATCCTCGAGTGCGGGGATCATGTGTCCCCATGGCATCACAAACGCCCTACAGCCATCTACCCATCTCTCACGGAGAGTGCTGGGAAAGTAGCATCAATGGCGAAAGGCCTGATCCTAAATAAGGGACCAAACCCCATGCAGTCCACCCTCCGTCGTTGGTTGGGAGATAGAGCATGGTACCACGCCCACATCAAGTCCCATGAGACCCGGGCTCCTATCCTCCATCGGCCCTGCACTCACAAAATAACAACCAGTTGATTAATTTCCAAATTTCAAAACCATCCAAGCCACAATCAAACCCTAAAATCCCTTTGTTAGTCTAATGCCATGAGACCAGGGCGGCCAGGATCCTGGCCGCCTGGCTTCCTGGGCCGCAAGGTTGCTGGCCGCCTTGTCCTCCTGGATGGCCAGGATCCTGGCCACCCAGGGCCGTGGACGGCCGTCACTTTGGCCTCCCATAGACCAGGCCCCATGTCTCCCTCCTCCATCCCATAGGCTATTTCCCTCCATATATAACCAATTTCCCATGCATCTACATCAATTGGAGGAGCATCAAGGTCATGAGACTTACTTGTCTACGTGGTGCCTCGCCTTCCTTCACGCCATTGGCTTCTTCCAAAGTGGAGCCCTCTTCCTCCTCCGAGCCCTCCTCATCGCCGCCATGGCCGGTTGTCTCTTCTAGAGCAACCGCGCCTTCTCCTCCTTCTCCTCCTCCTCCACCATGGGAAGAGGAGGCTGAAGTAGATGAGATCGCAGAAACTCCCTCATGTTCTTCACTCTCACTCGAGGATGAAGCTTCATCCACGATATCCAACCGAGTTCGCTGCGGCCCCATCTCCCTCTCACGAGATCGAACACTTCAATCCCTCCTCCACAAGAGTAGGAGCCCTCCAAGAACAACTACGCTTATGCTCACGCACCTTTGGGAGAGGATAGGATGTCAATCGGGGTGGCCGCTTATGAGGAGGCCGGCCACCTTTTTGTGCCCTCCAATAAGGAGGGCGGCCAAAGGGTTGGCTGCCCACCAATGTTGGAGGCGGCCAACACCCTGGCCGCCCTCTCCCTGTTCAGCAAAAAAAAAATGAGAAAGAAGGAAAAAGATGAAAAGAAGGAAAAAACCAAAAAGAAAGCACATACATTCTCACACCTGGTTCAACATCATATTTGGCATTCAATCTCACGAACCACAACAAAATCAAACACAAATGCATGTAGTTTTATTCCATTTAATAGCTTGTCTTGCATATCAAATCCAAATAAAATGCTGAACAAGTGCCAACAATCAAGAGCGCAGCTTCATGAAGAACTCATTCACTCTAGGCCTAAAACCCCGCAGGTAGTCAAGGTACCTCTTCAACTCATCTGGGTCCTCCTCCACGTCGATCTGAGCCTTGGTCACGATGGCATGGCGCCTCCACACCTTCCCGCTCTTATGAAGCCGTCGTCTATCCTCCTCGGTCCCTAGGAGATGCCTCACAATTAAAGCACCTTTCAAGGTGACCCTCGGGATCTATCTAGGTAACCCCACCTGGTGATGACAGCGATGGGCCTAGTACAACACCAAGTCCTGATATCCTACCAGCCATAACTCCTGCTCATGTGTCCCGCGTGTCTTGAATTCCTCGCACCGGTACATCATCGGAACGAACATGAACTGATCTTCAGGTAGGAAGTTCAAGTAGTCTCGCCAGCCATCTCTGGTCTTTAAGAATGCAGTCCTGCATATCACCTGATCTTCAAGTCCAAAGATGGTCCTAGCTGGGTAGTGTGTGCTCTTCTCGAAGGGGAAGAGCAGTGCCACGCCAAGGCACAATCTCACTCCGCGCATCAGTCGGTCTACATCCACTGACTTATCTTTCACCTGGCTTAGCAACCACCAGGCCAGGCGGTCAACTAGTATTCCCCGTTGATCAGTCATCCGTCGAACCTCGCGCTTATCTCACACAATCTCTGCCAGGATTTTCTCCCAAGGGGGGAGATTGATCAAGTCACCTGCTTCTAGGTCGCTCCACTGGAACAGGAAGTTCACTTCTTCCAATAGCACTGAAGCTTCGAATGCAGGAAACATAAAGGTGTGTGTGCCTGGGTGCCACACCTTGATCAGTGCACCTAGGGCATCCCAATTCCATCTCATGCTATGAAGATGCTTTCCCATGATGACCAGGCACATGAGGTGACATCGATGCATAAAGACCCTCATGGCGGGTGTCACGGCAGCCAATAGCTCATGGAGCCAGCTGTAACAGCGGGCATGTCTTGCCCCTGGGAAGGCTGGAATAGGTTGAACGGTAGTAGAAGTAGAGAGGAATCAAAATAACAAAAAACAAAGCAATCATTTATCACAGCAAACACACATACTAGATATGCCATTACCTGGCCATTTCTCACTAGTGCGCTCAAGTGTACTTGCACGTCAGTGAGGATGGTGGGCTCTCTGCTCCCGGATGGATTGGAAGAAGAGGACACCATCTCTCGGTTGTTTCCTTCCCGCCGTTGTGAACCCTAGCGTGATAGCAAGGGACACCCGTCTTGGGGGTTTTATGGAAGAGAAACCCATCTGTTCTGGACTCCTGCGGCTTATGGATAAGAACAGGTGGGCGGCCAAGCCGTTGGCTGCCCACCCCATCCTAGGAGGCCACACATGTGGCCGCCCTTGTCAGAAAAAGACATGGCCTTTGGCCGCCTTGAGCCTATGTAGAAAGACTCGCTTTTATTTGCTTCAAGTTCATTTGATTAATGCTTCATGTTTATCATCATTATTTAGTATTATTTGTGAACTTGTCTAATGTTTGTTAATGCAGCTGCAGTCAATAATGGCTACCCGAGCATCCACGCAATTTCGTCATAATTACCATTTGCATTTTAGATAGAATGCCGGAGGCTAATAGCTTCGGGCATATCAACTCTGAGTTCCTCTCTAAAAAAAAGCTGTGAAGGGTTTATACTCCTTAAGCTATTTGATGGCCGTCTACACCCACCACGGGATGACAGACCTCCCAAATTCTTGATTGTGCTTAATGACAATCGTGGAACAGTGGATCCCGATCAGGTTCTGGACTACGTCTGTCATCAAGCATAGAACGACATACTTCTCGAATTCCTGACCAATCAGTTCGGGGGCAGGCAAATAAATCCTCTGACTTTTGCATTAGAATAGGTTTTTTCCTTTAAACCCATCATACATCATATAGGTCCCTTTTAGTCCCACAGTCAATCAAAATAAAACAAAAGGAAGAAAAACAAAAAATGCATGCATCCATATCATTTGGGGAATCTTGAGGTAGCGGTCTAGGGCAGATCGCTACCTAAGCGGTCTGCCCTAGACAGCTATCTGATGATTTGATATTTTTTTATATTATTTAAACAAGCAGGTGGCGGTCATTGGCTGACCGCCACCTGAAGGTAGCGATCAGCCAATGACCGCTACTAGAGGTAGTGTGCCAGGTTAGCGTGATTGAGTTCCGGACACCCGTTTATGCTCCAAATTGGCCCGAAATGGACCCAAAAGTTGGGGAATGGAAGATAAAGGCCTCCAAAGCTCAATGGGCTTGAAAAATGGTGACGAAATGGGCTCAAAATAGGCTTAAAGAAAGCTCTAAAACAATGGTTAATTCAGGACATCAGGAAGATGAATAAGAGAAATAACTCAACTTGTAGGTTGAAAATGGGTGTCAACACATATGACCTAGTTTTTTACATTTAAAACAAATAATCTTGACAGATTTCTTAGTCCTATCAAACTTGGAGTTAGAACTCTTACGTGTTGGCTGTGGTCTTCGTTTCCTCAAATTCTTACCTCGTGTTCTTAATTTTTTTTGAATTGTCTGGCAAGGAAGGCCTAATCATAAGAGTTATCAAAATCTCAGAAACTCTTGGAATCTTCACTGCTCTCTTCATTGCTCTCAGACACTTTGAGAGCTATTGACTTGTTGTTCTTCTGCTCCTCTGCATTTTTCTTGAAGTTGAACTCGTATGTCATCAATGAGCCAATCAATTCATCCACTGTCATAGTGGCCAGATCTCTTAAGTCTTCGATCACGATGGCCTTAGTGTGCCATGCTGGAGGAAGAGACCTGAGAACTTTTCTAACATGCTCATTGTTAGTGTATTCCTTACCTAGAGCTTTAAAATTGTTTGTGAGTTGTGAAAACCTGGCATACATTTCAGAAACCGTTTCATCATGTTTCATTTTGAACATTTCAAAGTCAGATATCAACATATTTACCTTAGTTGACCTTACCTGGGATGTTCCCTCATAGATTAGCTCCAATTTATCCGACATTTGTTTGGCGAATCTACAGGGAGAGACTCTTGAGTACTCATTTGGATGGATGACGCACTACATGACGTTCATTATGCTCCAGTTCACAGTGGACAAGCAGATCTGCTCTCTTGTCCATCCATTTTCATCTTATGGGAGTTGAAAGGGACCATGGTTAACCACCCTCCATATTTCATGACTTTACGCTTGTAGAAATACCTCCATTCTATTCTTCCAATAAAGACAGTTAGATCCATCAAAAAATGGTGGTCTATTAATTGAATGCCCTTCAGCTAGAAAGCTGTGACCATTCCCATTATCTGATCTTCCCTGGTCGTTGGACCACATTGTGGGAATCCTTGCTTTGATACCAACTATTATGAAATCAAGGCAGATCTAGAAGGGGGGTGTAGACGCCTAATTTCAGACATTCCCGCGAACCCCTAGTTAGATCATCATATAAGTGATGAGGTCATTTTACCCAGTTTATTGGTGCTTACGTTCTTAAAGTCCATCCCAAACACCTTATGTTATTGGGCCACCCCCACTTGAAGAGGCCAAGGGCCCATGGGCTGGGTGGCAAAACCACTGGCCTCCCATCCCTCTAGGAGGCCACTTTGTTGGTCGCCCTCTGCCCCTAGGAGGCCACTTTCCTGGCCGCCCTCTATACCAAGAAGTCCACTATGTTGGCCGCCCAAGTTGCTGGAAGGCCCAAGTGCTGGCCGCCTATTCCCCGGTAAAAGGCAAGTACCTTGGCCGCCTTCTGGTAACTGCTTGTCATAGAACGTGGGTTATTCTTTCGCCACACATGACATCATCCTTCCCTCGTCGCCCACGATCGACTCATGACCCATTCGAGACTTCTAGATGGAGCCTCGAAATACAAAACTCCTAAGGGGACAATAGAAGACCGAGGGGGGTTGGACTTGGGGAGAGAGAGAGGTGAGATTTTTAGAAGGGGAGGGAGAGTGAAAGATGCTTTCTGGTTTTCTCTCGTGGCTTTGCAGGTGGGAGGAAGGTGGTAGAGAGTTTTCTCTAGCAAAGGAGCAGTCGGAGCTTAGAGTAGATTTTAGAGGCACGAAGGCGGCTCCTCAACGTCTCCAAACCGCTGGCCGAGAGTTCCGGCCACCCCCCACCCCCCGGTTTGATCCTTCCGTCTTGTTGTTTCTTGTTTCATCTTGCAATCCCCTTTCCGTTTGCATTCATAGCATATTAGTAATACCTAGAATCCTATCAAGAGGTTTCCCTTTTTAACAAACGGGAAGGCGGGTGGTCGAATGTCTCGACCATCCCCCCTCCCACCCCCCCCAGGTAACCACGCCACCATTCTCTTTCTCTTGGTAATTGCTAGAACTTTTACTACACTGTGTGAGACTAATCGCATCTTTTTTGTTTTCTCTGTGAGCTTTCGTCATTGTTTGTAGGATCTTTGGCAACACCGAATGCAGCAGGGCTCTCCGCCCTTGGCTGGCTGAGGATGGATTTGTCGGGACCCAATATTCTCCCCACTTGAGGCATCTCCAAGCGATCACTTTGTCCCTATGAGGTTCAGGTAAACACCTCTGGTGATCATGTTGTTATATATGTTCTAACCTTTTCGTTGTAGGGATGTGGACGTGAGGATGGGTATTCATCTCCTACAGTCCTACGCGAAGAAGGCTTCATCCACTTCCTTTCATTTCCAGTTCATCTCCACCCCGCCATTTCCCGGTGCCTACAGGGGGGTTGAATAGATCAGCCCCTCTAGTAGATAAAAAAAAATAGGATTCACAAAAATAACTGGTCAAGAAATAAGCTTCGCAACTTGAAGAAGAAACTAGCTGATGAAGAAATTAACTCAATGGCATCAAAGAACAAACTCATGACAACCAGCTTAAACTGGTACAGGGTGGAGGGTTGGCACGAAGGCCTCCTCTCGCAAAGTGTAGCTATCTAGATAGGTCTAACCTATCGTTCCAGCAGCACCTTTTCATATACCAGAATGACTATTGAGAAATGGAGATAAGTGATATGGATATCAAACATTAACTGCTAAGAGACATGATGAAGGAACCAGTAATTGAGATGAAAACTTGTAAAAGCACTACTGTCGAACACTTATCATGTGTGAGATATGTTCATAGCGCAACAATTAACTTGAGACTACACAAATTAGAAGGTGGAGAAGGATGAAAGGAAATTCAAACCACAGACCACACAATCTTGTTAATGTGGTTCGATTGCTACCCAGCAATCTACGTCCACCCCTCACTTGATCAGAGTGAGGATCCCTTGCACAAGAACAAGAACATTGATCCAATCTGCTACAAAGGCTGATCACACAGCTTGAACCCGGAGGAACACTCTCCTCCCTTACTCTTAAATCTCAGAGTGAAACTGTGAACAACAACCTACTGTCCACACCCCCAATCTTGCAGCCAGCAAGATCAGTAACCCAGCACAGAGCAGGAAACGAGGAATAAGATCCTCACGCTCTGTTCACCTAGAGCAAAAATGTGATTAGTACCCAACTGATCACCACCCTGATTAGTGTTTCAAACACGATCAGCAACAATGAATTAGAGAAGTGAAAGAGAAAAAACAAAAGTGAACAAGAATCATAAGAAACAAAGATGAAAAACACGAATTCGAAATGTAGCTCTGATGAATTCAAGAGCCTTTCGTATAGAACACGAAGCTTCTCCTCTCTTGACTGCACTCAAATCTTCTCTCTTCTTCTTTCTCTTCCCTCACTTTTGATTTCGAAGCAACTCTTTGTTTCTCTGATGGCTCTTCTCTCTTCTAAGGCAGTTGCTCCCCACGTTCAAATGCCCCTTGATATATATAGAGTCGGGCTTGGGAATTTCCTGGATAACTTGATAATAAGGAGTTAATCTTCCATTGGCCCATGTGGCAGAGGAATATTTTGACAGTTAGGAACCTTCCAGAGTCCGGCCCACGTGCATTAGATCATTAGTTAATTATTTGAGGTCGAAGGCACGTGGTTCACTTGAATTCCTCATGAGCTTTACTTAACAAGGCAGACTGTGTCGACGCATATCCTTCATAGCATCGACGCTCTGTTGCTGAAGACGCCCAGATAGAACGCATCAAATCTAGGGTCGACTCTGAGAGTCGACACCTTTTTATTTCTAAAATGAGGTTTGCTAACTACGTCGACTCTGTGATGATCCTACGCCGACTCTATTATCCGATGTGTCTTTGATTTTGCTTGAGAAACAGCCAATGAGTCGACTCCACTTGAGCTTGGAGTCGACTCTTTCTTGGTTTTGAAGGTAGTTGTGCTGGAGTCCGGTTGTTGCGTCGACTCTACAAGGCATTTACGTCGACCTCATCTGATTCCCAAAGATATGCCATTAGATCTCTTGTGAGTTGTGTCAATTCCAGGCTGCTACTGCGTTGACGTAGTCTTCAAGCTTAAGAGTAGGTTCTCTCTTAGCGTCGACTATGATGCTGGACAGGGTCGACTCCATCAAGGCTGCTGAAGTCACGACAGAACATTTGTGAATTGGAGTTGACTCAGTGTGTCGACTCTTCATTGAACTCTTGCTGAATTAATCAAGGAATTGTTTGACTTCTAGCTTCTCAAGTCGACTTGTGGAGAACTGAAGTTGACTTTTATTTCATGAACCAATCTGTCAGTCCTGCAATTGTTCATAATATCACTTAGACAATCTGAACCACATACTTAATTATATTCTAAACATATGGACAAAACATTTAGAAATGCAATTCACATGATTTTAGGCTAATTAACATACTAATGACTCATAATTGTACTGACTTCATCAAAACACACAAGATGCAACATTATCCCCCTTTTTGATTATGGCAACAATATGAGTCATTTAACCAAAAATATGAGAATTGAATCAAGCAAATGAGTCTCCCTTGAGTAGGTAGTTAGGCCACTGGCCACTACCACAGATCCAATGATAATGACACCCAACAACAAAGACAGATTTAATGACTCAACATTTCTCTCCCCCTTTGACATCGTCAAAAGGCAAGCACTAAGGAGAAACAGAAGAGACAATAGCATAAGGATAACATGTGCTGAGTAGCATAAACAGTAGGTTCACAAATGCATTAAGTAGCTGACTGTAGGAACCACTCTTTAAGAATATTACATTGGTTAACCAAATTTGTCTGGGTGGTTTATGACTAATAAACCCGAAAGGCATAGGCAGCAAAGTTCTAAAGTGTTTCTGCATATATAAGTGATGGAGAAAGGATAGTTTGTCATATGTACGCCTTGAGAATTTATCTATCAGCTTTACTGATTAATTTCCAGAGACTCCTCCAGGATAATCTATAAGTAGTATTGAGGACAAACATCCTGCACAAACCATTTTTGAATTGATCATTTGGGGCTCACTATCATTGATTTTGTTGCGTTGTGTGCTTTGCATATGTTTTTGATGATAACTAAACTTTATGTATGCTTGCAACATTTGTTGATCACTCATGATATTTGCTATGCTTGCATGTGTTTCATAATATGAGCGTCTGTGCTCTTCATGTTCAAATATGGTCGAGATTGTAACTGGTTTAAATGTTGCATATACATGTTTCATGGATAGATTGTAAAGTGTTTGCGATCTAGCTCATGCTTTGATTGAACCTTGAGAAGAATCATCAAATTGTTAAATGTGATTTTCATGCATTTCTTTCATGCATTTTAAGGCTCATACATGTTATCTAAATGCATGACTATAGCAAATTGTTTTTGAATGCATGGATATAAGAAGATGTTTTTGGTTGAGAAAATTTGGGCTGTCAAAGAGGCTTCAAAACCTTTTATGAATGAACAAAGTCTTCTGTGCAACTCATGATATATTAACTTTGACTATTTGGAATTGTAGGATCAAATCTCATGGTGATCGCTTGGAAGGTAAAACAAACGTGTGGATAAGCACCATGCTATCTACAATCTAAAATTAGTGGATATGTCATGTCTAATTTGTCAAGAACCATTGGTAAGATTCCTATTTTCTCATAGCATCGACCTCTGTTGTGCCCCAGACTGTTTTGACAAAGATTCTGAATGAATTGTCATGATTTCGAGTTCAATGAATTTGCATGAATACAGGATTGATGAATGATTCCCTTGAATGAAAACTTGCCAGATTGATCTTCATTGATATACATATTTGATGAAAGATGAGGCTGATGAATTTCAGACTTGAATGATTGATTTGTCTACACCATGAATGAAGAATGCTCAAATTTGAAAAAGGCTGATCTGAATCAACTTGATTAAATATTGAATGTCGAGTGAGCTATTATTGATTGAACACAATTACTGAACATAAGTAGTGAGTGAATAGGTCATTTGGTGAATCGCAAAATGAATGGATGTTTTGAATGTGGAACTTACTATGTGATGATTGAGAGAGTTTCTGTTGATACATTGAGACCTTAATTTGAATGGCAAATTGAATGCAAGTTTATTGTGAGGCTTTTCACTCAATCTCTCAAGGCCAAGATATGAATAAATGATTATTTGGATGTTAGTGTAGATGGACTGATCCAAGTAAAATTCATGCTTATCCCTGTATATGTGAGTTGTTTGAACTCCATTGATCAACATTGTTATATGTATCTCATTTGTGGAGTTTTCAATGGCTTTTACAGATGTTTTACTGAGGTCGACACTTTCACCAGGGTTCTGCTATTTTTCTAAGGCAGAACTCTCGTCAAAAAGTGTCGACCCTGAAGGTCAACACTTTCAGGTAAGTATGTTCATTTCTGTGAAAACAGAATGTTCATGAAAAAGTGTCGACCTCGTGAGTCGACACTTTTCATCATGAATGTTTTGTTGTTTTTCACAGGCCAGAACACTTCGTAAGAAGTCTCGACCCTATGGGTTGACACTCGTGACTCGGTTTTGCTTTTATATATGTTTTGGCATAACTTTCAGGAAAAAGAGTCGACCCCATGGGTCGACACTTTTTCTGAACGTTCTTGCGGGTTTTCCGGATCTCCTTCGAACCCATTGGGCTTGGATCCATTTGGCTTGGTTTATGACCCTAATGGCCTTAGGGCGTCCCTTATGTCTTGTATGTTGTTTCAATAGGGTTTAGAGTATGCTTTTGTGTCATTTGGGGGATCAAATCCCCTTGTATATAGTGCCGCCCTTCATTCGATCGGAACCCATCTCTTGAGCTTCTAACGTGTGTCTTCACTTGTCTTGCAGGAGAAGAAGGGTATCCATCTGCTGGAGGTGAAGGAGGGCTGTGCTAGGTTGATTTCCATCAAGCCTAAGCCTAAGAGTGGAGGTCACGATCTGCATCCTCTACATCCGGAGCTTCAGGCGACTACATCTTCGACACCAGCTTCATCCAACCTTGGTTCCTTTGTTCTGAGCGTTACCCTCGTTATATTCCTAGCATATTAAGAGTTTGTGGGGAAGATTCATATTGTTCATCATCTTCTTAGTCATCTTGTGCTTAGAACGATTATCTCATATCTGGGCTTGTATTTCTTTTCATACTATTTCTCTTATCTAGACATTTTCGGAGCTTGCTCTGAGTGTGTGTGGGTTGTCTCGTCGTCGTACGAGAACCCACGTGTGCGGGCCGTCGAGCCCGTGTGTGTGTGATTGCTGTCGTCGAGCAACGTTTTTAGTGAAAGCCTCTCGAGGTGAGAGGGGTGGACGTAGGACGACACTTTGTGCGTCCGAACCACCTAAAAATACTATGTCGTGGTTTGCTTGGTTGGTGTTGGTTGATATCTATTTTTTTCGCTCACTATACGAGTGTGAGACGGTGAGGCGTGAGTGTTCTCAACTGTCCGTCCGAATATTGTTGTCCGAGTAAGTACATCTGTGTGGTGGGGAGTTGTGAGAGCTTGCTTGATTTAATTTCAGTTGTATTAATCAAGCATTTGTCTTAGATTTATTCCTCATATCTGTGGCTTGGGTGGGTTGCTTTTAAAATTTGTGGAAATGGGTGGGCAATCAATTCACCCCCCTCTCAATTGCCTCCTAACCAGGCCAACAACCTCTTTCACATAGTTTTTCTTAATGCACTTCGTTAATGGCTTTTGAGGTTCACAATGTGCTTAAGAATTTCACATAAGCCTTGGTAGAAAATGATAGGATCGGTGCGATGGATACAGAGGGGGGGTGAATGTATCCCTCTTCAAAAATGCCCAGATTAAAACCAATCAGAGACAATTAGTTAGAAATCAACTGAACTGCTCTCTTATCACAACCGTGGACAGAGAAGCTCAGACTCACAAATGAGTTCTAATTCTTCTGAGCGAAAGAACAAACACTTCACAATCATATAAGCTCCCAAGGAAATCACAACAAAACAACCATGCATAACCTATGAAGGGGAGATAGAAGACAAGGAGCAAATGCACAAGCTAAACCATGGCACAGATAATTTTTTCGGTGGTTCAGTCCACAGACCTACATCCAGCCCTCACTCCAAACCGGAGTGAGGCTTCCACTAGCTAATGCTAGAACCGCAGACTTAGTCTGCGACAGGTGCTGCCTAACAGCTTGACCAGGGGAACAACCTCCCCTCTTCCTCCAAACTGGAGGGAAACCACAAGTGACTACCCGTCACTAGCAACCAGAGACAAAGTCTTTCTTCCTCCAGACCAGGAGGGAACCCACAAGGGACTCCCAGCCACTTGCAACCGGAGACACAAGGTCTCCCTTCTCCTGAGTCCACAGGAGGAACCCGACCTCAAACCAGAGAGTCGGAAGAACAACGGTGAATAGATAAAAGAAAAACAATAAACGAAAATATAGCAATCAGAAAGCTGGAAATGAAATCACAATGTGGCTCTCGCAGGAGCTGACTGGCCTGGATTTGATCCACGGTCCATTAGGAACTAATCTTCTGATGAAGCTTCTTATCTCTCCTCGAGCTCTCTATCTATCTCTTTCTTTCTTCCTATTCTTTCTTCTTCTCTCTGCTTCTCTTTTTCTTTCTCTCACTGTCTACTCTTCTCTTTCTCTTTCTCTCGTTCTTCTTGACACTGGATCGTGCAGGCTCTCTCTATCTTTCTTTCTCTTTTCTCTTCTGTTTCTTTTTCTGCTACTCTCTGCCTCTCGGCTGCTCTCTTCTTCTACTTCTTCTTCTGCTCTCTACCTCTCTGCTTCGATCACTATATGCTCTCGACACGATGTCCTTTCTTCTGATGGAGGAGTCTTCCATTTATAGCGGCAGCAGCTAGGGCATGTGTAGGGCTTGTGCCCTCTTTGACAGAGATAACCTCGGATCACGTGCCAGGTGTCAACCTTGGATCACGTGCCTACTCATCAGCTTGAATCAACCTGAAGGAAGAGAAAAATGGATGCATCGAGTTAGTTCAAGCTTTGAACCAAAGGATGATGTACATACATGTTTTGAACAATGTACAAACATTGATGAATGTACAGACTTTGAACGTGTGTAATGCAGACACAAAGAGTGTATAGACTTGAATGCTTGTGATGCAGACAACAAGTGTACAGACTTGAAAGTCATGAGACGTAGACACCGAGTGTACAAACTCTTGATGAATGCATGTAATGCACTAAGCGATGTATAGACTTTGAACTGATGCAATGTTCAAACGTTGTACAGATTTGCTGATGTATGGACTTGGTGAGCATGCAGTGTATAAACTTGGTGAGCATGCAGTGTATAGACTTGGCCGATGTAATGTTCAAATGTTGCATTGATACGCCACAAAAGGATGTATAGACTTTAGAAGTGATGCATGAACAGGCGACGATGTGTAGACTTGGCCAATGTACAGACTTGATGTTCAGACTTTGTGTATGTGTACGAGATAATGTATAGACTTTGGTTCATGGAACACACAGGCTACAATGTATAGACTTTGAGGCATGTGAACACGGCGTTGTACAGACTTATGTATGCATGGATGCACTGACTAAGCCACGAGCCAAGTGGCGATGTATAGACTTGTATTATGCACCCAGACAATGTATAGACTTGCACATAGAGACGATGCATGAGACGATGCACGAGACGATGCAATGTATAGACTTGGTCTTACAATGCATAGACTTGAAAGACGATGCATGAGACGATGCATTGTATATACTTAGCGATGCAATGTTCACACTCACTTAGACGCTGAGTGAGACGCTAGACAATGTACAGACTTTACTTCGTGCAAGCTACAGGACAATGTATGGACTTTGAAAGACGATGCATGCATTAGCCAACGATGTATAGACTTTGCCAATGTACAGACTTTGCCAAGCTTACGCATGGACTAAGTCTGTATAGACTTGCTTATCTGATGCATGCAGCAATGTACAGACTTGACCGATGCAATGTATAAACTTGATCGAATGAATCAACCTGAGGTTGTACAGACTAGCCACTAAGGAATGTGCAGACATGCACACATGTTCAATGAATGCACCGATGCAGTGAATGCAAATAACAAGTGTATAGACTTGAAAATGCACGAGAGACATGAAATGCATTGGCTTATCACAAGCACCAACATTTCTGTAAAGGAGATAGCATATGCACAGATCTGAGAGTAGACAGAGCATTACCTGATCGGACTGTGCACTGATCTTACCTGTCACTGGTTGACTTTTGACTTGAATTGACTTCATGACCTGTGAGTCATTCTTAAACCTGTTCTGTCAGTTTCTCATAATACATCAGGATTATATCATCAAGGATGAACATGTAAACATAATGAGACATAATATTTGTCATCATCAAAACTCCAGAACCACAGGGGACACAACAATCTCCCCCTTTTTGATGATGGCAATATTATGAGTCATTGCAATAGTTTCATCATGATGATTATGAACTTAGTCAAAAAAACATGTAAAACACCATGTGATGAAAGTGTTGATTTGATGCAAATGATGACTCAATGATGACTCACAAAAGTTCTCCCCCTTTGACAACATCAAAAAGAATGGAATGATCATTGACTGTTGAAGGAGATGATATAAGAGCTATTATGGAAATTGAGTTGTTGTCATCTAGAACTCCCCCTGACAAGATACTCTCCTGAATGAATGAACATTGAACCATAGGGACATGCAAAAAGTTCTCCCCCTTAGATGGACCTAGATTGGAATGAAGAATTCTCCCCCTTTAACAACAGTAAGAAGAAAGGGACATGAAGGATGCAAAAAATTCTCCCCCTAAATAGATGGAGTCTTATGAGGTGGATGAGAAGGAGACCACAGGGGTATGTAGATTTGACAAAGGTTTCACAGTCAATAGAAGTAGATCGCAGATAGTCAGATGAAACACAGTCAAATACTGAGATCAAATGAGAGCAGAATAACTAAGCAAAGTCAGAATGTTTTCAGTCGTAGTGAAAGTTAAACACAATTAGCAAGATTTTCAAAGAGTATACCAATTTCATAAACCCAACGAATTTTTCAGCGAGTCTCCTATTATAAAGATTTATGAATAAACTTTATTGAACTCCATGGTTTAAAGATGATGTATACCAGGTTCGACAAAAAGTTCTGTACTCATATCTGAAATCAAGGTTTAATAACAAATGAACCAACAACTCACATGTACATCTTGATTAATCTCCCTCTATCTTACTCAATCAAATTCAATGACTTCTTTAAGAAATACACTCATAAGTATTGAGTTTAAACCTGCATGAAACCATTTGATCATATCAAGGGTTATAGCAGATTATCCTTTGCATTCTTTTTCAAATATCGCAATTTGTTCAACAAGAATTTTCATGCTACAAATTTCAAGAGCACTCAAGTTCAGTGCACACCTTGTAACTAGAGGATAGACGTTGATCAGATGCCAATATCCCTAAGCACTTAGTGTGACTAACATTCATGCTTTATAATTAACAAAGTTAACATTTACACCTCATGACATACCTCGGCTCATTTCTTTGATAAGTGAGATGTGTTTCTCAGTGTGTCAGCCATTGCTCTGCCTCTTTTTCAATTAATTTTAGGAAGAGTTAACTAAGACACCTCATGACACAGTCCTTTGGACATGTATTTCTCAGTGATCAAAGTCATTGCTCATGCAAGATTCAACAGATTTGACCCTTGGACATTTTCAGGAAGTTCAGATGTTTAGAAATAATACAAATTTCATGTATTTCATCCAAATAAAGTCATGATTACCATATTTTCATATTATAGAAGATTTAACAAGACTTCATATGAATCAGTTGGTTAAGGTTTATTAAAGTTGATTTAGATATTTTTCAGGACATTTATAGCCAACCTAACCGAATACATTAAATGTAAACCATTTTGATCTTTCTGATATTCATAAATCTGTATAATAGAAGATTCCTTATTGAAGTAATTATTCAGTTTTATGAGCAAGGTATACAATTTGACATCTTCTCAATTGCAGCTACATCAAGAAAGCTTTCAGAGACAGCCAAAGTATCAATGATATCAATTGATGGTATATGATGCAGGAAGAGCTTAGGCTGATGAATGAGTGAAAGTGTGGTTGTACAGGAGGAATATCGGTTAAATAGTCAATCAATCAGAATTTATCAGGGCACAAGAAGCCAAATATGCATGAAACACTCCCCCTGTCTAGATGCCATGATTGAAGTTAAATTCAGGTGTAAACATGTATGCAAAGACATGCAAAGACTCAACATGCAATGATTGCCATGAAAATTGAACATATATCTTTGTGACTCATGCTCATTCAGACTGCCCTATCAAGTAATATGACCCATGGTACTAGGCAGAGAACTTGGTATAAAGGACCATCTCACACATAGTAAGAACTTTCAGACAGATTTCACCTGCCTTTTAGTAACTTACTATTTAATATACCACAGTGGTCATGCATGACAATGCAATACTAATAGTCCTAAGTGCATCAGATTTTCAATGACTGTATGTCAAATGCATGTATATGCAATTCACATATATGCACACAGCTTAAAGCACAAACAAGTAAGCCCACAAAGCTCAATGCAAGTGTCAAAACAAATAAAGAAGCATGTATGCATGAAACTATGACTCATCAGATCAAGCATAAATTTCATTTGAACAGATGTGAAGAATTTACCTGAATGGGGTTTTATCAACTTGGGTGCCTTGGTTTATTTACCCCTCTTTACTCCTCAGCCCCAAGGCACACTTGCAACAAACACATCATTTTGATGCAACAGGTACCCAAGAAACCTTGGGTCCTAGATTAACAGTGACACCTTTGGTGTTCTAAGCAAATCTTTAGCTTGATGATCATCAAATTTTATCAGAGAATAACCATCCATTAAATATCCAGATTTACCATAATGATAGCAAGATGCAGCAGATTTCAGGTTTGATTTGTGCACATTCTTATTAGCATGAATTATATGTGCATATGCATGAAAATTTTTGCTAACAGAATTAAAATTCTGTTTACCAAAACAAGTCTTGCTTTGGTATCCTGCCAGCCAACAGGTTGCAGCCCTGTGACCTGGCTTCCACACTTGAAGCACTCATTGTGTTTGCCTCTAGGGACAATATTATTTCTATCAAAAGCATTTTGATACACAGGGGTTTTAACAGATTTGTGACGATTGTTACTCCCCTGTGCATGCCAATAATTTACAACAATGTGGCCCAATTTGCCACAATGAAAGCAATGGAGTTTTCTTTTAGGAGTTGAATGATATTTAGCATGGAGTTATTTTTCAAGCATTCCTACAACAGACATATCGTCTATTTTCATTAACTTACATTCATGCATGGGATGTCCCATTTTATGACAGTAAAAGCATTTAGATTTCGTGTTTTGAACAGAATAGGATTTCTTAGCATAAGAAGTCCTAGCATGAAATCTATCATCATCATTCTTCATGACAAGGCAATCAGTCATTTCATGGCCAACCTTTCCACAGTAAAAATAATAAATATTCATGGCATGAGATCTATTGGCCTGAGAGTATGGTGCGGACACCAGGGCGATCACGTGACATGTTGGTGAACTAACGGTGCCATACGCGGAGCGCCAAGTGGACTATATTGGCTTATCTTCAAAAGGGGGATAATTTGGCTTGAATTTGGACCTTTTTTGGCATTGAATTGGGCTTGTAAAGGGTATTGTATATGTAATTTGCTAATGGGCTGGTTGTAAGGCTCCTAAAGGGCCAAATTGTTAAAGCCCCTTAAGCATTCCATAAGTAGAAATGGCCTTGGTCCATTTCTAATGGATCCATAAGCCATATGGGCTTCCTTCCACCCTTCCGCATTGGCTATCTAGATTGGATAATCTAGAGTGGGCTCTCTTCATTAATGGGCCTTCAAGGGTGGAATGGCCTTAAGCCATCTAGGTTAGAATGGGCTTGGTTAAGCCATGGACCAAAGTGGCCCATTCAAGGCCCAGTGAAGGGGCGCCCTCTTTTTTGTTGGTATTAGGCTAGCTAGTTTGATTTTCTTCTTGAATTACCACATGGAGCATTCAAATGGCTGCTGGTCGTGTTCCACATGGCTGCCACCTACCATCTTTACCTTGAAATTCAAAGGTAGGTGAGCTACCATATCCCCTTGTCCCCCTTTCCCTTTCACCAAGGGTCTTAATCCATGCGCACCCCTCCCCCTACTTGCATCTTGCGCAAGTCCCCTCCCCCCTACCCCTTCCATTTCCCTATATAAGGGCATGTATAGTGTTTATGCTTAATAGAATGAAAGTTATGTGAGAAAAGATTGCATTAGAGAGTGAATCTCTTGGTTTCCCCCTTGGGTGTGACTCCCTTGGCAAGTCCTGTGACAGGACAGACCTGGGTCGTGTGACTCGACCCCGTATCCTCCTCTTCTTCTCATCTTCTTCTTCCACAAAATTTATCCGTGATACCTCTTCAAGTTATCAAACTTTCAGCTTTGGTTTCGTGTTGATTGGAGTTTGTGAGCAATGGGGGTGATTTTTCTCGTGGAGTCACGCAGATCTTCCCTAGATTGCTGCCCATATCTGAACATGACTGTGTATTGAATTCTTTAGCCCAACCCCGATGCCATATGAAGTTGGTTTCTGAAGAGCAATCGTAGTAGTTCAAGTCCTCTTCGTGTTGCCGCTGGTTTCACCTCGATCCGTGACCGGTGCTGATCGTGATGACAGTTCTCGTGGGATCGTGCGGGCTGGTCTGAGCAGGCCCGGCTGAGGACTAGAATCAACTTTCAGAGCCTGCCCCGCTTCATCCGGCCAAGATCCTTGTGAAGGATCTTCAGAGTATTTCTTCCTCTGGACGTCGCCTACCACCTCCCATAAGGAACTCCCCGATCCGACATTGGAATCCATTTTCCCAATATTTTACCGTGTTTCTGTGCAGTTCTGTGAGCACAAAACTAGAACCTCAGAAGATTCATCATTGCGCCCAGATCTGAAGGCATCTGTTTGCGATCTTCGGAGTGAAGATACTACATCCAGTCTCCGACATTCTCCAACAAACGGCGCTCCGATCGGGCATCGGATCCAGCCGTACCAACCTCCGCAAGCTCGCTGCGCAGGGTGACCAGCGCGGGCAGAACCGGGTCAGCTTTCCGTCGGCGTACCCGAGCGGCTCCGGCACGCGTTCCTCGCCTCCTACGAGTGTGGCCCATCAAGCCGGGTTCCAGCAACCCCAAAGTTATTGATTGTAGCCTGATACCTCCCTGTGTGGAGTGGGCCAAGCTTCTGAAATTGTAAAATTAATCATTTGTGTATTGGGGTTGTTCGAAAATCGATCAGGAGTTCTTCCCCACGCCTAGTCGTGGAGGTACGTGCTCTTCCGATCCTTACATTTGCTGTTTAGTATGCTTTCTATATTGCTTCGTTTGTGAGATTAGGGCCGTTAGCTAGTTCCAAATTTCACCGCGATTGTGAGTTGTGAGTGCCCGTTCCGTAGCTCTAATCGAGCACCGAGCGCAGATTAGCACCCTAGGCGACGGTGGTTTCTTAATCGCCGCGATCCCCACGTTTCCCTCCCAAGGGATGATCGTCGGGCTCAAGAGAGTCGCTGTTGAGAGACGTCTCCATCCAGAGAATACCACGGTGGTCAGCCGCCCGGCTTGCCTTAGCGTGTTAGTGCCGGCCGCACAACGAGTCGGTCGTACGTCTTAGCCCGGTCGTCATCCGTCCCGCATCAATTTGGTATCAGAGCGTCGTTCAAGTCTAGGGTCATTCAAGTTCAAGGTTGCATTTGCATTCCTCTACTCGGTATAACAAAAGGTGTGACACGATCGTTAGGTTATGCCTATCGGGAAGGCCGCACACTTGCGCGAGTGGTCTTCGGATCGATTAGCTCCGCCACGTACCGAATAGTGGGTTAAGTCTAGGTTCCTAGTTAGTGCATTCCAACATCGTCATGTCTAAGTGTGTAGTCGAGTCTCATGCCAACTTTGCATTAGTATTTTGGGGTCGTGTCTAGTGTCTTGTCCAAGTGTCGGCATGTCTAACATGTAGTTCTCCAACTTCCCATGGATTCCCGGTCGCCCAGGCGATATGACCGTTGGCCCACCCATGGGCTTGGCAACCATCCTCTCCGCTTCTGTAGGCCTGAAGCCTCAGATTTTTTTGGCTCCAATGACCCGGGCATCTACCTCAAGTGGGAGGCCACCATGAACACCTACTTTGATTGTTATACTATGTCCGAGGCAATACAATTCTCTTTCGCCAAAGAGCGGCTTCTTCATGAGGCTGCCGAAAAGTGGGATTACATCGAAAGAATGAGAGAGGTTAGGGGGCAATGGCCTATCGCGTCATGGTGGGACATGAAGAGAGAGCTTAGGAAGGTCTACGTGCCCCAACCGGTCACCTCCAACCGGCCCCACCCAATCACTTCCAACCAAGTGGGTTCTAGTCGGAGGCAAAGAGTCCCACACGTAGATGAGCCAAGACCCAATCCTAGGACGGTTGACTACGGGAGAGTCCACCATGATATCCCTATTCCAACCCACTCCGTTGCCGAGCTTATGCAAATGATTTTGGACCGGTTGGATGGGGTGGATAGGACACATACTCCTAGTGATGTACTCCTACCCGAGCCTAAGGAGGTCATCGTCGGTAGTCTTAACCAGGACCCATCAACGGGGTCCCCAAGCCCCCTCCTCATTATGGAGATCCCTCCTTCATCACCCGTGAGTGCTCCATTGCCATCCTCTCCTTCCGAACTTCATTCGGAGCCGTCTTGTTTGGAGCCACCTCCGCCCGAGCCACCCGTGTTTCTTACGGGAATACTTTTCATCGTCGAGCCACTTCTTAGCTGGCTCAAAGATGGCTTGGTCCCACCTCCCTTCCCGTCCATGGACCCCACACTACCTCTAGTGCCAAGCAACTCATTTCACACCACCTTCCGGTCTAGTCACTATGTGGATTCATTGGACGACCTTCTTAAAGGGTTAGACCGGCAGTTGGCATTTACGCACTTGTTGGCCCCAGGCTTCGACCGACCCACTGGTCGTAGCTTCACCCATCTCACCTTAGGGTCCATTACCTCCGTATACACCATGGGTCATGTTACCACGGAGGTTCTTATACTCCTCCCGCTACCGGCCGAGCCCGACTTCACTCCTTTTATCCTGAGGGAGAAGCCCTATCTTCTATACACTGTCCCATCTACCACGATAGATGGAGGTGACCATCACCTTCATGAATTTCAAACATGGGACTATGTAATGAAGGAACCGGGGGGTCACACATTCTTTGACCCATTCGACCCCTTCTCTAGTGGGCCTCGTGCTCTACCACATCCCCTCTACTTTGTCAAGGAAGTCCCCTACCACTCTCTTCCCACTCGGGCCAATCAAATTCCACATAGCAATAGGTCCGATTATTGGGAAGCATGGCATGCCTTACCTACATGTAGTGGTGATGAACCTCTTAGCCCACCCACACCCACATCTGATAGGAAGTCCTTGCATGCATGGTGTCTTTTTTGGTGTCTGGGAGTACATAATCCTACCTACCTTCGGTTGCATCAAGTGTATGCATGGCACACATTTGGGTGTCCTGGTCCGCCATCGTCCATGCGTAGGTCAGACTAGCCATAGGTTTGTCTAAAGTCATGTGTGTGTTTGTTTGTCTCTCAAGTTGTTTTCTTTCATCCATTTGGTTTGCATTACGTCGTGTCCATGAAAGGCCAGCCATGCACGCATAAGGAGTTAGCCGATGCATGCTACATATCCGTGGATTCAAAGGGAGAGTACATCTAGATCAGGGTCATACCTGACAGGTTTCCGCCCGGAGACCGAAAGCCACTCTAAGACCACGATCCCCACCCTTTCCGGGTTAAGAAATAAGTGGGTCCGAAAGCGTACGATATTGAACTACCGAACGACAATGGTGTCAATTCGACGTTCCATGTTTCCTCTGGTAGCCTATTGGAACCCGCGGTGATCCCTAGAGAGTTTCGAGCTTTATCTTTCTATTTGGAGTGACCCTCACCCGAGAGTCCACCTCTTCCAGCCTCAACGCATGCATATAGACTGTATACTGGATAAGCAGGTGATCACCACAAGGAACGGCGCATACCCACACATCCTAGTGCGTTGGCGAGGATGCCCCACGATGACCAACACCTTGATCACATGCGGAGAGCGCAAGCTTCGAGACCCTTACTCGACGGGGTCGAGTTCCTCCCACCCGGGGAGAATTGGTGCGGACACCAGGGCGATCACGTGACACGTCGGCTAACCGACGGTGCCATACGCGGAGCGCGAAGTGGACTACATCGGCTTATCTTCAAAAGGGGGATAATTTGGCTTGAATTTGGACCTTTTTGGCATTGAATTGGGCTTGTAAATGGTATTGTATGTGTAATTTGCTAAAGGGCTGGTTGTAAGGCTCCTAATGGGCCAATTTGTTAAAGCCCTTAAGCATTCCATAAGAAGGAATGGCCTTGGTCCATTTCTAATGGATCCATAAGCCATATGGGCTTCCTTCCACATGGGCTATCTAGATTGGATAATCTAGAGTGGGCTCTCTTCATTAATGGGCCTTCAAGGGTGGAATGGCCTTAAGCCATCTAGGTTGGAATGGGCTTGGTTAAGCGATGGACCAAAGTGGCCCATTCAAGGCCCAATGAAGGGGGCGCCCTCTTTTTTGTTGGTATTAGGCTAGCTAGTTTGATTTTATTCTTCAATTACCACTTAGAGCATTCAAATGGCTGCTGGTCAAGTTCCACATGGCTGCCACCTACCATCTTTACCTTGACATTCAAAGGTAGGTGAGCTACCATGTCCCCTTGTCCCCCTTTCCCTTTCACCAAGGGTCTTAATCCATGCGCACCCCTCCCCCTACTTGCATCTTGCGCAAGTCCCCTCCCCCTTACCCCTTCCATTTCCCTATAAAAGGGCATGTATAGGGTTTATGCTTAATAGAATGAAAGTTATGTGAGAAAAGATTGCATTAGAGAGTGAATCACTTGGTTTCCCCCTTGGGTGTGACTCCCTTGGCAAGTTCTGTGATAGGACAGACCTGGGTCGTGTGACTCGACCCATATCATCCTCTTCTTCTCATCTTTTTCTTTCACAAAATTTATTCATGATACCTCTGCAAGTTAGAAAACTTTCAGCTTTAGTTTCCCGTCGATCAGAGTTCGTGAGCAACGGTGGCGATTTTTCTCGTGGAGGTGCGCAGATCTGCCCCAGATTGCAGCCTATATCTGCAGATGACTGTGTATTGAATTCTTCAGCCCAACCTCGACGCCATCTGAAGTTGGTTCCTGAAGAGCAATCGTAGTAGTTCAAGTCCTCTTCGTGTTGCCACTGATTTCGTCTCGATCCGTGACCGGTGCTGATTGTGACGACAATTCTCGTGGGATCGCGCGGGCTGGTCTGAGCAGGCCCGACTGAGGACTAGAATCAACTTTCAGAGCCTACCCCGCTTCATCCGGCCAAGATCCGTGTGAAGGATATTCAGAGTATTTCTTCCTCTGGACGTCGCCTACCACCTCCCATAAGGAACGCCTTGATCCGACATCGGCAACCATTTTCCCAATATATTACCGTGTTTCTGTGCAGTTCTGTGAGCACAAAACCAGAACCTCAGAAGATTCATCACTGTGCCCAGATCTGAAGACATATGTTTGCGATCTTCAGAGTGAAGATACTACATCTAGTCACCGACATTCTCCAACAAACGGCGCTCCGATCGGGCATCGGATCCATCCGTACCAGCCTTCGCAAGCTCCCTACGCAGGGTGACCAGCGCGGGCAGAACCGGGTCAGCTTTCCGTCGGCGTACCCGAGCGGCTCCGGCACGCGTTCCTCACCTCCTGCGAGTGTGGCCCGTCAACCCGGGTTCCAGCAACCCCAAAGTTATTGATTGTAGCCCGATACCTCCCTGTGTGGAGTGGGCAAAGCTTCTGAAATTGTAAAGTTAATCATTTGTGTATTGGGGTTGTTCGGAAATCGGCCGGGAGTTCTTCCCCACGCCTAGTCGTGGAGGTACGTGCTCGTTCCGATCCTTACATTTACTGTTTAGTATGCTTTCTATATTGCTGTGTTTGTGAGATTAGGGCCGTTAGCTAGTTCCAAATTTCACCACGATTGTGAGTTGTGAGTGCCCGTTCCGTAGCTCCAATCGAGCACCGAGCGCAGATTAGCACCCTAGGCGACGGTGGTTTCTTAATCGCCGTGATCCCCACGTTTCACTCGCAAGGGACGATCATCGGGCTCAAGAGAGTCACTGTTGAGAGACGTCTCCACCCAGAGAATACCACGGTGGTCAGCCGCCCGGCTTGCCTTAGCGTGTTAGTGCTGGCCGCACAACGAGTTGGTCGTACGTCTTCGTCCGGTCGTCATCCGTCCCGCATCAGATTATTTAACATGCAAGTTTTTATTCTTTTTGGTTTTCTTTTGTTTTTCTGTTTTCTATTTTTCAGTTGCAATAGACTGTTTTGGGGATTGCCTTGAGGTTCCAGCTACTTTAGAGTATTGAGTAAAATCGATGTTCAGTTGGCTCCTCTTGTCCTACTTATTTTCAGAAATGTTGGCAGTCCCCTTTCTTTGACCACTTACATTATCTTCCAGAGGCATTTTCATTTTGCCTTTATCATTTACAGATTTAGACATGGAATTTCTTAGATCTTGAATTTCAGAGTTTAGAGAAGCAATGCTTACTTCACACTTCGATAGCTCAGATTCACAAAGGATTACTTGTTGTTGCAAAGCATCATTTAAACTTTTCAGTGTTTCATTTTCCCTTTGAAGCTTTATTTCATTATTTGTTTCCTTTTCTTTCAGAACTGATTTTTCTTTTTCAACCGCAAGCCATCTTCCAGAGAAAACAGTGTTAAGACCCATTAGCTTTTTATTTTGTTCCTTCAGATAGATGTTTTCTTCGATCAGCTTGTCTTTTAATTTATCAGTTTCCTTCTTCTGAGTCTGCAGAGAATCATTTTCTTCTTTCAATGAAGTGATTAAGTTTTTCTGTACATTATCATCAGAATGTAATTCTTCAATCAATTCCTTCAATTCAGATTTTAGATTTTCATTTTCAGCCTTTGGACTTGTGATTTCAGCATTGTTCTCATTTCTTAATTTTCTCTTTTCTGATTTAACTCTTTCATATTTCTCCAGTAGATGCTCATGCATGAAAACTAAATCATCATAGCTAATATCCTCCGTCTCAGAATTTACCTGGGATGGAGACTCATCTTCAGTCTGATCCCTTCGATCAGCCATCATACAAACTCCAACTTGTTCGTTATAGATGGTGTTTATTTTGTCCATTATCTCCTTCCCAGACTTGCATCCTGCAACACATGGAAACTTTTCAATATTAACTGAGTTTCTCAGAATGTTAAAGACATTAGCATTCTCCCTGTCTTTTATCCAATCCTCTCTAGACCATATGGTCTTATCATGAGATAATTGGTGTGGGCCTTTTGAAACCAAACTCCATAGATTAGGGTCAATGGAATTTATATAAACGCATAGGCCACCAACCCAATTACTAAAATTAAAACCATCAAATGCAAAAGGACGAGCCATTAAGGCAGATAGCAAACAGGTTCAACATACAAATCAATCGATAAGAATGCACCAAAAGTGAAATAGCACCGAAGACTGCAGGATCGGATCTGCAGGTCGCTGGACCTTCTATGCAGACACCGGCTCTGATACCAAATGATAGGATCGGTGCGATGGATACAGAGGGGGGGTGAATGTATCCCTCTTCAAAAATGCCCAGATTAAAACCAATCAGAGACAATTAGTTAGAAATCAACTGAACTGCTCTCTTATCACAACCGTGGACAGAGAAGCTCAGACTCACAAATGAGTTCTAATTCTTCTGAGCGAAAGAACAAACACTTCACAATCATATAAGCTCCCAAGGAAATCACAACAAAACAACCATGCATAACCTGTGAAGGGGAGATAGAAGACAAGGAGCAAACGCACAAGTCAAACCACGGCACAAATAATTTTTTAGGTGGTTCGGTCCACAGACCTACATCCAGCCCTCACTCCAAACCGGAGTGAGGCTTCCACTAGCTAATGCTAGAACCGCAGACTCAGTCTGCAACAGGTGCTGCCTAACAGCTTGACCAGGGGAACAACCTCCGCTCTTCCTCCAAACCGGAGGGAAACCACTAGTGACTACCCGTCACTAGCAACCAGAGACAAAGTCTCTTTCCTCCAGACCAGGAGGGAACCCACAAGTGACTCCCAGCCACTTGTAACTGGAGACACAAGGTCTCCCTTCTCTTGAGTCCACAGGAGGAACCGGACCTCAAACCAGATGGTCGGAAGAACAACTGTGAACAGATAAAAGAAAAACAATAAACGAAAATACAGCAATCTGAAAGCTGGAAATGAAATCACAATGTGGCTCTCGCAGGAGCTGACTGGCCTGGATTTGATCCACGGTCCAGTAGGAACTAATCTTCTGATGAAGCTTCTTATCTCTCCTCGAGCTCTCTATCTATCTCTTTCTTTCTTCCTATTCTTTCTTCTTCTCTCTGCTTCTCTTTTTCTTTCTCTCACTGTCAACTCCTCTCTTTCTCTTTCTCTTTCTCTCGTTCTTCTTGACACTAGATCGTGCAGGCTCTCTCTATCTTTCTTTCTCTTTTCTCTTCTGTTTCTTCTTCTGCTACTCTCTGCCTCTCGACTGCTCTCTTCTTATACTTCTTCTTCTACTCTCTGCCTCTCTGCTTCGATCACTATATGCTCTCAGCACGATGTCCTTTCTTCTGATGGAGGAGTCTTCCATTTATAGCGGCAGCAACTAGGGCATGTGCAGGGCTTGTGCCCTCTTTGACAGAGATAACCTCGGATCACATGCCAGGTACCAACCTCGGATCACGTGCCCACTCATCAGCTTGAATCAACCTGAAGGAAGAGAAAAATGGATGCATCGAGTTAGTTCAAGCTTTGAACCAAAGGACGATGTACAGACTTGTTTTGAACAATGTACAAACATTGATGAATGTACATACTTTGAATGTGTGTAATGCAGACACAAATAGTGTATAGACTTGAATGCTTGTGATGCAGACAACAAGTGTACAGACTTGAAAGTCATGAGACGTAGACACCGAGTGTACAGACTCTTGATGAATGCATGTAATGCACTAAGCGATGTATAGACTTTGAACTGATGCAATGTGCAAACGTTGTACAGACTTGCTGATGTATGGACTTGGTGAGCATGCAGTGTATAGACTTGTTGAGCATGCAGTGTATAGACTTGGCCGATGTAATGTTCAAACGGTGCATTGATACACCACAAAAGGATGTACAGACTTTAGAAGTGATGCATGAACAGGCGACGATGTGTAGACTTGGCCAATGTACAGGCTTGATGTTCAGACTTTGTGTGTGTGTGCGAGACAATGTATAGACTTTGGTTCGTGCAACACACAGGCTGCAATGTATAGACTTTGAGGCATGTGAACACGGCGCTGTACAGACTTATGTATGCATGGATGCATTAACTAAGCCACGAGCCAAGTGGCGATGTATAGACTTGTGTTATGCACCCAGATAATGTATAGACTTGCACATAGAGACGCTGCATGGGACGATGCACGAGACGATGCAATGTATAGACTTGGTCTTACAATGCATAGACTTGAAAGACGATGCATGAGACGATGCATGAGACAATGCATTGTATAGACTTAACGATGCAATGTTCACACTCACTTAGACGCTGAGTGAGACACTGGATAATGTACAGACTTTACTTCGTGCAAGCTACAGGATAATGTATGGACTTTGAAAGACGATGCATGCATTAGCCAACGATGTACAGACTTTGCCAATGTACAGACTTTGCCAGGCTTACGCATGGACTAAGTCTATATAGACTTGCTTATCTGACGCATGCAACAATGTACAGACTTGACCGATGCAATGTATAGACTTGATCGAATGAATCAACCTGAGGTTGTACAGACTAGCCACTAAGGAAGCCACTAAGGAATGTGCAGACATGCACACATGCTCAATGAATGCACCGATGCAGTGAATGCAGATAACAAGTGTATAGACTTGAAAATGCACGAGAGACATGAAATGCATTAGCTTATCACATGCACCAACATTTCTGTACAGGAAATAGCATATGCACAGATCTGAGAGTAGACAGAGCATTACCTGATCGGACTGTGCACTGATCTTACCTGTCACTGGTTGACTTTTGACTTGAATTGACTTCATGACCTGTAAGTCATTCTTAAACCTGTTCTGACAGTTTCTTATAATACATCGGGATTATATCATCAAGGATGAACATGTAAACATAATGAGACATAATATTCGTCATCATCAAAACTCCAGAACCACAGGGGACACAACAGAAACTAGTTTCAAAGATGCGCATTCATTGAAATGGTTGCATGGCTTGACAGCCTAATAGATTTGCTTGAATGCAAGGTTCTTCATTCCAATCCTTAGTTGGGTGAATTTGTGTAATACGCATCTTGATAATTGTGAAGAAGGGTTCTTTTATGAATGAAGGTTTCATGGTTATTTTTCAAAGCTTCAAATCCTTTCTATGCATACTCTTCATGGAGCTTGTTTATATGATGCACTCATATTGGACAAATGAATATCTATTTGAACTTGACCTTTAGATGTGGTCAATCCAATTTTCAAAGTTTTCACTTGCATATGTGCATGGCTATACGATGTTGATTTTTGGTTGAGCATGACTTGACAAGTGTTTTCATCCTCCTTGAGTTTTTATGAGTGTGTTTCATATATATATTTAACTTGGAGAGATGGAGTTTAATATGGAGTTTAATATTTCACACGTTTCATTTGTGGAGTTTGAACACTTGAGAATAGGGTCTTATCAGCTTTCAGACTGAACTACTATAGTGTCATAACCTGCAGAGTTTGGTCGATCGAACTGGCTAGTTCGATCGACTGAACTAGCCAGAGATGGATGGTTCAGGGCCTGCAATAGTTCGGTCGACTGACCCCTTCGAACGGTCGACCGAATACGTCATAAACCCAAAAACGAGGATCCGAAACCCATCTAAACCCAATCCATTTGTTCTATACTTTTATCCATTTGCCCCTAGGGTTATTATACATATCTTAGAGGGGTTTTTCAAGGGTTTTGTGAAGGGTTTATGGATCTTTTCATGTCTCTTATATATACTCTCATGTGACCTACGAATTTGGTAGAGATCCCCATTTGTGCTAACTCTTTCTATCGTGTAGGAGAAGAAAAAGGGGGAAAGGAAGAAGGAGCTCTTGTGGAGTGGATTTGATCTGCATCCATGCATCTTCGGGGTTCGTGGAACAAGAAGAAAAGGAGCGGATCGACGAGAGGATCGAGAGAACGTAAAAATCACCTTCATCCGACTAGAGCTTCTAACAACGCTATATATTCATCTTGGAAACAAGGGGGAAAATACTTCACATCCTATTTCTGCTTATGTATGATGGTTATCATGAGTTGTATTGTGGTTTGAGCATGATTCCGATATTTGTGCTGACTTTTCTAAACTAGAGATATTTGTGTGTGTGGACCGTCTGTGTACGGTTGTGCTTATTGTGTTGTGGGTGTTGCAGTGTGTGTGTGTGTGTGTGTGCTGCTAGACTTACGATCCAGAGCGTCTGGGGTTCGTCCCTGTGTTGCTGTGTCTACAGTGTGAGGATAGTTCTCCTCATGGGGATTTATCCCCGTTTTTGTGTTGGAGCGTCGTCTCCATGTTGGGGATTTATCCCCGAGTGAAGCCTTATCGGTTTGGTAAGTGGTGGACGTAGGGAGCCCGTCGTGGTCCCGAACCACCTTAAAAATCCCCGTGTCCTGTGGTTTACTTTGTGGATGTGTGCTTAATTGTTTAAATTGCTTGAATGTTTAAGTGAGTGCGGCAAGATTGAGAGAACTTGTTTACCCATGCTTAGTTCATTTCTATCAATCTCGTTAAACTTGTTAATTCCGCTCTTAAGGTTTTAATTTACCATATCGCATGGTGGACAATTCAACCCCCCTTCTTCTCCGCTCGCCTACCCCGAGACCAACATGTTGCTTGCTAAAAAAAAATTTCTTTGTAGGATCTTTTTCTCATTTTAGCAATTTGGTTGAGTCAACAACTTTTGAGTTGAGGAGACACATTGTTTAGATGCAAGAATCCCCAGTTACTTAGTGTGGTAACCAGTTTGTCTCATAAAAAGAAGAGTTAACAATGGAAGTGTCTTTTTACATGAGGCACAACACGTCTTAGGTGAAGTGACCCAGTTACTCAACACACAATGGCATTGCTCTGCCATGGTTTTACTTGCAATGCCTTTTTAATCAGAGTTAGTTTGACACTTCATTACTTAACTCACTTCACTTCAAGGTGAAAGATGGTTGGTTTCTCAGTAAACCAAGACCATTGCTCTGAAAGCTTGTCCCCTCTTAGAGTTCATTTGATTGTTGAAATGTTTGTGGAAAATACTAAATATGGATAATTCTTACAAAAGTTGCCTCCTTACTTTTAAGTTTCAAGCTTTTAGAAGTTTTCAAGAGAATATATTTCAGAATTGTACTTAACCCATTAAGTCTATATAATAATATTCTTTAGGAGACTTTAACCTTCGTCTTTGAAGGGTTATGAGCCTTAATCCAATTGAACAAGATGTAGTTGTTGTGCCCCTCTGGTCATTTGTATTTCATAGTTTTGATAATGGCTAACACTATAAGTCATTGATGATTTTCCACTCCCGTATGACTAAAATACTTTATGGTTTCTTCACGACAAATAAGCCAGTGAATGGAGTGGAGATGGCAAAAGTCAAACCCCAATGATCGCGCCCAAGCACGAATGAAACTTCAAGGATGGAAATTCCTTCTAGAAGCAAAAAGCTGGACAGCTATCAGAAGATCAAGTTGGTTTCAAAGAAGAATTCAACACTTAGCATAAGAGAGTCAATGCTTGGCCACATAGGTCGATGCACAACGAAGCATAGCCAAGAGAACACAAGGACGACGACTCAGTAGATAGCCTCAAGATTCTATCAAGTTGATGCCACAGATGTGAATGGGCTACTAAAGGGGCTAAGGAACTGAGCTAAAGTGGTTAAGGACTAAGCTAAAGGGGTTAAAGAGTTGAACAGATAAAATCTGGAAAATGCCCAGATTTCGGTCGACCGCTGGCCCAGGGTCGGTCGACCGAAAATCCCAGGGACCATCTGTTTGCAGGATTCTAAGTGGCGGTTGACCGCCAGCCCAGGGCGGTCGACTGAAAATTCCAGAAATGAAATTTCTATAGGGTTTTCTCAGAATGGTCGACCGCCACCAATTTTTGGTCGACCGCCAGCACCGAGCCAGCAATTGTTGACTTTGGTTTTCTCTTCGAAGAGCCATTCTGCATGGATTTGTTTAATCCTAAAGTCACCCAATCAGCCATAAATCGTGGATCTGGTCTGGAGGATGTCCAAGGACCATTCAAAGGATATAAAACACACACAAGGGAGGGTGGGAAACCCTAATGCTAAAAGGGGAGATCAAAGGAGGCTACAAGGGGGTGTTCAAGTGAGAAGAGATCGAGTACTGTAACCGTGAACAGTACTTCGAGAAGAAGTTCTTCATCAAATCCTCAAGTGATTCAAGCTACTTCAAGAGGAGATCAACCCCAAGTCAAGTGAAGATAAAGTTGCAACCATCATCTTCTTCATCAACTCAAGAGGATTCAAGGAAGGGAATTCAAGGAAGATCGATTTGCAAGGAGGAAGGAACCTTTGTTGCTGAATCAAGAAAAGTCTTTGCAAGAGAGAAGAAGCCTTTGTTGCAGATCAACATCGCATTTCAGACAAGATTTCATTTGCTCCTAGCCTTGATCATATTTCCATTTCTTGTCGAGCATTTTCATACTTGTTCTCTTATCATTTTGTTCAGAACTGAAATTGAGAATCGTCCCTACCGCGGTTAGTAGGAAGGCAGTTGGAAGGTGTTCAAGTCTGCGGTGATAGTCGCCCTACCGGTGGTTAGTAGGAAGGCAGTCAGTGGTTCTCCGATTTACGGTTTGGTGTGCTGCACTAGTGAAGCCTCACCAGGGTTTGGTGAGGGGTGGACGTAGGACTGGGGATTCAGTCCGAACCACCTTAAAATCTATTGTGTCGTGGTTTGTTTGTATTACTGCTTTGTTCTAGATGCATGCTTAGGTTCGAATCGATATATTATTTCTCATCTTGCCAAGCGAATTGTAGTGTCCTTCGCTAAGCTAGTTATATTCCGCTGTAATTCATTTTAACTAGCTATAAAGAGGGTTGCATTGCGAAAAGAGGGGTAGATCTATTCACCCCTCCCCTCTAGATCCGCTATCCACTACTCAACAAGTGGTATCAGAGCCTAATCTCTCATTATGGGTCCAACGACCTTGAGGGAAATGGTGATTAGCGTCCAAGGGTTTTTTACCTGAAGGACATTCTGTGAATAGGCCTCCTTATTTCACTGGAACTAATTATCCTTATTGGAAACATCGCATGCAGGTGTTCATTCGCGTCCAAGACTACGAACTTTGGCGAGTGATCAGCAAAGGTCCGTATGAGCTTACGGATGATGAGGACTTGTGGACCAAAGAATAAATAAGAAAATCCACTGTCAACTGGAGTGCTAAACACATCATGCAATGCTGCCTCCATCTAGTAGAATTCTCAAGAGTGGCTACCTGCGCAACTGCAAAATAAATGTGGGACAAGTTAGAGGTAATTTACAAAGGAGCCTCTCAGGTACGAGAAACAATAGCTAACATTTTAGTTTCTGAATATGAAATGTTCAGGATGAGGCCTGATGAGTCAATTCAAGACATGTATGCTCGCTTAACTGTGCTTACTAATAGTCTAACAGATTTGGGAAAGAAATACTCAGAATAAGAAATTGTGAGGAAGATTCTCATATCACTGACTCACGCATGGCATACGAAGGCTACCGTAGTTGAAGAATCGAGAGATCTCGCAACTACTAAGGTAAATGAACTCATTGGGTTATTGATGACCTATGAGATCAACCTTAAGAACAAAGAGGCTGAGGTACCTAAGAAAAAGTCTCTAGCTCTTAAAGCAGGACCCAACGGTCAAAGCACTTCTGATGAAGGTGAGGCTTCTGCAAGTGAGCGAGATGAGGATCATGTATCCATGCTCACACGTAACTTCAAAAAATTTATGAGAAAGGAAGGTAAGAGCTTCATGAGAGGAAGGTCACAAGTAAGGAAAAGTTTCAAATCTAATTCTGAAAACTTTAAGAAAACTGACAAAATCATTTGTTATTCTTGCAACAAACCAGGGCACTTCAAAACTGACTGTCCCGAAAAATTTAGAAAAGCTGACAAATGGAAGGGCAAGAAGAAGAACAAGGCCATGGTGTCCACATGGAGTGACGAGGAAGAAAGTGATGGTGAAACTAGCTCCTCGAACAAGGAAAAAGAAGATCTTTGTCTCATGGCCAGAGGTGACGAAGAAACTGAGGTAAACTCTCCTTTTGAAAATTACACAATTGATGATTGGGAGGAAGCATACATACAGTTCATGGAAAAATATGACATGTACAAAAAGGAGAATAAATCATTTAAAAATAAAATTAACTTGTTTGTGCATGATCATGATATGAATGATAAGACTGCTCTACTTGAAACTGAAATTGAAGATCTTAATAAAATGATTGAGGATTTGGAAGAGGGAAGAAAAGAAATAGCTGACTTAGAAACTGAAAATGAAGACTTAAGAAATGAGATTGATAGTATGAAGCTAAAAATGTAATGCTATGAAAAGGACAACAAATTGAGTAATGAGAAGTATGAAGTTGTCAAACAAGTCAACACTCAACTTCTTCAAAACATTGAAAACCTATAAAAAGAGTTGAAGGATAAACAACAATCTTTAGAAAAGTTTATGGATGGAAGAGAAAATCTAGATGCACTGCTAGGTACTAGAATGAACTTCAACAATGAAGGGTTGGGTTTTGAACCAACAAACAAAAGGCCAATTGGGTTAAAGACTGTCATATTTGTTTCCTCTTCTGATGCTTCTACCTCAAAAACAACATCCAAAGGAAAAGAAAAGGTTGAAAAGGAAGCCACTGAAATTCTTAAAAAGATTTCCTAAAAGCCTAAGAAAGGTCAACCTTCCCAGCAGTACAGGTCAACACTTCATTGGCCATTACATGCTCAGCCTTCCAGATGTCACTATAACTGTGTTGCACATTCATATAGGCCAACACCACCCTGCTTTTAAAGAAATTGTGATTCTTGTGTTCACCAACCCTATAAGTTTCAATCTCCTAGGTGGCAAAATAATCACTTTCAACCCAAAACCAACCAACGACCTCAATGGTTTAAGAAGCAAACTTCCTCAAACTTCCACAAATTCCAACAAAGAGCCTCCAAACAGAAAATGAATGTCAAAGTTGAAAAGAACAACCAAATCCCTGCACTAAATAAAGAAAACATGAATGCAAGGCAGGTTTGGATTCCAAAAGAAATGATATCATATTTTGAAAATCTAAAGAAGTTGGTGGGACCCAAGTTTTGTTGGGTTCCAAACCCCATTGCTTAATTCCTTGTGCAGGAGTGTCTTACAGTCATGCATAACCGGTGGTACCTTGATAGTGATTATTCAAGGCACATGACTGGAGACAAATCAAAATTTTATCTCTTCGAGGAAAAGGAAGGAGGATACGTCACATTTGGAGGGAACAACAAGGAAAAAATCATTGGAACAGGTAATGTAGGTAAGAACCTCTCCAACTCCATTGGAAATGTGATGTTAGTTGAATGTTTAAAATACAATTTGCTCAGCATAAGTCAATTGTGTGATAAAGGTCATAAAGTATTGTTTGACTCTCATGAATGTAGAATCCTTGAACCAAAATATGAGAAGGTAAAATTTTTTGGAAAAGGGGTCAATAATGTTTCCATGATTGACTTAGATGATCCTGCTCACATAAATCTTTATCTTGCTACACCAAAATCTGAGCTTGCATGGTTATGACATCGTAGACTAGGACATGCTAGCTACAATGTCTTACATAAACTGTTAAAGCATTCAATGGTGAAAGGGTTACCTCAACTATCTTTTAAACAAGAAAACAAATTGTGTGATGCATGTGCCCTAGGTAAACAAACAAGAAAATCCTTCAAGACTAGATCTGTAAACATGTCATCTAAACCACTTGAGCTGATTCATATGGATTTATTTGGCCCACTAGAACTGCTAGTTTAAGTGGTAGAAAATATGGATATGTCTTGGTGGATGATTACTCTAGGTTCACATGGGTTTTCTTTCTCACACATAAAAATGATACTTTTGATGAGTTTCAGGTACTTTATATGAAGATAAAGCAAGCCGGTGAGTTTAAGATTTCCAACATTCAATCTGATCATGGTGGTGAATTTGAAAATGCTGACTTCTATAATCTTTACAGGGCTGAAGGCATTTCACACCGATTTTCTTCACCGAGAACCCCAGAGCAAAACGGTGTAATTGAAAGAAGGAACCGAACACTCATAGAGATGGCAAGAACAATGCTTGTCGAACAGCAACTCCCAAGGAAATTTTGGGCTGAGGCGGTAAACTCGGCATGTTACATTATCAACCACTCTATGGTAAGGTCACACACTAAAAAGACTCCTTATGAGTTGTTGAAAGGTAAAAAACCCTCTCTCTCACATATGAAAGTGTTTGGGTCTAAATGCTTCATCCATAATAATCATAAAAGAGACTTAGATAAAATCAAGCCCAAGAGCGATAGAGGTATATTCCTTGGATATTCTGATAGATCTAGCGCTTATAGAATTTATAATATTAAGAGTCAAACTGTGGAAGAATCACCCCATGTTTCCTTTGATGAATATCATGATGATTCTAACAATGATAACTCTTGTATGAAAAATGATGAAGACGGGGAATTCCTAAGCATGAAAGAAAAGAATAATTCTCCACAAGAAGAAACAAAAGAAGATGGTGACCTAGCTGAATCAAGCAGTGTAAGGGATTAAGCTCCAGTAGAAGGTAATGATGCTAAATACATTAGAATTCTTAAGGATCATCCTTTAGAAAATGTCATTGGAAGCTTGAATGACCCATGTAAAACCAGGTCACACTTTAGATTTGTGGAAGAATTAGATCAACTTGCTCTTGTCTCCCAGATTGAACCCAAGAATATTGATGAAGTGTTAAAGGATAAAAATTGGATAAACTCAATGCAAGACGAGTTAAACCAATTTGAAAGGAACAAAGTTTGGCATCTTGTTCCCAGACCATCATCACAATCTGTCATAGGCACTAAATGGATCTTTAGGAACAAACTCAATGAGGATGGCAAGATTATAAGAAACAAGGCTAGATTGGTGGCTTAAGGGTATAATCAATAGTTTGGGGTAGATTTTGAGGAATCCTATACCCCAATTGCTAGACTTGAGGCCATCAGAATTTTACTTGCCTTTGCATGCTCCCTTAGAATAAAGATGTATCAAATGGATGTAAAAAGTATATTCTTGAATGGTTTGATCAAAGAAGAAGTCTATATTGAGCAGCCCCCTAGCTTTGAAAACTCTAACCATGCAGATTTTGTATACAAGCTAGACATGGCGCTTTATGGACTGAAGCAAGTACCAAGAGCTTGGTATGAGAGACTAAGCTAGTTCCTTATTGAGAAATGGTACACACGAGGTAAGGTAGATCAAACACTTTTCACTAAGAAGCAAGGTAATAAAATCTTGATTGTTCAAATTTATGTTGATGATATTGTGTTTGGTTTACTAAATCTAAAAATGTGTGAGGAATTTACTAACCTCATGACAAGCGAATTCGAGATGAGCCTAATGGGAGAACTCTAATTTTTTCTCGGTTTTCAGGTCAACCAAGGAGAAGATGGGTGCTTCATAAGTCAAGCGAAATACATCAAGGAGCTGCTGAAAAAATTTAACATGACAAACAGTAAAATAATTGCAACTCCTATGAGCACTATAACATCACTGGATTCGGATGAAAATGGTAAATTAGTGGATGCAAAGATCTATAGAGGTATGATCGGCTCTTTACTTTTTTTGACTGCATCCCAACTAGATATCAAGTTTAGTGTTTGCCTCTGTGCTAGATTTCAAGCTAGTCCTAGAGAATCCCACTTGATTGCCGTCAAACGTATCCTTGGATATCTTGTCGGCACTCAAGATTTGGGATTGTGATATCCGTCATCATGTGATTTATCTCTTATATCTTATTCTGATGTGGACTACGCTGGATCCAAGTTAAATCGCAAGAGTACTAGTGGCTACTGCCAGTTCCTGGGCGGGTGTTTAGTTTCTTGGGCCTCCAAGAAATAACACTCGGTTGCTCTCTCAACCGCAGAGGCAGAATATGTTACTGCGGGGAGCTGTGGCACCCAAGTGTTGTGGATTAAACACCAACTCCAAGACTACTTAGTGGATCTTGGTTGTGTCCCGATTCTATGTGATAACACCAGTGCTATCAACCTTGCAAAAAATCCAGTCTAGCACTCTAGGACCAAACATATTGAAATTAGGCATCACTTCATTAGAGATGAGATCTTTAAGAAAAACTTTGAACTGCATTTTATTGATACTCTAAATCAGATTGCTGATATCTTTACCAAGTCCTTGTGTAATGACATATTTACAACACTCAGAAGGGAGCTTGGTCTTTGCAGACCTCAAGCTACTAAAAATTGAAAAGATGATCTTCCTCAATTTAGTTGTGTGTTTTTGCAGATTGGTTTCCATGTAATGTTTATATATAATTATGTCATTTTGCATGTGGTGTAGCATTGCATGTAGTCTTGATGCACAATAAAGTTTAATCCATGTTCACGATGCATTGCATGGTGTATGTAGCATCATTCTTGCATGGCCATGGTATATTAAATGTTGATGTATGGAAAAAGGTAGGTTATGCTTGTCTAGAAGCACTCAACATGCGTGAGGATTCACCTCCGCCAAGTACCATGTGCCACTGTCGCATATATGCCATATAGTAAGGGGGAGTTGTCTCTTTGAAGCGTTCATGCATATGTTTCATCTTCATTCTGTTGCCATTAATAAGTGTACAACCATGTGTTGGGTCATGCATTTCATCTCTGCCAACTTCATGTCTGACCAGGTCAACCCCTGCATGGTACAAGTCAACCTCTCCTTGACAATTGTCATTGCACTTGATTGCAAACACAACTCCTTGAGTGCATCCATTGCATATCCTTAGGGGGGTCTTGTTGCCTTTCTTAATCTTTTGCAATCTGAACTTCAATGGCCTCCAGTTTGAATATTAGTTCATGAGACAAACAGAACTATGGTGTAAGAGCTTTCTATTATATGAACTGATGATTGTCCATCCAATGAAAATGGTTCGGATTTAATGACTTCCTTGAAGTTCTGAATATTTGTTATGAAATCATCTATGTTCTGTGGTTTTAAAAGACCTTAACTAGAGATTGCATGTTGTGTCTTCAATGACTATCCTGAAATCTGAAAATTCAAACTTCATGACAACCTTGGTGATACACTAAAGCTTAGTATTATTTTTAAACACCTTGATGAGATAGAATTCATGAAAGTCAATTTTACAGAGTAATGATATTGTTGCACGGAGAAATATGTCATGTCATCAAATCAAGTGACGAATGATATGTCATGATGTGCCCCTAGTATCTCTGTCTTGATTATATTGGACTCTAGGCAGAGCTATGACACAGTTGCTGAGAAATATATCTCCTCATCAAAGAAATGAGGTCAGATATGTCATAAAGTGACAAAGCTATCTCTGTTCAATCTGAAGCATAACAGTCAGTCTTACTAGATACCTAGGAATACTGGCGTCTAAACAACATGTATTCTTACGGATAGGAGGCATGTACTAGACTCGATTGCTCGTAAAATATGAGTCTAGTGCCTTCAAATGCAACAGATCATGAAAAATAGTGTTGAAATCATTAAATTCCATGCTTTAGTCATGCTTGTTTAAACTCAATACTAGTTTGTGCTATTCCCTTTGTAGTTATTGAATATGGATGTATAAGACAAGGGAAGGTTAAACACTGGCATGATATGCACTTCTGGTTCATTTCTATTAAAACATGCAAGTAGATGCTTTTTGAACTCTATTGCTGATCTCGGATTTCATTAGCTTTGAACCATGAATATTGATCACGACATGTTTCAGGTTTGCCGATAATGGCTTGCTCTCAACCCCCATTCCGCTCTAGTCTCTCAGACAGTTGTCACCATCTGTACATTATCCCGCCTTTTTACTGTTGTCAAAGGGGGAGAAAAACTCTTGAGTGAGTCTTTTATGAAATGGGGAGATTGGGAAAACATTTGTAAAAGGGGGAGATGCCTTGTGAGCTATTTATGAGTGATGTGAGATTCATTGTCAAAGGGGGATATAGCATACATTGAACGTCTTTGTGAGACTGGGAAGAGTCAACATCCACATAGCCTTCACTTGTTATGTCACAGGTTCTATTTCATCCACGCATACATACTCGCATTCTGATCATCACTTACTCGCATTCTGATCATCACATTGTATCTTGAGCTGCATATGTCATCAAATCATCACTCTATTTGCCTTCTTGGATGTTACTGCTAGAAAATGACTCACAGTGTTACCATCATCAAAAGGGGGGAGAATATTGTGCCCCTGTGGTCATTTGTATTTCATAGTTTTGATAATGGCTAACACTAAAAGACATTGATGATTTTCCACTCCCGTATGACTAAAATAATTGATGGTTTCTTCACGAGAGATAAGCCAGTGAATGGAGTGGAGATGGCAAAAGTGAAAGCCCAATGATCGCACCCAAGCACGAATGAAACTTCAAGGATGGAAATTCCTTCTAGAAATAAAAAGCTGGACAGCTATCAGAAGATCAAGTTGGTTACAAAGAAGAATTCAACACTTAGCATAAAAGAGTCAATGCTTGGCCACATAAGTCGATGCACAATGAAGCATAGCCAAGAGAACACAAGGACGACGACTCAGTAGATAGCCTCAAGATTCTATCAAGTTGATGCCACAGATGTGAATGGGCTGCTAAAGGGGCTAAGGAACTGAGCTAAAGTGGTTAAGGACTGAGCAAAAAGGGTTAAGGAGTTGAACGGATGAAATCTGGAAAATGCCCAGATTTCTGTCGACCGCTGGCCCAGGGGCGATCGACCGAAAATCCCAGGGACCATCTGTCTGCAGGATTCTCAATGGATGTCGACCACCAGCCCAGGGCGGTCGACCGAAAATTCCAGAAATGAAATTTCTACAGGGTTTTCTCAGAACGGTCGACCGCCACCAATTTCTAGTTGACCGCCAGCCCCGAGCCAGCAATTGTTGACTTTGATTTTCTCTTCGAGAAGTGCCATTCTCCATGGATTTGTTTAATCCTAAAGTCACCCAACCAGCCATAAATCATGGATCTGGTCTGTAGGATGTCCAAGGACCATTCAAAGGATATAAAACACACACAAGGAGGGTGGGAAACCATAATGCTAAAAGGGGAGATCAAAGGAGGCTACAAGGGGGTGTTCAAGTGAGAAGAGATCGAGTACTGTAGCCGTGAACAGTACTCCGAGAAGAAGTTCGTCATCAAATCCTCAAGTGATTCAAGCTACTTCAAGAGGAGATCAACCCCAAGCCAAGTGAAGATAAAGCTGCAACCATCATCTTCTTCATCAACTCAAGAGGAATCAAGGAAGGGGATTCAAGGAAGATCGATTTGCAAGGAGGAAGGAACCTTTGTTGCTGAATCAAGAAAAGTCTTTGCAAGAGAGAAGAAGACTTTTTTGCTGATCAACATCGCATTTCAGATAAGGTTTCATTTGCTCCTAGCCTTGATCATATTTCCATTTCTTGTCTGAGCATTTTCATACTTGTTCTCTTATCATTTTGTTCAAGAACTGAAATTGAGAATCGTCCCTACCGTGGTTAGTAGGAAGGCAGTTGGAAGGTGTTCCAGTCTGTGGTGATATCGCCCCTACCGGTGGTTAGTAGGAAGGTAGTCGGTGGTTCTCCGATTTGCGGTTTGGTGTGCTGCACTAGTGAAGTCTCACCGGGTTTGATGAGGGGTGGACATAGGATTGGGGATTCAGTCCGAACCACCTTAAAATACATTGCGTCGTGGTTTGTTTGTGTGACTGCTTCATTCTAGATGCATCCTTAGGTTCGAATCGATATATTATTTGCTCATCTTGCCAAGCGAATTGTAGTGTCCTTCGCTAAGCTAGTTGTATTCCGCTATAATTCATTTCAACTAGCTATAAAGGGGGTTGCATTACGAAAAGAGGGGCAGATCTATTCACCCCTCCCCTCTAGATCTGCTATCCACTACTCAACCGTAGTTAATAGACTTAAAATAGTTCATTAAAGAAGATCCTAAAATTCAGAAACTCAGTGATCTGTGAAAATGTTGTTTAAGACTCAGAATGGTGTACACAGAAGAGATATTTTATTGGAGAAGACTTTGATAGAGAACTAACAGAAAACTAGCCGACAGAATTGACAGACGGAAATCTAGGAATTGTCATAAAAGATGTGAGATAGACTTTCTCCCCCTGTCAAATGGACTTCAAGAACTTAAGTGAGTCTGTATGAAACTGTTGACACTGAAAAAATTTCTAATTTTTCTTGACCTTTGCTTTTGCAGGTCATAAACTTTGGCCGAGTGCCCCTACACCCCCAAAACGGGGAGCCGAATGTTCAATCAGCGGAAAACCCGAGTGATCCGATCAAGACACGCGGAATGCCCGAACGGTCCGTAAGTGTCCAGAAGGATGTCCGACCAGGGCAGAAATACTTCGAGGGGTGGCCCTCCTAATGAAGACACTCCACGTGTCCACAGCATTGAGTTGGCGGCACAGATTCCTGAGCCGAAGGCTAAATCAGAAGAAAACCCAAGAAATCTGCTCAGTACATGCAAAATGCCGGGAGTGTCCGTAAGTCGCCAGAAAGTCATCCGATCAGGGCAAAAATACTTTGAGGGATGGCCCTCCTAATGAAGACACCCCACGTGTCCATAGCGTGGAGTTGGCGGCACGAATTAACGTGCCGAACACCAAATTAGGAGAAAACCCGGGTTACCCGATTAGAGTACACATCGCACCAGAAAGGCCCGTCAGTTACCGAAAGGACGCCCGATCAGGACGAAAGGACTACCAGGGGTAGTCCACTCGATGAGGATACCCCGCATATCTGCGAAGCTTGGTTCGTCACATGAACCACCATGTCGATGACTGAACCAAGACAAAACTTGAGAAAATCAGCACGGGTTCGGCACATGTCGGAATCACCGGAAACTGTAAATCGGGGCCAAAAAATGATGAAATTGATACTCTGAGGCCACTGCATCAAATCCCAGGTTGCACAGGATGACAGGCTTCCATTTGGGCCAGTTCTAAGGTGAAATGACAAAAAATTACAAAAATACCATGGATGAGTCGGTGGCACCCTTTATATCTTTAAAAGAAATTCCATTTACAAAAAGTTGATTCGGTGGAGCACTTTTTCAAAGTTGAATCGGTGGCCTACTTTCCATAACGGTGAGTTGGTCGTGCCTTTGAATTGACACCCTTTAATACGAATCGGTGGCCTTCTTTTGGAAGTGAATCGGTGGCCTTCTCATTTGAAGTGAATAGGTGGCACCCTTTTAGCTGAGTCAGTGGACCTCTCAAGCACGAGTCGGTGCCGCTGCCCTAGAGTCCCGTCCGCCCTCCGATCCCCTACTTTCGTCTATAAATACTCCACTTCCAGTGCCGCAGAAAGGGAGAGCATTCGGAGAAGAGAAGAAAAAGAAGAGAGGCGAAGGATAGGGACGAAGACACCCGAAGAGAGCCCCACAGAGAGCGCGCAGACATAGTGAGCCTAGAAAGAAAGAGAGAGAAGGCAGGGAGCGAAGTAAGGGAGAAAGAGCCGAAGAGGTGGGTTCCGCTATGGGGGAACGCCTTTTTTTTCTTCTTAGATTCTGTATCTCTGAATTTTTTCTCCCCCTCTGCGATTGCAGGGAAGAATAAAGGCTTTCGTTTATTAATCTGCTATCCGGGCACCGTTAACCTTTGTCATTGGTCCCTTGATTTCCATATTTTCTCGCCCGATCGTGAGGAGGCCTCCATAGGTGGCTATATTTCCTCCAAAGATCCTAGGATCGATCGGGTATATGAGTCGCTGATAATGGCCTGTGGCCACGCCCTCATGAGGCGATAGTAAATCCCCTCCCCGGATTCTCCTAATGACTGATCACTCCATGTGTCTCTATTGTCGATTGGGTGGTGTGCATGCGTCTGCTACCGAATGGATGGTATGATAAGGGAAGTCGTTGAGCTCCCTCTCATTCCCCAGGTGAGTCATAGGGGCCTCAAGCAACCTTTCTATAAATCCATCCCGAAATGTTATCTCGTGTCTTCCCTTTAAGGTATTCGACATAGTGTTCCTAACGGGCTATGCTCACTCGCTGGATTTTCTTCCTCCCAGTCATTGTTACGCTGAGCACGAGCTCAACCAGATGGGCCAAGACTGCTCATTCTAACTTAAAAGGAATGCACTGGTTATTTGCCCCGATTGCTCTATTCGATTGTACTTTGGCATTAGATAGGGAAGTGCTGCTCAACAGAGCTATGTTTAATCCTGTGATTGAAACTGTAGATCAATTACCGGGGAGGGGAACAATTGCTTCCGCATTCTTTTAATCGGTCAACCTCTATTCACCATTGGTTAAAAGGGGTCTGTCAAATTATGACATGTTCCCTGGAAGCCCCTTCCACAAGGTGATATATAAAGTGCCATTTAGGTGGCTATATGTCGCATCTCTGTGAAGCCTGATTCTCTCGGATCCTCACGAATCCTCAGTAGGCCAACCCTCAGAATTTAGTAATTGTTGATCTTGGGTTCTGAGATAGGTCCATTGGACTTCTCAGTTGATTTATGGACTTACACTGGCTTCCCCTGTGTGACTGTCCCATTACTCCCCAAACACTCCGGGTCTAGGGGAATGCTGCCAAATTTTGGTAGGACCTTTGGATTGAATCACAAAATAAAATAATAATACATATAAAAATAATAATAAAAATAACAGCAACAAACAATAAACAAAACAAATGAAACCAACATGTACAAATATACAACAAAAAAAAAGAGAGAGGGGTTGAGTCGGTGACGACGCTACCGTATTACCTAATATCTCCATCGTCTCACCTTTTGAACGATGCCACTTAATGCGTCACCGTATCACCTAATATCACCACCGTTTCACGTTCCCATATAATGCATACACATGCACTTTCATTTCTTCACGTAATACACACGCATGCCATTCTCATACGTACCACATATCCCCCCATACTCCCATATGTACACATGTAACAATATAAAGAAAACAACAATAGTAAGTGAAGCCCATTCGCATATAGACTAAACACCAAAGTAAAACCATGCATAGACGTCCAAACCCTCCCCCATCTCATTTATGCATACAACATTCACCGTCATGCCCCATCCTTTCTTAATATATATATGCATCAAATAAAACAACCAAACACATAAATGCAACCATGCGTTCGTACGGCCAACCCATTTAACACTAAACACTCCCCATCACCTTGCACTGACCGCCCCTAGCATCCCCATCCGACCCAGTCTTGCACTGACCGCCCCTGTGTCGGTGCATACCTTGCACTGACCTCACATCCCCATACTGCGCCAGCCTTCACCCAACATGCACCGACCCCTTTTTTACCCTCGCCACCGACTCAATCTCTTTCAACTATCCGCATTACCGAATCACCATGTATAAGGCCATGTTAATCCCTTCGTTACCCTCCCCTTCATATATATAAGAAAAAAACAAACATAAGCAAAACAAAACACGAGACATACTCCACGCCGCATATGCACTCACGTTAACCAAATAAAACCATGCTTAAGACACCCTCCACTTTAATGCACAAACCACACCAATTAACACTAAACTCCCTCCACTTTAAACAACACCCACTAACACTAATCAATATACAACCACATATGTAACACATATCCCCCCATCTTATACATATATCTACGTATAAAGAAACAGATAATAAAACAAATAACACACTCTTACTAAAAATGGGGAAATAAACAATAACACAAATAACACACTCTCACTAAAAAAATGGAGAAGTAAAGATGGTTAAAATAAAACAAATAAACAATAAAAAGGGGATATAAAAAGAGTCAAAGTGAGCAATAGGAGAAGACACAATAAACAAATAATGGCGAAACAAAGAACAAAATAAATAAATAATAATAAATAAGCAAAGAGAATAAAATGGTAACTGAATAAAAAATGATAAATAAATAGTAATTAAACAAAGGGCAATAAAAAAATAAATAAAATATATGCATGCAATGTGAAAATAAACAAATAAACCATGCAAAGGGGAATAATATAAACGAAATCAGAACAAAGAATTAAAAGAAGAGGCGCATTCATGAATCCAAAATAATAGCAATAATAAATCAGGAATAATGAGCATGACTGTGCCCGCTCCAGGGCTCTCACCTCCTCTAGATCTGAGTATGGGGAATATTAATGATGCCCGACAAGTCGTGTCTAAACTTCGGGATTCATCCCATTATGGTCAGGGCATAACTTCGCTCTGGGCCAATAATCTGCTGGCTTCAGTTCGTTTTCATCGGATTTCAACCGCATTCCCTCGTTTCTTGAATAGCAAATTTGCCGTATCCCGGCATACATTTTTCGGGCATTACATGAGTCTGCGCAAACGCGGTGATGCTCGGCCCACCTCGTGGGCCCATATGTGTGTACCGTAATGCCATGCAGAGTCTCAAAATAAGAAGGCCCCGATAACTCTCGAAGCCAGAGAGACGTTGCCGAAATCTCTTTTAAAATTATGAACAAATGATCAAATAAATAATAAATAATAAAACTAAATACTATTACCTTGTGTGCTTCCATGGGCCGCTTCTCCAGTATATCAAACGGTGATTAGCGAAAATTTGGATTATGCCTGGCTGGAGGCTTTCACTATGCGTGATGATAGTCTTCGGACCTAAGTTCTCCGCTTCGTACCAAGAGTTAGCTTAATAAATAAATATTACCATATTATGTGCTTGCATGCAACCACATCTTTCATGTACTTTATGGGCCCCATGATCTTTCTATTTTGGTGATTAATCAAGGGTTGTCCCTCTCCCGGAGGGACGTAATTAACATTGTAGCCTTTACGGTACAGCGGGTTTGGAGTCCCAACATGAACCTCACAATCGACTGACCAAGTCAGATCGAGCGCATGATAATTTGTCACCTATGTGACTGGCACGCTTAACGAATTTTAATATAAATTGTTCCACCAATGTGGCACGCCCGGTGGGACTCAGCCTCCCTTCATATTTTCGCCAAAATAAAGGGACCATGGGGCCCTCACTCAAATATTTTAAAATATCAACTATTTCGTTCATCTTGTTTCTCCCCTTTGCAGGTTGGAGCGATGACAAGCGGATTGTTTGGACTTGCCTTCGGTCCTCAGATCGTGGCCGGCCATGCTGCATACGGCTACCTTGCCGTGCCAACTATTTTTGGCAACTTTCCCCCAGTTGTTGGCTTCCCCAACTTCTTGGGTGTTGCGTTTGTGAGTCTTCTAGAAGTGAAAGGCTCGGAACTTGTAAAGCTAAAGAACGATGAAGCTGCGGCCTGCCGAACTGAGGGCCAGATTAACAAAACTCTGCTGAAGAATCTAGTGATGGTGAGCTGTCATGTTCACCATACTACCCACTCAACTGGGGTATAAAAGAAGAAGCCTGCTAGGGGCAGCAAGGAGAGCTCTAGAGCAAGAATTGCTGCTGCTCCCCGAGGTCGATTGTCAGTGACTGGGAAATCTATGTTAATCAGAGGCGTCCGAGTCTATTTCAATGGCCGCAATGCCGAAGTTTTGCCGGACCGGGTCAAACCAACCATCCCCGCCCATAACACCTTCCAAGTGCTAGCAAGCTAGAATGTGAATTTTGATAAGAACAAGCAAGGGAGGCGTCTTCCAAAATTAATGAAAATCAAGCAAATGTAGGTTACCAAGAGGACCCGAGATGTTGCAATAGCCCTACAGAACTTCAACAATTCTACTGATATCCCTAGGACAGGGGGCAATAAAGTGATGCCTGCGGAGGAGGCCATAGCTACAACTCATCCATCCACTGTCAGGGCCTGTGCAAGGCAGGCCGATATTCCTAAATATTCAAGGAGTCTCAATCAAGTGGCCAAACTAGCATGGCTTTCATGCATGCCATTGGCCCGAATCCAAACGTTGCCTTCTGCCACCTCTACAAAGTGCAGCCAAGAAGACACAATAAGGATAGTCGAAGAATACTTCGATGGCCTCGGGAGTCCCATCGTGGGCCGACAGGGGTCGCTCCATGCTGTCAAAGCCGAAGAAGAAGGAAAAAGCAAGATGTCACCGGTGGAGGTGAATGAACAGGGGAGGCGAGCCGAAGCTAAAAGCCTTGAAAGGCCTGCACAAAATGAAAAGATGAAAGGAATGTCCATATATAAAGAACTGGCTTTCTTCCTTCAGGCCCGAAAGGGAGTCGAAAAGTACAATAGAAGAATTCAAATCCTCACCTGTAATATGACAGGGGTGATGAGTGGGCATGGTGCCATGCTTAATGAACAAGAGGAGCCGACTGAGATCGCTGGAAGTAAAGACCCAATGATAAGACAAGGCGAAATTACCATTGAACTACTGCAAGCCGCTGAGGGCAAACAAGTTGTTGACGAAGACATCACAACCGTCATTGCCAGAACAATGGCGTCTGAACAAGAAGGAGTAGTCCCGTCTGCTCTATTCAAGTGTGCCTCCAGTAGCACATTCGAAGGCACCGATAATGAAGCAGCTATGGACCCCGCCGTCCTGATGATGCTGTAAAAGTACCAGCAGGAGATGGAACTGCTGAAGAGATAATTAAATGAAAAGACTGAGCATGCTATGTCACCCGAGCAACCTGGGGTACGAGCCGAGCCGTCACGAGAAGGTTCCGACCCCACGGGTGCTCCTTCACCAGCTATTTTACAAACTGCTGTTCAGAACTGGGCTACTCCCCCGCATTGTTCCCAGTGGCTTCAGCTGGCACGGCTGATGCCTCCTCAAATGCAGTAGTAGGATCCCCTATCAGAGCCTCTGTCACCTCATGTTACGGCTTCAGCCTCAGAATGGATGCAGCCCACCCACCTCTGCCCTCAACCCGCAGAGCCAGTTATGGTGAATGAGCTGATGATGGAGCAATTGATCAAAGCAAGGCTGGCAAAGAGGGGAAGTGAAGATCATGCCCCCTTTGACATATTTGAAGTGCCATATCCAGCCTATCATGTTGCCAAGAGACTACCACTTGGCATTAACAAGCCCCCTAAATTTGACAAATTCAACGGACAGGGCTCCCCGAAAGAACACATTGCATACTATTTAACAGTCATGGGCGACTTGGCGACGGACAGGTCATACCTGCTAAAGTTTTTCGGGTCTTCTCTGACAGGACCTGCCTTTGAATGGTACTCTAGCCTGTCGGCCAGATTTACTAAGGACTGGTCGGACATGCAACAAAAATTTATCGAACGATTTCACGCTGCCGAAGCAGAGGTGACCGTGGCCGAGTTATTAGCAACCAAACAAAAAGATGATGAGCCTGCTGCATAATATATCAAGAGATGGAGGGATCTCAGCATGAAGTGCCGGCATCCTCCGCATCCAGAAGATGCAATATAGATGTGTAAACAAAATCTAAAGAAAGAGATCTTGGAAAAGATAATTGGAATAGAAATCTGATCTTTTGACCGATTACTTGATGTCGCCATGGAAGTGGAATACTTCTTCGAGAGATATCCCACACTTCCTGCTGACTCAAGTCATCAAGCCAAGTAGGTTAATAAACCACCGATGCTGAAGCTGTTAGCCTCAGGGCGAAAAGGCACAAGTGGGTGCGCAATTCTCCGCCTAATGAACCCGCTGAATGTCGAGAAAGGCATCCCCAACAGAACAAAGAAAAGAAGTTCTATGCCTTCCCCAGGGACAGGGCTCGAGCATTGTTCAAATGGGCTATCAAGTATAACAAGATTACTCTTCCGAAGACAAAGAGGCCTGATGATCTCAAGCGAAGAGATGATCCTTGCTTCTACCTTTACCATAGAATCCTCGGGCACCCCATTGAGGATTGTCAAATATTCAAAGACATCGCCCATGGCCTAATACATATGAGGGAGCACAAAGTCAATCCTCCATGCATGCGTGAATTGCCTGCTCTAGGGGCATCAATCAACATGATATCTATATGTCAACTGCAACCTGAAGAAGTGCCAGAGGCCTACAACCGGTGCACCAATGAGGATTGTGCTCTAGCTCCTAAAGAAAAACAAATGAATCAGCGAGCAATGCCAACAAGAAAAAGAGCAAGGCCGGCACCTCGCCCAGCTCTTGAGATGCATGAAGAAATCAACTCAATCGTGCAACGGCTTCAAACCGTAATAAACGGGTCATACGAGCATGAGCAGCCTGAGGGCCAGCCTATGCAGCTCAAGAAGCCTACCCCTCAAAGATACAATGAGCTCCACCGGCTAATAAAAAGAACCAAAGAAAAGGCAAAGATGCTGAATGCACCAAGCAACCCACTGTGGGGGCATATGCCAACCATAAAGGGGAAGAAAAAGAAGAATGCAAATGTTGAAAGGAGACGTATGGCCCTCTCCTGCAACACATGGTCAGCCTCGTCTAGCGAGGTGTAAACTGCTGATGAGGAAAATGAAGAAATCTACTTTGTGTCGAAAAGAATAACTCAGGCTGAAACTTCCGCCTCCAACCCATCTACTGGGCCTGGGAAAGTGTCAAAACAATGCCCGTCACCTAATAAGGGGGCTCAATACCACATTCCTCCTCCATCCGGAGGCATAAAACACAAGGAGTTCGTCTTGAAGGAACTACCTACAGTCGGCAATGATGGCAGGATGCCACACATCTTATACAAACCAGAGGCGGAAGGCAAGTAGCACTCCTGGCCCCTTCTTACAAGACTCCGCCTTGGTGGCGCTACTACACCAAAAACATCCAGAGATTGAAATGTTGTAGAGATAGCTAAATGAAATGAATGAAGTCCATACATGCCTCGATCGGCAGGACATTTAGTTGAAGCTCTACAAGCTGGTGCTAGCTCACCTAAAGCCTCAACACGGTCAGCCATGCTCCGAATGATGTCTGAACACGCAGGGGGCATTCCCCCTTGGCCATTCCAATATCCAGTCCCCCAGGCATGTCACGGGGCAATCGAAGCATCTCAAACGATGGTGCCAATAGGGCCGCATATGCAGCCAACTGCCCTACATCAAAGTCCAACAAGTCTGGTGACAATAGACAAACCGAGGACAGAACAAATAATGAGCATGAAGATGACCGAAGAAGAAGTCACTGAGGCCAAATTGCAAGCAACCAAACAAAAGGATAATGAGTCTAGCATGGACTACATAAGAAGGTGGAGGAATCTCCGTGAAAGGTGTTGGCATCCGCCAAGTTACGGAGACTCTATTCAAATCTGCAAAGAAAATTTAAGAACAGAAATTCTACGATGGGTCATTGACATTGAAGTCATAACCTTTGAATAGTTATGTGACATCGTGGTCGACGTCGAAGCAATTCTGGCCAAGCTCTGCCCGACTTCTACAGCGTCAACTCAAAAGAATAAACCAACTGGCAAATACCCAGCGAAAAAAGAAATTTACGCTTCAAATTTTGAAGTCTCCAAGCAGCAAAAGAAGAAAATGAAAGAGGCAGCCAGCCTTTCTTCTGCCGAGTTGGCAAAACAAGGGTCCTCATTGAGGGGCAGAATGATGAAACCGTACTCCTTTTCGAAGGATAAGGCTCGGGCTCTTTCTCAGTGGGCCTGTGAATGCGGCAAACTGGTGCTCCCACAGCCAAAGAAACTAGGGGATTTCGCAATAAAAGATGATCCATGCTTTTGTCCTTATCACTAAACAGTGGGACATCCCATTGAGGATTGTTATGTGTTCAAGGACATTATTGAATGCCTGATCAAGAAAGGTGAATTGTAGATGGGTAAATACAAGGTGGATTCACCGCACCGTCATCAAATGCCCGTCTTCAAAAGAGAAGCCCCATGCAGCATCGCTCCCCCAGCTGCTCCTCATAGATTTGGCTGAAGGCAACATTTAGTATCATCTCACAGCTCGAATGTGGATGTTTCCAAAAAAAAAAAGAGGAAAAAAAAGAAAAAGAAGAAGAGAAGGAAAAGAAATGGCCTGTTATGGGGGCAGGCACCAAAAAAATGAATGAAGGAGGCCTTGATGACCGCATCTGCTAGGGGAAACATCACTCCCCTCGTGACTTGGTTCGTGCCGAATAAGAAACTACCATTGTGGGATCGGTATGGTGGAGCGAACCACTCATCCCCTCTCTAAGGAGGTGAGTGCTCTCCTATACACCCGCCTTAGTCTGTTCAATGAAGGCCAACGACTCTATACTACAGTGGCAGCGCCATTAGAGTTGTCCATTTAAAAAAAAAAGAATGAAGGCAAGAGAAAAGAAGAAGGGAAGTTATGGGGTCAACAGGGCTTCCCCATACGCCTCATCGGGATACTCCCCACTTGTCCCACCGGGACTGAACCTCTACTGTTGATTTGGGACCTATGCCCCCGGCCAAGGTATTCACGTTGTCTTCTGGCGTTGGGCCAACAATGATGCAGATACACCAAGTGATGCCACATTTATCTCATGGGGCTCTCCCACTGTTGCAAGTTCTAACCCCTTGCCCATCAGTCCCGTCGTGCCGGGTCCACAAAGCCTTTTTCCTTGGCCTGAGGCACCCCGCCCTCGTCGAGCTCGAAAATAACCTTTTGTCCCATCGGACTGGGTCAACAAAGCCTTTTCCTTGACCCGAGGCACTCCGCCCTCGCCAAGCCCTAAAATTACCCTCTGTCCCACTGGGTTGGGTTCATAAAGCCTTTTTCTCGGCTTGAGGCGCTCCGCCCTCGCCGAGCTCGAAAATTGTCCCTAGCCTCTCGGAACTGGGCCCTTGAACCACTTCCTTTCCGGCTCGAGGCACCCCGTCTTGACCGGGCTCTTGGAAATTAATCCCTAGTCCCACCGGTGTAATAAACAATGAAAGTCACCAATAGTCCCACCGAACAAAATGTCCCGCACCGTAGACGAGTCTGGGCCAGGGAGACCAAAAATAAAACAAAAAAAGCACAATAAAAAAAGGAAACAAAAAGAAGAAAGAAATACGAATGATGAAAGAAATGAAGATAATGATTTAAAATAAACTTAATGAATCAATAAACTCAACAAGTTTAACAAAACAAATAAATTCAACAGATTTAGCAAACTCAATAAACCCAATAAACATAACAAAATCAATAACCAAAAAAAAAATGAATCCATCCAGTGAACTAAATAAACCACGATAAACCTAATCAATTCAATAAATCAAACAAACCAAATAAACTCAGGAGAACTAATAAACCCAACGAGCCCAATAAACCCAATAAAATCAATAAAGTCAATTGATACAACAAAATTCAATAAACCCAATAAACTAGGTAAAATCAATCAACCCGATAAATCAATGAACTCAATAAACCTAATAAAACCAATAAACTCAGTGGAATTGACAAAATGTTCAACAAACCCAATAAGCTCAACAGACTCAATGAATTAACAAACCGAGTAAACCAAATAAAGCTTAATAGGCTCAACCAATAAATTCAATAAACTTAACAAAATGTTCAACAAACCCAATAAACTCAACGAACTAAACCAACAAACTCAATAAACCCAACAAGTTTAATAAAACCAATAAATCTAATAAACCCAGTAAACATAACAAATTCAATGAACTCAACAAATTCAACAAATTTAATCAATACAAACAAATAAACTAACAAAAAGACCTCTTCACTTTGTCTCAGACCTTCTGTCTGGGCAAGGTTTGTTGACCCCGACCTCTTCATGGGTCAATGTCCATATTCTATCCTGGCTTAGACCTCACGTCTCTGCTGGGTTGGTCAACTTCAACATGACGTCAGGTTGACATCTTTATCTACACATTCTACCCTTGTTTCTGACCTTTCGTCTGGGCAAGGTTCGTTGACTCCGATATTTCATCGGATCAACATCAATATTTAGTCCTGGGTCTGGGTCTCTCATCCGTTTACCATCTGGTTTGCCCTCACCCCGAACCTTCTATCGGGATGGGGCCTGTTGACTTCGACATGACATCGAGTCAACGCTTATCCTATATTTTTCCATTGGCTTAGGCCTCACGCCTCTGCCAAGTTTGTTGGCTTCGACAGGATGTCGAGTCAACACCTATTCCATATTCTGCCCTTGGCTAAGGCCTCACACCTCTGCCAAGTTCGTTGGCTTCAACATGACGTAGAGTCAACACCTATCCTATATTTTTCCTTTGGCTTAGGCCTCACGCCTTGGCCAAGTTCGTTGGCCTCACGCCTCTGTCAAGTTCGTTGGCTTCGACAGGACGTCCAGTCAACACCCATTATATATTCTGCCCTTGGCTTAGGCCTCACGCATCTGCCAAGTTCGTTGGCTTCGACATGACATCAAGTCAACACCCATTCTATATTTTGCCCTTGGCTAAGGCCTCACGCCTCTGCCAAGTTCGTTGGCTTCGATATGACGTCGAGTCAACACCTATTCTATATTCTTCCCTTGGATAAGGCATCATGCCTCTGCCAAGTTCGTTGGCTTCAACATGACGTCGAGTCAACACATATCCTATATTCTGCCCTTGGCTTAGGCCTCACACCTCTGCCAAGTTCGTATGCCTCACGCCTCTGCCAAGTTCGTTGGCTTTGACATGACGTCGAGTCAACATTTATCGTATATTCTACCTTTGGCTAAGGCCTCACGTCTCTGCCAAGTTCGTTGGCTTCGACCAGACGTCAAGTCAACACCCATTCTATATTCTACCCTTGGCTAAGGCCTCATGCCTCTGCCAAGTTCGTTGGCTTCGACATGACGTCGGGTCAACATTTATATCCTATGATCCTTCCTTGGCTTAGACCCTATGTCGTCGCCAAGTTGGTTGACTTTGGTAGTCTGTCAAGTCAACAACCATTTTCTACCCTGGCCCAGACCCTGTGTCTCTCCCAGGCTGCTTGTTTTTGACATGACTTCGAGATGACAACAGTGTTTTATGTCTGCCCTTGTCTCGAGCATACCGTCTAAGCAAGGTTTGTTGACTCCGACATCCCATTGGGTCAACGTCCATATTTCATCTTTGGTTCGGACCTTCCGTCATGTCAGAGAATAAAAAGACCTTTCTTCTACCTCTGGCTCAGACCCTTTGTCCTGCCAGTTAACAAAAAGGCCCCTTTCGTCTTTGGTTTGGACCTTCCGTCCGACCCTACAACAAAAAGACCCTTTCACCTTTGGCTCGGACCTTCCGTCTGACCATGGAACAAAAAAAAACCCTTTCACCTTTGGCTCGGACCTTCCGCCCGACCATAGAACAAGAAGACCCTTTCCCTTTGGCTAGGACCTTCCGTCCGACCATAGAACAAAAAAGCCCATCTACCTCTGGCTCGGACCTTTCGTCTAGCCAAACAACAAAAAGACCTTTCTTCTACCTCTGGCTCGAACCTTTCGTCTAGCCAGACAACAAAAAGACCTTTCTTCTACCTCTGGCTTGGACCTTTCGTCTAGTCAGATAACAAAAAGACCCTTTCACCTTTGTCTCGGACATCCCGTCCGACCATAGGACAAAAGGACCATTTTACCTGTGGCTCTGCTCCTTCCATCTAGTTAGAGAACAAAAGAACCCTTCTGCCGCCAGCATCATGACCTTTCACCTAGGCTGGCACGTAAATTAATAAAAACATCCTTGTCTGGCGTCATGGCTCCTTCTGCCTAAGCCGGTGAATATTCAATCTTGGCATCATGGCCTTCCGCCTAAGCCAAGTTGTATGACATCATGACTTTATGTCTAAGCCGTTAAATATCTTTGTCTGGCATCATGGCTTCTCGCCTAAGCTGGTAAATATTCTATCTTGGTGTCACGGCCTTGTGCCTAAGGCAAGCTGTACGGCATCATGACTTTATGTCTAAGTCGTTAAATATCCTTATCCGGCGTCATGGCTTATCGCCTAAGCCGGTAAATATTCTATCTCGGCGTCATGGCCTTCCGCCTTGGGCAAGCTATACGGCGTCATGACTTTACGTCTAAGCCATTAAATATCCTTGTCCGGCGTCATGGCTTCTCCCCTAGCCTGATAAATATTTTATCTTGGCGTCATGGCCTTCCGCCTAAGCCAAGCAATACGGCATCATGACTTTACGTCTAAGCCGTTAAATATTCTTGTCCGGCGTCATGGCTTCTCACCTAAGGCTATAAATATTATATCTTGGCGTCATGGCCTTCTGCCTAAGCCAAGTTGTATGGCGTCGTGACTTTACGTCTAAGCCATTCAATATCTTTATCCGACGTCATGGCTCCTTCTGCCTAAGCCGATGAATATTTTATCTTGGCGTCATGGCCTTCCGCCTAATCCAAGTTGTACGGCATCATGACTTTATGTCAAAATCGTTAAATATCCTTGTCTGGCGTCATGGCTTGTCACCTAAGCCGGTAAATATTCTATCTTGGCGTCATGGCCTTCCGGCAAAGCCAAGCTGTGCGGCGTCATGACTTTATGTCTAAGCCATTAAATATCCTTGTCTGGTGTCATGGCTTCTCACCTAAGCCGGTAAATATTATATCTTGGTGTCATGGTCTTCAACCTAAGCCAAGTTGTATGGCGTCATGACTTTACATCTAAGCCATTAAATAACCTTGTCTGGCGTCATGGCTTTCTGCCTGAGCTGGTGAATATTCTGCCTTGGCAACATGACACACCGTCTAGGCCAAGTTGTCTGGCATCATTCCTCTATGCCTAAGCCAGTAGATATTTCTCTCTTGGCATCATGACCTTCCGTCTAGGCCAAGTGGTCCGGCGTCATGGCTCCTTGCCTAAGCCGGCGAATGCTCTCTCTTGGCGTCATGGCCTTACGCCTAAGCCAAGTCATTCGGCGTCATGACCTTTTGTCTAAGTCGACAATCATCTTATCATTGGCCTGGAAACTATCAACTAATCCAATGAACAAAAAGACCTTTCTACCTTGGCATTATGGCTTTACATCCAAGCCAGGTCTTTCGGTGTCACGACCTTCGAGCGAGGCTGACCACCACCTTACTATTGGCTCAGAATCGCAGTCTGAACCGATGAACGAAAAGACCCCTCCCTTAGTTTCACACCAACTCCTGACCCCTCTAGGGATTCACAACAACATATAACATCTTCACTCCATTGTCGCTGCATCAGCCACTTACCTCTCAAACTGTCGGTCTGCGGGTGAGCCTATTAAGCCCCATATAAAAAAGAAGAAAAAAGAGAGAAAAAAAGAGAGAAAAGAAGAAAGAAAAGAAAAGAAAAGAAAAAGAAAGAAAGAGAAAAGAAAGAAAAGAAAAAATAAGAAGAAGTAAAGTAAAAAGAAGAAGAAAAAAAGGAAAAAGGAAAAGGAAAAAAAGGAAGGAGAAAAAAAGTAGCATAACATGGCTCACTTGTTTGTTTGTTTCGCGTGCATGTTTGCCTGTAATATAGCATTAATACACTTCTTTCAAATTTCTAAGGCCGCATGCTCTCTTGCTAAATAATGCTGCCCAGATTCTGTGTCTGTGTGCGTCACGGCACACACTAAGGAATGAAAAGCCAATTCTCGGTAAGTGCATACGGCCAAGAGAAGAGTCGTGGCTATGTTGCTAGCACAACTCGCATGATACACCCTAGATGAAACTCCCACACTTCGCACATAATATGAGCAATGGCCCTTAGCCATAGGGACGTCATAAATTATTCTTAACACTTCATGGAGACTTAAATCTCTACACTCGCATGAAGGATAATCGTGAGGGGAAAAGTTGCCTATCCCCTTGTAAAAAAAAAGTTATAAATAGAAGGATGAATCCTTGTAGTCGTAAATCTCCATTGAGACACATGAGGAGACTCGTGCCGAACAGTGAAGTCCATAACAACATTAAAAAAAGAGAGGACGAATCTTAGTAGCCGGGAATCCTCATTGAGACACATGAGGAGACTCACGCCGAACGGTGAAGTCCATAATAGCACTATAAATAAGAGGACGAATGTTAGTAGTCGAGAATCCCCATTAACACACATGAGGAGACTCGCGCCAAACGGTGAAGTCCATAATAGCACTATAAAAAAAAAGAATTCTAGTAGCCGGGAATCCCCATTGAGACACATGAGGAGACTCGCGCCGAACGATGAAGTCCGTAATAACACTGCAAATAAAAGAGGTTGAATCTTAGTAGCTGGGAATCCCCATTGAGACACATGAGGAGACTCGCGTGGAACGGTGAAACCCAAATTAAGAATAAACAAGGGGGGTGTGCGAAGCTACCAAAAGTCGAGAACCCCAAATGCATGTGTAGGTGATAAAGTAATCCTCTAGTGTTACTTAGAACATCTGTACGCCCTTATGTTTAGGGCTCGCTACCCATATAATCGGACTTTCACTCTATGGAGGAATAGTCTTGAGTGCGGATCGTGGCTTATGCTATGCATATATCCTACGCAGTTTCCTCATCACGTATGCACATCTCCCTTCGTTATGCCTTGTGAGTTGCACTCCATCCCTGAATTTTGGACATTGTCCTTATCCTATCCCTGATATAAGAGAACTACACTATATATATGCTATGCCTACTGGTGATGAGTGCTCGTGTGTTTCCGTGAGAAAAAAAAATGACGATGATAGAAAAATAAATGAAATAAAAATGATAACAAATGAATAAAAAAATATAATAAAAACAATCATAAATAAAAAATGAAAATGATGATAGTAATAAAAAAATAAGGATAAATCAGAATAGTAAATAAAAGACAAAAGACATTTTCAAAAGGGTTATAGGCTACACCCGCAGGCCCCGCTCTTTCGTTTCTTACTCGCGACACCCGCGAGTGGGGGGCATGTGTTGACACTGAAAATATTTCTAATTTTTCTTGGCCTTTACTTTTGCAGGTCATAAACTTTGGCCGAGTGCCCCTACATCCCCAAAACGGGGAGCCGAAGGTTCAATCAGTGGAAAACCCGAGTGATCCGATCAAGACACGTGGAATGCCGGAACGGTCCGTAAGTGGCCAGAAGGACGTCCGACATGGGCAGACATACTTCGAGGGGTGGCCCTCCTATTGAAGACACTCCACGTGTCCACAACGTGGAGTTGGTGGCACAGATTGCTGAGCCGAAGGCTAAATCATAATAAAACCTGGGAAATCTGCTTAGCACACGCGAAATGTCGGTACGGTCCGTAACTGGCCAGAAAGTCGTCCGATCAGGGCGAAAATACTTCGAGGGATGGCCTCCTAATGAAGACACCCCACGTGTCCACAGCGTGGAGTTGGCGGCATAAATCAACATGCCGAACACCAAATTAGGAGAGAACCCGGGTTACCAGATTCGAGTACACATTGCATCGGAAAGGCCCGTTAGTTACAGAAAGGACGCCCGATCAGGACGAAAATACTTCCAAGGGTAGTCCAATCGATGAGGATACCCCGCATATCTTCAAAGTTTGGTTGGTCACACGAACCACTGTGCCGATGGCTGAACCAGGACAAAACCCGATAAAATCGGCACGGGTTCAGCACATGCCGGAATCACCGAAAACTGCAAATCTGGGCCCGAAAATGATGAAATCTATACTCTGAGGCCACTATATCAAATCCAAGGTTGCACCAGATGACAAGCTTCCATTTGGGCCAGTTCCGAGATGAAATGACAAAAAAATAAAAAAATGCCATGGATGAGTCGGTGTGCACCCTTTATATCTTTAAAAGAAATTGCATTTACAAAAAGTTGATTCGGTGGAGCACTTTTTCAAAGTTGAATCGGTGGCCTACTTTCCATAAAGGTGAGTTGGTGGTGCCTTTGAATTGGCACCCTTTAATACGAATCGGTGGCCTTCTTTTGGAAGTGAATCGGTGGCCTTCTCATTTGAAGTGAATCGGTGGCGCCCTTTTAGCTGAGTCGGTGGACCTCTCAAGCACAAGTCGGTGCCATTGCCCTACGGTCTCGTCTGCCCTCCGATCCCCTACTTTCGTCTTTAAATACTCCACTTCCAACGCCGCAGAAAGGGAGAGCATTCGGAGAAGAGAAGAAAAAGAAGAGAGGCGAAGGATAAGGACGAAGACACCCGAAGAGAGCCCCATAGAGAGCGCGTAGACATAGTGAGCCTAGAAAGAAAAAGAGAGAAGGCAGAGAGCGAAGGAAGGGAGAAAGAGCCGAAGAGGTGGGTTCCGCTATGGGGGAACACCTTTTGTTTTCTTCTCAGATTATGTATCTCTGTATTTTCTCTCCCCCTCTATGATTGCAGGGAAGAACAAAGGCTTTCGTTTATTAATCTGTTGTCCGGGCACCATTTACCTTTGTCTTTGATCGTTCCTCTGATTTCCATATTTTCTCCCCCGATCGTGAGGAGGCCTCCACAGGTGGCTATATTTCCTCCAAAGATCCCAGGATTGATCGGGTATATGAGTCCCTGATAATGGCCTATGGCCACGCCCTCATGAGGCGACAGTAAATCCCCTCCCCAGATTCTCCTAATGATTGATCACTCTACGTGTCTCTATCGTCGATTGGGTGGTGTGCGTGCATCTGCTACCGGATGGATGGTCTGATAAGGGAAGTAGTTGAGCGCCCCCTCATTCCCCGGATGAGTTGTAGGGGCCTCAGGCAACCTTTCTATAAATCCGTCTTGGAATGCTATCTCGTGTCTTCCCTTTAAGGCATTCGACATAGTGTTCTTGAGGGGCTATGCTCACTCGCTGCATTTTCTTCCTCCCAGTCATTGTTACTTTGAACACGAGCTCAACCAGATGGGCCAGGACTGCTCATTCTAGCTTTAAAAAAATGCACTGGTTATTTGCCCCGATTGCTCTATTTGATTGTACTCTAGCATTAAATAGGGAAATGCTGCTCAACAGAGCTATGTTTTATCCTGTGATTGAGACCGCAGATCAATTACCGGGGAGGGGAACAGATTCTTCCGTGTTCTTTTAATTGGTCAACCTCTATTCACCATGGGTTAAAAGGGGTATGTCAAATTATGACATGTTCCCTGGAAGCCCCTTCCACAAGGTGATATATAAAGTGCCATTTAGGTGGCTATATGTCGCATCTCTGCGAAGCCCGATTCTCCCGGATCCTCATGAATCCTTAGTAGGCCAGCCCTCAGGATTTAGTAAGTGTTTATCTCGGGTTCTGAGATAGGCCCATTGGGCTTCTCAGTTGATTTATGGACTTACATTGGCTTCCCCCATGTGTCTGTCCCATTACTCCCCGAACACTCTGGGTTTAGGGGAGATGTTGCCAAATCTTCGTTAGACCTTTAGATTGAATCACAAGATAAAATAATAATAATAATAAAAATAATAATAAAAATAACGGCAACAAACAATAAACAAAACAAATGAAACAAACATGAATAAATAGACAACAAAGAAAAAGGAGAGAGGGGTTGAGTCGGTGACGACACCACCGTATTACCTAATATCTCCACCGTCTCACCTTTTGAACCACGCCACTTAATGTCCCACCGTATCACCTGATATCACCACTATTTTACGTTCCCATACAATGCATACACATGCACTTTCATTTCTTCACGTAATACACACGCATGCCATTCTCATACGTAACACATATCCCCCCATACTCCCATATGTACACATGTAACAATATAAAGAAAACAACAATAGTACGTGAAGCTCATTCGCATATAGACTAAACACCGAAGTAAAACCATGCATAGACGTCCAAACCCTCCCCCATCTCATTTATGCATACAACATTCACCGTCATGCCCCATCCTTTCTTAATATATATATGCATCAAATAAAACAACCAAACACATAAATGCAACCTTGCGTTCATACGGCCAACCCATTTAACACTAAACACTCCCCATCACCCTGCACAGACCGCCCCTAGCATCAGTGCATACCTTGCACTGACCTCCCCTCCCCATCCAACCCAGCCTTGCACTGACCGCCCTAGCGTCGGTGCATATCTTGCACCGACCTCACCTCCCCATCCTGCGCCAGCCTTCACCCAACATGCACCGACTGCTTTTTTACCCTCGCCACCGACTCAATCTCTTTCAACTATCCGCATTACCGAATCACCATTCATAAGGCCATGTTAATCCCTTCATTACCCTCCCCTTTATATGTATAAGAAAAAAACAAACATAAGCAAAACAAAACACGAGACATACTCCATGCCGCATATGCACTCACGTTAACCAAATAAAACAATGCTTAAGACACCCTCCACATTAATGCACAAACCACACCTATTAACACTAAACTCCCTCCACTTTAAACAACACCCACTAATACTAATCAATATACAACCACATACATAACACATATCCCCCCATCTTATACATATATCTACGTATAAAGAAAAGGATAATAAAACAAATAACACACTCTCACTAAAAATGGGGAAATAAACAATAACACAAATAACACACTCTCACTAAAAAAATGGAGAAATAAAGATGGTTAAAATAAAACAAATAAACAATAAAAAGGGATATAAAGAGAGTCAAAGTGAGTAATAGGAGAAGACACAATAAACAAATAATGGCCAAACAAAGAAGAAAATAAATAAATAATAATAAATAAGTAAAGAAAATAAAATGGTAACTGAATAAAAAATGATAAATAAATAGTAATCAAACAAAGGGAAATAAAAAAATAAATAAAATATATGAATGCAATGTGAAAATAAACAAATAAATAATGCAAAGGGGAATAATAGAAATGAAATCAGAACAAAGAATAAAAAGAAGAGGCACATTCATGCATCTAAAATAATAGCAAGAGTAAATCAGGAATAATGAACATGACTGTGCCCGCTCCGGGGCTCTCACCTCCTCTAGATCCGAGTATGGGGAATATTAATGATGCCCGACAAGTCGTGCCTGAACTTCGGCATTCATCCCATTATGGTCATAGCATAACTTCGCTCTGGGCCAATAATCCACTGGCTTCAGTTCGTTTCGATCGGGTTTCAACCGCATTCCCTCGTTTCTTGAACAGCAAATTTTTCCGTATCCCGGCATACATTGTCCCGACATGACATGAGTCTGCCCAAACGCGGTCATGCTCGGCCCACCTCGTGGGCCCATATGTGTGTACCGTAATGCCATGCGTAGTCTCAAAATAAGAAGGCCTCGATAACTCTCGAAGCTAGAGAGACGTTGCCGAAATCTCTTTTAAAATTATGAACAAATGATCAAATAAATAATAAATAATAAAACTAAATACTATTACCTTGTGCGCTTCCATGGGCCGCTTCTTCAGTATATCAAATGGTGATTAGCAAAAAGTCAGGTTATGTCCAGTCGGAGGCTTTCACTATGCGTGATGATGGTCTTCAGACCTAAGTTCTCCGCCTCGTACTGAGAGTTGGCTTAATGAATAAATACTGCCATATTATGTGCTTGCATGTAACCACATCTTTCATATACTTTATGGGCCCCATGATCTTTCTATTTTGGCGATTAATCAAGGGTTGTCCCTCTCTCGGAGAGACGTAATTAATGTCGTATCCTTTACGTTACGACGGGTTTTGAGTCCCGGCACGAACCTCATAATCGATTGACCAAGTCAGATCGAGCGCACGATACTTTGTCACCTATGTGACTGGCACACCTAACGAATTTTAATAGAAATCATTACACCAGAAACTTAGGATGTTTTCTTCCCCTATATACATGAGTTACCTACCATTGTTGTCACGCCCCGATCCGATAGCAGCGGAACGTATTGGTCGGAACGTGGCAGCGATACAGTCGTGAATAATCAGAGCAACTCATAAGACACAACTTCACGGCTAGACGATAATGACGAAAATATAATTCTTATTAATATCAATGGTCAAACTTACAATTCTTGACTCACTTACATATTTAAATGAAAAGACTCATCACTCTTAATAAAAAAGAAAAGACTCAATTATAGGACAAGACTCAAGAAGATAAAAGACACCAACACGATTCTCCATTACACTCATCACTCTTGCCCTTCCCCATCTGATGGACTATCTTTAATATTGGTACCTGAAAAATGTTAAAGATAGGTTGGTGAGCGAAACGCTCAATAGGAATTACATCTCTCATCAAGCAGGATATAAGTGATTAGCCAATTAACATGTTCATGAAGATGCAAGGCATGGAACTAGAAAATTATGACGATCAATCTAACAGGAAAGATGAATACTAAAGTCAAAGGCAGTTACGAGATCAAGAGAAATAGGGATGAATTCTCATGCGGAGTCAAGGACAAGCTATCAGAATATAACAAGGATAGATACGCGGACGAACATAACTTCGGAATTGGCCAGAATATAACAGAGTTTCAATAAATATAGGTAGAATTAAATAATCTAACAGAATATCTAAATTATCAGAATAACCGAACAACAAAATATCAGAATAACAGAACTTCTAGAATTAACAGAATTTGCAGAATGACAGATATAACAGAATTAACAGAGTTTGCAGAATAACAGAATATGATAGATGTACAGAGTTTGGTGCAATGCCACACCCAGAATTTACCATGGTTTACAGAATTGGACTTCCGTCCTATCTGGCACTGAAAAGTCGCGGACCCAGAGCACTTAATATTTTAGAATTAGATTTGGCCAAATACAGAGTCAAAGGGTTATGTTCTCGAATTGATGACAAGAAGATTCCAAAAGGAGTAGAGTGTGAAGACTAACGGAAAAATCAAAGTAACACGGATCAGATCCAGGATTTTTAAGGTACAACCAGCTCGGCTGCCTTGAGGGAATCCAAGGCTAGCGGAGACTTACGGAGGTCCCAATGACTAACTTGCCAGTCCGAAGGAACGGAATATCCAACGGAGGACTCGTATGTCACCGAGAGTTGAGGTGTATAATGTGAACCAATCACGAAAAAGGGACTCCATCTACGGACATGAGATGAGAGTGTCAAAAGACCTGAGGTATGGGTCAAAACCGGAAGAAAACGGTGAGAATATGAATGCGTTAAGTATAGAATTCACGTCAATCCAATTCTATAATTAACCATAATTAAATAAAACTCATATTAATTAACGCCCATGTGTGACGTCATTTATTAATTAGCGTCTACATAGAGAGACGTTAATTTTATGATTTTTAACTTAATTTATTTAACAAGAATTTACGTCAATATCTATTTAATTGAATAACTTTAAAAATATGTATTCAAAGAGACATTAATTTATATAAAATAATTTAGAGAAATAGAATATATGATAATTAGGATAAAAATTCAAGGATTCTAAAAATATATTTTTTATAATTTTCTGTTGCATAGTCTAGTAGATATGGATTTTTCCAAGACATAATTACAAGTTATATGTATATATATATATTATATATATATGTATATACAATAATCTGACGCCCTTGCATTGTGTCGTCAAAAAATATTTTGACGACATTTATATGGTCGTCATTTCAATAAACATGTCAAACTTCAATATATACTTAATTGATTTACATCAAAAACATATATTCAAAGACATATTTATTTATATAAAATAATTTAGAAAAATAGAATATATGATAATTAGGATAAAAATTCAAAGATTCCAGAAATATACTTTTTATAATTTTATATTACATAGTTTAATAGATGTGAATTTTTAAAGCTATAATTACAAGATATATATAGATATATATATATATATATAATTTGACGACTTGTGTTATGTCGTCAAAAGGATTTGACGACATTACACATGTCGTCATTTCATAAATTCTCAAATTGTGTCACTTCTTTATTCCTCTCGTTTCCCGATGTAACCACGTCGTAATCGAGCCTATGATATATCGAAATGACGGGCTCGAAAAATTCTACCTAATCATACGTTCAAAATAATTTTTCGTTGAGAGACGGGAGATCTTATGATAGGGGACATGAAAAATGGTGCAACCACTTTCACTACCTCAGTCTCCACCCCAATAGTACACCCATAAATTTTCATGGCGAAAGGATACTTATATACCTATAAACAACTATAAATGCGAAAAACTCATAACCATTATATATGCAATTGACGACTGTCGCTCATCATTTTTTTTGAATTTAATTAAATGACGACCTTTCGGCTGTCACCTTTTACTATTATAACGCCCTTAACGGTGGCGTCAATTTCATAATACACGACACATACCAAGTCGTCATTTTCCATGAGAATGGACGACTGTTTTGATGGGCATCAAAAGTAAATAGCGCCCTGGAAAGAAGAGTTATTTACTGTAAAAATTCAGAATGATAATGTACGATATAAATGCATGATATAAGATGATTTTATCTATCATGTTGGCCTTAAATCATGATTTAACTTTGTTTGGGCTACGAAACTTGAGAAAACCTACGAAAAACTAGAGATTTTGAACTCGAACACGAGATATGCGAATGTTGTTTATGATCATAAGAGCATGCAATATATTTGTTAATTGAGTTTAGCCGTCAGAGAGAACACCTACCTGTTGGGTTGCCTGGACGAGGAACGTGCAAGAGAACGATAAACCAAAGTAGCAGCCAACGAGAATAAACGTAGCTGCAACAATAACTTTGACAGAAGAGGAAATAGCAAGGAAGAAGTGGTGGCTTTTCCACAATACGGCCACGGGCAGCAGACGAAGAAGAAAGGAGAAGAAAGTCTCTCGTACTACAGCAACAACCGTAGCAACAGGAGTGCAACAGCCACCGCAAAGAAGCAGCAGCAACAACACCGCACAACACCACCGGGAAGAAGGGAAACAAATGATGTGCACAGAAACCTCCCTTCGATCTCCAGGCAGCAGCAATAGCAGGCGCAGGAAGAGGGAGACGCAGCAGCACCTGGCGATGAATAGTAGCAACCGAGGCTCTGCTTCGCCAGGGCATTTATTTATAGGATCAATAGCTTTACGAGTCCTGCTGTGGGTTAAGAATCCTATTGGAAATTAAAGTTCCAAAGGTAATCCTAAAGGTTCCGTTGTTAATCTCCTTTCCTACCAAAGCTGCCGCCGCTTTCCCTACTTTATCCTGCAAAACCCTAAGGCCTCCCATGCAGTCATCGCACGCAATGGGTTTAACGTGGACACCCATTGGCTAATGGCCCCTTGGCATAATTAAAGTCTTAAATGAGAAACCCATGGTATATGAGTTTAATGTGAAGCCTTTCATTCTCTACGGGAAGGCCCATAAATATATATATACGTTAGTTATATTCTTTGGGTTTTAGATATACACCTTTATGGGTTGGTTAGTGTAAGCCCTTATATCAGTTTGGTTTGTTTGTTAAGTTGGACTTGTTATGTGGGTTTGGCCTTGTGATAGGTTCACATGGTTTGTTTATTGGTTTAGAAAAAGGTGCTTGTGTATTTAGGTTGGGTGGTTTCGTGGGTTCCCGTCGGGACATATGGGTTTGATCTACATTGTGGGCTTTGGGTGAAAAGCCCATATATGTGTATATCACACACACACACACACACTATATATATATATATATATATATATATATATATATATATATATATATATATATATATATATATATATATATATATATATATGTTGTTTTAGAGCGAATGGTGACCTATCTTGGGGTTTAAGGCCCTTAAATATTATGTATATAAATGGGTTAGTTTTATATCACGGCTAATCTATTTTCGGCTGTTAAAATAAAATAAATTCCATGTGTTGACAGGGAGCCCAAAAGCTAATTATGTGTATAAGTTTAAATGAAGAAGCCCACTAATTGAGTTAACACGGGAGTTCATTAGTTGTTGCTTTATTCTTTAGCCCATTAACTAAACTAATGGCCTTGGTTGATATGGAACCCATTATTTGTGTTATACGTAGCCCTCTTAAGGTCCAAGGCCTTTAGGTTTCTCTATAGCTACTTATATTAGTTAAAGGTCCATTTTGAGTTTAAAGCCTTTCTGTCTTAATATTAATTGGGTTGGGTATATATATAGTTTAAGATTTTATCATTTTTATGCATATATTTATATCAAGCCCATCCTTAAACCCACTGAGCTATGAGGCCCATTCGAAGGTGTTAAAGCTTTTCATTTACTATTGGGTTGGTTTTATTGTGTAATATATATATACGAGGCTTATTCCATGTGGCCCTTAAAAGTTGAGTTAAGCTATTTCATTTTAACTTATTTCTTTGTTCTATCTATTATTCACGTATTTAATTAAATGCAGAGATGTATATATTTATTTTTGAGTTGTACATTTTTAATTTGATTCAGACCTCCTTATATATATATTTTATTATCGGATACTTTTTCTATGTAATTTTATCAGGGGTGCTACAATTGTTACCTGGCGGAGTTACAATACTCATCACATTGTGACATCTTCCAGACAGACTTGATCTGTCCTTTTGAAAATCACAATTTTATATGCCACAGGGTGGTTATGCACAATCAGTAAGGAAAAAAAATCTTGAGAGCATGAGGACTAACATCAGGGCTGGCTCCCTCTAACTGAAGTATACTAACAGACCAGACAGACTAAGATATTTCAGAAGGATAACTCAAGAAGGTCTGTAGATTCCCAACTCTCTCCTCAAGGTAGAAAACTTCTCATGATCCAAGGGCTTAGTAAAAATATCTGCAATTTGATTTGTTGCGCCTACATGAATCAGTTCAAATTTTTTCTTAGACACTTCATCTCTTATGAAGTGATGTCTAATCTCAATATGTTTGGTTCGAGAATGCAGAATAGGATTTTTTGACAGGCTTATTGCACTAGTGTTATCATAGAAAATAAGTGTGCAGCCAAGAACTACATTATAGTCTTGGAGCTGGTGTTTTATCCAAATGACCTGACTTCCACAGCTCCCTGCAGCGACGCATTCAGCCTCTATAGTAGAGAGGACAACAGAATGTTGCTTCTTGGAAGCCCAAGAAACTAAACACCCACCTAAGAATTGACAGTACCCACTTATGGTTTTCCTATCTAACTTGCAGCCTGCATAATCTGCATCAGTGTATGAAATTAAATTTAAATTGCATGATGCAGGATACCATAAACCTAAGTTGTGTGTGCCAGTAATGTATCTAAAGATTCATTTAACAGCAGCAAGGTGTGATTCCTGAGGTTTGGCCTGAAATCTAGCACACAAGCATACACTAAATTGAATGTCAGGTCTAGAGGCAGTAAGATAGAGTAGTGAGCCAATCATACGTCGGTAGATTTTTGCATCCACTTATTTCCCTGACTCATCAGCATCCAAAGATGCATTTGTACCCATTGGTGTAGCCATGTGATTCACCTTCTCCATGCCAAATCTTTTCAGAATTTCCAGTGTATACTTTTCTTGGCTAATGAAGCACCCATCTTTCATCTGTTTGATCTGTAAACCATGAAAATATTGCAATTCACCATTCAAACTCATTTCAAATTCTTTAGACATCAAATCTATGAACTCATCACATAATTCAGAACATGTAGAACCGAAAATAATATCATCAACGTATACCTGATGTAACACCCCTAAATTTTATAGAAATTTTTTTAGGATTAAATTAAATTATTGAGCATTTAAAGGCTTAATGGACTAATTAAATGAATTATGGATAATTAAGGGCCCTATATTAACCAAAGGGTTAAGCCCACTTAAAATGGGCCCAAAGACCAATTTCAAAGCCCTCTTTGCCCAAGCCCACTTCTAGAGACGTAATTAGGGTGATTAATAAATGTAAAATAGATAAATAGACCAATTAGGGGATAAATATGTCTTAGTTAATGGTTCACCAGCATGTTATTTTAAATCAACTAGAGGGGTTAGACAGGGAGACCCTCTGGCTCCGGCCCTTTTCATTATTGCAGAAGAGGCTCTCAGTAGGGGTATTACTAGGTTGTTTCTTGATGGTGAAATTCAACCATTTCATGTACCCCGTGGTTGTCCACATGTATCCCATTTACTTTATGCTGATGATACATTAATATTCAGCAATGGCAAGACAAGGAACCTTAGAAGGCTGTTGGATTTCATTAATGACTATGAGATGTCATCAGGACAGAAGGTGAACAAAGCTAAAAGCAGTTTTATGGTCTCTCAGAAAGTTTCTCATGTTGTCATTACTAGGATTGTTGACTGCATGGGTTTTCAGCCTAAAAATGATATCCAATCGTATCTTGGCGTTCCTCTTTTTGAAGGCAGAAAGAGAATATCGTACTACAAATATTTGCTAGATGCCTTATCATTTCTGTATTACAATCCATCCCAATTTATACTGCCAGTGCTTCCTGTATTCCAGCTACTATTATCAGCATGATCAACAAGTTATGTGCTAACTTTTTCTGGGCTGGTAAAGATGGAACTAGGCATCATTGGGTGGCATGGTCCAGCATCACCAATCCTTTTGAGGAAGGTGGCCTTGGAATCAAAAGTCTGCGTCACACTCAAATTTCGATGGTCGCTAAGCAAATTTGGACAATTCTCCATGGTTCCTCTCTCTGGTCACAGTATGCCAATTCAAGATATATTAAGGAGCATTTGAGTTCTAAGTGGTGTCCAGAGGGACATATTCAGGCAAGCTAGAAACCTGGTTTTATCCAAAACCTGGTGGATTCCTATGAATGGTAAAACTATTAAGGACAATTGGTGTGGTGTTATTTTGGCACCCAACAACTGCCCCATTAATGTTACACTTGATGAAGCCATGGCTAATCCTAATCACCAGGTATGGTCTTATATTCCTCCTAATGTGGCTCAATATATGGGTAATTTACAGTTACAACAGATGCCAGATATTTGTGTTTGGGATGCCAATAATGAAGGTGTATTTACCAATAAAACTGCATATAACTCAGTGAGATCTCAAAGGATTAAAAGACCTCCATTAAAGAGGATATGGGGAGAGCATTTCCCTCCTAGGGCCACTATGTTCTGTTGGCGGACTTTAAACCGAGCAGTGCCGGTGGACAGTATTATTGTAAAGGTGGGAATATGCTTACCTTCTAAATGTGTTTGCTGCAAGGACAATAACCAAGAGGAGACTTTGAATCACTTACTTTTGGAGAGTCAAATAGCCAGACCATTGTGGAATTCTTTCAGGCTACTTTTTGACTCTAGATGCAGATCTAACAGCTCTGTTACGGGTTTTTGTTGGGATATACTATGTTCAGCTGACTGCAAGTCTCCATTTGGTTTTACTGCCACCCTTGTCATGCTGCTCATTCTTTGGGAGACTTAGAAAGACCGTTGCAGTATCAAATTTGAAGACAAAAGGCGCCCAATCAGAGTTATACAGCAGCATATTTGTAGGCAGACTGAGTTTTCCTTGCAACAAGTGATCTTCAGCAAGGCTCCCTCAGATAGTGAGAGACTCATCCTAGATCAATATAAATTCACCTTCAGGCTGAATGTGAAACCCCCAATGTTAATTAAATGGTCATGTCCTAGTCATGGTTATGCTTTGAATGTTGATGGGGCTGCTAAAGGGAACCCTAGGCAGGCAGGTGGAGGTGGTTGCATCAGAGGAAATCATGGTGAATTTGTCTTTGGATTCTCTTATTACTATGGAGTGGCTACCAATATGGTGGCAGAGGCGAGAGCCTTACTTGACGGGCTGAGAGTCCTAGTTAAATGTGGTCTCCCAATTATTGTGATATATTCTGACTCCAAAGTTTTAGTTACTTTGTTAGAGTCGAACAACAAACCACCTTGGAGGATACGAAAATGGTGGGATGAGATTAGGCATACCATCATTAATAATAACTTGTCTCTTCAGCATATATATAGAGAGGGGAACTCTGTTGCTGATGCTTTGGCATCCCAAGCGTGTTCTACCAGGATTAACAAGGACTATAGGAGTTGGCATGACCTCCCTCGTAGAGTGCGTGGTCTTGCCACTATAGATGCTGCTGGCCTTCCTAGCTGGAGGGGGTAAAATGAACAAAGCCCAGACATTGAATGCTCTGACTTCATAATGTATTAACTTCAACAGCAATAGGGCGTGTAGTGCATGGATTCACAGTGTACAGACTTAAGCAGGAACAGGGCATGCAGTGCATCGATTCACAATGTACAGACTTTATAATGTACAGACTTTACAGTGTACAGAACTTAGCAGTGAAAGGGAGTTTCTCAATGTACAAACTTTAGAAGCGAATGGGCATGCAGTGGATAGACTTCACAAAGCCTAGACATTGAATGTACATACTTCAGCAGCTATTCTCTAAATGTACAGACTTCTCAAATTACAATGTACAGACTTCACGATGGGCATGCAGTGGATAGACTTTACATAGCCTAGACATTGAATGTACAGGCTTCAGCAGCTATTTTCAAAATGTACAGACTTCTCAAATTACAATGTACAGACGTCACGATGTACAGACTTTACAGTGTACAGACTTCAGTAGCGAAAGGGAGTGTTTCTCAATGTACAGATTTCAGAAGTGAATGGGCATGCAGTGGATAGACTTCACAAAAGCCTAGACATTGAATGTACAGACTTCATCAGCTATTCTCAAAATGTACAGACCTCTCAAATTACAATGTATAGACTTCACGATGGGAATGCAATAGATAGTCTTCACAAAGCCTAGTCATTGAATGTACAGACTTCAGCAGCAATTCTCAAAATGTACAGACTTCTCAAATTACAAATGTACAGACTTCACGATGTATAGAGTCCACAATGTATAGACTTCAGCAGCAACAGGGAATGCAACACATGGATTCACAATGTTCAGACTTCACAACGTACAGACTTTACAATGTTCAGACTTCAGTAGCGAAGGGGGTTGCTTCACAATGTACATACTTCAGAAGTGAATGGGCGTGCAGTGGTTGGACTTCACAACGTACAGAATTCACAAAGTCTAGACATTGAAGGTATAGACTTCAGCAGCAATTCACACAATGTACAGACTTCTCAAAGAGACTTTAATAGTGAATGGGTTTTTCTTCACAACGAACAGACTTTACAAAGTCTAGACATTGAAGGTACAGACATCAGCAGCAATTCTCACACAGACTTCACAAAGTCTAGATATTGAAGGTATAGACTTCAACAGCAGACTTCTCAAAGAGACTTTAACAGCGATTGAGCGTGCTTCACAATGTACAGACACTGAAAGCGTGGATCTATAGAGGACTGTACAGATGTCTTTACATTTCAAATTCCCTTGTATTTTTAGAGGCTTGGCCTCTTTTGTTTTTGTTCATATTAGAAAAATCAATAAAATAAAGCATCAAGTGGTGATTTGGTGGAGTGAGAACATTCCCTTCCTCTGGAATGGGGGTGCACTCTCCCTTCTTCCTGCTTGATGACTTGGCTTTATATAAAAAAAAATTAGGGCATAAATAGGAGATGAATAAGAAAATCCAAAAATTTTACAAAATACGCCAGAACGTGGTTTATCATGTGACCGCGATCTCAGAGTAGCTGTCCAGGGAAGACCGCTACTATGTTTCGAAAACGTGATTTGTAGAAACGTGGAAAAGGGGCATTTTTAACATTCCAATCCCCATGGATCGATGCGATCTGGCATGGCAACCTAGTCTAGAACTCTTGGGGATCGATCCTACACCAAATTAGGACTCCTAAGTCGATCTAATCTAGCCACCCTAGGCCAAACCCTATAAATAGGCCTGAACTTCGACCTGCGCGAACCCTAGTTTTAGAGTGCGTATTTGAAAGGTAAGGAAACGTCTTCCCATGTTCATCCTTTAGAAGATTTTGTTCATTTTAGTTTTGTCTAATTCCCCTCCAAACCCCCTGCCAGGATATCAGGTCCTTGAGAAGTTAGAAGCCCCAAAAATCGCTGGTTCTATGCAGACCACATAGGAACGAGTGAGTTTCTCTGAGAAAGATCAGAGATTTAAGAACCCTAACCGAGGTAATTTCAAGTTTGGTCTTTTGAATAAATTGTTCCTCTTTATGTCTTCTAACTACCCTCCAAACCTCATGCTAGGAAACCAAGAGATCAGGGAGATAGAGCCGCTGGAAGTTGTAGGTTCCACGTAGGTCGTGCAGGAACAAGGACCTTCTTTCAGCAACAAATTCGAAGTCTAAGGAACAGATAAAAAGTAGGTTATCTCATGAAAGGCTCAAACAGTAAGTTAGGATTAAAAGCCCTCTGATTTCATGAAATTTCATGCTTCCTACACGTCGTATTTTAGGTTTTACTATGACTTCGTGTTAGGTTATTTTTGCATGCATGATCCTGCTCTTTAATAGAAAAGATGATAATATTGGCTCAATCCACGTAAATCCATGCATTTCCATAACTTGATTTTGTTTTATCATGTCATATTCAGTTGGTTATCATGTTTTTTCCATGTATATCTGCCTAGAATGGTCCCTATACGTTGTCCTAAGCTTCTACCTACTACAGGCAGAAGGTGGTCTGTCAGACACTGCTACTGTCAAGAGGCGGTTCCCGATCGACCGCTATTTCCAAGAGGCGGTTCTCACTAGACCACTTTCTATTTTCTGTTAACCCTAAACAGAATGCAGATCAACCCTAATAATTATATGCTAAGTCTAAGTAATTAGCTCCCATTCCTAGTTATGTCCTTATATTTATGATTTTGGTTATATCATGCATCAATCATGCTAGATTTCTTACCCTACATGTTTTATAAACTTATTTTAATTTTATGTTAATTTCATGCAAAATCATATAGTCTTGTATTAAAGTTATTTTCATATGGTTTACGAAACTTGTTACATCGATGATTTGATAGATATTTTTACTTGTATTATTCTCATCCTAGTCTTTCTTAGGTACATAGTATGTATTCCGGTACATTGCTATTAGTTACACACACACTTGATAGGCACACTCTCTTAGACTTGTGATCCTCTCCATTGGATATTCCTTCTGCCGGACTAGGTGATCATGTTTCAAGGTCTCCGTAAGTCTCCGCGAGCCTGGGATTCCCACTAAGATGCCGAGCTGGTTATACCTTAAAAGCCCAATGGTTTAGAAAGCACTCATGTTACCGGTGTTTTTCTGCAACCTGGTCAGATAGCGATTCTCAGGTGACCGCTACCTCTAAGTAGCGGTACTAGCGCGACGGTCTTCTACCAGATCGATCGTGCGTTGACCTGTTCTTCTTCATGGGTCGACTCTACATGATAGCGGTCTTGATCTGACCACTACTTTCAAGAAACGGTCTTCACATGACCGCGTTTTCCCATATTGTGTCTAAGCCAGGGTTTGACCAAAAGGGTTGACTCTACTCTATTCCTAGCTGGTCTATTGATTCTCTGGAACCCAAACCTTATACATTAAGTTCTTAATGAGCTATGGAAATTAATGAATGTACCGTTATGCTGTCGGATTACTTCCGTTGCATGACCTTGTTATTAATTCAACCTTGAACTCTCATGAATAAGTTTTGGTACGTTCTGACCTTGATATTGTTGTCATGAACTATTGTTTGAACTTTACATTATTTGCTTACATTTATATTTCTCATGAAAGTAGCTTGATTTATAACGTGAAGATGCAAGAGCGATCACGGACAGTGTCCAAGGGCTCGACGCTAGCCCCCTCGGCAGATAGCTGGAAACATACTGTAAACCATGGGATATGATGAACACTGGTGTCACATTACGCCGGGAGTACCTTTTTTATAAATAGGTGAAAACTACGAGGCTCATTATCAAATTATACATTCTTGTTACATGACTTTCTAGTGCATATCCTTTATGGTTATGAAAAGTACATTCTCGTTACATTCTAGTACATTCTCGTTAATGAAATGCCACATTATATTCTTACTTGATTATGCTCGCATTCTACATGAACACTCATATCTCTATTCTTTATATCTTGCTACTTATCTTACTTTGGTTTTATCGCATGTTTCATCATATTTCCTTTATTTTACCTTCTACAGCTAAAATACTAATTACTTAAATATTGCCTTCATGTTGATACGAAGATACCTACTGGGCAAATGTGCTCATTCCCTACTTTTTCAATCTTTTTTAGGAAATTCTAGCTGGTCGGATTCGACCTACTCCAATGACGGATCCGAGAGTGATTGGTGGTTCGAGAGAAGCCATAGCTAGTCTAGTCAAGAGTCTTGTTATAACTTTAGTTCCTTCACTGTAATAGGCGGTGAAGTTGGTCATGTTATGTAATTTTCTCTTTATTGAGTCTAGAGTTAAAGGAGTCAAGACAAGATTCAGATTGTAAACCTTTGATTATTATTCAATAAAGATTGATTTTGAGTACATTATCTTGTGTTCACTCTTCTTATATGTGAATGTTAGCGCTTTGATTATCTTGCTAACTTGAGGCTTACCATGCCGGTTGTTCACATTCCCGACTTTGTTTCCGCTGCATATCTTAGGGCATGACACCTAAACTATGATGAGTTGTTGATTCAGAGTTTTGGTGAAAAGATTTTGGTCGACCTTACCTCTATTGTACCCTTTACTGCGTAGGAAATCTATCAATCGATCATACCAAGCTCGGGGAGCTTGCTTCAGTCGACCTACTCAAAATTTAGTCAATAGAGGTTGCTCAGCAGGCTGAACTGATGCGACGAAGATGAGTAGTGTGGAGGAAGAGTTGATAGAAGAAATGCAAAATTAGTCGACAGAAGAAAAGTTAGTCGACTCAAGTCGATTGAGGTTGTTCAATCCGACTGTATTAATGCTCGTATGCTGTAGCTCATATGAGGATACATTGAGTCGACCTATCAAGCCAACTAGGTCTACTCACATCGTCTAGAGCTAACTGCATCAAGTCGACAGAACATGCCAACACCAAGTCAACAGACATTGAAGATCCAGTCGACTGAACTATTAATTCAGTCGACTGACTTGAGCTCAGCCATACAGACATGTGAGCCTTTTAAGCTGTCACGTGGATTCTTTCTACAATGATTGGCACACGCTCTGAGGTCATGTGCCACGATTTCTGGAAAGGTCCTTAGATAGAATATTCTAGTTTTACCATGGACCAATCAAAAAATAGCTTGGAAATGGAATATTATCCATTATCTTTCTGCTATAAATACAATCATTTGCCTTGGAGAAGAAGAAGATGCCTAAGAAGCAAAGAGCCGCCCTGAGCAATTCAGAAGAGCATCTGAGAAGGAAGAAAATCTGAGAGAAGCTGCTGGAAGATGGAGTGAGAAGCAGTGAGATGCCCTGAGCTTTTCATAGAACATCTTAGAGACGAGAGATTAGAGAGTGGGATTCAAAGGGGAAAAAAGAATAGCAGGAAGTCGTATCTGAGAAGAAGAGAGAAAGGTGAAACAAAAAGAGAGCAACAACAGTTAGAAAGAAGGATAGTGTGTGAGCATTCAAGGGAGAGGTCTTCGCGACCCAGCGTGAGGGGATTTCAGATCCGATTGAGGATTCTGTGGCTGTTTATCAAAAAGGCTCCAATATCTTTCTTTGGATCAACATTATGCTTCTTCGTTTTGGCTTTTTATTTTCTACTTGCTTTTACTTCAGATTCATCAAAGTATGTGTGTTTTTCTGATACCCTATTTTAGGATCGATTTTGGTAGCAAGATGTAAGTTAGCGGTGTCAGGAGAGTGTTCCTCTGTTCAAGCTGTAAATAGCGGTTGTCTACGGATTGAATCCGCGTGTGTGGGGGGGGGGGGGGGGGTTCATCCCCAGAAGTTGTGTATCAGCGATAGTGTGGGCACTTGTCCCCGTGGCTATTGCTACGATTGCAGCGTAGTCAGCCTCACCTAGTTTGGTGAGGGGTGGAGGTAGGGAGCGCGGTGTGGTCCTGAACCACCTTAAAAATCACTGTACCGTTGTGTGATTGTCGGTGCATTTGTTCCATCTTTTCTATCCCCATTCATAGGTTCAACATCATGCACATTAAACTGTTTTCCCTGCTACATGCATTAAGTCTGCTCACACACACCCTCCAGGTGTTCGATAAGATCTCTACTCAGTGGGGCAGCACATATTTCTGTCTACTGGGTTTTCAGTTAGCTTCATTTAGCCAGTCAGCTCTTAACCATGGTCTTTTTTCCACCTAGTGGATTTAAGTCTTGCTCCATTGATTTGAAGTGTTATTGCTAAATCTGTTGTGTGTTGAAACAAGTGTTTCATTTAGTTAAATCTTTTAAAGGGGCATAATCAATTAACCACCCCTCTTGATTACGGTTGCACCAAGGGACCCAATAGGAAGCTCTCTATCGACGATCTACTATCAAATTTACTCTCTTTACTTGATTCGAACTTGTGCTTTTGTAGTGTGTGGGAGAAAAGTGTGTGCGTGTGTGTTGTTGTGCCCTACTCCAAGAGTGAGTATGCTAAGGCACGAATGTGTCTGTGTGGAAGGTGAGCCAGTACCTGATGTCTGGCGTGTGTATGGTTTGATAGGGTTTCTAGTAGTGGATACCCACGAGTTCTTGTGGAGGGGACGTAGGTTAGCACTTTGCTATACCGAATCTCTATAGAAGTTGCATTGTCTCCTTTGTGTAATTGACTCTATCTATCCTATCTCCCCTCTTTCTGACTATTGGTTGTGTGATTTGCATTGAGCTACAAAAATCTGTCAACACCTAATTCACACCCCTCTTGGTGCGTTCCATAGCTCCAAACCTTTAATTGGTATTAGAGCAAGGTTTCTAAATCAATGGTTGACCACCGTTAGAGAGATCTAAAGTAATAACTCACACTAGCAATACATTCTTGTTTTGTGAGGGACAATCCACTATTAGGCCTCCTTTTTTCAATGCTATTAAAAAAGTCGTATGACTATGTTTATGAATGCCACTGATTATGAGATGTGGAGACTTATAGAGGTTAATTGGTCCCTATGTACAAACAAAGAAACCTGAAGAATGGGAAGCTGAGGACTAAGAAAAATGATTGTTAATTTTAAAGCTATACAAGCTCTTCATTTTGCACTTGATGCTAATGAATATAATCACATTTTTATGTGTTAAATGACCAAAGAGATATGGGAGAAACTAAAAATCATGTGCAAAAATACTTCTCAAGTCAAGGAGATGAAGATAAACCTCCTTGTCCATAAATATGAACTATTCAGGACAGCGGCAAATAAGAGAATCCGTGAAATGTTCACGAGGTTTGGTGATAGTGTAAATGGGTTTAAAGTATTGGGTAAGACATACTCAAACTCTGATATTATTCATAAAATTATTTATTTTTTATCATCTTCTTGGAATGCCAAAGTCATTGCTATTGAAGAAGCTAAAAATATTACTACTCTTGATTTGGATGAATTTATGAGTTCATTGATGACTTATGAAATAAATATGAGAAGAATTCAAGAGAATGAATCAAGCAAAAAAAACAAAAGTTTGGCCTTCAAGTTTTCATTTAAAAATATATTTTAAAGACAAGATGAGATAATTGATGGTCTAGAAAAAGTAGAACAAACCCTCCTCACAAGAAAGGTAAGAAAATTACTCTTCAAGAAGATGACCCTTGATGATAAATCAAAGGTGAGCAAATGTTCTTTTTCTAAGGGAAAGATCTCAAAAAATGATGATGTTATTTGCTGCGAGTGTAAAAGTCGAGACACATAAGAGGAAAATGTCTTAACTTGAAGAAAAAATATAAGTAGGACAAGCTCAAAAAGAAGAAGGCCATGGCGGCTGCCTGAAGTGGAGAGGTAAGTTTAGGCTCAAGTGAGGAATAAGATGAAGATCACACTCGTATAGGATTGAGTTATTCTTGTTTATTCTTTTTTTTTATGACGAGGAACCTGGCGGAGTGGAAGGGTAATCCGAAGTCGGACGACTTAGGTTCGATATCGGTAGATCCCTGCTCCCAACCCTCGTTTGACCACTGCTCAACTAGTAAATCCCAGGTCACACATCCCTCGACGATTGAGTACGTGACCAAGTAAAACCCCCCTAAGATGACATTCCCATTTATTCTTGTTATCGCTGTGGAAGCCTAGATGTATTATTTTGGGTTCTAATTCATTATTATGAGAATAATTAGAATATCTCATTTTAAATGAAATGCTCAAATTATTCTTCTAGCTAGTATAGGATTAGCCTTAACCTATATTTTACTCTATTTTATTTTTTATCTATTTGTCTAATTTATTTTTTCTTATTCTAAATAGCACAAAAATATGGTTATTAAAGTAAAATGTCTCTTATTGTGTAAAACAAAATCTAAGTGCCCATGAAATTAAAATTTTGAGTTAGATGGCTCAATCTAATAACTCCAATATAAGTCAGAGTTAGAAAGTTATTCCCGCATGAAGTAAAAATATAGTTCATGAGGAGGGTAAAACCGGCTCAGTCCACGTAAGGCCCATTCCCGCCAGGCCCAACTTGGTCCAAGATTTACAACGTGCGTAATGGGCCCCGACAGTCGTAGCCCTTAGCGGACAACCCTCGGATTCACCAATACACGAAGGGTATCAACTCAAACGCAACGGCCGCCGGATGACCCTCCGGCGACCGAACGTTACCTCCCACGATGTTGGCTTCAACCCCACTAAGGGCGAGCATGCTTCATGGGCGCCGCAAGACTCGCTAGGGAACCGCCCGACTCTGGTGGAAACTCCCAACGATCACGGGGAGACGTTACCCCATGACTTATGTCATTCCCTGCTAAGGGATAGGCCTTCGCCACTAGGACAATCCCTGTAAATGGGCCCTCGATGAACATAGGGGGGACACATAGATATTCACCTAGAGACAGGCTAGACAGAGACAAAAGCACCGACCTACCACTATAGTAAGAAAGGCCTCGACTGTCCACCTCTCGAGAGTGGATCCCACAAAGGAGAACGCAGGAGACCTTCCGAGCACGCTTACCACCCAACGAGCACTCTCTAGGTGCCCACTGGATACAGCGAGAACTCCTCCGGAAGGCAGACTGCTCCTCCAGTCCCACACAGATGATCTCCAGCTCTCTCTCTCTTGCTTTCTCTTCTTTATTCTCTATTCCCCCAAGTGCTGACTTAAGCATCGGAGGGTTGTCCCCTGGGGTAATGCCCAGGGCTCCTTCTGACGTCATTTTTATCTGGTGTTTACAAGCTTCCACTGGTGCCGGATGATCTTCCCTAACAAATAAATTTAAAAAGTGTGGTACGAGGCCTAGGAACCAGTTTTCCACTTCTACAATTTTTGGCGCCGTCTGTGGGAAGATCATAAAAAAGCCATGGCACCCCGTGGGAGCTACCGCAACACCAGCCAATGGGGCCGAGGATCCCATCAGGGCCCCAATTCCCACCAGGGATCGCAAGAAGCTTCATCCTCCACCCGGCCACGAAGGGAGGTCACCGCCGATGAGCTTGCCGAAATGCGTCAATGGCTCCAAGCCCTGACGAACCTATGACAGGATATCCTAAACATGCCTACAGGACCAGTTCACGTCCCATCGGAGCAACCTCAGAATAGAGGGGCTCCGACCGTAACAGATTCACGCCAAGCGTGGGATGCTACCCATGCCTCTGCTTCTCAAGTCCGGCAACCGCACAGCTCGCCTGCATCAAGGATACGTAGCCCGATGCACTATAATCCGGAGATGGCCCAGCGGTTACAGTGCATCGACGAGATCGAGGACAAGGTTTAGTACTTGAATGACGTTCTGCTCACCGCCAAGACCCGCGGCCTGATCGACGATGATCTGGACTTCCACGCCCCCTTTTCTAGGGAGATCATGGAAGCCCCCATCCCACCAAAATTTAAACTGTAGTCTTTCACCCCCTACGATGGCACCACCGATCCAGCTGACCATATGCACAATTTCAATTCCAACCTGGTGTTTCACCGGGCTTCGGATGTTGTGAAATGCTTGACGTTCGTCACTACTCTCCGGGAGAACGTCCGGACATGGTTCGAGTCCCTGCCGGCCGGGACCATCACCTCCTTCCAACAGCTGAAGAAGTTGTTTAAGGAGAACTTCATTGGCTACCGAAAAGAAGCCAAGTCCGCGGTGAGCCTACTCGCTATCAGGCAGGGATGCGAGGAGACTCTCTAGGACTATGTCTCTAGCTTCCGGGCAGAGGCGCTCTTCATACCCCACCTCAACATCAGCATGGCCACCACCGCCCTGACGTAGGGAACTCGAGACTCCATCCTCCGACGGTCGCTCGGGGTCGAAGCCCCTACAACCCTGATAGACCTCCTCGCCTTGGCGTAGAAGCATGCAAGGTGCCAGGAGAACACGATGGCCCTAGGCCGTACGCCCTGTACAGATTGGTCTGACCATAAGAGATCCATCGACTCACCTCGGGAGGGGCGTAACAAGCTGGAGCAATGGGACCAGGAAAGTCACGACCACCTGGAGAACAAGGAAAGGGGCCAGTACCGGCACTACACGCCCCTGATGGCCCCGCCTGACCAAATCCTCATGGAGATCCACAAGGAACCTTTCCTCCAGTGGCCTCCTAGGATGAGAGGATAAGAAGCAAGAAGAAATACTGCCCTTCCACCGCGACCACGGGCATGACACGGGCGACTGAATCCAGCTCAAGGATGCCATCGAGGACCTCATCCGGCAAGGACTCCTCGATAAATTCATTGCCAAGGCTATCGAGAAGCGACAGCGTGAGTGGACCCCTCTGCCTATCGACAACTGACCCAACGGGAAGGAGATCATGATGATCTCCAAGGGGCCGGCTTCAGGCGGAGGCATCTCCAAAAGACGCCAGCAGTACGCATCCATGATCAATGCTATGAAGCAAGGAGATAGTAGCCATTAGGAAACTGCCGCCCAGGAGCACCTCAAAGATTCAATCGTCTTCTCAGACGAGGACCTGGAAGGTGTAAGCATTCCTCATTCTGACGCTTTGGTGATCTCGGCCACCATCAACCAATGTATTGTACGATGAATTTTAATGGATAATGGAAGCAGCCCCGAAGTTATTTCTTACGACTGCCTGGTACTTATGGGTGTGGATTTATCACGAATAACGTCACTACACACACCCTTGTATGGATTTTCTGGCACAATTGTCCTCCTAGAAGGACGAATCTCATTGTCAATCACGCTCACAACCTCACCAAGAGATGTGACTTTCCCAACGGACTTCACAATATTCCACGAGATGACCGGGTACAATGCCATCATAGGGTGAGGTTTCCTCGGCACTCTTCGTGGCGTCCCCTCCTCCTACCATCAAAATCTAAAGTTTCCCACTCCTCGCGGGGTGGGAGAAGTCTGAGGAGACCAGAGATGATGAGAGACAGGACACAAACATGGGACTCTAGCTCGTGGATGTCCCTAAGTGAGGGAAACGTGTGGATCTGCGTGGTTGAGGAACCGGTAATGAGTCTCGGGTACTCAACTGTTCCGTGTACTCGGATTGAGTCACGGGACAGGTTTTGCTCTCTCTCACAGCGGTGATTAAAAATTACTTTAACGAGCTAGGACCTATCACATGCAAGCAGCATCATATAGAAATATATATGAGTAATGCAAATGTCAAGTGGGGAGCGGACACGATACCTCCACGCTACTGGGCGTGGGGAAGGCGACCCTGGCCAAGACTCGTACTCCCGGTGTACAATAAATAAATAATTACAGTAGTGAATTTTTTATTGCCCACTCCACGTAGGGAGGTAAAGGGCTACAATGGCGAACCAGGAGTAGTGAACTCGGGTTGACGGGCAGCAAGCCAGAATGGCTTTCGGGCCGGAGGCGGGCTGCTGGTCCGACTCGATATTATTCCAACTCGGTTCAGGCCTGCTGGACAGCAAGCAAGCTTGTCTGCTGGGACGGCGGCTTCTGGTCACCTTCTGGCTGCGACAGTTGGATGGGACGTTGGTGGAAGGTCCCTCTTCGATCCCCAAGGTCGGCGGCGACCAAATCTAAGCCGGTGTATTTTTGCAAGATTTAACCGGCGGACTGTTCTTGCTGGCTTGACTCGGGACAGATCTACGCACCTCCGCAAAAGAATTGTTGCGCCCAGATCCGGAGGCGGATCGAGGCGAGATCGGTGCCTATGGATAGAGGACTCAAAGGGATACAACATATATTTATTTCACAGTCATCCAGCAATCGGATTAGAAATGAAAACTACTGTGGCACCATTGTTGCTTCTGGATCAGTTTACAGACTGTCAGGACAAATTGGGATCTGCCTGAGAATGAATTTTGACCGACAGGGGAATGGTAGAACTGGACCTTGGGAATTTTATGGGGGGTAGGGTAGGAAGCGAGGATCACGGATGATTTTTTTGATAATTTTTGGAGATGGCTAAGGGGGCGGGAAAAATATAATAACAAGACACTATCTCGCAGATCTGCTGATTGGCAGACTGTGAGGGGTGGAACTAAAAGACTGGGAAAAATAGCAAACAATGGCAGATTGACACGAAATTTAAAATGGGAGGAGGTAACAACAATGGGCATGATCTCTCAAAATTTTAAGATCATCAGATACACGGATTGGGAGGACCAACCTTTTGTTTGAGCTTCTGTCTTTGATCTCGGAATCCTGAATAGCACTTCAAAGAACGGGCTGTGGCGGCTCGATGGTGGCACGAACAGAGGCAGCGGCGGTGGTGGCTGGAAGTCGCCTCCAGCAGAGGTGGTAGATCTTGGAGTCACACCAATATTATGACTTCACACACTAGAAAAGGGCAGTAATCACTGCTGCAAGGGGAGAGGAGAGAGGGGTGCCCTTGGGGCTCTCTTGGATTTTCCAACAATTCTTCTCATTCATCTTCTAAAATATGAAAAATACATGGGTTTTATAGGAAATGTAAATGACCTAAACATGCCTCAGATCTACGGTTAAGGAGAGGCAATTAGGGGATGAGAATATTTAATTCCTTTTCCCTTCTCCCACGTGGTCAAAATAACATAAAAAAGGATAAATGGCAAGTGGGCATCTTGGACTTTTCTTGGTCCAACTTTGAATGGTCTTGGTCTAAGCCCGCCTTGGACTTTGAACCAGGCCCACATGGGCCTTAGAGCCTAGGTGGACTAATGGGAATGAAGGTGGGGGTCCCGCCGGGCCTACGCGGCCTTTTTGCAAAGAAACCTATTGACTTAGCCCAAGTAACCTATTGGCTTATACTTGCCATACATTTACAACCCAATTAACCCAAGGGTATAAATGCAAACAAAAGGATACAAATGTAAAAATAAAATATTGGTGCCCGGTGTTGATTCCCATCAATTCTCCCCGGGTGGGAAGAACTCGACCCTGTCGAGTAAGGGGTGCGGCTACTCATGTGGCTCCTGCGGATCTGTCGCCATACCAGGTAGCATAGAGGTACACTCCACTCCTAGTAATCATCACCTGCTCATCCTGTATATGTTCTATATGCTCACGCTGCTGTGGGAATGAGGCTAGTGGTGGACACTCAAGGGTGGGGTCACTGTCAAAGGAAGGAGACGGCTCAATGATTGACTAGGAATCACCGTTGGGTCTATTTATGTGATTAGATCTGAGACATTGTGGTAGAGCTCATCCCAAATTCTAGAAGTCTACAACATATGCGTAAGGTCCGACTTTCCTCACACTCGAAAGGGGCTGACATCACGAGCTGACATTAGACCGACTATGCGACTCCTAATATGCTAGACACATGCATGTACAGACTCTGAACAAATAAAGAAAAACACAGACTCACACAAGACCCTAAACAAACCTACTGTTAGACCGACCCATGCATATGCAATGGTGGACCAGGACATCCGAATGTGTGCCATGCATACACACGACGCAACCTAATATTGGTGGAATGGAATCCTAGACATCCTAACATGCACCATTCATACACTGATGGACCTTTGGATTTGGAAGGTTTGAGTGGGCTAGGAGAGCCGAATTCACCTTGTTCATCACCCCTATATGCATGTATCTCTTGCCAATGAACGGACACCTGACGAAGTGTAGGTGGACTGGCCCGAGTGGGAGGGGTGTGATAGGGGACTTCCCTGATAAGGTGAAATGGATAAGGTGGGTCAAAAGGTTCACTTGGGAAGGGGTCGAAAGGGTCAAAGAAAGTGTGACCCCTTGAGACGGGTTCCCTCATGACACGGTCCCATGTTTGGAATTCCTGAAGGTGTAGATGGTCACCTTCATGCATTGTGATAAGTGGGACGATAATCTCATGTAGAAAATATGGGTCCTCCCTCGGGATAAGTGTAATGAAATTAGGGTCATCAGGAATGGGGAGGAGCAAAAGGATCTCCGTGGTGACATGACCCACGGTGCACACGGAGGTAATGGACCCCAATGCCGGATGTTTGAAGCTACGACTATTGAGTTGGTCGAAGCCTGGGGCCAACATGTTCGTCAACTTCCAATGCCAGTATAATCCCTTAATAAGGTCATCCAATGTATCAACATGGTGACAAGACCAGAATGTGGTATGGAATGAGTTGATTGGCACTAATGGTAGTGTGGGGTCCACGGATGGGTAGCAAGGCGGTCTAGGGACCAAGCCTATCTTTAGCCAACTAAGTAGTGGCTCGGTGATGAATAGATTTCCTGTTAGAAGCACGGGTGGCTCTGGCTGAGGTGGCTCCGAATAATGATCGGAAGATGAGGGTGGTGGCAATGGAGCTCTCGTGGGTGGAGAAGGAATGTCCTCCCTCAGGGGAAGTGGTCCTTGGGTTGGCCCTCCTCGGTGTGAAACATCTCCCTCGGATGGGGAGAGGACGTCCTCTATGATGGGGAGAGGACCTGGGGACTCCGTCGATGGCACCGGGTTCAGACTACCGGCTACGACCTCCTTAGGCTCGGGCAGGAGTCGCGTCTACATCCTATGCATCCTATCCATCCAGTCCATGAACATTTGCAAGAGATCGTCTAAGGTGCGGTTTGGACTAGGGGCATCATGGTGAGTTAGCTCATACTCAATTGGCCTAGTCTTGGGTCTAGGCTCATCTACGTACGGGGCTCTTTGCCTCCAACTATGACCCACCTGGTTGGAGGTGACTGGGTGGGGTCGGTTGGAGGTGACTAGGCCGGGTAGGTAGACCCTTCTAAGCCTGCCCTTCATCTCATGCCGGGACTCTATAGGCCATTGCCTCTTAATTTCCCTCAAGCATTTTATGTCCCTCCATTTTTCGGTGGCTTCGTGAAAAAGCCGCTTTATGGCAAAATCAACTTCCATGGCGTCGGACATAATGTAACACTCAAAGTAGTTATCCATAGCGGCTTCCCACTTTAGGTAGTCGCTCGGGACTTTGGAGCCATAGAAGTCTGGGGCTTTGGGCCTACGGAGGTGGAAGGGTTGGGTTCCCCATCCTTGGGTGTGTCGCCACCATTCATACATTGTGGGCTTTTGGGGATCCATGGGACACGGGGGGCTATAGGATGGCCATGCCGACACTTGGTGCAAGACAAACCGACTAGACATGACACTAAAATAATAATGTAAAATTGGAATGCAGACTCGACTATAAACCTAGACTCAACTAGTATCCGGTACGTGGAGGAGGTTTGATCCGAAGATCGCACTCACACAAGTGTATACCTTCCCGATAGGCGTAACCTATCATTCCGGAGACACCTTTTGATGTACCGTATAGAGAGACGCAATGAGACACCTTAGACCGACTACCCTAGACTCAACTTGCTCTGATACCAATTTGATGCGGGACGAGACGCGAACCTAGGACTCTAGCTCGTGGATGTCCCTAAGCGAGGGAAACGCGTGGATCTGCGCGGTTGAGGAACCAGCAATGAGTCTCGGGTACTCAGCTCTTCCGTGTATTCGGATTGAGTCACGGGACAGGTTTCGCTCTCTCTCGCAGCGGTGATTAAAAATTACTTTAACAAGCTAGGACCTATCACATGCAAGTAGCGGCATATAGAAATATATACGAGTAAAGTAAATGTCAAGTGGGGAGCGGACACGATACCTCCACGCTACCGGGCATGGGGAAGGTGACCCCGGCCAAGACTCGTACTCCCGGTGTACAGTAAATAAATAATTATAGCAGTGAATTTTTATTGCCCACTCCACGCAGGGAGGTAAAGGGCTACAATGGTGATCCGGGAGTAGTGAACTCGGGTTGACGGGCAGCAAGCTGGAAGGGCTTTAAGGCCGGATGCGGGCTGCTGGTCCGACTCGATGCTGTTCTAACTCGATTCAGGCCTATTGGACAGCAAGCAAGCTCATCTACTGGGACGGCGGCTTCCAGTCACCTTTTGGCCGCAATAGTTGGTTGGGATATTGGCGGAAGGTCCATCTTCAATCCCCGAGGTCGGCGGCGACCGAATCTGAGCCGGTGTATTTTTGCAAGATTTAACCGGCAGACTGTTCTTGCTGGCCTGACTCGGGACAAATCTGCGCACCTCCACGAAAACAATTGTTGCGCCCAGATCCGGAGGCGGATTGAGGCGATATTAGCGCCGATAGACAGAGGACTCAAAGGGATACAACATATATTTATTTCACAACCATCCAGCAATCGGATTAGAAATGAACACTACTGTGGCACCGTTGTTGCTTCTGGATCAGTTTACAGACAGTGAGGACAGATTGGGATGTACTTGAGAATGAATTTTGACCGACAGTGGAATGATAGAACTAGACCTTGGGAATTTTATTGTTGGTAGGGTAAGAAGTGAGAATTACGGATGAATTTTTTTGTAATTTTTGGAGATGGCTAAGGCGGCAGGAAAAATATTATAACAAGACACTATCGCGCAGATCTGCTGATTGGCAGACTGTCAGGGGTGGAACTTAAAGACTGGAAAAGATAGCAAATGGTGGCGGATTGACACGAAATTTAAAATGGGAGGAGGTAACAACAATGGGGATGATCTCTCAAAATTTCAAGATCATCGGATACACGGATTGGGAGGACCAACCTTTTCTTTGAGCTTCTATCTTGGATCTCGGAATCCTGGATAGCACTTCAAAGAACGGGCTGTGGCGGCTCGACGGTGGCACGAACGTTGGTGGCGGCGGCGGTGGTTGGAAGTCGCATCCAGCAGAGGTGGTAGATCTTGGAGTCACACCAAGATTAGGGCTTCACACCCTAGAAACAGGCAGCAATCACTACTGCAAGGGGAGAGGAGAGAGGGGCGCCCTTGGGGCTCTCTTGGATTTTCCAACAATTCTTCTCATTCATCTTCTAAAATATGGAAAATACATGGGTTTTGTTGGAAATGTTGTTGGGGAGCTGGGCCCGGATTCAGAGGGGGGGGGGGTGAATGAATCCCGTTAAAAATTGCTCAAAAAAAACTTTCGATATAAGATCAAGTACAATAGGCTGGCTCTGTTTAAACAATAGTTCTAATGAAGCACACTCTCAAATACCAACCAGACAACAACTGTCTTAAACTTTACTAAGCACATGGAGATAGCTCAAGCCAAGCATATATCGAAAAGCTAGCGCTCAATAGAACAAACGATTGAAGGAGGCAGGAGATAAGGATGATCACACCAAGCAAGCCGCAGCACAGGATATTTTTAGGTAGTTCGGCCAGACCCACAATCTGCCTACATCCACCCCTCACTCCAAACAGGGGTAAGGCATCCCTTGCAAATGCAAGAACAAGCAGACTCAGTCTACAAACATACGCTGCCTAACAACTTGACAAACCGAGGGAGACAAATCCCTCAAACCAAGCTCTGCAACCTACAGAAGCTTGGCACCTGGACTCGCTACCCACAAGACCAGAATCGGAGACGAATCTCCATTCCTCCAAACCGGAGTGGAGTCGCTAGTGACACCCCGTCACTACTAAACTAGAGGTCACGGACCTCTCTTCCTCCACACCAGTGGGAACTCACAAGTGACACCCAGCCACTTGCAGACCGGAGAACAATTCTCCCTTCTCCTGAGTTCACAGGAGGAACCCCGATCCCAAACAAGGGAAGCGGAAAGCACTGAGGATATGAAAAGAACAAACGAAAACAAACAAGAGAAACAAAAATAGATACAGCTCCGAGGAGCACAATGACTGTGGATTTTATCCACGAATCAATTCATAAGCAGATCTTCAGGATACACTAGCTGAACACTCTTTCTCCTTCTCATGATTTTCTTCTCTCTCACTCTGGCTCTCAGCTTCTTCTTCACTCACTGACTGCCTCTCTTCTTATTATTATTATTATTCTTATTCTTCTTCTTGACATACCTTAACTCATTTCTTTGATGAGTGAGATGTGTTTCTCAGTGACCAAGGACATTACTCTGACAAGGTTTACCCTTAGATATTTTCAGATTCACATATGTTTACAAGCAAAACATACTTCGAGCATCTCAGCCAAGAAAAGTTATGAGTACAAAGTTTTCAGATTTCAGAAGAGTCTAAAAGACACAACATGAAGAAGAAATTGGTTAAAGTTTATTAAGACTAACTTAGATATTTTTAAGAAAAATTCATATGCAAACACAAGAAATACATAAAACTTCAACCGGCTGAAAACTTCAGACATTCATAGTCCTATATAATAGAAGATTCCTCTTTAAGTTGTTTTCAGATTTATGATCATGATATGCACAGAGAAATCTTTCTAAATTTTCAAGGAAGGCCGAAACATTTTAAGGAGCAGCCAATTGAACAGATACCAATGGATAGAATGAGTGATAATGGCTTATAACAGTTGAACCAGAAAGCTGAGATGTGTTGCATTTCACATTCATCACAGGGTTTTAAGTAATATAGCAGTTCAAACTGAAGATGGGAATTTCAGTCGACAGAAGTGAGCTAGATAGACAGTTATGTGATGCATGGGTCAGATGCAATTTCAAGAATATGAGTAATGCTCCCCCTAAATGCATGCATGAGCTAGCAATCAAGGTATGTAAACAAGGTCACATGAATGTGTCATATGCATGACTAGACTGTTATGGTTGAGGAGTTTTATCAGCAAAATACAGAACATTTATCAATTAATGTCGACTCAAGGTATCGACACTTTTAACCAATTAATGATCACAATATTTCCTTGGTATGCAACTCCCCCTGACGCCATGCACTATATGACTGAAATCTAAGAACAATGGATGCAAATGAAATTCATGTATGGATTTTTTATGAGTTATGCTTATGAATGTCTAAACTGCTCTATATGAAATTTGAGGATTATGCATGTCAATGCAATGCAGATGCAGTCCAATATGCATCTTAAGCTGACAATATGCTACTTATATGCAACTGTGAATACATGTGTATGTCAAGTGTGCAGGTGAACATTTTAAGCAGGAGATGTCGTGCAAGCAATAATTTCATTCAATTCAGATTTTCAGTTTTATGATGTGTGATTCATTTTTAGTCAGTTTCAATCAATTCAAATTTCAGTAAGCAAGCATCAATTTCAGTTAAGTTGTTGCACAAGTAACACATCATATTCATTGAGAAATTTTAATGCCAAGCTTGGATGCAAATGAGAAACTATATGCATGAAATTTTGATTAACAAATCAAACATGATATGTAATAATCTACACAAGGTTATCAAAAGCTAAAGGTCTACCAGCAGAGGTGGGGTTTTACCAAACTTTGGATGCCTTAGTTTATTTGACCCCCTTTTTATTCTTCATCCCCATACCTGCAAAACACAGATCTTTTTTTGTGTTTTTAGGTACCCAAGACATCTTGGGTCATACATGGTTAGTAACACCTCTGATAGGTGCTTTCCACACTCTTTGAGCATGTAAGTCATCAGATTTCATTACATTACAATCACTCATGGAGTGCCCAAAGGCTCCACAATAATGACATGAAGTAGCAGATCTTGAGTTCTTTTTATGCACATTATCATAAACATGGAATCCTTGTGCATTGACGTGAAAATTTCTATTATTTGTATGAACAAACTATTTTCCATGGCCTGCCACCCAGTAGTCAGAGGCTCGGTGGCCAGGTTTTCCACATTCAAAGTATGCAGGAATCCTTTTAAATGCAAATGTATTCCTACCAAATTCATTTCTATTTGCAGGGAGATTGACAATTTAATAATTAAATTTTCTACCCTGAGCATGCCAGCATTCAATGGCCCTATGGTCTGTCTTTCAACAATTGAAACATGTAGAATATTTTCCATTTACAACAAATTTATTCCTACCAACAGTATTATGGTTTGCAGGGGATTTAACAGATTTGAAATGAACATCTTTCCCATGTTTGTGCCAACAACGATATGCAATGTGGCCTATTTTGCCATACTGAAAATAATGATTTCTCTTTTACTTAAGTACATGATTTCTATCATGTGATTTTCTAGTATGCTTTGCATTTAGATCATCTTGTCCCATCAATCTACACGCATGCATCAAATGATCAATTTTATGACAATAATGACATGACATTTTCTTTTTGTATGCATGAATGTGTGTGTTTGAGTTATGCACAACACCAACATGAATGTTTCTTTCCCTATTCTACACTTGAACATTCTTTTTCACTTTTTCAGCTTGATTCTGAAATTTGGTTTTCTGAATTTTGTTTTATTTTTGATTTCCCTGAGTTGTGGGTTGTTCAACATGAGATGTGGTGGCTTCACTTGAAGCTTTTACAAATGAAGTCATCAGTTTTTCGTAAAAGCCTTTCTTATTAGCAGTTTTGCAGCACAGCCCTTCTTTTTTGAGATTGACCTTCACTCCTAGCAACTTGTCCAGATTTTCTTGCCCATCAACAAATTTAGACAAAGCACTATTCAAATCTTGAATTTTATTTTCAAGAGATGCAATGTGTATTTTATAACTTGCAATCTCTTGATCACTGCAATTAACAACTTCATTCAATACTTTGTTAGCAGTTTTGTATTCTTCGATCTCCTTTCTAAGCTTATCAACTTTTTCAGATTCATTTGTACAGACGGTTTTCCCTTTTTCCAATGTGAGAAGCCTTTCAGACATAGCATTGTTTAATGATAAGTGTCCATTTTTTATGATATTTCATCGCATGAACACCATTTTATGTGCATATAATTAGGCAATTATGCATATTTCATAGTTAACCTCAACTACGCATTTAAATTGGAGCTTTCACATAAATTAATTATTTTAGTGATTTTATTTAATAATTTAAAGTTGAGGGCCATGAGCATTAATTCTCCATTGTATAACCATGAGCATTTGAGATTCATATGCACATTATGATAATTTTTATGGACTAAATTATAATTATGTGTGTGCAGGACACCGAAGGTAATTGTAAAAGAAGCTGGGGGCAAAACTATCACCACCCCTTTGACCAAGTCAAAAGCACATATTTTGGTTGGAGGGAAAAGAAATTTCAAAAGTTTGAAATTGAGGAAAAGAAACACATATTTTGGTTGGAGGGAGAATTGAATTCAAAGTTTGAAATAAATGAGAGACATGATTAGCCTTGGGAAAGGGGGTGCCCAAAGTCCAAGAAAGGGGGTGCCCACCTACTTTTCCTCTTTCCCATGCATCATATTCCACTTAAATCCCAGCGATCTATCTCCTTTTTATACAATCTCCACCCTCCATCTACACAACTTTCCCTATAAATAGCCCATGACAAGGAGGAGAAAGGGAGTTCTTCTTTTGGGTAATCTTTCACTGTTTCTCTCCCAACCTTAGGTCTCCGGTTTCTCTCACAAAAGTTCATTTTCTCCTCTTGCTGTCTTTACAAAAGTTCTTCATTTGTTTGTTTTCTACAACTTCTGCTTTTGTAACATCTTCTAGTTCCTTCTAGTTTTTAAGATATTTCATGTTTTTCACTATACTATCCCGTTCATCTATGAACCAGTACTTCTCTCTGTTCTTCCCCTTATTTCTCTACTTTCTAGTCATTTTATCTACTTGCTATCTCTATAAAAGATCTTTATTTGTAAGTGTTCTACAATTTCTTCTTCTACACCCTCTTCTAATTCTTTCTGGTTTGTAAGTTATTTCTCGTTTTCCAACTTGCTATCTTGTGATTGTACTGTTCATCTGAGGTGCTAGCTTCTATTATTCCTCCGTTGTGAAGTCCTTCTGCTCTTCCTTTCTATCTGTGTTCTTTATGAAAGTTCCTTCTCTCTTGTAGATCTAGATTTTATTCGTCTACCACTTCCTCTAATTCCATCACGTTTTTAAGTTATTTTTAATTATTCTCAGTTCATTTTTTTCTACACAGTTACTGTTTATCCGTGCAGACCACTTCTCTTCTTCCTCTAATTTCACCCTCTTCCTCACATTTTCTTTCTCTATGCCCTTCATCAAAGTTCTTTCTCTCTTCTCCCTCTTCAACTTCTTCTTCTTGCGAATCTCCTAATTCATCTTGGGTTCAAAGCTATTCACCCTCCAAAGGCAGCTTCAACGATGAAGGTGACTTCCTCCCGGTGTAGACGACATCTTCCGCAAGGTTGTTCATGATCCAAGGTCAAGAGAGGACGACGCCGTCGTCATCATTTCTGCTACCATCTTCACACCTTAGGCTCCTTTTATTTTTATTACTTTAGTTTCATTTTACTTCATTGTAATCTCGCCACATATTTGTTGTAAGTTTATCTTGCACTTCATGTACTCTTTCTTTTAAGTTAATAAAAAGAGTTGTTCTTTTGATCTAGTTCTTGATCTTCTACCCTCTCTACTTCCTTCTTCTTTCTCTTCTTTTCACTTCATGCAATTATTTTCTACAGCATAGGCGCATAGTCATAGGTGTTTTCAATTAAGTGTTTGGTTTGTTCATCATTTCACTATTTTCTTTAAGCAAAGCCAAATCACAAGTGTTTTCCAAAGGACTCCAAGATTTTTAACTCTAAAAATCTCTTCTTCCCTGTGGAATCGACCCTTCTCGTCACCATATTACATCTCTCTTTCATCTAGTGTGAGTTGGAATTTTCAAGATTGATACGTATGTTTTAAACGACGAACTATTGCGTGATCAATTTTTGGCGCCGTTGCCGGGAAGGAATGATGATTTTTGGTTTGAGAACTTTGTTTTGCTTGTGTTTACAAGTGTACTAATATCTCTTTCTTTTTCTTATTTCTACAGGTGAAAAAAAAAAAGAACAAGGGAACACACTTCAAGAATTGAAGCTAAAAAATAAAAAAAAAAGAAGATAGAAAAAAAAGAAACAGTTAAGAGGTAAGCTCTCCTCCCTTTCCTTAGTCTTTTTATCATTTCATTTCAAAAAAAAAAGAGAACGAGGGATTGCGCATCAAGTAAGTCTTTAAACTTATTCCTCTCATTTTGTGTCATTTCCTTAATGTTCTTGCATATTGTGGTTAGATAGGTTCACAAAAAAAAAACTCTTCACTTGAACTCGATAAAAATCTTCATTCAAAGAGTAAAAATCACACTTCCATGTTTTAGGTCATGCATCATTTAAGATATTATTTATTTTCTTCTTTTTGCTTAATTTTTGTTAATTACATTGTTGAATATTGCGGGAGGCAAGGTGAGTACTCTAACTTTTCTAATAGCATGCTCATGCACTGCCATGCTTGCATAGAACCCCTTGTTTGAACTTACTTTGTTGCATATCATTTCAAAGTATCTTAAGGGCAACACCCATAAACATGATAAGGTGGGGATTTCATCACCCTTCCTTAGCACACAAACTACAATTCCCTTGCATCTTTGCATCACCTAGACCTTAAATAAAATTCAGTAGACGTTGGCCCTAAGTTCATACTATGATTCTTGTGTTATTTGGGCTTACCCTCTTGTGAAAACTGGTGCCTAAGGTAAGACGGTCGGACGGTAAACGCCTTAAGCGGGCTAGTGATTTTTAATTAGGACCTTGTAAAAGCAAGGGGAGCCTCCCACTACCCCACCCCTTACCTGGCCGGTGAAAATATTGAGGGTAAACTCAAGTTACACTTTAGTCATTTTGTGAAACCTAATTTGTAGGTCTAGGTCACATCTAGGTCATTAGGTAATTTATGTGACAACTTATTTGTGATTGCATAAAAAATATTAAAAAAATCAAAAAAAAATTCCCATCTCTTCTCTCTTCGTCCTAGTTTGTATCAAAATTAAAAAAAATAAAAAAAAAATAAACAAACAAAAATCATCATAAAAAAATCTCTTTCATCTCTCTCTTCATCCTAGTTCATGCAATGTAGAAGATCTCAACATCCAAACATACTAGGACCCATTTAAAAAATTGAGAGAGTCTTGTATCCAGGGAATGATCTCCAATAAAATATCATGGCCGAAAATCAAGGACCTCACCACCAAAATCTAATGACCGAAAATCCTGATCCTCCAAAGTAAATGAAGGACTATTTCTTGCCCAATCAATACCAACCGTCATTCTATGTCCAAGCACCTCAGAACCAGGCGGTTCATTATGAAATCAAGTCTATTACCATCCAAATGTTGCCATCTTTTTATAAAAATCTCAATGAAGACCCTTACAAACATCTTGATGAGTTCCTTCAGATCTGCTCAACTATTAAAATGTAGAATTTCTCTTATGATGCTCTTAGACTAACTCTCTTCCCATTCTCTCTCAAGGATAAGGCCAAATATTGGTTAGGAGCCTTGGGTTGGATCATTGATACATGGGCAGAAATACAAAAATAATTTTTAAAGAAGTACTATCCTATAGGGTGAACCAACACAATGAGAAGAGCCATAATTGGATTTACCCAAAATATTGGAGAACATATACATGAGGCTTGGGATAGGTTGAAAGATCTATTAAGAAAATGTCCTCATCACGGCCTATCAAGATGGCAAATTGTTCAAGCATTTTATGAGGGACTAATGGAGAATTATAGACAAATGGTGGATGCATCATGTGGGGGAGCATTCATGAGTAAGAGTGAGGATGAAGCGTATGATCTGTTTGAAATGTTGAGTGAAAACTCCATCAGTCATGAATCACTTTCATCATATGAACGAATGATCGGATGAAACAAGAGGGTCGGGCTTTACGAAGTCAAGAATCAAGGGGAGTTTGAGAATATGATGGACATCAATGCCATAACCCAGAAATTGAATAAAATGGATTTGCTGGCCCAGAAGATAGAGAAGGTTGATATGGTGGCTAAGAAGCTAGACCAGTTATTGGCTATGAATAGGCTGGAGCCTTCTTCATCTTCTGCTCATCAACCTCAACAATTCTCAACTCCCAGTCAAGAAGAAACTTGTGCTTTGTGCTCTAACCTTAGCCATTCTGTGAGTGAGTGTCCCATAGCAGCCCAACTTCCCCCATTTATCCAAGAACAAATCTTTGCTGCCCAAGGTGTCTCTAAGCCCGCATACGACCCTTACTCAAACACCTACAATCTAGGCAGGAGAAATCACCCAAATTTTTCTTAGAAATACAATCAAAGCCCATCCACCCAATCTCATCCCTCACACCATTCAAATCAAAAACAATCTTTTCCAATGCCAAGTCAATCTAATCCAAATCACTCTTATTCATCTCCTTTTCTCCATCAACAATTCCAGCAACCTCTTTTCCATCAAGCTCAGGCCCCATATCATCAAGCTCAATTTTCTCAGGGCCAATTTCAGCAATTTCCTTTACATCGTTCGCATCAGCCACATTATCAGCCACCTCCTACTCAGCCAACTATTGATGACAAGTTTGAACAACTCCAACAACTTATTCTTACCCAAGCACAATCCATTTCTATGTTGGAAAACCAGATAGGGCAACTTGCTGCTAATAACATGAGAAGAGAGGTAGGCCAGCTCCCTAGCCAACCGGTGGCCAACCCTCGCAATCAACAACCTCCAGGCTTCCCTCCAAGAGCTCCGATTATTCCTCAACCCAATCAGGCCAACCAACCTCAGCTGCCCCCTCCTATAGGTCCTCAGTTCGAGAATGCCAAAGCCATCTTTAGCCTTAGGAGTGTGAAAATTCTTAATGACCCTTATCAGGTTAGGGATGTGGGTAGTAGTTCGGGCCAAGATGCCCACGAGGAGAGTGATAGTGAAGAGGAGGAGCCGGTAATTATGCAAGAAAAGAAAAGGTAAGAGGGGGGAGAAAACAAGCTGGGCAAAGGGAAATCAAAGGTTGATGAAGGATCCCGAGAGTATGTTCCAAAGGTCCCATTCCCTGATGCATTACAGCCAAAAGATCGAAAGAGGAAGCCGGTCCAACAAGAAGAACTAGTGGAATTGTTTAAACAGGTAAACATCAATATTCCACTATTAGATGCAATCAAACATGTGCCGGCGTATGCAAAATTTTTGAAAGAGCTATGTACACCAAAAAGGGAACCAAAGGTGGTAACACAAAAGGTCCGCTTGTCCGAAGATGTCAGTGCAGTTCTTATGAATCATTTGCCTAAAAAGCTGAAGGACCCCGAAGCTCCACTGATCTCTTGTGATATAGGTGGAATTACATTTGATAGAGCATTGCTGGACCTTGGAGCCAGTGTGAACTTGTTACCCACCTTTATATATGAGCAGTTTGATCTAGGGGAGTTGAAACCCATATCTATAATCCTTCAACTGGAGGATCGATCTGTAAAGACTCCAAGGGGACTATTGAAAGATGTGATTGTGAAGGTGCATGAATGTTATTTCCCGGTGGACTTTCTTATTCTGGATATGACCTCATCCCAGGAATTAAAGCACACACCTATCATTTTGGGTCGTCCGTTTCTTGCTACGGCCAAGGCCAATATAAATTGCGCCACGGGGATGATGGATATTTCTTTCGGAGGAGAGAAGGTTTCTTTAAATGTGTTCAAAGCATCTCAATATCCGGACCATGAGGAGAAATGTAGTGTCATTGATATTTTTGAAGAACTAATTGAAGAAAGTCCGGAAGTTTATGAGTAATGTCTAGAAGAAGGTAGCATGCTCCAGGATTCTCCACTTTCTAGTGCACCCTACTATAGAGTAGAGCCACTCCCTCCACTTCAAGCTGAACCTATTCTTCCATCTTTGGATCAACCGCCTAGTCTAGAATTGAAGCCTCTGTCGGATCCTTTGAAGTATGCTTATCTAGGTCCTAACCAAACTCTGCCAGTAATCATTGCGTCCAACCTCAACGCTGCTCAGGAATCCCAACTCCTATATGTCCTTCAGGAGCACAAGAGGGCGATAGGTTGGTCAGTGGCAGATTTGAAGGGTATTAGTCCGGATGTGTGTATGTATTACATTTACTTGGAGGACAATGTCAAGCCGAGCAGAGAGATGTAGTGTCGGCTGAATCCAAGTATGAAGGAGGTAGTAAAGAAAGAAGTTGTCAAATGGTTGGATGCTGGGATCATATATCCCATTTCTGATAGCAAGTGGGCAGCCTAACTCAAGTTATTCCCAAAAAGTCAGGGCTGACAGTTGTAACAATTGAGAAAGGAGAATAAGTTCCTACACGATTACCAACAGGGTGGAGAATCTACATTGATTACAGAAAATTAAATTCAATCACGAAAAAATATCATTTTCCACTCCCATTCATTGATCAGATCTTGGAGAAACTGGCTGGACAGAAGTATTATTGCTTTCTGGATGGGTATTCCGGGTATAACCAAGTTTCAATTTTCCCGGAAGATCAAGAGAAAATAACTTTCACGTGCCCCTATGGCACTTTGCTTTTAGAAGAATGCCTTTTGGGCTCTGCAACGCCCCTACCACATTCCAGCGGTGTACGATGTCTATTTTCTTTGAAATGGTGGGAGAATGCTTTGAAGTTTTTATGGATGACTTTTTAGTGTTTGGTGATTCGTTTGAAGATTGTTTGAGAAACTTAACTTGGGTATTGAAAAGGTACATTGAGTCGAATCTAGTGTTGAGCTGGGAGAAGAGCCACTTCATGGTAAGAGAAGGGATCGTTTTAGGCCATGTAGTTTCAGAGAGGGGAATAGAAGTTGACAAGGCCAGGGTAGATTTGATTTCTAATCCTCCTCCCCCTTCTTCGGTCAAACAGATCCGTTCTTGTCTTGGCCAGGATTCTACTGCAGATTCATTCAAAACTTCTCCACCATTGCTCGACCACTTACACAATTGCTTGCCAAGGACACTCCCTTTCATCTTGATGAGTCCTGTCTAGAGGCGTTTAATTCTTTGAAAGCGGCTCTCACACAAGCTCCCATTCTCCAATCTCCTGATTGGTCGCTCCCTTTTGAGATCATGTGTGATGTCTCAGACTATGCTGTAGGAGCTGTGCTAGGTCAAACCCGTGGTGCACCCTCGTTGATGCCCAAATGAACTACACCACCACGGAAAAGGAATTGTTAGCTGTTCTGTTTGCCCTGAAAAAGTTTTGATCATATCTATTAGGGGTGAAAGTCATTGTTTATTCCGATCACTCAGCATTAAAATTTTTGATGTCTAAGAAGGAAGCCAAACCCTGTCTCATACGGTGGATTTTGTTACTACAAGAGTTTGATTTGAAATCAGAGATAAGAAGGGGTTGGAGAATGTTGTAGCTGATCGCTTATCTAGGATTGTAATTCCCAAAAGTGCCCCTATGTCCGACTCCTTCCCCGATGAAAAAATTCTTTCCATCTCTCATACAACAACCCCTTGGTTCGCTCATATAGTCAACTACCTGGCGGTAGGACAGATCCCAGAAGGGTGGTCTAGGCAGGAGAAGGATCGATTCTTTGCAAAGGTCAAGTACTACTTTTGGGAGGACCCAGAGCTGTTTCACATGGGTCCAGATCAAATAATAAGAAGATGTGTCTCCGAGGAGGAGCAACAATCTGTTTTGAACTTCTGTCATAATCTCGCTTGTGGGGGACACTTTTCAAGAAAGAAAACCGCGGCGAAAGTGTTGCAGAGCGGATTTTATTGGCCCACATTATTCAAAGATGCTTACGAATTTTCCAAAACTTGTTTAAGGTGCCAAGCCGTGGGAAATAATTCAAAAAGAGATATGATGTCGCTCAGTCCCATTCTGGTAGTAGAGATTTTCGATGTTTGTGGAATAGACTTTATGGGACCATTTCCACCTTCATTTGGCAATGAATACATTTTGGTGGCTGTGGACTATGTTTCAAAATGGATTGAAGCTATTGCTACTAGGATAAATGATCATAAGGTTGTGATGAAGTTTGTGAAGAAACACATCTTTTCTAGATTTGGTTGTCTTAGAGCTATCATTAGTGATGGGGGCTCTCACTTTATTCATTTTCAATTCCGAGCTCTGCTTCGCAAATATGGCATCACTCACAAGCTCACTACCCCCTACCATCCCCAAACTAGTGGCCATGTAGAAGTGTCCAATAGGGAGATAATATCCATTTTGCATAAGACAGTTCGGCCAGATAGAAAAGACTGGTCCGAGAGACTAGATGATGCACTCTGGGCGTACAAAACTACATTTAAGACTCCCATTGGCATGTCACCTTACCGCCTCATTTTTGAAAAAGCCTGCCAGTTGCCTGTAGAGCTTGAACATAGAGCATATTGGCCCATCAAACAAGTCAACTTTGATCTCATTCAAGCCGGGGACCAAAGAGCTCTACAACTCAATGAATTGGAGGAACTAAGAAATGAAGCCTATGAAAATTCAAAAATCTATAAAGCCAAAATGAAAGCCTTCCCTGATAAGCATATTCAAAGGAAATCTTTTCAACCAAATCAGAAAGTATGGCCTTTTAACACTAGGCTATGCTTGTTCCCTAGAAAGCTCAAGTCCATATGGGATGGACCGTTTGTAGTTGTCAAAGCTTTTGACCACGGTGCTGTCAAAATTTTGATTCCTAAACATGGTCAAATTTTCACTTTCAACGGTCAAAGATTAAAATCTTATTTGGAAATTGATCAGTTGCAAAAAGAATCTATTATCCTAAGTGGTCTAAAATAAAATCTTCATGAGCTCTCATGCGTCTGGCTGAAGATCTTCTACCCTCTCTACCACCTTCTTCTATCTCTTCTTTTCACTTCATGTAATTATTTTCTATATCATAGGCGCATAGTCATAGGTGTTTTCAATTAAGTGTTTGGTTTGTTTATCATTTCACTATTTTCTTTAAGCAAAGCCAAATCACAAGTATTTTTCAAAGGACTCCAAGGTTTTTAACTCTAAAAATCTCTTCTTCCCTGTGGAATCGACCCTTCTCGTCACCATATTACGTCTCTCTTTCATCTAGTGCGAGTTGAAAATTTTAAGATTGATACGCATATTTTAAATGATGAACTTTTGCGTGATCATTTAACAATTTCAATTTTTCAATTTCTTCTTTAAGCTTATCATTTTGGACTAATTCATTTATTAGAAGTTGATCTTCTGAATTCACCTCATGCTTTCTTCCATTTTCAAATTCCTTCAATTCTTTTTGCTGTTTTTCAACATTTTTCTGCAACTCCATGTTTATAGATTTGATGGCATCAAATTTTTCAGTAAACAAATTCTTCTCTTGCTCAAGTTTCTTAAATTTTTCTTCATTTTCTCTAACATATTTTCTAAGGGAATCATTTTCAGATTTCAGCTTATTTAGTTCTGAATTAACACATTCAAGTTCCTCCAACAATTTTTCATTCTGAACTGAATTATTGATAAGGAGCTGATCATCATTGGTTGAGTTGAGTTTTCCTTCAAGTTCAGAAATCTGATCTACAAATCCTTGATTTTCATTTTTCGCAACCCAATCTGGTTTTTATACATATGGATATCAGACAAACAGGCATCATGAGATTGCTTTAGATTTGAACAATTTTCACATGGAGAACTTGAACTACCCCGATCAATTTTCTTTTTCAAGTTTTTGTATTGTTTTCTTAATTGTTCATGAGATTATAGCAAATCAGCATATGCATCTTCCCAGTCATCTAGAGAGTAATTCTGAAAGGGGTTTACCTCTTCATCGTCCTCCTCTTCATTTTGGCTACTACTTTGATTACTTCCGTTAGCCATCATGCAGTTGTCCTCATTTCTTCTGTAAGCTAGCTTCAGCTTATCCAGAATGTCCTTAGTGGACCTGCATTCATGAAACCAAGAATGTAGGGCCTTGTCAGTAGCTGCTTTCTTTAGATTGAAAACTTTCTAATTTTCTCTAAGCTTTGATCTGTGACTGTTAGTCCATTTGGACTCTTTCTTTGTTCATCTATGAGGACCGTGTGAAATTAATTTCCACAGATCGGGATTAATCAGTTTTACATAATTATGCAGACTACTAAGCCATGGATTAAAATTAGACCCATTGAAAATTGGTGGATGAGCCATGGTGATCAGTTCAAGAGTAATTCTCGCGATAGACTGAGCAAAAATAGAAATGCACCTAAAATAGGATAGCAGGATCCTCTACAGATCGTTGGATTTGAAAAACCAGAGACCTGCTCTGATACCAATTGTTGAGTAGCTAGGCCCGGATTCAGAGGGGGGGTGAATGAATCCCCATTAAAAATTGCTCAAAAAAAAAAACTTTCGATATAAGATCAAGTAAAACAGGCTGGCTCAGTTTAAGCAACAGTTCCAATGAGGCACACTCTCAAATACCAACCAGACAACAACTATCTTAAACTTTACTAAGCACACGGAGATAGCTCAAGCCAAGCATATATCGAACTGCTAGCGCTCAATAGAACAAACGATTGAAGGAGGCAGGAGACAAGGATGATCACACCAAGCAAGCCACATCACAGGATATTTTTAGGTGGTTCGGCCAGACCCACAGTCTGCCTACATCCACCCTCACTCCAAACCGGAGTAAGGCATCCCTTGCAAAAGAAAGATCAAGCAGACTCAGTCTGCAAACATATATGCTGCCTAACAGCTTGACAAACCGAGGGAGACAAATCCCTCAAACCAAGCTCTGCAACCTACAGAAGCTTGGCACCTGGACTCGCTACCCACAAGACCAGAACTGGAGATGAATCTCCCTTCCTCCAAACCGGAGGGGAGCCGCTAGTGACACCCCATCACTACCAAACCAGAGGTCACAGACCTCTCTTCCTCCACAACAGAGGGAACTCACAAGTGATACCCAGCCACTTGTAGACCAGAGAACAATTCTCCCTTCTCCTGAGTCCACAGGAGGAACCCCAATCCCAAACAAGGGAAACGGAAAGCACTGAGGATAAGAAAAGAACAAACGAAAACAAACAAGAGAAACAAAAATAGATACAGCTCCGAGGAGCACAATGACTATGGATTTTATCCACGAGTCAATTCATGAGCTGATCTTCAGGATGCATTGGCTGCACACTCTTTCTCCTTCTCATGATTTTCTTCTCTCTCACTCTGGCTCTCAACTTCTTCTTCACTTACTGACTGCCTCTCTTCTTCTTCTTCCTCTTCTTCTGCTGGCTCTCTTGCTCTTCTCTCTGGCTGCTCACCCCTCTACTTCTATTTTTTTTCACGCTACTCTCCTTTCTGGACGAAGACTCCTCCTTTTATATCCACAACAGAGACTCCGTAAAAGCTTTTTGGATAAGGGATTTCAGGTTCCTCGTCTTCTTTAGGTCCACATAGCAGAGGGAGGATGAATATCTCTAACAAGTGCTCCTCGGATCACGTGCCCAATAATGATGTACCAATGATTGCTCTCACTTGACTTCTCATGGCTAGTCACATGCCTTCGTACCAAATATGCTCTGACTTGAGACCTTCATGGGTACTGGCTACCGTGTTGGTGCACCGACCATATTGTGTGCACTAGCATATATGCATAGACCTTTAATACAAGCTAGCAAAAGAACATGGCCCTTTGTTCGCGAGGTTGCACAGACCTGGTGTTGTTGTGCCTTGAGTCTTCACGTCCACAGACTTTTGTTCTTCATGTGTACAGACTCAATATGCTGCTATGTGCACTGACTTGGGCCACTTGCAGATCTTGTGCGTTGTAACATGCACCGACCTTATTTGCCGGCGGGAGAAGGTTGCACCGACCGTGTTCCTTTGAAACTTAGCATTGCATCGACTGCTACAGTATATTGCACAGACCTTGGTTGTGCTAGGGATGGCATTGACCTTTGAAGCTTCCCATCAACCGTGCACCGGCCTCAGTTACTGTGCTGAGAAGAGATCCTTCGACCTTGGTCTTGAGTAGTGGCATGCTCAGACTTTGCCTTTAATACTGTGCTACAGGAACTCCATGAATCAAAGATGCACCGACTTTATGTTTGACCTACTACGTACATGCATCGACTTAAACATGCACAGACTTGAATGTGAACAATCCTAAAACAATAAGTTGCACCGACGCTAGTTTGCCAAGTGCAAACCTAGCACGGACCTTGCCTATTAGCACATGATGTTGGCATCGACCCTAAAACCAGAATGGGCATGAAGTGCACCGACCTGCTAGTGTGCACAAACCCTAGTAAGTGCATGAGACAGACCATGGGTGTGCATGAGACGGAGCATGAGATGCAGCCATAGACACAGAAGTGCACTGACTTAATGTGCTAAGACGCAGCATGAGACGGAGGAGTGCACTAACTTAATGGTATCCTGCACTGACCTTACATGCAATCCTGCTAAGTATTAGCACCGACTTGATTGTGCAATGTGCACAGACTTCGTAAAGCATGCACAGACTTGGATGAAGTGCTACAGGAACTAGCACCGACTTTGCTACCTACCAACCACAATGTGCATGGACCTTATTTTGAAAAGTGCAAGGAATTGCACGGACCTATATATGTATGAGCATGGAATGCACCGACCCAGTCCTTGAGACACAAAGTATCACCGACTTTAAATGTTCATGAGAACAATGAAATACATGGACTTTTCTAACACATATGAAGACTAGCATTGACCTTAACACATCCACAAACATTTCTGTAAAACCATTAACATATGCACAGATCTGGGATTGGGCAGAACATCACCTGATCTGACTGTGCATTCACCTTACCTGACAATGAGTTGACTTCCTTTTCATGACTCGACAGTCATTCTTAAACATGTTCTGACATTTTCTCATAACACATCTGGATTATATCATCAAGGATGTACATATAAACATAATGAGACATAATATTTGTCATCAAATGTAAATGACCTAAACTAGCCTTAGATCTAGGGTTAGGGAGGGGCAATTAAGGGATGAGAATATTTAATTTCTTTTCCCTTCTCCCATGTGGTCAAAACAACATAAAAAAAGGATAAAGGGCAAATGGGCATCTTGGACTTTTCTTGGTCCAACTTTGAACTGTCACGCCCCGAGCACGGAAGATACCCGGAGACGCGTGACGGGTTTATATCGATCATGTCAATCAGAGTATTAGTGTATTCGACACCAAATCAGAGATGCGCAAGAGTAAAGATAACCCGATCCTTTTATTCCTTCACAAAAGTATTTCTATTACAATCCCATGAAAATGCTAAACTTAATAAAAAGAAAAGTACAAAATTGACTCAAGAAAATATAGAAAAGACAAGACTAGTTGACGCTTTGAGAAGCTCTAGTCTCTTTCACTCTTGACCTTCCCAGTCCGATTGAGTCTCGTCGTCGGACTTACCTGAAAAGTAGGGAAACACTGAGTGAGCGAACGCTCAGTAGGAAATTATATCTCAAGAACTAACAATGGGTTTAAGTAATTACAATTTTTCACATGTAAATGCAATATGCATGTAGAAATAACTGAGCAAGTGAAATAAAATTAATAATAGAATAACACGTCGTGCAAAACTTCCAAGCGAGTCTTAAACAAGAAATATTCATGAGAGACTATATAGATTATTGACTATTTCACGCAAGTATTTTACCCATGTCGGGCCACGCTAGTAAAGTCACGCAAGTCGAGTCACGCATGCAAGAAAGAGAGAGTGTGTGTGGAATGCCAAAGATCAAGAGAGACAAGTACTTCGGTGCAATGCTAGACACTGTGATCATTACAACTCCCATGGGCACTAGTACTTTTGGGTGCTCCTCCCAGGACCAGATCGGGCCCTTATATGCACAGCATTAAAGATAGATCTAGACATCCACTTTATAGTATATCCAATATGGAATTTCAAGAAAAAGCTTGTGGATATTCAAGATAGAGTAGAGTTCAAAATTTGAACTTGATGTATAAGGACGATAATAACGATATAAACACAAGTATCGATAAAACTGGGTGGAGTTGGTTCCCTAATTGGGTACCATGACAATTAAGTGTCCATATATAGATGGTCATGTCATTTGATATAGAATTGAGGTCCACAAGAACAGCATATTAATGGCATGATGTCCTCATCCCATTAAGAATATTCTCATGATATCCACATAGCATATCATGAGGGCCGGTATACCATGTTTCTATAGAGTGACATGGCAAAATAGTGCAATAGGTTTTTATGGTACAACCCGCTCAGTCGGCCTTGAGGGAATCCAAGGCTACGAGGAGACTTACGGAGGTCCCAATGACTAACTTGCCAGTCCAAAGGAACGGAATGTCCAATAGAGGGCTTGTATGTCACCGAGAGTTGAGGGGTACTCGATAAAACATCGTAGAACATGGGACTATATTCACAGAATGGGAATATAGTGCCGATATATACATATATATTTATATAAAACCGTCGGTTAACAGTAAACAGTATAAAATAATTACACAGGAAATTAGCGCCTTAACATAAGTCACTACTTATTAAATTAACGCCCTTCATTGGGTCGTTATTTTAAATTTGACGACATATGTAACCGTCGTCCATTATAAATTTCTATTTTACTGAAATTTTCTTTATTCTGTATTTTTGATAAAACGCGCCTTATCTAGGGGCGTCACTTTCAGAAAAGATGACCTATTGGAGGTCGTTAATTCTCTTTGGTTTCCAGGAATATGAACAGTAAAGGTTTTCATGATAAATAATTTGCAGGAACCACATATATGAACTGGACAAGAAAAATAGAAGGATTCAAGGTATATGATCATGCATTACATCAAATTCATGGTTTCATAGATATTAAATTTTAAACATGGGTATTTATTAATTATGTGGAATTAACGACTCTTCTATCAGTCGTCAGAACTTGAATTAGCGCCCTGGAGAGGGTCGCCTCTTTTCAAAATTTCACAGAAAACTTTGAAAACACAGTAAAACTATATGCATGAATTAACAGATGATATTATCATACATTTTATGCTATTTTGGGCTACAGTTCTTGAGAAAACCTACCTGATGATGATCTGGGTGATGGTTCGTGAAGAATTTGTAGAGAAACGATGCTCTGTCTGAAACAGAGCCTTGATATAAAAACAACCTACGCTCCCAGTAGCACACAGAGGCAGTGGGGATGATATAGAGGAGAACAAAAAAAGACTTCTAGGCTTCGGTACACAGAGAAATCAATAGTTTTTCTTCCCCCTATACACAGAAGAAGAGGATGTTGATGAAGAGCCCACGTTCTTCAACTAGACAAGAGAGTTACTACTTGCTGCAGGTAACCTACAGAAGAAGAAGATGAAGAACATTAATATTCTCCATATCCATAACTGAAGGCAGAGGAAGAAGAACAAACCTGTTCTTCACGCATGAGACAGCAACAGAACGCCTTTGACAAAAATAGCTAATAGGTTTGACTGAAAGGGGTATTTATAGGGTTTCAGGAATCCCTTAAGGTTAGAATTTGATTAGAACTCTAGTTTCCTTGATAGAGTCCTTACCATAGTCACTCGAACACGTAGCAATCCTAAAACTTACCCTGGATAGTCTCCTGGTTCGAACGAAACACAAATGCAATTAACGCCTTAGGTTAGGGTGTTAATTCTAATTGATGTCTTTACTTGTGCCGTTTCTTTTGTAATTCGCGCCCAAGAAGAGGGCGTTTCTTTCCCTTTCCTTTTATTCATTTTGGGCGTTTTTGAAATTTGACGACCTTTAGTATAGGCGTCACTTTTTGAATTAACGTCTCAGGTGAAGGCGTTTCTTATTTAAATCGTGCCTTGTTGAGAGGCATTATTTACATTTGACTTATTATTTATTCATTTTGGTTCTTATCATTTACTTACTTAATTTTTTTTGAAATATTCCTTTTATTTTACCAGGGTTGCTACACCATCCCCCACTTAAAAGAATTTGGTCCCCAAATTCCATCACATATAAACGTGGAGAGTGTAGAGTATATACCTTTTTTTTTAGAATAAGTCTGGGAATCGTTTCCTCATAGACTCCTCAGTCTCCCATGTGGCTTCATGTTCTGAACATTTACTCCATTGCACCTTAACAATGGAAATAACTTTATTCCTTAGGGTTCGTACCTCGCGATCGAGGATCTTCATAGGCTTTTGCTCATACGTAAGGTCCTTCTGAATCACCAGGTCTCCATGATCAATGATATGTGACGGATCATGCACATATTTCCTCAACATTGATATGTGGAATACATTATGAACTTCGGACAATTGAGGAGGTAAAGCGACGCGGTAAGCAATCTCGCAAACTCTTTCTAGTATCTCAAAAGGTCCGATAAACCTTGGTGTAAGCTTACCCTTAACACCAAATCTCCTTATTCCACGTCCAGGTGATATCTTGAGAAATATGTGATCTCCCACTTGGAATTTGAGATCTCTTCTTTGTGTGTCAGCATAAGCCTTCTGTCTAGACTGAGCAACTTGAAGTCTTTCTCTAATCAACTGAATCTTTTCAGTGGTATCCCTTACCATGTCTGGACGTAATAGTTGTTTTTCACCAACTTCGTCCCAGCATAAAGGCGATCAGCAACTCCTTCCGTATAAAGCTTCGAAAGGTGCCATTTGTATACTTGCCTGGTAGCTGTTGTATGCAAATTCAACCAACGGCAAGTGATCATTCCAGCTTCCACCAAAATCAATGATGCAAGCTCGGAGCATATCTTCCACTACCTGATTAGTTCTCTCGGTCTGACCATCCGTTTGAGGATGAAAAGCTGTGCTAAAGTTAAGTCTCGTCCCTAGCGAATGTTGTAAACCCTTCCAAAAGTGAGAAGTAAAACGGGGGTCTCTGTCAGACACGATTGGACAGGTACTCCATGCAACCTGACTATCTCCTTTATGTATAATGCAGCAAGGATATCAACTGACCATCGACTCTTGATTGGCAAGAAGTGTGCCGATTTGGTCAATCGGTCGATGATAACCCATATTCCGTCATATCCTCCCTTTGATTTGGACAGACCCATAATGAAGTCCATACCGATATCCTCCCACTTCCACTTGGGAATATCTAGAGGATGTAGCTTACCGGCAGGCTTTTGGTGTTCTGCCTTGACTTGTTGACATGTGAGACAACGAGACTGTCACGCCCCGAACCGATAGCAGCGGAACGTGTCGTTCGGAACGCGGCAGTGATGCAGTTGAAAATAGTCAGAGCAAACATAAGGCACAAAAATTTCACACTGGACAATGTGGGCCAATTTAATCTTTATTGATAATCAAATATTCAAATTACATATCTTGACTCAACTTACATAAGTGTAGGAAGGACTCACTATTACATTCTAATAAAGAGAAAAGACTCAAATGAAAGACAACGACACAGTTTCCAATTACACTCTTCCCTCTTGCCCTTCCCCATCAGATAGAATATCTTCAACATCGATACCTGAAAAATGTTGAAAATAGGCGGGTGAGCAAAACGCTCAGTAGGAATTACATCTCTCATCAAGCAGAATATAAGTGATTAACCAATTAACATGTTCATGATGATGCAATGCAGGTAACTAGAAAATCGTGATGATCAACTATCAGGAAAGATGAATACTAAAGTCAAAGGCAGATACGAGATCAAGAGATATAGGGATGAATTCCCATGCAGAGTCAAGGACAAGTTATCAGAATATAACAAGGACAGATGCGCGGATGAACATAACTTCAGAATTGGCCAGATTATAACAGAGTTTCAATATATATAAGCAGATTTAAACAATTCAAGCAGAATAACTACATTATCAGAATAACCGAACATCAGAATATCAGAATACCAGAATTTCCAGAACTCATAGAATTTACAGAATAACAGATATAACAGAACATCAGAACATAACAGATATACAGAATTTGGTGCAATGCCACACCCAGAAGTTTACCATGGTTTACAGAATTGGACTTCCGTCCTACCTGGCACTGAAAAGTCGTGGACCCAGAGCCCTTTAATATTTCAGAATCGGATATGGCCAAATACAGAGTCAAAGGGTTATGTTCTCGAATTGATGACAAGAAGAGTGTCAAGAGTATAGTGTCAAGACTAACAGAGAAACTAAAGTAACACGGATTGGATCCAAAGTTTTTAAGGTACAACCAGCTCGGCTGCCTTGAGGGAATCCAAGGCTAGCGGAGGCTTATGGAGGTCTCAATGACTAACTTGCCAGTCCGAAGGAACGGAATGTCCAACGGAGGGCTCGTATGTCACCAAGAGTTGAGGGGTATGCGTGAACCAATCATGAAACAGGGACTCCATCTACGGACGTGAGATGAGAGTGCCAGAAGACCCGCGGTATGGGTCAAAGTCGAAAGAAAACGGTGAGAAAATGTATACGTTAATTATAGAATTCATGTCCATTTTATTCTATAATTAACTATAATTAAAGAACTTATATTATTTAACATCCGTGGGTGTCGTCATTTATTAATTAGTATCCCCTTGGGGAACGTTAATTTTCATGATTTTTACCTCAATTTATTTAACAAGAATTTACATTTATATCTATTTAATTGAATAAATTCAAAAACCTTCATTTAAAGGCACATTGATTTATTTAAAATAATTTAAAGAAAAAGAATATAAGATAATTAGGAGGAAAATACCAGGATTCTAAATATATATTTTTCATAATTTTCTGTTACATATTCTAATTAATATGAGTTTTCAAAGATACACGTATAGGATATATATATATATATATATATATATATATATATATATATATATTTTATGTAAAAGTGACGCCCAGTAACATGGGCGTTTCTTTTTAAAGGAACGACCGTATATGGGTCGTTATTTCAAAAAAAGTTGATTTTTCAAGTCCCCGGTTTCTATGCTAAACGATGTCAGAATCTGGCTTATAATATATCGAAATGACCGGCTCGAAAAATTCTACATGACCATGTGTTCAAAGTAATTTTTCGATAAGAGACGGGGGATCTTGTAATAGGGGACACGAAAAACGGTGCAACCACTTTTACCACCTCTGTCTCCACCCCAATAATATGCCCATAAATTTTCATGGTCAAAGGAGAGTATGGCGCCCATGAAAAGAATGAATAAAATAAAACTCTCTAAATACTGTGCTACAGTGAAATCGTAGTTCACCGTGTAAATCTTTTAACCTATTTACTTTCTAAATTCAATGATTAACTAATTAATATACCATATAATTATATGGAAATTAAGGATAAATCATGAGGATTCTAATCACGTATATTTTGTAATTTTTTTAGATATGCAATTACGTAAATATAAAATTTTTAAACATGCTATGATTGTTTAATTAATTAAGATAGTCGTGCAACCAAACAGTAAACAAATTAGGTAAATCTGAGTAAACTGATCATGCAAACTTAATTATTACTATTTTGGGTTTCAGTTCTCTGAGAAAATCTACGTAAAACATGATCATGCCAAATTTTTATTATTAACTGTTAGTACTTGAGAGAGATCACCTACCACTGTACGAAGGACGAAGAAGATATTAGAAGAATAAGATGAAGCAGAGGAAGGAAGAAGCAGACGCTTCTTCTCCACGTACGTCCGCCGGAAGGAGACGAAGGATGCAGAGCTCCCTCACGTCGTTCCCGCAACAACGGCCCTAACAGGTAGCAGAACACAGGTGGGACGAAGCTCTTTCAGTAATCACGTAGTGGTAGGGAATTCAATCATGGCCCAACACCCTTCGAATGCCCAAGCAACAGTGGTCCTGGCTCGTTCGACGAGTTGGGTATTTATAAGAGCTTGGGGTTCTGCGAATCCTACACACTGTCAGCATCCTAGTGGGATTAGAGTTTCCCTATGTAACAATTCCGTGTCTTCAAGATTTCTATGCAACCTAATTCCCTGCCATATCCTCAGCCGCATCCACTATTTCTTCCCAAAACCCTAAGCCTTCCCATGCACGTTCGAATGCCTCTTGTTGGGTTGGGTCACGCTTGGAGGCCACCTCCCTTGGTACTCTTTGTTAAAACCCATTTTCTATAAGGGCCATCTACATGTACGTCTTCACTCTTACGGGAGCCCATTTTGGGTTGTGATACCTTAATATATTTATATATGTTTAAGCCTGTTAACTAGGCTAATAATAATAATGCCTTTAATATATATATACACACATATAAGTTAATGCAGAAGTCCACTCTCTATTAACAGAACCCTTCTAAAAGAAAAAATCCCATTTGCTGTTATGAGGATACGAGGCTTCACGGGTGAGCATTTAACCTATTAAAATTGGGTTGGGTGTTTAGGATCTAAAGTCTAAGATCAGTACAAGCCCACTTCTAAACCTGTTGGTGGTTGGGTTTATTTAAGACTAGTTACCGTGAATGATTTTAAACCTACTAATCTGATTAGTATCAAAGCCAACTATTCAAGCCTGTTAGTTTAGTCTATTAAGTCAGTTGGTTTATTTATTTGTTTATTACTATTATCATTAAGGCCCAAGCGTTTTTTTTTAAATTAGCTATTTTTATGACCCATTTGAGGTAGGGACTTAACCCAAATATATGCTTTTAAAATAAATTATTAACTAATTTGAATTTAAACTAACCATTAAATATACCAGGCATTTAATCAATGTTTTCCTTTTATTATATTATTTATGTATTTAAAATATCGTCTCTTTCCACGATGTCAATTACTTAATTAGCGACTCTTACTGGAGTCTTCAATTAAATGGCGACATAATAGCTGTTGCTATTTATCTTTTATCTTATTTATTTTTATTTCTTGACCTTCTTATTGAAGGATTTAATTTATTTAGGGAAGTTTTTATTCTATAGTTAAATTCGGGATGCTACATCCTCCCCCACTTAAAAGAATTTGGTCCCCAAATTCAATTTCCTATGCACATCATATGTTCATCTAATCCATATTCCTCAATTCAACAATCATGTCTAGCAAATTGAACTAAGGGATTAAAGCTCAAGTTAAAGAGAAATACCTCCATCCATTCCTTGGCCAGCAGGTGTGACTCTTATTGCTTGAAGTCGCCCTTGATGACGTTCCTTATTACCGTCTTTTTCCTGCTGAGGTTGGTCTTTTGGAAGAGGGCAATTAGATACCCTATGTTCTTTGCTCCCACATCGAAAACATGCTCCACTCTTCCAACGGCACTTCTCGGATGGATGGCCTTCGTTACCACAATGTTTGCACTTCTCTCCTTTAGGCTTCTTGCCATTCGGAACTCTATTCTCATTATTGGGCCTTTTGTTGCCATTATCTACCTTTTTCTTTTCCATTCTAGCCTTGACCTTGAAAGATAATTCCATGGCATCTTCTAATAGCTGAGCTCTCTTAACCATCTCGGCATAAGATTGAATATCCATTGGTGCTAACTGGGGTATATATTGTAGTCTTAACCCATTCAAGAATCTTCTAGCTTTCATTTTCCCCGTTGATATTAAGTGAGGTGCATATCTAGACAGCCGCGAGAATTGAGCCTCGTACTCGGCCACGGTCATGCTTCTCTGTTTGAGTGAAGCGAACTCTCCTGCCTTTTTCTCCCGAATTCTCTCCGAGAAATACTTCTCGTTAAAATGTTCTAAGAATTCCTCCCATGTAACCTCGTCGTCTGTTAAGGTGGCTTCTACTGACTCCCACCAAGCCCTTGCGTCCTTCTCTAGTTGAAACGTTGCCAATAATACCTTGTCCCGGTCCGAACACTCCATGACTCGAAAGATCCTCTCCATCTCTTTAGTCCAATCTTCAGCTAAATCGGGATCAGGAGTTCCACTAAACCTAGGGGGATTTAAACTCCGGAATTCACGATGCAATTCTCCGGCTCCACGATTGGCTCCACCATCGGCTACTCGTTGAAGAGCTTGAGTCATGCCTTGGAGAGTGCGTTGCATGGCACGCCATTGGGCTCGTTCGGCAGCCATTGCTATCTATCTAGTTCTACAAGACAAAAATAATCTTATGTAAGGTTTATCCAATATCTCTTGTGAAATTTTTACCAAGCAGTTCTCATAAGTTAATCTTATTAGTATTCTAACTTCCATTTTTAGCTCTTAACCCAAGGTTCTACCCCATCTCACCGGGTACTTCTAAGATGACTATCAAGGAAACTTGATTCTAGGACTTAGACTTAATGACCTAGGACTTAGAAAGCCTAGGCTCTGATACCACAAACTGTCACGCCCCGAACCGATAGCAGCGGAACGTGTCGTTCGGAACGCGGCAGTGATGCAGTTGAAAATAGTCAGAGCAAACATAAGGCACAAAAATTTCACACTGGACAATGTGGGCCAATTTAATCTTTATTGATAATCAAATATTCAAATTACATATCTTAACTCAACTTACATAAGTGTAGGAAGGACTCACTATTACATTCTAATAAAGAGAAAAGACTCAAATGAAAGACAACGACACAGTTTCCAATTACACTCTTCCCTCTTGCCCTTCCCCATCAGATAGAATATCTTCAACATCGATACCTGAAAAATGTTGAAAATAGACGGGTGAGCAAAACGCTCAGTAGGAATTACATCTCTCATCAAGCAGAATATAAGTGATTAACCAATTAACATGTTCATGATGATGCAATGCAGGTAACTAGAAAATCGTGATGATCAACTATCAGGAAAGATGAATACTAAAGTCAAAGGCAGATACGAGATCAAGAGATATAGGGATGAATTCCCATGCAGAGTCAAGGACAAGTTATCAGAATATAACAAGGACAGATGCGCGGATGAACATAACTTCAGAATTGGCCAGATTATAACAGAGTTTCAATATATATAAGCAGATTTAAACAATTCAAGCAGAATAACTACATTATCAGAATAACCGAACATCAGAATATCAGAATACCAGAATTTCCAGAACTCATAGAATTTACAGAATAACAGATATAACAGAACATCAGAACATAACAGATATACAGAATTTGGTGCAATGCCACACCCAGAAGTTTACCATGGTTTACAGAATTGGACTTCCGTCCTACCTGGCACTGAAAAGTCGTGGACCCAGAGCCCTTTAATATTTCAGAATCGGATATGGCCAAATACAGAGTCAAAGGGTTATGTTCTCGAATTGATGACAAGAAGAGTGTCAAGAGTATAGTGTCAAGACTAACAGAGAAACTAAAGTAACACGGATCGGATCCAAGGTTTTTAAGGTACAACCAGCTCGGCTGCCTTGAGGGAATCCAAGGCTAGCGGAGGCTTATGGAGGTCTCAATGACTAACTTGCCAGTCCGAAGGAACGGAATGTCCAACGGAGGGCTCGTATGTCACCAAGAGTTGAGGGGTATGCGTGAACCAATCATGAAACAGGGACTCCATCTACGGACATGAGATGAGAGTGCCAGAAGACCCGCGGTATGGGTCAAAGTCGAAAGAAAACGGTGAGAAAATGTATACGTTAATTATAGAATTCATGTCCATTTTATTCTATAATTAACTATAATTAAAGAACTTATATTATTTAACATCCGTGGGTGTCATCATTTATTAATTAGTATCCCCTTGGGGAACGTTAATTTTCATGATTTTTACCTCAATTTATTTAACAAGAATTTACATTTATATCTATTTAATTGAATAAATTCAAAAACCTTCATTTAAAGGCACATTGATTTATTTAAAATAATTTAAAGAAAAAGAATATAAGATAATTAGGAGGAAAATACCAGGATTCTAAATATATATTTTTCATAATTTTCTGTTACATATTCTAATTAATATGAGTTTTCAAAGATACACGTATAGGATATATATATATATATATATATATATATATATATATATATATATATTTTATGTAAAAGTGACGCCCAGTAACATGGGCGTTTCTTTTTAAAGGAACGACCGTATATGGGTCGTTATTTCAAAAAAAGTTGATTTTTCAAGTCCCCGGTTTCTATGCTAAACGATGTCAGAATCTGGCTTATAATATATCGAAATGACCGGCTCGAAAAATTCTACATGACCATGTGTTCAAAGTAATTTTTCGATAAGAGACGGGGGATCTTGTAATAGGGGACACGAAAAACGGTGCAACCACTTTTACCACCTCTGTCTCCACCCCAATAATATGCCCATAAATTTTCATGGTCAAAGGAGAGTATGGCGCCCATGAAAAGAATGAATAAAATAAAACTCTCTAAATACTGTGCTACAGTGAAATCGTAGTTCACCGTGTAAATCTTTTAACCTATTTACTTTCTAAATTCAATGATTAACTAATTAATATACCATATAATTATATGGAAATTAAGGATAAATCATGAGGATTCTAATCACGTATATTTTGTAATTTTTTTAGATATGCAATTACGTAAATATAAAATTTTTAAACATGCTATGATTGTTTAATTAATTAAGATAGTCGTGCAACCAAACAGTAAACAAATTAGGTAAATCTGAGTAAACTGATCATGCAAACTTAATTATTACTATTTTGGGTTTCAGTTCTCTGAGAAAATCTACGTAAAACATGATCATGCCAAATTTTTATTATTAACTGTTAGTACTTGAGAGAGATCACCTACCACTGTACGAAGGACGAAGAAGATATTAGAAGAATAAGATGAAGCAGAGGAAGGAAGAAGCAGACGCTTCTTCTCCACGTACGTCCGCCGGAAGGAGACGAAGGATGCAGAGCTCCCTCACGTCGTTCCCGCAACAACGGCCCTAACAGGTAGCAGAACACAGGTGGGACGAAGCTCTTTCAGTAATCACGTAGTGGTAGGGAATTCAATCATGGCCCAACACCCTTCGAATGCCCAAGCAACAGTGGTCCTGGCTCGTTCGACGAGTTGGGTATTTATAAGAGCTTGGGGTTCTGCGAATCCTACACACTGTCAGCATCCTAGTGGGATTAGAGTTTCCCTATGTAACAATTCCGTGTCTTCAAGATTTCTATGCAACCTAATTCCCTGCCATATCCTCAGCCGCATCCACTATTTCTTCCCAAAACCCTAAGCCTTCCCATGCACGTTCGAATGCCTCTTGTTGGGTTGGGTCACGCTTGGAGGCCACCTCCCTTGGTACTCTTTGTTAAAACCCATTTTCTATAAGGGCCATCTACATGTACGTCTTCACTCTTACGGGAGCCCATTTTGGGTTGTGATACCTTAATATATTTATATATGTTTAAGCCTGTTAACTAGGCTAATAATAATAATGCCTTTAATATATATATACACACATATAAGTTAATGCAGAAGTCCACTCTCTATTAACAGAACCCTTCTAAAAGAAAAAATCCCATTTGCTGTTATGAGGATACGAGGCTTCACGGGTGAGCATTTAACCTATTAAAATTGGGTTGGGTGTTTAGGATCTAAAGTCTAAGATCAGTACAAGCCCACTTCTAAACCTGTTGGTGGTTGGGTTTATTTAAGACTAGTTACCGTGAATGATTTTAAACCTACTAATCTGATTAGTATCAAAGCCAACTATTCAAGCCTGTTAGTTTAGTCTATTAAGTCAGTTGGTTTATTTATTTGTTTATTACTATTATCATTAAGGCCCAAGCATTTTTTTTTTAAATTAGCTATTTTTATGACCCATTTGAGGTAGGGACTTAACCCAAATATATGCTTTTAAAATAAATTATTAACTAATTTGAATTTAAACTAACCATTAAATATACCAGGCATTTAATCAATGTTTTCCTTTTATTATATTATTTATGTATTTAAAATATCGTCTCTTTCCACGATGTCAATTACTTAATTAGCGACTCTTACTGGAGTCTTCAATTAAATGGCGACATAATAGCTGTTGCTATTTATCTTTTATCTTATTTATTTTTATTTCTTGACCTTCTTATTGAAGGATTTAATTTATTTAGGGAAGTTTTTATTCTATAGTTAAATTCGGGATGCTACAGAGACACAAAATCCGCTATTTCTCTTTTCATATTGGGCCACCAAAAGGTCCTTTTCAAATCTTGGTACATCTTAGTTGATCCTGGATGAATCGTGTACCTTGATCTGTGAGCTTCATCTAAGATTTTCTTCTTTAGCTCTGGGCAATGCGGTATACATGTTTTATTTCTGAACATCAATCTTCCATCTGGAGCTAATTTGAAATCAGGTTGTTCTTCCATTTTGCCCTTAATTTCCACTAGTACGGGGTCACTACCTTGAAGTCCTTGAATTTCGGATAGCAAGTCTGGCTGTATGCTCATATGGGATAAGGTGACACACCTACTGTCCTTGTCCATGCTTATATTAAGTTTAGAGAATTGTTCTAGCAACTTCCATTCCTGAACCATACAATTGGCTAATAGTGCTCTCGGCTTTCGACTGAGGGAAACGGCTACATGATTACCCTTTCCATGATGATATTGTATAGTGAAGTCGAAGTCCTTAAGATATTCTAGCCAACGTCTTTGCCTCATATTTAATTTCTTTTGAGAGAAGAGATACTTAAGACTTTTATGGTCGGAGTATACAATAAACTACACTCCATACAGATAATGTCTCCATATCTTCAGTGCAAATACTACCGCAGCCAATTCTAAATCATGAACTGGGTAGTTCTCCTCGTGCTTCTTCAATTGGCGAGAAGAGTAGGCTATAACCTTCCCTTGTTGCATTAAAACACATCCGAGGCCAATGCCAGATGCATCGGTGTATATTTCGAATCTCTCGTCTTCAATTGGTAAAGCTAAAACCGGGGCAGTAGTTAGATGATCCTTGAGAGCTTGGAAGCTTCTTTCACATTCCTCACTCCATTCATAACGTATCTCCTTGCGAGTTAGCCTAGAGAGTGGTACGGCTATCTTGGAGAATTCCTTGATGAATCGCCGATAGTAGCCCGCAAGACCCAAGAAACTACGGATCTCGCTAGCATTGGTCGATCTTTCCCAATTTCTTACAGCTTCAACCTTTGATGGATCTACGGATAAACCGTCTTTTGATATAACATGCCCCAAGAAAGCTACTTCTCCTAACCAAAATTCACATTTGCTGAGCTTTGCATATAACTGATTCATCCTCAATATTTGTAATGCTATTCTCAAATGCTCCTCGTGCTCTTCCTTGGTCTTTGAATAGATCAGTATATCATCAATGAAAACCACTATGAATTGATCTAGATGAGGCCTGAATATACTATTCATCAACTGCATAAAGGCAGTAGGGGCATTTGTTAGTCCAAAAGGCATAACAAAAAATTCATAGTGCCCATACCTACTTTTGAACGCGGTCTTATAAATGTGCTCATCTTTGATCCTTATTTGGTGATATCCCGACCTGAGATCAATCTTTGAAAAATACATGGATCCTGATATTTGATCAAATAACTCATCGATTCTCGGCAGTGGATACTTGTTCTTGATAGTGAGATGATTCAACTGTCGATAGTCGATGCATAACCTCATAGATCCATCTTTCTTCTTTACAAATAGCACAGGTGCTCCCCACGGGGAAGTGCTTGGTCTAATAAATCTCTTCTTGAGAAGTTCCATCAATTGCTCCTTCAGCTCCTTGAGTTCGGCAGGGGACATCCTATATGGTGCCTTAGAAACTGGTCCAGCACCAGGGACCAAGTCGATGGTGAAGGCCACTTCTCTTTGTGGGGGTAATCCAGGCAAATCCTCCGGAAACACATCTGAAAATTCTTGCACAACTGGGATGTCTTCTAGCTTAGTCTCCTTAGTCTCCTTAATGGTGACAAATGCAAGGAAAGATACACATCCTTTACTTATTAGCTTGCTAGCTCGGAGAGCCGAAATAAGAGGTAACTTGCTCCGACTCTTAGGGCTAGAATAGACTAGTTCTGGAAAGTCCTTGAAAGTAACTTTGCTGTTACGGCAATCCACAGTTGCCTGATACCTAGCTAACCAGTCTGCTCCCAATATGACATCATATTCCTTTAGGTCTAAACATATGAGGTTGATAGGAAGATTTCTTCCTTTTACCAAGACTTTATAGTTTTGATAATGGTGAGTAATATCGGTTTCGTTTCTGAGAGGAGTAGATAAAAATATCTTCATCCATTCCGGTTCCATAGGTAGTGGGTCAGCAAACTTCTTGGAAATAAAAGAATGTGATGCACCCGTATCAAATAAGACATGTGCAGACTTGGAACAAACTTTCAGTGTACCTTCTACTAGTCCGCCTTCGTCTTGTTCCGCCTCCTTAATAGCTTGGAGACGAGCATTCTTTGTCACCGGGCGCTTTCCGTCACCGGCTTGATCATTGAGTAGGGGACAGTCGGGAATCCGATGATCACAGCTCCCACAACGGAGACACGCTCCAAGTTTCCTCCAACATTCTTCGGCCTTGTGCCCGGCCTTATCACAGTGCTTACATACCACCTTAGAAGGTGTAGTGGTGATGGAGAAAGGTTTGGTCTTCTTGAACTTTTGCTCCTCAGAGGGAGTACCACCATTACTTGGCCTCTTCTTGAAATTGGGTTTGAAGGTGCCGAAGCTAGTAACATTCTCCTTCTTGTCTTTCCCACGGATCCTATCAGATAGTTCCGTGGCATCTTCTAGTAATTGGGCTCGTCGAACCATCTCCGAATAGACTTGTATGTCCATCGGTGCCAATTGTGTGATGTATTGGGGCCTGAGCCCATTAAAGAATCTTCGAGCTTTCATCTTCTCAGTACTAACTAAGTGTTTAGCGTACCGAGACAGCCTTGAGAACTGCGCTTCATATTCAGCCACTGACAAAGATCGTTACTTAAGTGCAGCGAATTCATCGGCTATCTTCTCTTGAACTCGATCTAAGAAATATTTATTGTTGAAATGTTCAACAAACTCATCCCAAGTGACTTGTCCTTGATTTAACGTAGCTTCTACCGACTCCCACCAACAGCGGGCGTCCCTTTCTAATTGAAAAGTTGCTAGCAGGACCTTCTCTTGATCCGTGCATTGCATAACCCGAAAGATCCATTCAGTTTCCCGGATCCAGTGTTCGGCATCGTCCGGATCAGTAGATCCTACGAACTTTGGAGGATTCATGTTCTTAAAGCCTTGGTGGAGATTTCCGGCTCCATGTAGTGCACCTCCTTGTGCCACTTGTTGAAGTGCCTGGGTCATGCCTTGAAGAGTGTGTTACATGTTGCGCCATTGAGCACGTTCGGCAGCCATTGTCCTACAATTACAATAGCTATTAGTATGTGATTGCGTTTAAAGGCTTTTAATTCTATTTTGACTTTAACCCTTGGTTCTACCCAATCTCACTGGTTAGAGGTTCAGACTTATCCTGGGACTTGGGTTTCCTAGGAATTGAATACCCTAGGCTCTGATACCACAAAAACTGTCACGCCCCGAGCGCGGAAGATACCCGGAGACGCGTGACGAGTTTATATCGATCATGTCAATCAGAGTATTAGTGTATTCGACACCAAATCAGAGATGCACAAGAGTAAAGATAACCCAATCTTTTTATTCCTTCACAAAAGTATTTCTATTACAATCCCTTGAAAATGCTAAACTTAATAAAAAGAAAAGTACAAAATTGACTCAAGAAAATATAGAAAAGACAAGACTAGTTGACGCTTTGAGAAACTCTAGTCTCTTTCACTCTTGACCTTCTCAGTCCGATTGAGTCTCGTCGTCGGACTTACCTGAAAAGTAGGGAAACACTGAGTGAGCGAACGCTCAGTAGGAAATTATATCTCAAGAACTAGCAATGGGTTTAAGTAATTACAATTTTTCACATGTAAATGCAATATGCATGTAGAAATAACTGAGCAAGTGAAATAAAACTAATAATAGAATAACACGTCGTGCAAAACTTCCAAGCGAGTCTTAAACAAGAAATATTCATGAGAGACTATATAGATTATTGGCTATTTCACGCAAGTACTTTGCCCGTGTCGGGCCACGCTAGTAAAGTCACGCAAGTCGAGTCACGCATGTAAGAAAGAGAGAATGTGTGTGGAATGCCAAAGATCAAGAGAGACAAGTACTTCGGTGCAATACTAGACACCATGATCATTACAACTCCCATGGGCACTAGTACTTTTGGGTGCTCCTCCCAGGACCAGATCGGGCCCTTATATGCACAGCATTAAAGATAGATCTAGACATCCACTTTATATTATAGCCAATATGGAATTTCAAGAAAAAGCTTGTGGATATTCAAGATAGAGTAGTGTTCAAAATTTAAAATTGATGTATAAGGACGATAATAGCGATATAAACACGAGTATCGATAAAACTGGGTGGAGTTGGTTCCCTAATTGGGTACCATGACAATTAAGTGTCCATATATAGATGGTCATGTCACTTGATATAGAATTGAGGTCCACAAGAACAGCATATTAATGGCATGATGTCCTCATCCCATTAAGAATATTCTCATGAAATCCACATAGCATATCATGAGGGCCGGTATACCATGTTTCTATAGAGTGACATGGCAAAATAGTGCAATAGGTTTTTATGGTACAACCCGCTCAGTCGGCCTTGAGGGAATCCAAGGCTACGAGGAGACTTACGGAGGTCCCAATGACTAACTTGCCAGTCCAAAGGAACGGAATGTCTAATGGAGGGCTTGTATGTCACCGAGAGTTGAGGGGTACTCGATAAAACATCGTAGAACATGGGACTATATTCACGGAATGGGAATATAGTGCCGATATATACATATATATTTATATAAAACCGTCGGTTAACAGTAAACAGTATAAAATAATTACACAGGAATATAGCGCCTTAACATAAGTCACTACTTATTAAATTAACGCCCTTCACTGGGTCATTATTTTAAATTTGATGACTTCTGTAACTCTCGTCCATTATACATTTCTATTTTACTAAAATTTTCTTTATTCTATATTTTTGATAAAACGCGCCTTATCCAGGGGCGTCACTTTCAGAAAAGATGACCTATTGGAGGTCGTTAATTCTCTTTGGTTTCCAGGAATATGAAAAGTAAAGGTTTTCATGATAAATAATTTGCAGGAACCACATATATGAACTGGACAAGAAAAATAGAAGGATTCAAGGTATATGATCATGCATTACATCAAATTCATGGTTTCATAGATATTAAATTTTAAACATGGGTATTTATTAATTATGTGGAATTAACGACTCTTCTATCAGTCGTCAGAACTTGAATTAGCGCCCTAGAGAGGGTCGCCTCTTTCCAAAATTTCACAGAAAACTTCGAAAACGCAGTAAAACTATATGCATGAATTAACAGATGATATTATCATACATTTTATGCTAGTTTGGGCTACAGTTCTTAAGAAAACCTACCTGATGATGATCTGGGTGATGGTTCGTGAAGAATTTTTAGAGAAACGATGCTCTATCCGAAACAAAGTTTTGATATAACAACAACCTACGCTCCCAGTAGCACACAGAGGCAGTGGGGATGATATAGAGGAGAACAAAAGAAGACTTCTAGGCTTCGGTACGCAGAGAAATCAATAGTTTTTCTTCCCCCTGTACACAGAAGAAGAGGATGTTGATGAAGAGCCCACGTTCTTCAACTAGACAAGAGAGTTACTACTTGCTGCAGGTAACCTACAGAAGAAGAAGATGAAGAACATTAATATTCTCCATATCCATAACCGAAGGCAGAGGAAGAAGAACAAACCTGTTCTTCACGCACGAGACAGCAACATAACGCCTTTGACCAAAATAGCTAATAGGTTCGACTGAAAGGGGTATTTATAGGGTTTCAGGAATCTCTTAGGGTTAGAATTTGATTAGAACTCTAGTTTCCTTGATAGAGTCCTTACCATAGTCACTCGAACACGTAGCAATCCTAAAACTTACCCTGGATAGTCTCCTGGTTCGAACGAAACACAAATGCAATTAACGCCTTAGGTTAGGGCATTAATTCTAATTGACGTCTTTACCTGTGTCATTTCTTTTGTAATTCACGCCCAAGAAGAGGGCGTTTCTTTCCATTTCCTTTTATTCGTTTTGGGCATTTTTGAAATTTGACAACCTTTAGTATAGGCGTCACTTTTTGAATTAACGTCTCAGGTGAAGGCATTTCTTATTTAAATCGCGCCTTGTTGAGAGGCGTTATTTACATTTGACTTATTATTTATTCATTTTGGTTCTTATCATTTACTTACTTAATTTTTCTTGAAATCTTCCTTTTATTTTACCAGGGTTGCTACATGAACGGTCTTGGTCTAAGGCCACCTTGGACTTTGAACCAACCCCACATGGGGCTTAGAGCCTAGGTGGACTAATGGGAAAGAAGGTGGGGGTCCCACTAGGCCTACGCGGCCTTTTTGCAAAGAAATCCATTGACTTAGGCCAAGTAACCCATTGGCTTATACTTGCCATACATTTGCAACCCAATTAACTCAAGGATATAAATGCAAACAAAAGGATACAAATGTAAAAACAAAATGTTAGTGCCTGGTGTTGATTCCCATCAATTCTCCTAGGGTGGGAAGAACTCGACCCCGTCGAGTAAGGGGTGCGGCTACTCGTGTGGCTCCTGCGGATCTGTCACCATACCAGGTAGTGTAGAGGTACACTCCACTCCTAGTAATCGTCACCTACTCATCCCGTATATGTTCTATATGCTCACGCTGCTGTGGGAATGAGGCTAGTGGTCGACACTCCGGGGCGGGGTCACTCTCAAAGGAAGGAGACGGATCAATGACACACTAGGAATCACCGCTGGATCCATTTATGTGATTAGAGCCAAGACATTGTGGTAGAGCTCATCCCAAATTCCAGCAAGTCTACAACGTACGCGTGAGATCCGACTTTCCTTACACTCGAAAGGGGCTGACATCACGAGCTGACATTAGACCGACTATGCGACTCCTAATATGCTCGACACATGCATGTACAGACTCTGAACAAATAAATAAAAACACAGACTCACACAAGACCCTAAACAAACCTACTGTTAGACCGACCCATGCATATGCAATGGTGGACCAGGACATCCGAATGTGTGCCATGCATACACACGACGCAACCTAATATTGGTGGAATAGAATCCTAGACATCCTAACATGCACCATTCATACACTGACGGCCCTTTGGATTTGGAAGGTTTGAGTGGGCTAGGAGAGCCGAATTCACCTTCTTCATCACCCCTATATGCATGTATCTCTTGCCATTGAACGGACGCCTAGCGAAGTGTAGGTGGACTGGCCCGAGTGGGAGGGGTGTGATAGGGGACTTCCCTGATAAGGTGAAATGGATAAGGTGGGTCAAAAGGTTCACTTGGGAAGGGGTCGAAAGGGTCAAAAAAAGTGTGACCCCTTGAGACGGGTTCCCTCATGACACGGTCCCATGTTTGGAATTCCTGAAGGTGTAGATGGTCACCTTCATGCATTGTGATAAGTGGGACGATAATCTCATGTAGAAAATATGGGTCCTCCCTCGGGATAAGTGTAATGAAATTAGGCTCATCAGGAACGGGGAGGAGGAAAAGGATCTCTGTGGTGACATGACCCATGGTGCACATGGAGGTAATGGACATCAATGTCGGATGTTTGTAGCTACGACTATTGAGTTTGTCGAAGCCTGGGGCCAACATGTTCATCAACTTCCAATGCCAGTCTAATCCCTTAATAAGGTCATCTAATGTATCAACGTGGTGACAAGACCGAAATGTTGTATGGAATGAGTTGACTGGCACTAATGGTAGTGTGGGGTCCACGGATGGGTAGCAAGGCAGTCTAGGGACCAAGCCTATCTTGAGCCAACTAAGTTGTGGCTCGGCAAAGAATAGCTTTCCTGTTAGAAGCACGGGTGGCTCTGGATGAGGTGGCTCCGAATAAAGATCGGAAGGTGAGGGTGGTGGCAATGGAGCTCTCATGGGTGGAGAAGGAATGTCCTCCTTGAGGGGAAGAGGTCCTTGGGTTGGCCCTCCTCGGCGTGAAACATCTCCCTCGGATGGGGAGAGGACGTCATCTATGATGGGGAGAGGACCTGGGGACTCTGTCGATGGCACCGGGTTCAGACTACTGGCTACGACCTCCTTAGGCTCGGGTAGGAGTCGCGTCCACATCTTATCCCTCCTATCCATCCGATCCATGAACATTTGCAAGAGATCATCTAAGGTGAGGTTTGGACTAGGGGCATCATGGTGAGTTTGCTCATATTCAAACGGCCTAGTCTTGGGTCTAGGCTCATCTACGTACGGGGCTCTTTGCCTCCAACTATGACCCACTTGGTTGGAGGTGACTGGGTGGGGTCGGTTGGAGGTGACTGGGCCGGGTAGGTAGACCCTTCTAAGCTTGCCCTTCATCTCATGCCAGAACTGTATGGGCCATTGCCTCATAACTTCCCTCAAGCATTCTATGTCCCTCCATTTTTCGACGGCTTCGTGAAAAAACCACTTTGTGGCAAAATCAAGTTCCATGGCATCGGACACAATGTAACACTGAAAGTAGTTGTCCATAGCGGCTTCCCACTTTAGGTAGTCGCTCGGGACTTTGGAGCCATAGAAGTCTGGGGCTTCAGGCCTATGGAGGTGGAAGGGTTGGGTTCCCCATCCTTGGGTGTGTCGCCACCATTCATACAATGTGGGCTTTTGGGGATCCATGGGACACGGGGAGCTATAGGATGGCCATGCCGACACTTGGTGCAAGACAAATCGACTAGACAGGACCATAAAATTATAATGTAAAATTGGAATGCAGACTCGACTACAAACCTAGACTCAACCAGTATCAGGTACGTGGCGGAGGTTTGATCCGAAGATCGCACTCATGCAAGTGTGTACCTTCCCAATAGACGTAACCTATCATTCCGGAGACACCTTTTGATATATCGAATAGAGAGACGCGATGAGACACCTTGGAATGACTACCCTAGACTCGACTTGCTCTGATACCAATTTGATGCGGGACGGGACGCGAACCTGGGACTCTAGCTCGCGGATGTCCCTAAGCGAGGAAAATGCGTGGATCTGCGCGGTTGAGGAACCAGCAATGAGTCTTGAGTACTCAGCTCTTCCGTGTACTCGGATTGAGTCACGAGATAGGTTTCACTCTCTCTCGCAGCGGTGATTAAAAATTACTTTAAAGAGCTAGGACCTATCACATGCAAGCAGCGGCATATAGAAATATATACGAGTAAAGAAAATGCCAAGTGGGGGGCGGACACGATACCTCCACGCTACCAGGCGTGGGGAAGATGACCCCGGGCAAGACTCGTCCTCCCGGTGTACACTAAATAAATAATTACAGCAGTGAATTTTTATCGCCCACTCCACGCATGGAGGTAAAGGGCTACAATGGCGATCCAGGAGTAGCGAACTTGGGTTGACGGGCAGCAAGCCGGAAGGGCTTTCGAGCCGGAGGCGGGCTGCTGGTCTGACTCGATACTGTTCCAACTCGGGTCAGGCCTGCTGGACAGCAAGCAAGCTCGTCTACTAGGACGGTGGCTTCCGAATCTGAGCCGGTGTATTTTTGTAAGATTTAACCGGCGGAGTGTTCTTCCTGGTCTGACTCGGGACAAATCTGCGCACCTCCACAAAAACAATTGCTGAGCCCAGATCCGAACGCGGATCAAGGCAAGATTGGCGCCGATGGACAAGGGACTAAAAGGTGTTGCTTCTAGATCAGTTTACAGATAGTTGTTTATTTCACAACCATCCAACAATCAGATTGGAAATGAAAACTATTGTGGCACCGTTGTTGCTTCTGGATCAGTTTACAGACAGTCAGGACAGATTGGGATCTGCCTGAGAATGAATTTTCACCGACATGAGAATGGTAGAACTAGACCTTGGGAATCTTATGGTGGGTAGGGTAAGAAGTGAGGATCACGGATGAAGTTTTTGGTAATTTTTGGAGATGGCTAAGGGGGCGGGAAAAATATAATAACAAGACATTATCCCGCAGATCTACTGATTGGCAGACGCTCACAGGTGGAACTAAAAGACTAGGAAAAATAGCAAACGGCGACGGATTGACACGAAATTTAAAATGGGAGGAGGTAGCAACAATGGGGATGATCTCTCAAAATTTCAAGATCATCAGATACACGGATTGGGAGGACCAACCTTTTCTTTCAGCTTCTGTCCTGGATCTCAAAATCCTGGACAACACTTCAAAGAACGGGCTGTGGCGGCTCGACGGCGGCATGAACGGAGGCGGCGACAATGGTGGCTGGAAGTCGCATCCAACAGAGGTGGTAGATCTTGGAGTCACACCAAGATTAGGGCTTCACACCCTAGAAAGGGGCAGCAATCAATGCTGCAAGGGGAGAGGAGAGAGAGGCGCCCTTGGGGTTCTCTTGGATTTTCCAACAATCCTTCTCATTCATCTTCTAAAATATGGAAAATACATGGGTTTTATAGGAAATGTAAATGACCTAAACCAGCCTCAGATGTAGGGTTAGGGAGGGGTAATTAAGGGATGAGAATATTTAATTCCTTTTGCCTTCTCCTATGTGGTCAAAACAACAGAAAAAAAGGATAAATGGCAAGTGGGCATCTTGGACTTTTCTTGGTCCAACTTTGAACGGTCTTGGTCTAAGCCCACCTTGGACTTTGAACCAGCCCCACATGGGGCTTAGAGCCTAGGTGGACTAACGGGCAAGATGGTGGGGGTCCCGTCAGGCCAACGCGGCCTTTTTGCAAAGAAACCCATTCACTTAGCCCAAGTAACCCATTGGCTTATACTTGCCATGTATTTGCAACCCAATTAACCCAAGGATATAAATGCAAACAAAAGGATACAAATGTAAAAATAAAATATTAGTGCTCGGTGTTGATTCCCATCAACAGAGAGTCCAGGAGGTGCTACTTGATCTCCACGCGCGACCTGTTGAATCTATAAGATGGTGCATACACAGATACAGACGGGGGGGGTGAATGAATCTCCCCTTTAAAACATTTTGCCCAAATAAAACTGTACATATAAATCTTGCAGAATTAAACTCTCAGATGGCTCAATCGAATAAAACACTATCCAATACCAAATGGAAGATTAGGACTAAGTTCTTATATTCAATATACTACTCTCTCAGAACCAATATCAACTGCTCGGTATGCAGACAAACACCTCACTAGTGTATGCGAGCCCAAGCATACATCTACTGTGAATTATGAAATAAAGAATCAAACCACTGCACAATGAATTTTAGATGTTTCAGCCTGCTACCCATAGACGTACGTCCATCCCCCAACTGTAACCAGAGTGAGGCTTACTGCTGCCCAACAGCTTGATCCGCTGAGCATCATAGCTTGTTTACATCCGCTGAGCATTACAGCTTCGCTTCCGTTGAGCATTACAGCTTGGCTACATCCGCTGAGCATTACAGCATGGCTTCTAATGAGAATTACAGCATGGCTACCTGCTGCCAAATAGCTTGCTGTCCAGAGGAACAAATCCTCTACAAATGCTGACACACAGCTTGAAGTTCAATAAGAGAATTAAAGAAATCAACGATGAACAAACAACACCGGAAAGCTATGAATGAATTGTAAACAATATAGCTCACGCAGGAGCCAATCTGGCTTGGATCTGATCCAAAAGCTAGCCGAACATATCTTCAAGAAAAGACTTCAATTGCTTCTCAATCTCTTCACTCTAGCTCTCTATATCTCACTATCTCACAATCTCTTTTCTCTCTCTGACTCACACTCTCCTTTCTCTCAAATTCTTTCTGAAATTACAACACTCTATTTTTCTTCCCCAAAACTTTCTCCTTCTTCTTCCTTCAGCTAGCTCTTTCTTTCTTTTCTTCTCTGCTGCTCTCACACTACTATATCTCTCACTGTTTTCTCCCTTTTTCACTTCTCCTACTGCTCTCTTCTTCTTCTCTCTCTTGAACTCTGGCTCTTCTGCTCTTAGCCTTTTACTCTCTCTTCTCTCTAATCGTTTGTCTTCTCTATTGTATGATTTCGATCGCAGGAGAGGGTTTTATAGAGCTTTAGCCTTGGGGTCCCACGGGCTCACGCTTCGGGCGTGTGGAGGGAACACTCCTGCCAATAAGTTTCTGGAAGATCTCAGCCACGTGTCAGAATCTGGATAAGAGAGGATCCACGTGGCAACATCTTTCTGGGACGATCTACCTTGGATCACGTGCCAGTCATAGGTTCACTTAATCCTCACGAGCTCACGTTCCTGCCTTAGTCTTGATGCATTCTGCCCTTCACATGTTTGATAAAGTTCTTGCCAAAGCATTTCATCAAACACGTTGTAACCATGAATGTATAGCTAATGTGCATTGACCAATTGATATGAAAGTCACTGTACATAAATGAATTTCAATTAAGTGTGAAAGATGCACAGACTTCATAGTGTGATATACAAACATGCATAGACTTATAATGCGTACATGAAAATGTGCACATACCTTATTATGCATATGTGTAAATGTGCACAGACCATATAAGTCTAGATGCACACATGCACAGACCTTGTAGTGCAATTGTGCAAATGTGCACAGACCTTGGTAACATGTTGAGCAAATGTGCACAAACCTTGGTCACATGATGAATGGATGCACATCAACCTTATAGGTACACATGTAGAATGTGCATAGACCTGACAATGCATGCCACTGAACGTGCACCGACCTAAGAATGCAAGTTTGCAAATGTGCATAGACTTGTCCTTGCTAAAATCAAATGTGCTCAAACATTTCATGCTTTCACTAGCATATGTGCATAGACTTCAAATAGCAGATAGTGCATGTGCATAGACCTATGTTGTACATGTGCACAGACCTTCTATGTGCACACGACACATATGCATCGACCTTTGTGAACATGCATAGATTATATGTGTATATGCAAAGATGCAGTGTGCATCGACCTTTTATGTGCCCAAGGAGAGTGTGCATCGACCATGTTTTGCACAAGGCACAATGTGCACCAACCTTAATGTGCATGAAGCAAAATGTTCTTCGACCTCAATATGCACAATACAAAATGTGCATCGACCTATATGCATGAACAGTAATATGCACCGACCTGTCGCTGCCTATAAATGCAACATGGATCGACCTTAGCAAGTGCTACAGTAAATGTGCACCGACCTGAGCTAAGTAACATATGGAACATGCATTGACCTTATATGACTAAGTTGAAAATGAGCATTGATCTTACCTGGTGAGGAAAATGATATATTCATTGACCTGTAAGCTTCAATGCAATGGCTAACTGGCATTGACCTTTTGTCACCTTTTTGACTGGTCATTAGCGTTGACTTTTTGTCACCCTTTTTAATAGCCAATACTTTGAGTCATTCTGAGAACCTGTTCTGACATATTTTCATACTGCTATATAAAGATGATGAGATTAGTAATAAATCCATCAAAATTATATCATCAAGAATATATGTATATATATAATGAGTCATAATATTTGTCATCATCAAAACTTCAGAACCACAGGGACACAACAATCTCCCCCTTTTTGATGATGGCAATATTATGAGTTATTCCAATAATTCCGCATGATGATCAAGCAAGTATAACTATAGAGTGGTTCTATCAGAATGCAACAGCATGTAGAATAGCTCTATCAGAATGCAGCAGCATGCATCATAATGACAATGCAGCAAATAACTAGTATGAACATAGAATGGCTTTGTCACAGCAGCATACATCCAAATGACTAATAACCAACAGTTAGAATAACAAACCAATGACTCACAAAAATTCTCCCCCTCTGACAACATCAAAAAGGAAGGATCATTAAGGATGCTATTATGCAAAAGGATTCACTGTTTACTAAACTCCCCCTGAACAGATGCACTTCCTTTTTACAGAGCAGATGGAGTGGAATGAAATAAATGATCAGTGAACCATAGGGACATTCAAATTGAAGTAGATTGTCAGCCATTCAGATTGAAATAGGTCACATGTGCAGTCAAGAGTAAGCTCAGGTCATAAGGAATGTATGAAGAACAGTGTGCATAATCTATGTTTTAAAGATCACTCAGTAAATGCAAACTAAGCATAGGATGATCAATTAAGCTTCAAGCTCATGAGAAATTCAACAAGATTTTCAAAGAATATACCAATTTCATAAATCTAAATGTAGGAATTTTTCAGAATCTCCCATTATAAGGGTTTATGGATGAACTTTATTGAACTGCGTGGTTTAAAGATGATGTATACATGGTTTGATAATGAAGTTCTATACTCATATCTGAAATCAAGATTTAATAAAAATGAACCAAAACCTCATATTAACATCTTGATTATCCTCCCTTCTTCTTACTCAATCAATTTCAATGACTTCTTTAGGAATTACAATCATAAGTATTGAGGTTAAACAATCATGAAACCATTTGATTTTGTTCAGGGTTATAGCAATTTATCCTTTGCATTCATTTTCATATTTTTCATTTAATCAAGTAGAAATTTTTTTATCAATTCTTACGATCAATCTAGTTCAATACACACCTTGTAACTAAAGGATATACGTTGTTTAGACGCCAATATCCCTAAGTACTTAATGTGACTAACAGGCATGCTTTAAAATAAATAGAGTTAACTTTTCACCTCATGACATATCTCATCTCATTTCTTTGATGAGTGAGATATGTTTCTCAGTGTGCCAGCCATTGCTCTACCCATTTTTCAATCATTTTTAAGCAGAGTTAACTAAGGCACCTCATGACACAACCTTTTGGACATGTGTTTCTCAGTGACCAAAGTCATTGCTCTTACAAGATTTGACCCTTAGACATTTTTAGAAAAGTCAGATGTTTAAAAAATAATACAGATTTCCTGTATTTCAACCAAATAAAGTCATGATTTCAACATTTTCAGATTTCAGCAGATTTGACAAGATTTAACATGAAGCAGTTGGTTAAGGTTGATTAAAGTTGATTCAGATATTTTGAAGGCATTTATAACCAACTTTAATGAATATATTAAACTTAGACCAATCTGATCTTCCAGACATTCATAAATCTGTATAATAGATGATTCCTTATTGAATTAGTTTTTCAGATTTATGAGCAAGGTACATAGATTGAAATCTTCATGAAATTCAGAGATATGAAAGAGTGTTTAAAGAAATAATCAATTTTATCAATAGAAGCAGTAGCAGGAATATACACCAAATGCAAGAGACTTGAAGTTCAAACATAAGATATGATCTTGCAAACATTCAAGATTTAGTAGGTAAGCAGTGTTTTCAGACAAGTTTAAGAATATGACAGGAATTCCAAGCAAATGACCATCATTGATTAGAAACCTACAACCTCAGAGGTACGACAACGAGAGTCAAGAAGGCAAGAGCAGACAATTTCAGAGAGATGGTCACAAAAATGAAGTTATGAGATAGTGAAGAGAACTGCATCAATGGAGGTGTCAACTCTTTGTGTCAACATCTACTCACAAACTCCATAATACAGAGTGCTTCCAAAATAATGTCGACTCATGGTGTCGACACTTCTAATCAGGACTATTAAGAAGTTCAACAATAGATGTGCAGTGAGTATGAGAGTTATAAACTCAAGACTAGTATCAGTTCAAGTAAATTCAGATGAAAATTCTGAGCTTCGGTTGACCAGAGTGGGAAATGTTGGTCGGCCGAACTGGACAGAGATGTAATAAAAATGTTCTCTTGGAATTGAGCAATCACTCTATCTTTTTGATATTTTCTGTGTGAACTACATGTATACATATGCATTAACTCCCCCTAACTAAATGCACGCACTCAAACAATATTTTTGGAATTTTCAATAATGATGATATTCAATGAAATATGTATGCATATGCATTGACTATTTTTCACAGAATGCATTAATCCATCATACATGAATTGCAAAAAAAAAAATTTGATAGACTCCCCCTGACTTTATGCAATATATGCAATGAAGGCTAAGCATATGATTTTATGATTCATGCTCATGATCATTCAGACTGCCCTATATGCAATATGACCCATGGTACCATGTTTAGAACTTGGTCTAGAGACCATCTTACACATGGTTAGAAGTTCCAGACAGACTTAATCTGTCCTTTAGAGCTAAACCATTTGATATACCATGAAATCATGCATGAAGATGCATAACAATTTCAGAACATGCAAAACAATACAATTGGATATGCATGTGCAATACAAATGTCAAAGCAGTTAAGAACATGTATGCATGAGATTTTATTTAACAGATGAAGCATGAAATGTAGCTATCTGAAAGAGATTAAAGGAATTCAAATGAAAATTCTTGTAAACAGCAGAAATGGGGTTTTACCTTACTTGGGTGCCTTGGTTTATTTAAACCCCTTTTTATTTCCTTCCAAGGCACCCCTGTAAAAACTGAACCGCATTTTGCATAGACAGGTACCCAAGATGTCTTGGGTCCTAAAATGACATTGGCACCTTTAAATGGTGCACTCACAAATTTTTGAGCTTTCAAAACATCAATTATCATTTGAGAGCAATCATTCATAGAGTGTTGTAATGCCCTGGGTCTTTCGGATCTTTATCGGAGAGCTTTCAGATCACTTTTGTGGGTCCTGAGTTGTGTTTTACGATCCACGTGAGTTTTTCTCTCGTAAAAGATACGGAATCTAGTGGAGAGTTTATTATTGAGTTCATCGACTCGAGGATGCTACGGTTGCGTTGTGCTCCTTCCGAGGATCATTTTCCAATAGCGGTAAAGCTCCAAAGGGATAAAAAGGAGTATGTGGAGTACATTGAAGTCCCAGATAAAGTAGTAAGAAATTAATATTTTAATGATCAGGTTTGCTAAAGTAGCAGAAATAAATTTACTTTTTCAATTAATAATTTAAATTAATAGAGTCCAGTCCAAATAAAGACAAGTATAGTCCAACAGGAAGGGAAACGTACCCTCAAGTTGGGGGAAGCCCGACATAGGCAAAGCTGACAACAACGAACTGACGCACTGCGCAACGAACCACGAGGAAGAAGAACGACCACACCTGAAAATCAGGGGTAAGCCTCGTGTCACTGCCTCAGTAGGGGTCACGCAGATCCCCACTGGAAACAATGCAGTAACACCAAAGGCAACAACGCTAAACAGTATAGCAGGAGCAGAGGTAACAGTAGTGCTAAACTACAACAATATAGATGTAAAAGTAGGAGTAAGAATAGCTTATCGGGTTTACCCGGTATCCGGAGTCTGGGTCATCACAGCCCAGACTGTCCTCAGAAATGACAAAAAATAATAGATTTCATGTTCTTCTTATATAGATTAGCATGAGCATGAAATTGGTGTGAGTAGACATGATTGTTTCTGTTATTAACATGGAAGTTTATCTTTTCATTACTAGCCAGCCAACAGTTAGTAGCTATGTTGCCTACCTTTCCACAATTAAAACATGCACTGAATTTTTCTTTAACAATAGATTTGTTTCTATCAAACATATTTCCATGGAAATTTATAGGTTTAGAATTAATTCTTCTCCCTTGAACATGCCAACAATCCTTGACTGTGTGGCCATACTTTTCACAATGAAAATATATAGCATGCTTACCTCTTGGCTCAAATTTATTTTTATTAAAAATATTTCTGTTTACAGGGAAATTACTAAATTCATAATTACTTTTCTTTCCCTGTGCATGCCAGCATTGTGCAGCAATATGGCCTAGTTTTCCACAATGAAAACAGTTAACCTTCTTTTTTTGAACAAAAGGAAATTTCTTATCATGATATTTCCTAGCATGAATGTTGTGATTGTGTCTCAATTGCCAACAGTCTTTGACTGTATGACCAGACTTGCCACATTCATGGCAGTAAGGTCTCCTTGGAGTAGTGATTCTCCTAGGAGCCTTGAGCTCAGCCCTTTTTAAAAACCAGCAATCATGCTTTGCATGATCAAATCATCCACAATGGGAACATTAGAGTTGCCTCTTCTGGGCAAACTGATTCTTGGGTGAGCTTTTAGTAAAATGCACATATCTATTTCCTGAATTTTTAGTTTTCTTCATTCTATTATGAATGTTCAATTCATCAGATTTCAGGATATAACAACTATGCATCACATGACCGAATCTTCCACAATAATGGCATGAAGTTTTCTTTGCATGAATGTATGGAGGTGCATGTGACTTGTGTGCAGTACCCTTTGTATCAGCAAGAATGATTTTGATCTTTTTCTGTGGAATTTCTTTCTTTTTTAGTTTCTGAGTTTGTTCAGTAATTTTGGGACTGACAGCGAATTTTTGGTTCCTCTGAGCATTGAATTGGAAGATAGGTGCACTAGATGTACTTGTCAACTCAGAACTACACACAAATGAAGTGTGGAGCTTACTGTCAAATCCCTTTTTATTAGCTGGGTTAAAACCCAGACCCTCACGTTGGAAATTAATTTTGCAGCCGAGGAGCTTATCCAAATTATCTTTTTCACTCACAAATTTTTTAACAGATTTGTTCAAGTAAAAAATTTCAGATTCAAGTTTTGAGACATGGAGCTCATATCCAGCTATCTTCTCTTCATAGCAAGTGGCATTTTCATTCAACATTTGGTTAATAGTTTTTAGACTCTCAATTTCTTGTTCTGCATTCACCAACATGCTAGAACTATCCATGCTTACGGACTTACCCTTTTCACATGTGATTAGTCTCTCAGACATAGCTGTGTTTAGGTGTTTTAGCTTGTTAATTTCCTCTTTCATTTTACTATTTTGCTCCTGGAGTTCATCATCAAACACCCAATCACTTATGGAAGTCTGACATTCATTAAATATTTCTTGTTGATTTTCAGATTGAAGTTTGTCAACATTTTTCTGAAGCTCTACATTTATTACTCTAACGGTCTCTAGTTTTTCAGAAATCAATCTATTTTCATTTTCAAGATTCATTGATCTACATTCAGATTCCTTAGACTATTTTTTGAGTTTTTCATTCTCAGATTTCAAATATTCCAGTTCTGAACTAATAGCATCTAAATCTTTTAGTTATCTTATGAATATCTCATTTTCTCTTTTTAGAATTTCATTGTCCTCACCAGAAGAGTTAGCATTCTCAAAGTTGTTTAACTTCTTTTTTAGGGTTTTATTCTTCATTCAGAGTTTTTCAAAAGATTCTAGCAATTTAGCATATGCATCTTCCCAGTCCTCTAGAGTAAAGCTAGAGAAAGAGTTGTTTACCTCTTCTTCATCCTCGCTTTCATTGCTCCCTTCAGCCATCATGCATTTTTGGTTTTCCTTTTCATGGCTGGCATTCTTCAGTTTGTTTAATAAGTCCTTGGCAGATCTACATTCATAAAGACATGGAAGGATAGCAATATCAACAGTTGCCTTCATTAAATTTAATGCCTTCAAATTAACAACATTCTTTGATCTATGATTTCCAGTCCACTTAAATTTATCTTTTGGTAATTTCTATGGACCACATGAAATTACCTTCCATAGATCAGGATCTGTTGTTCTAACATAGCTACGCATGATGCTAAGCCGTGAATAAAAGTTGCAGTAGTTGAAAACCGATGCATGAGCCATAAAAGCAAATCAATAGACAATTAAATGCAACAAACTAAACACACTTGGAAATGCACCAAAGAGACTGCAGGATCTACTACGGATCGTTGGATCCGATGAGGCAGTAATCGGCTTTGATACCAATTATTGAATATATAAGATGGTGCAGACACAGATTACGAGGGGGGGGTGAATGAATCTCCCCTTTAAAATATTTTGCCCAAATAAAACTGTACTTATAAATCTTGCAGAATTAAACTCTCAGATGGCTCAATCAAATAAAACACTATCCAGTACCAAATGGAAGATCAGGACTAAGTTCTTATATTCAATATACTACTATCTCACAACCAATATCAACTGCTCGGTATGCAGACAAACACCTCACTAGTGTATGCGAGCCTAAGCATACATCTACTGTGAATTATGAAACAAGGAATCAAACCACTGCACAATAAATTTTAGATGGTTCAGCCTGCTGCCCGCTGACCTACGTCTATCCCCCAACTCTAACCAGAGTGAGGCTTACTACTGCCTAACAGCTTGATCCGCTGAGCATCATAGCTTGCTTACATCCGCTGAGCATTATAGCTTTGCTTCCGCTGAGCATTACAGCTTGGCTACATCTACTGAGCATTACAGCTTGGCTACCCGCTGCCAAACAGCTTACTGCCCAGAGGAACAAATCATCTACAAATGCTGGTACATAGCTTGAAGTTCAATAAGAGAATGAATGAAATCAACGATGAACAAACATCACCGAAAAGTTGTAAATGAAATTCAAACAATATAGCTCACGCAAGAGCCAATCTGGCTTGGATCTGATCCAAAAGCCAGCATAATAGATCTTCAAGAAATGACTTCAATTGCTTCTCAATCTCTTCTCTCTAGCTCTCTATATCTCACTATATCACAATCTCTTTTCTCTCTCTGACTCACACTCTCCTTTCTCTCAGATTCTTTCTGAAATTATGACACTCTATTTTTCTTTCCCAAAACTTTCTCCTTCTTCTTCCTTCAGCTAGCTCTTTCTTTCTTTTCTTCTATCTTGCTCTCACACTGCTATATCTCTCACTGTTCTCTCCCTTTTTCACTTCTCCTGCTGCTCTCTTCTTCTTCTCCCTATTGAACTCCAGCTCTTCTGCTCTCAGCCTTTTACTCTCTCTTCTCTCTAATTGTTTATCTTCTCTATCTTATGATTTCGATCGCAGGAGAGGGTTTTATAGAGCTTCAGCCTTGGGGTCCCACGGGCTCACGCTTCGGTCATGTGGAGGGAACACTCCCGCCAAGAGGTTTCTGGAATATCTCAGCCACGTGTGAGAATCTAGATAAGAGAGGATCCACATGACAACTTCTTTCTAGGACGGTCAGCCTTGGATCACGTGCCAGTCATAGGTTCACTTAATCCTCACGAGCTCACGTGCCTGCCTTAGCCTTGATGCATTCTGCCCTTCACATGTTTGATAAAGTTCCTGCCAAAGCATTTCATCAAACACATTGTAACCATGAATGGATAGCTAATGTGCATTGACCTATTGATATGAAAGTCACTGTACATTAATGAATTTCAGTTAAGTGTGAAAGATGCACAGACTTCATAGTACGATATACAAACATGCACAGACTTATAATGTGTATATGAAAATGTGCACAGACCTTATTATGCATATGTGGAAATGTGCACATACCATATAAGTCTAGATGCACACATGCGTAGACCTTGTAGTGCAATTGTGCAAATGTGCACAGACCTTGGTCACATGATGAATGGATGTGCATCAACCTTATAGGTACACATGTAGAATGTGCACAGACCTAACAATGCATGCTACTGAATGTGCACCGACCTAAGAATGTAATTTTGAAAACGTGCACAGACTTGTCCTTGCTAAAATCAAATGTGCTCAGACCTTTCATGTTTTCGCTAGCATATGTGCACAGACTTCAAATAGCAGACAGTGCATGTGCATAGACCTATGCTATACATGTGCACAGACCTTCTATGTGCACAAGACACATATGCATCGACCTTTGTGAACATGCATAGACTATATGTGTATATGCAGAGATGCAGTGTGCATCGACCTTTTATGTGCCCAAGGAGAGTGTGCATCGACCTTGTTTTGCATAAGGCACAATGTGCACCGGCCTTAATGTGCATGAAGCAAAATGTGCTTCGACCTCAATATGCACAATACAGAATGTGCATCGACCAATATGCATGAACAGTAATATGCACCGACCTACCTCTGCCTAGAAATGCAACATGCATCGACCTTAGCATGTGCTACAGTAAATTTGCATCAACCTGAGTTAAGTAACATATGGAGCATGCATTGGCCTTATATGACTAGGCTGAAAATGGGCATTGATCTTACCTGATAAGGCAAATGATATATGCACTGACCTATAAGCTTCAATGCAATGGCTAACTAGCGTTGACCTTTTGTGACCTTTTCGACTAGTCATTAGCATTGACTTTTTGTCACCTTTTTGAATAGCTAATACTTTGAGTCATTCTCAGAACATGTTCTGACATATTTTCATACTGATATATAAAGATGATGAGATTAGTAATAAATCCATCAAAATTGTATCATCAAGAATATATGTATATATATAATGAGTCATAATATTTATCATCATCAAAACTTCAGAACCATAGGGACACTACACGACTGACAAACCCAGGAGGCTCTGCCCGAAAAGAAAACGAAGACAGACGGCCCGGGTCCCAGCACGAACACCCCAGTAGAAGATTTGTATTTCATCTAGGTAGGGAAGGACCCTAGCAGAGTGCTTCGGATCGGTGCTACACTATCCGAGTAGGAGAAGGAAGCTTACACGAGCTTCCTGGAAGCAAACCAAGATGTATTCGCTTGGTCCGAGGACGTGCTCCCCGGAATCCCGCCAGAGGTCATAACCCACCAACTGAAGTTGGACTCGAGTTGCCGCCCTGTTCAGCAGCGCAGGAGGCGGTGCAACCCCGAGCAACAAGCCATTATCTGGGAACAAGTAAGCGAGAAGTTACGCTCGAGACTATTGCGACCCACCCAATATCCTGACTGGGTAGCTAATGTGGTCCTTGTTCCCAACATCAACGGGAAGTGGCGGATGTGCGTAGACTACACTGACCTCAACAAAGCTATGCCCAAAGATAGCCTCCCCATGCCACGAATCGACCAACTGGTTGATGCCACGGCCGGGCACGAAATGCTATGCTTTGTGGATGCTTACTCCGGGTACCACCAGATTAGCATGCACGAGCCCAACCAAGATAAAACGACGTTCGTCACCGACCACGGCTTATATTGCTACACCCACATGCCCTTCGGGTTGAAAAACGCGGGAGCTACGTATCAGCACTTGGTCAACCATATGTTTGACGCACAGATCGGTCACAATATGGAAGTTTATATCGACGGCATGCTCATCAAAAGCCTCCGACCGACCGAGCACCTCACCGACCTGGCAGAAACATTCACAATGCTCCAAAGATGCAAGATGAAGCTCAACCTGAACAAGTGCGCATTCGGAGTTAAGTCGGAAAAATTCCTCGGTTTCCTCATGACTCATTGAGGCATTGAAGTGAATCCCGACCAAATCCGAGTAGTGATGGAGATGAAACGGCCGATGTGGGTGAGGGACATACTGTGCCTTATCGGCTTTGTCGCTGCCCTGACTCGATTCCTATCTCGAGCAGCGGAAAGATGCCTACCCTTCTTCCGACTCATCAAATAAGCAAACAAGGCACCGAAAAAGAAAGGGCATATCGAATGGGACCAAGAAAGCGAGCATATGTTTGGAGAGCTGAAACGGTATCTGGCGTCTGATGAGGACATCAAGAACTTATGGGTTGTATTGTGTGTATTGGCTTGTATAGGTGTGTATTATGGGTTGTATTGGCTTGAAAGTGTGTATTTTTTTGATTTCTTTCATTTAGGCTCTCTTTGTAAGGCTTTAAGTAAGCCATTGGGCCACATTTATAGGAAGATTCCATTACTAGGTTGTCATTAGTAGAGTCCATTAGGAGCCTAGTTCATATTGGACCTTAATTACCACTTAAGGCCCAAGTGGGCTTTCCCCTCCCATGGACCACCAAGATTTGGAAGGCCCAAGTCTAGACATGGGTTATTGGAATTGAGTGGATGGCCTTGGACCAGCCAAGGCCCATGAGAAGCCCAAGAAGGGGGGCGCCCTCTTCCTTTGGCCTTATTAGGCTTGGTTGGTGAAAATTAGGTAGGTTTGAATAGAATTGGTCTAAGTTAGATTAAAATAGATATTACGTGTTTTGACCACATGAAAGAAATATTTAGGAACTCCCTGATATGCCCTTCAAAACCCTAGATCTATGGGCATTTAGTGTCTTTTTACATTTATTATATATAGCTTGTATTTTCCAATTGATTGAATTAATGAAAGTGAAAAAATCATTGTGCAAGAACCCCTCTCTTGGAGAATTTTGACCTCTCCTCTCTCTTCTCCTGGTTTCTTCATCCCAAACCCCCATTCTAGAGTTATATCTCCTTCCCCCCACCTCCGGTGATCATCGGTGCCGCCGCCGCCGCCGTTCGTGCCGCCTTCGAGCCGCCGCGAAACCGTTCTCGGTGTTCTGTCCTGCTGGACAGAGATCTCTTCCCGAAATTCCTGCTATCAGCCACGGCCTCTTCGTGGTCTGCAATTTTTATGGTGTGTTCTTCCCTTGTATCCCAAGCTCCACCTAAATGTTCATGCCAAAATTCCATCGTTTAGTATTTTCCCATTTTCGTGCATCTTTCATTCCTGGTTCTGTTTTGTCTCTGTCTACAGTGATAGCAGCCCTGTGTTTCCCACCTCCGGCCATCTTTGTGATTTGTCCAAACCCTCCCAATTTTATTGGGAGTTCTTTCCATCACCCCCTACATCCACAAATTTTCTTACTTTTTTATCAGCCTTCTATCTATTTTTAGAAATTCATGTTCTTCCTCTACTACAGTATTTTCAGTCAGATCCCAGATCCGACCACCCTCCACTTCCAAAATCAGAAAACATCCCCACCACCTCCAAGTCCAGATCCAAAAATAGTCATGGTTTCCGTACTTGATTTCCTACAACTTTCATGAACAAGTCGAAGTCTGAATCTGAGATCTTCATATCGGTCAAAGGCAATCCACAGGAAAGTTCTCTGCTGACCTGAGATTTTAGGAACTGTACAACAGGAACTTGGAAATTCCATAAGTCCAGATCCGTGCAGATCCAGGCCAGATCTCCAGGTTTAGGTTGTAGGATTTGAAGTTAGATTTCCAACGGCACTAGTCTCGTGTCGATCCGACATCGAGGCTGATCGCAGCGCCCGTTCTCGCCGGGACGCGCGCTGAAAACCAGAAGCTGCAGATCCGTGGCCGGTTATTTCGACCGGTGCCGAACGGAGCTGCCCGGCCTCCGGCCGGCGAACCAGCGTGCCGCCAGCCCGGGGAGTACTTCCCTAAGTGTCCCCACTACAGCGGTGCCATCGGGTCCCACTCGACCCCTCCGGACAGCATGTGGGCCACAGCGTTACTAGTTCTGGTGCTGCCGAAGAGACGCGAGAAGCCGCCCGTCAACCCGAATTCGGTCCTCCCGGGCCCGTTTGTGTAGCCCTTTACCTCCCTGCGTGGAGTGGGCAGTAATTCATTTGCTGTAATATGGTGTATTAATTGTCCCAGGAGTACGAGTTTCGGCCGGGTCCGTCTTCCCCACGCCGAGCGTAGAGGTATCGTTTTCGCTCCCTTCTCGGCATTTTACTTACTTCATATATATTTGTTTATGCCGCTGCTAGAGAGCATGTGTAGGGATATCTAGCTCGCTTTATCTATTCATTACCGCTGCTGCGAGAGAGTGCGAGACCGTCCCGTGACCCGATCCGGGCACACGAGAGAGCCGACCGCCCTAGCTCACTGCCGGTTTCTCAACCGTGCACGTCCGACGCTTCCCTCGTTAAGGGACGATCGTTAGCTTGCCGTGTTCGTGGTCTCGTCCCGCATCAATTTGTTATCATAGCGAGTTTGAGTCTAGGGTGTTAATAAAAAAAAGTGTCATTTAGGTCTAGTCATTAGTCATTGTCTAAGTCGTGTTTAGGATCATCATTGTTTTAAACCAAAAAAAAAGTGTCTTTTTGCATTTGCATCCCTTTACTCGGTATATCGAAAGGTGTTGTCCGAACGTTAGGCTACGCCTATCGGGAAGGCCGCACACTTGCGCGAGTGATCTTCGGATCAGTTATCTCTGCCACGTACCGAGTCTTGGTCGTCATGTCTAGAGTTGTAGTCCATTGTCTAGTTGGTTTATCTACTAGTGTCGACATGTCCACCCACTAGTCCCCAATCACCCATGGACTCCCAAACGGCCGGATGGTGGCGATACTATCTCAAATGGAAGGACCACCCGAACCACCCCACGAGGCCCGAGACCCGGGACTTCTACGGGTCCGATGACTTGAGTGTCTATCTAGAATGGGAAGCCATCATGGATGATTACTTCGAGGTGTATATTATGTACGGGTCCATGCAAGTCGATGTTACCAAAAGGTGACTTTTTGGTGAAGCCGCCGCAACTTGGAGGAACATCAAATACTGGAGGGAGGATAGAAATCTAAGGCCCATCGAGTCATGGTGGGAAATGAAGAGAGCGCTTAGGAGGGCCTACGTTCCCCGCCCACCTACCTCCAACCACGGAGGTCATACCACTCACCAACCCCACCAACTCACCCACAAACAAGTGGGCCACACCTCTACCCAATCCCACCCCTTCACCGCCGTCCAAGCCCAGCAAAGCGACCCCAATCTAGTGGCCCGCCCAAGCACCTCCAACCAACCTCCCCTTGGCACCCCCATCCCAACCCACTCAAGTACCTCCAACCGAGTGGAAGCCCCACTTATAGCCGAGCCTAGGACCACACCTAGGCGGAGGGACGAGGAGCGAGTCCACCCCAAGGTCCCTACTCCAACCCGCTCCTTTGAGGAATTCACGAAAATGATGTCAGATTTGTTGGAAAGGATAAGTGCTTCTTCACCTCCCGTAGGTGCTCCATCACCACCCTCTACGTCCGAACGTGATTCGGAACCATCTCATTTGGAGCCACCAAGGCCCGAGCCACCCGTATTTCTAACGGGTACACTATACATTGCCGAGCCACTTTTTAGTTGGCTCAAGGATGGCTTGGTCCCACCTCCCTTTCCATCCATGGACCCCATCCTACCTATAGTGCCGGTCAACTCATTCCATACCACATTTCGATCTCGTCACCATGTTGATACGTTGGATGATCTTGTCATGGGATTAGATTCACAATGGGAGTTGACGCATCTTTTGGCCCGAGGCTTTGACCAACCCGCTAGTCTTAGCTTCACCCATCCGGCCTTCGGGTCCATTACCTCCTAGTGCACCGTGGGTTGTGTCACCACGGAGGTTCTTCTACTTCTCCCGCTACCGGACGAGCCCGAATTCATACCCTTTTGTCCGAGGGAGGAATCATACTTCTTGCCTATGATCCCCGTCCCACCCGTCACAATTCAAGAAGGTGACTATCCACACCTTCAAAACTTCTACATGTAGGAACGTGACTTGTGGGAACCCACCATAAGGGGTCATACCTTCTTTGATCCCTTTGACCCACTCCCTAGTGGATCCTTAGACCCTCCACATTCACTTCACTTCTTCGAGGTAGTCCGCTACCACACCCCTTCCCCACGGGCCGGGTCATCTATGCCCACAAAGCCTGTACCCTTACAAGATACACCATCATCTAGGGGAGATACTCTTGGCCCTCCCACATCCACATCCCATATGTATGCATGGCCCACCTTAGGAGATCTAGGATTTCCGCATGATGTCAACCACCGGTTACGTCAGATGCATGCATGGCATACGTTCGGGTGTCCTGGTCTGCCGTCACCCATGTACGGGTCGGACTAACATTAGGTGTGTCTAGGGTCATAGATGAGTCGGTGTGCTTTTTATTTGTGTGGTATGTCTGTCTGCATGTGTCTTGGGCAAGCTCGTTGTCATTCTCTTATGAGTAAGAGGTGAGCGGACTCATTCGATGAGTATGGGATCGGTTCTACATCTATACCCGGATCAGTCACCTAAAGGGACTCAGCGGTGATTCCTAGTGAGTCTTCGAGCTGCTTCCTTCAATTTTGAGAGTGCCCCACTCGGAGTGTCCACCTTTAGCCCATAGCAGTCGCACATATCGAGTATATATGGAATGAGCAGGTGACGATCATTTGGAGTGGAGCGTACCTGCGTTACTTGGAACGGTGATGGATCTGCCGGAGTATTCGTGCATCCCTACCCCTACTCGACGGGGTCGAGTTCCTCCCACCCGGGGAGAATTGATGAGGACATCAAGAGCTTATGGGTTGTATTGTGTGTATTGGCTTGTATAGGTGTGTATTATGGGTTGTATTGGCTTGAAAGTGTGTATTTTTTTGATTTCTTTCATTTGGGCTCTCTTTGTAAGGCTTTAAGTAAGCCATTGGGCCATATTTATAGGAAGAGTCCATTACTAGGTTGTCATTAGTAGAGTCCATTAGGAGCCTTGTTCATATTGGACCTTAATTACCACTTAAGGCCCAAGTGGGCTTTCCCCTCCCATGGACCACCAAGATTTGGAAGGCCCAAGTCTAGACATGGGTTATTGGACTTGAGTGGATGGCCTTGGACCAGCCAAGGCCCATGAGAAGCCCAAGAAGGGGGGCGCCCTCTTCCTTTGGCCTTATTAGTCTTGGTTGGTGAAAATTAGGTAGGTTTGAATAGAATTGGTCTAAGTTGGATTAAAATAGATATTAAGTGTTTTGACCACATGGGAGAAATATTTAGGAACTCCCTGATATGCCCTTCAAAACCCTAGATCTATGGGCATTTAGTGTCTTTTTAAATTTATTATATATAGCTTGTATTTTCCAATTGATTGAATTAATGAAAGTGAAAAAATCATTGTGCAAGAACCCCTCTCTTGGAGAATTTCGACCTCTCCTCTCTCTTCCCCTGGTTTCTTTATCCCCAACCCCCATTCTAGAGTGATATCTCCTTCCCCCCACCTCCGGTGATCATCGGTGCCGCCGCCGCCGCCGTTCGTGCCACCTTCGAGCCGCCGCGAAACCATTCTCGGTGTTTTGTCTTGCTGGATAGAGATCTCTTCCAGAAATTCCTGCTATCAGCCACGGTCTCTTCATGGTCTGCAATTTTTATGGTGTGTTCTTCCCTTGTATCCCAAGCTCCACCTAAATCTTCATGCCCAAATTTCATCGTTTAGTATTTTCCTATTTTCGTGCATCTTTCATTCCTAGTTCTATTTTGTCTCTGTCTACAGTGACAGCAGCCCTGTGTTTCCCACCTCCGGCCATCTTTTTGATTTGTCCAAACCCTCCCAATTTTACTGGGAGTTTTGTCCATCACCCCCTACATCCACAAAGTTTCTTAATATTTTATCAGCCTTCTATCTATTTTTAGAAATTTATGTTCTTCCTCTACTACAGTGTTTTCAGTCAGATCCCAGATCCGACCACCCTCCACTTCCAAAATCAGAACAAATCCCCACAACCTACAAATCCAAATCCAAAAATAGTCCTGGTTTCCTTACTTGATTTCCTACAACTTGCATGAACAAGTCGAAGTCTGAATCCAAGATCTTCATATCGGTCAAAGGCAATCTACAGGAAAGTTCTCTGCTGACCTGAGATTTCAGGAACTGTACAACAGGAACTTGGAAATTCCATAAGTCCAGATCCGTGCAGATCCAGGCCAGATCTCTAGACCTAGGTTGTAGGATTTGAAGTTAACTTTCCAACGGCACCAGTATCGTGTCGATCTGACATTGGGGCTGATCGCAGCGCCCATTCTCGCCGGGACGCGCGCTGAAAACCAGAAGCTGCAGATCCGTGGCCGGTTATTCCGACCGGTGCCGAACGGAGCCGCCCGGCCTCTGGCCGGCGAACCAGTGTGCCGCCAACCCGGGGAGCGCTTCCCTAAGTGTCCCCACTACAGCGGTGCCATCGGGTCCCACTCGACCCCTCCGGACAGCACGTGGGCCCCACCGTCACTAGTTCGGGTGCTGCCGAAGAGACGCGAGAAGCCGCCCGTCAACCCGAATTCGGTCCTCCCGGGCCCGTTTGTGTAGCCCTTTACCTCCCTGCGTGGAGTGGGCAGTAATTCATTTGCTGTAATATGGTGTATTAATTATCCCGGGAGTACGAGTTTCGGCCGGGTCCGTCTTCCCCACGCCGAGCGCGTGGAGGTATCGTTTTCGCTCCCTTCTCGGCATTTTGCTTACTTCATATATATTTGTTTATGCCGCTGCTAGAGAGCATGTGTAGGGATATCTAGCTCGCTTTATCTATTCATTACCGCTGCTGCAAGAGAGTGCGAGACCGTCCCGTGACCCGATCCGGGCACACGAGAGAGCCGACCACCCTAGCTCACTGCCGGTTTCTCAACCGTGCACGTCTGACGCTTCCCTCGTTAAGGGACGATCGCGAGCTTGCCGTGTCCGTGGTCTCGTCCCGCATCAGCGTCCCCTCTCGTGCTCTCCAAGCCACAGAAGGGAGAGTAGTTGCCCCTATATCTATCGGTGAACCCGAGCAAGTTGAGCGTTGTGCTCACACGAGAGGAAGGCAATGTTATGAAGCTAGTCCACTTTTTGAGTCAACTACAGGGACCAGAGTGTCGTTACTCGTGAACTAAGAAGTTCACTCTTGCCCTGGTCACGGCCGCACGCAAGTTGCGACCATATTTTTTGGCGCACCCGATTACGGTTCTCACCGATCAACCCCTACGCTAGATTCTCCAGAATCCAGATGTCTCGGGGAGGCTTATCAAGTGGGCCATCGAGTTTGGCGAGTTTGACATTAGCTTCCCCCAAGGACTACTATTAAAGCCCAGGCCCTCGCCGATTTTGTTGCCGAATGCACATTACTTGAGGAGGACTCTCTCGAGCAACCTTTGGGACCCGTATGGGAGCTCTACGTCGATGGTTCATCTTGTGCCGCTGGCAGCGGAGCAGGGTTAGTTCTGCTGTCGCTAGAAGGGGTAGAGTTACAATATGCAGTCGACTTCCATTTTTCGACCACTAATAATGTGGCCTAATATGAAGCATTGCTTTCGGGTCTACGAATGGCAAATCACTTAGGGGCGAGCAACGTGTGAGCCTACAGTGACTCCATGCTCATCGCTAACCAAGTCAAGGGAGAATTCGAAGTGCGAGAGCCGGCAATGATCAAGTATCTTGAGAATGCCAAAAGAAAAATCGAGGGATTCTCCCACTTCGAGATGATACACATTCCAAGGGAGGAGAACGTCCTAGCAGACGCCCTATCCCATTTGGCGTCCTCAACAACCACCTCCAATTAAAGATTCATCTTGATAGAAGAGTTACTAGCACCGAGCACAGAAGATCTGACACCCCAAGTGAACACCATAGACTACAAACCCTCGTGGATGGATCCACTCTTAGACTTCCTCCTACGACAACAGCTCCCCAATGACGGTGCTGAAGCCCGCCGCATGCGAGCACGCCCATCACACTTCATGATCATTGATGGCCGCCTGTTAAGGCGCTCGATGTCAGCTCCACTACTGAAGTTCTTGTTCCCCAAGGAAGCCGAGCAAGCAGTGCAGTAAGTGCATAAGGGGCTCTGTGGGAGCCACGTGGGGGGGCGAGCGCTCGCACATATCCTCATCCGACAAGGGTACTAGTGGCCAACTTTGCAATAAGATTGCCTCGACTACGTCCGAAGGTACCCTCAATGCCACAAATTCTCTAACTTACATCACCATCTAACAATGCAACTGCACGCCCTAATAGAGCCTTCCCATTTCCTCGGTGGGGGGTAGATATACTAGGTCCCTTCCCCGATGCTCAGGGGAGGAAGAAATTCCTCATTGTTGCCATCGACTATTTCACTAAATGAGTCGAGGTAGAACCATTAGGGAAGATCACAAGCGAAGCAACATGGAAGTTCGTGCTACGTAACATAATCTGCTGATTTGGGATCCCACGCGTCCTCACAATTGACAATGGTAGGCAATTTGCAAGCACTGCCTTCCAGGAGAAGTGCTCGGAACTAGGGATTTGGAACCATTACACGTCAGTGGGACATCCCTAGGCGAACGGCTTGGTGGAAAATGCCAATAGAACACTCCTCCATGGCATCAAGACCTGCCTTCAACAGGTTGGCAACTCGTTGGTGGACACCATCCCAAGTATCCTATGGGCACACCAGACCACTGCCAGAGCTTCCACGGGAGAGACACCTTTCCACCTCGCGTATGGGACAGAGGCAGTCATACCGGTTGAGATATCCAACCCATCATTACGAGTCGGCTAGTTTGACGAGGCCAGAAATAACCAAGCAATGCGGGAAAATAGGTACCTGCTTGAGGAAGACAGAGAGCACGCCTAGTTAAGACTCATAGCCTATCAACAAAAATTGGCCCAATACTACAATGCTCATGTCAGAGAACACCACTTTTTCCCCGGAGTCCTGGTGCTGCTATGAGCTAGCGTGGTGGACCCTAGAGCAGCCATGGGAAAACTAACACCAAACTGGAAAGGCCCGTGTAGGGTAACAAAAGTGCTTGGTAAAGGAGCATACAGGCTAACGACGCTGGAGGGGCGAGAGTTATCGAGGACATGGAATTCTGTAACCTCAGAATTTTTTATCAATAAATCATTTTCGACATATCACCTCACTGGTTTAATGAAATCGTCGCCAGTCGAGCTCAACTATGGTGGATTCTAAGCTCCCAAGTGGCAAGCACTCATGCTCCCTCAGAAATCATGGTGGCTTCTAAGCTCCCATGAGGTGAGTACTCGTGCTCCCTTAGAATGAATGATGGTAGCTTCCGAGCTCCCAAGAAGTGAGCACTCATACTCCTTCGAAAATAATGGTAGGCTTCAAGCTCCAAAGGGGTGAGCATTCGCACTCCCCCAGAAATAACAAGCAACAATCTTTCCCCACCGAGGGAAGACGTACGCTCTCCCCCAAAGTCAAGCACGAGTATCTCATAATCCTTCAAAGGCAAGAGAGGTCCCAATTGTCACAAGAGACGAAATGTATCGTTAACATGAAAAAAACCCTTGGTCTTCCCAGCAAATGGGACATGCGCACATGATGGGGACGGATAGATTCGAATGATGAATCTATCTACTCTAACAACCTCACCACACACGAAGGTTCCCCACAAAAAATGCATACAACAATATCATGGATCAAAAAATCGCCAGTTTCATTCAAAATACAAGTCCCCGAACTCCAGCACGGCATCCTAACGCGGTCAGCGTACATGGTAATGAAAGGAAGTAGAGCAAACTAAGGCCATGGTAGCATCATAGCCGTCCTAGTATCCGACCATCCAGCCTTGCACGTAATCGCTATCCCAGTCGAACAGCTCGTTAACGACAACTGGAGCGGAGTCAACGATGACCTTTTTCTCCTCTGCCACTGCAGTAGGCGGGGTCGGAGCCACTGGAGTATCGCCCGCCTTTGCACCTACGCCGAGAGGAGGACTTGGAACCCTCCCTCCAGTTGCCATGGCCTCGCGAGAACCCTGAGCCATCGTGACGACATAATGAAGATGAAGATGGGCAACAAGCACGCCCATGAGTCCTACTATTTATAGATAGGGAACGCCTCACCTCCCTCACCAACGGCATAAAATGTCTCTCCACGCCCGTATGCATCAAAGGAAGGTCTGAAAGGCTAGCATGCGCCATGAAGCAAAGAAAGGAGTGCAAAAAGCAAGTTTTATTAACAAGTAGGGGGGTACAAAGTGGTTACTCATCCTCCTTGGGACAGAACCTATCAGGTTGGAGGTTTAAGACCCCCTTGTTACAATAGAAGCAGTTCACCTTCGCCAAGGCGTCCCACAAACCCTGCAGGTACCCCTGCTTAAAGTCCTTTGACGCATCGCCGCCGCTCCTTTCCCCTATTACCCGCTCCGACGCCGGCAGTGCCTCCTTCCGGAAGCACAAATGTTTGCAGGGTGCCTCGTCAGATAAAGAGCCCGACTTCTCCGATAACATCTTCAAGAACTTCCTTCTAGCCACTCAGCAGACCCAGGGTGGCCTTAGGATTCACTACGGGGGCTATTTATAGGAAGGAGGCGAAGTCCCTAGATGTGGAAAGCAGTCCTACCGCCTCACCGATTTTGTGAAAATCGAAGCGACAGACCCCGAAGATCGCGCCCCCTTAGGGCGATCCCATAGTCGCCGCTTTGTATCCCCCAAAAAAGATTTGGAGCAGAAAAGAAAGTTGGCAAACTACGTGGAAGACTCCAGAGGCTCCAGAACTTGTAGAAGAAAGGAAAGTTTTCATTTCAAATTTAGAAATGTTACTAAGAAGATGAAACAACCGTTCGAGCGTACCCCAATCAAACTAAAAGGAAAAACACAATACAAAAAATATGCCGAGCACCCCCTCAAGAGCTCGCATTAGCAGTAGCAGCATCGTTTGGCCCTTGGTCTTGGACCTCGGGAACGTTCCCAGCAATGGCTGCATGTGGGGGGCCGTCGGTCTAGTCGACCAGCTCTCCCTCCACCGATGAGCCGATCCCAGCTGCCCACTCCCTAGTGCTCAGCTCCTCCTCGCCGAGCTCCTCCTCGCCATCAATGGCCTCTAGTCCAAATGGCGTCATTAGAGGGTGCAAGGTCGGCACCGGGACACCTAAGCTGTCAGTCGCGGCCTGAAGAGCAGCTGCCCAGCCTTCGTGGAAGCCCCGGTCCCTGGCCAAACCGTAGACCTCGACGGCCGCCGCGTTCAACTCATCCCAGTAATCTGAGGATGAGCGGTAGCACGCCATCACCTTAAGCCCGATGGTGGCCATTAACATCGGCAGATTCTCGTGGACATCAAAAAATGACAGTGTCGATCATATGGCATGCACGTCTCGACACTCGAGAGCAAGCCGAAGACGGAAATGCCGAATAACCCTCATGCCTCGCCCGATCAGGATGAGAACTCGCTTGGTGGTCCGCTACCCGCTAAGGAACCCCCCCAGGCAGAAGATACATCTATAACTCTCCGACCGGCCGTGCCGAGAGCTGAATCAATGAAGAGCCGGGAACTCTGACACAGACTTAGCGTGCACCGAAAGTCACGCAAAGTCTGGGACCGAGCCCCAGAGGCTACGAATGGAACATTGTGGAGGCCATACATTGCAACCAGAACATTCCAGGAATGCCAACATTCATATAAACGGCCGCGACTTCGAAAAGAATCCGTTCGATGCTTAAAAAGGCGCGGAAGGGCCTTAAAGCGGCGCGCCCCACTTTATGCTCTAATACGAGCTCCCCTTGCTTGTTGTTAAAACGGCGCCACCCCCTTTATGTTAAAATGGCATGCTCCCATTGAAGGGCCACCCCTTTGAATGCACTAAACCGGCGCGCCCATTTTGGAATGCTAATACGGCGTGCTCAGTTTAAAAGTAATCTTTTCTCTGAAGTGTTTACCCGACGCCGCAACCAACCCATCCCGTCATCAATGCGGTCCCCTGTTTCTTGGGAACGGCATGACGATGAACAAGTATTAAGTGGTTAAAACTCCCACTTTGATCCGGCGGGCAACCGAGCATATGCCGTGAATGGAAGTTCTCGAGCCCCGTCCCTCCTTGTGCTCATTCCATCGGCCGGCCGCCCATTCTCTTGCAAGTGACGAAAGTAACGTGGCACGCGAAGGAGCTCGACAGCAACACAGTCGCGACGGGGCATGCTCTTCTTCGAACAAAGAGAACCTCTTCCAGGATATATATAAGGAGAGGGGTTCTCCCTCGAGAGGGGATCCAAAAAAAAAAGGAGAGGGGGTGCTCTCGGCTGTGTGTAGTAAAGAGAAGAAGAAAAAGAGAGGAGGAAGCTCATGTCATCCACGCCGGCAAGGTGAAGAAAGAAAGAGAGAAGACCACCATAAGAGAAGAAGAGTCTCGTCCTCGCGCCTGTGAGTGAAAGAGTGAAAGAGTGAGGGTGAGTGGGAAGCAGAAGAGGCCCATGCTCTCTCTCTTCCTCCCCTATCAATGTATTCCCCCTCTTTTCCCTTGGAATGTTCCCTTTTCTTTTTCTTCCCTCGAGGATAAATGAAAAGAATGGATTCTCTAAGCTTGCGTAGTCTTCCACTGTTGTGATCTCTTCCCCTTCCTCCTTCTCCTCATCCAGGGCTCTTCGAATCATGCTCCTCCGTATGAATATTCACTTCCCTTGCGGCGAACACTTGCCCCGCTTCAAAGAATCATCGCCCGTGAGTCATGGTCGCTCTTGTAGGCTGGCCCTCGAGCGCTCCACACTCACATTTGGGTTCGGACCACCGTGAGGCCACTCCGATATTTTGAGGGTCACCCCGGAGCAGTCTATTTGGTGGCCTTCGCTTCTCTCTGGCAAGCCCCGGTCTGGGGGAGATGCTGCCCAATTTTCGCCAGTGGATTAAGAACACTCAAGAATAAACGGACACTACAATCTCCGAGAGCAAGAACAACGCACATGTTGAATCCTCTGTGAACAAATCACCATCAAACTTGCCCACGGGCGAAAAGAAAAAAAGGAAAACACAGTAAATAGCTTTGAAACAACCATCGGGAGAGGTTATTCCAGCGCGGGTTGAAACGGCGCGGTCATTGTTCCACCGCCCCGTTTTAAGCCCTTCTCATAACCCATCTATCTACCATTTCATCCTAACCCGGCGTGGCCTTAATCGGCGTGCCATTTCCATTTGCTCCTGTGCACATCCTAATCTGGAGTGGCCTTAACCAGAGTGCCCTCCTCATTGAGCCCAAATCCGACGAGCCCTCCCTCCAATCCTCTTCCGGTGCGGCCAATTCCAGCACGCCCCCCTTTGCCGCACCGGTTTAACCCCCCTCCATCTTGCCCTTTAGAACGGTGCACCCTGTGTTCAACTCTCAAAATGACGCCCCTATACCCGGCGCGCCCCCCCTTGTCTATCCTGTTAAACTCCTAAAATGGTGCCATCCTCTTCCTTCCCTTAACCGGCGCGCCTCCTTAACACAAAACAAAAGGGCAACGTAACAATAAAAAAGGGGAGAAAAAGGTTCAAACAAAAAAGAATGCAAAGATCAATGCCAAAAAAAAAATGAAAGGAACTCTATTATCCCCACGACCTGACCTCGTAGGTCGATCCGCGTGTGAGGGCACACGTTGGTGAGCTCGGGCTACGCACTTAATAATCCACTCCCTCGGACTGGGTGCAAAGAGAAAATCAATGACGCCTTATGGTATCGAACGTGGTTTACAGAATTTTCGACATGGCCATAGTCCGAAATCATCTCCGGCCGACAATCTATCAACTTGACCCATCCTTACCGGGATTCAATCCCGCATTCTCATTAAACTTGGCTTGTTCATGGCAGACATCTGCGTGGTTTTGTTACCGTCTTTTATGCTACAAACACGTACCTTCATCCGAACATGAAGTGGCCCTTGAGTGGCCGACATAGTCTGAACGTTCACGTCCCGATACGGGTTTCTAGCATAGTTCGTCTTTCACTATCCTCCTGCATTATTAGTATTCTCTTTAGGCCGTAGGGCCCTTATTCCTCGCAATCAATCAAGGGTGTTCCCCTCTCCGAGGGGATGTAAATGACGCCGTGACCTTTATGGCGCGGCGGGTTTTGGTCGCGACATGAACCACACAATCGTCTGATTAGTCAAATCGAGCGCACAATAGATCGTCACTCTGTGACTGGCACGCCCTCGCACTGAATAAACAAACTGACTCGATCAACAAACGAACCGATTCTTTCCAAATTTTAGTGCATCCACAATTCTCGAACCATGTTTTCACCGCCCGAGCCCTCTCTTCAGCGGCATCCACCAGGGTTGCTAACTTGGTTGCCCGGGCATCAACCGCTTTCACCCTCCTGGTAACCTCCCGGAGGGAGTCCTCTAACGCCTGGGCCTGAATACGGAAGGCGTCCCGATCTCGCGCGGCCTCCTCCAGGGCCTACTCTAGCAGCTCAAGCTGCTCCTGGAGCTTGGCGTACTCAGCTTCTTGCACCGCTTGACGTCTTCAGAGCTTGGCGCACTAGACCTCCAGCCCCTTCCGCGCCTCCTGGCTGACCACTAACTGCTGCGCAACCCTAGTGAAGTGGTACCCCCACAAGCTAAATGCCCTGGTGACCGAACTTAGGTTCTTTGCCGCCAAGTCAAGTAACTCCCCATGGGCCCCAAGATCGAAAACCCCGGTGCGGTCACATGCCCGAATACCCTTGTCCATCAGGGCGAGGGCCTCGAGCCGACTTGCATACCCTGGTGTGGCCTCCTCGGGCGGTAAGAAGCGGACGACAGGAGTGACCTCGAGCGGCATGAGGCGAGCAATCACATCTTGGCAAGGTGCCTTGCCCTTGTCGGAGACGTCCCTGGTGTTAGGATTTAGGTACTAGCTGATAAGCGCACGGCTGAGATCCAGAGGGGGGGTGAATGGATCGCCTTTAAAACTTTAGCATAATTAGAATTTAAACCAAACTAAAATAAGATGAACTCCTTAATTGTGAGATAGAAGAGTAGAACACATTTACCAAAGTACTTCCTCAAATAGAAGTAACGATGGACACTTATATGCTAGACTAATACTAGGCAGATTTCATAACCATTAATTGAAACAATAGATCTCACACACATGCAGCCAGAGACTCTACTAAGCGCTTGGACAATCACCTAGTCTGTATAAGCTGCTTCAATGAGGAATACAAATATTATCTCAGAACAAATATATCAAAAAAAATAGATATCAAACATATAGCACTCAATGCTAACCCATCCTGGGAAGGAGATAGAATAGATGGAGTCGGACAATCACAAACCATGATGCACAAAGATTTTAGATGGTTCGGTCTGCTACCCACAGACCTACGTTCATCCCCCACTCAAACCCGAGTGAGGCTTTTGCTGACTCACAGCTTGAACCGATGAGCATCATAGCTTACTTACACCACTGAGTAACACAGCCCACGGTCCGCACACAGACCTACGTCTAGCCATCGCACACCTATCCACCCCCGGGTCCGCCCGTGTGTAATAACCCACGGTGGCTATGCACATGCCATGATGCCGCACCTACTTCAAACACGGAACTACGTGCCCACTGCTCGCTACGAGCTAGCCTCCGACTGATGATTCGCGTTAGCCGAACCCTGGCCCGGGAATGATATTCCCGGGGCCGGCCTCGACTCCCTAGTACGACGACACTCGCCTCCCAAGGCCCGCACCTGACTGCTCATTTTCGAGCCGCATCCGACCGCCATCAGGCGCCAGCCCACGATAGCCCCTGCCACCTAGGTGGTCGGGCTTGTCTCAATCTCCTCATGGACAACCTCTGTATAACACGCGGATATCCGCCTAATTATGCATTGACCCGGGGACCGACCCACGCGTCGGAATTATCCCGCGGCTTGCGCCAGTTGTACTTTGGCCTCCTCAGCCCATTTGTAAAGCCCATGTGGCTCTTATATAGCATAAAACCAGTTGAATACAAGCGCCCGTATGCGGGCCCCAGTTTTCTACCTACACCACTCGGCACGCGTGCCTAATACCCCTGACCCCGGCAAACACCCCCAGTCGAAAGCGCACCCACAGCTGCGGAATTCTCCCGGCCCTCTACCCATGGCTTCAGACACATACAGGCTTCTCTTCAGCATAGAACGAAGTTGTTCGGATTCAATCCGATGTAAATAAACACCGATTGATTGCGGTCGGTGGGGAAAGATGTCCAACACATGATTCCCACAATCGCCTGCGCACTCGCACCCGTGGAACCCCTTTTATCCACCGGTCGCCTGACCTCTCCAGCCCACATGCCGCGTCTTGGCGACGCTTCCCCGGTTAACCCTTGCTTCCATAGGTGACTGTCGAGAAATCGACTAGCACGCCCGCACCCTGTCCAGTTAACCTACACCCTGATATTTATGTGCCATTCGACCCTTTTCGACTTTCCATGAAAGTAGAGTTCCTGATACCGCCGTGAGGGGCATACAACCGTAAAGGAGGATACCCGAGATACATTAAACTCCGGTATTTTTCTTCCCCTCCGTATTCCTTCCTTCATCCCGATCATCGGCATAAAAGCTCCCGTGACAAAGAGGATGGCACGCCCGGTGGGATGTCTCCCCCCTTCCTTCTTTTTGCTGAAGAAAAGAAAGTGTCAGCCCTGAAGTCCTGGTGCCCTTTTCCTGTCCTTGCAGGAGAGGGGGAGGAGGGTACTCGTGTGCATTTTCCAACAGCTCTCAGTTTGCTTTCCGACTACTGGACCATGCCCGACGACTGTCAGCGACCGTCGCCTCCCAAGTCACTAGTGTTCCAGTACTTTAGCAACCATGGCAACCGTCACTTATGGCCCCATTGTCATTGCCACCCATGAACGAGTGGGTTATTTGGCGACACCGATTGCTTTCGACAGCTTCGCCCCTATCATTGGATCGCCCTACTTTTTGGGCATGATCCCTGTGGCTGTTCCACAGTCGATCCCAGTTCCTCCGCTGGCTCCTGTGGCCAATACGCCATGCACATCGCCAGCACTGGTGGCCCACCCGAGGACCAGGTTCGGGACCGCCACCCTCGGTCCCACTAGGGGCCCCCGGCCGTCTCCAGCCCGGACAAGCGTTAGCTCTCGGACCTGTTGATTAGTTTTGCCTATCTTCTTTTCTTTTTGGGGATTTTTGTTGTGTGAATGTGATAAGATGACAAGCAAGTAATCAAAGATCTGCTCTTAACCTATGAACATGTGATCATGAACCTAGGCAATCAAAGCTAGCTCTAGCATGGGCATGCTATCTCAATCAGACTAATGCTAAGGAAATATAGAAAAACACACGCCGGGGCGTGGAGCAAGAAGCAAATGAAAACACACCGCGAGGGTGGAACAAGCAAGGAAATAAAGATATATGTGATGAAGGAGAAAGCTAATGCCCAATACCAAGGAAAAGATGTGATCGCTACCAAAGTAAAAACAAGCCAAAGACTTGAATATACCTTGGAAATAGGTGGATGAAACACCCGCCCACGGGAGAGGAAACCAAAGAGAACCTGCAGGTCAGCTAGAAGTAACGGCCAGAACCCTGTGCGTCACTTGGAAGTGACGGTCGCTCGATAGACCGCTAGAAGAATATGACGCGCCTGCACAAGACCGTCGTATAACCTGCAGTAACAAAGTATGAGTCCTTTTAACTCCAACTCTTCCAGCCGGCTAGAAGACTTGGGCCTCGTCCTAGTGAACCTGTAAACCTGCCAAAGAAGTGGAAGACAAGAACAAAATAACCCAAATTAGCCCTTTCAATAATATAGCATCAATTCTTCAATAAGCAAAATATCATCAAAAGGAAAGGGGAATACCGGGGAGGTTTTGGTTTTTTAACCCCTCTGGGCGTTTTAAAAGATTAGGAGGATGTTTAGATGATGAAAACCAGTGAAAAACGTGGAGGAAGGAGAGAAATAATGCTTATGATGAAAGAGAGATTGAATGGAAACTCAATATGCAATTGTGAACTTTGGAACCAATGGAACAAATACTCCCTTCACCAGGCAGCAAACGAACGTGAGAAGCACTTCTCCTTGATCAGACGTGGCTCTAGAATGCGGCAGCACTTCGACGCAAACTCCAGATTTTCCTCCTTTTGGCCATGAAGTCAAGGGTTCTATTTATAGACCCTCAAACTCTTAGGTCGAGCAGAGGATAAGCCAGCAAGATAAAGGGATAATTCTTAGCAAATCCTTGAAGATAATATCACCAAGAGTCCATAGAAACAAACAGAAGGTTCTGAGGATCAGATTTGAAAGAGATATCGTCAATCCAAGTTCTTATCTCGACCACGGAGTAGCAGAGAAAAGGCCTGAACTGCCAGGACTCTCTGAAGGAAGTAACGGCTGCACGACAGACCGCCACTTGGAAATAACGCCCCAAGGAACGTCCGTTACTTTCAACCTTATCCCAAAAAGATAAGATCAACGGGAAGAAGATCAAAGCAATAGGACTCTGCAAGGAAATAACGGCCAAGGCATAGGGCGTCATACTGAAACAACGGCTGCACGACAGACCGTTATTATCAACGTATAAACTAAAAGATAAGGATTGAAACAAGCCCTTAAGCCTTAGGACTCTTCAAAGAGTAACGGCCCATGACCCATCCGTCAGAATGAAACAACGCGCCTGGGACAGACCGTTATTATCAATGGAGTTCAAATTAATGAATGAGGGTTTTGCTAAGCCCTAGTCAAAGGAAATGCCACAAAGAGCCATATCCGATCAAGGAGAAAGACCCAAGAAATAGGCTCCAAATCAATCAAGAGACTCAACGAAGAGTGAACAACTCGGAGCATCATATAGAATGAATAAGGAGATGACCCGACTTATTGGTCATAAAACGGGTGTCAACAGATGCCCCTCCTTAACGTCCTCTTTGCAGGGGAGCGAGCGGAGGTGAAGCGAAGGCGAAATGGAACATGAAGATGAAGCGGAAATGAAGCGGAGTGGATCAAAAAGAGGGCGTTAAGGTAAACGACACCCGTTCTTACCAACAAGCAACAGGAATTTTCTGGAAAACTTAAACTGATCACAAGGAAATAGTCAACCAAAGAATGCAAGTCTGGAGGAATTAACAACTAAGGAATGGAAACACGGCTAGCCGCCGGAGGCAACGGAAAGGAAAAGAGTACTGACTAAGCTCCAGACAGGAATCTTCAGCCAACCAGATCAAGCGAGCAGATCAAAGGAAACCTTCTAATTCAGAGTAGAATGATTCTCCTCATTCGAGATTAAGAACACAGCTATTCACCATCACTGAGATACCTTGAACAGATGAAGCTTCATGAATGCTCAAAGAATGCGTATGATGCATGCTGGGCTAAAGGAAAAGAAATCATCAAAACGAATGCAAAAGAAAGATAAAATAGAAAATATTCGAGAATAATATTGCTAGACCAGAGAAATCAGGGTCAGGACACCATCTGCAACCACGGCGTGCAAGACAGAACCATCATCCCCAAACTCTTCCAACCTAACGGCTTATCCAACGATTAAACATGCGAACTTAGATCATCATCATTTTTGTTTAAGGGGAACATCAGATCCCAGAACACATGAATGACCAGCCGGTTCTCGAGATAATATCGTAAGTAACATATAGTAATGCATTAAGGGATAAGGGAAAGAGATACACTACCTGACTTACCTGCCTGACGGACGGCAAAGCGTGATTTCATTCATAAATTCCTTCATGAAAGATAGGTTAGCCAAAAAATAATCATGAACATGAATCAAGGCATAACCATTTGTGCGTGCGAGAGACATCATCCATAAACATCTTGACAGTATATGGAACCATTTTGACATCAATTAGGCCATTTAAATCATCAAGGAACTTGCAAGTTTTTAACGGTCTGAGATGAGGGCGTCACATAAAGTAACGGACCAGCCCTGGGCCGTCATAAACCAGGCGGTTCACATTCTTCAATAAAACAGTCTCATCACATGTAACGGTCAAATCCAGACGCGTTATAAGGATGTAACGGCCGAACGATAGACCGTCACATTTCCTGAGCGTTCAAAAAAATAAAACCGAACGGTCACGGCCTTCATTCAACACTCAAGCAATCAAACGCCCCAAACCAAAAAAACCACCGGCGACCACCGTCCCCACCACTACCATGGCCGGCGACGAGGGTTCCCAGCCACCACCACAGAAGAGGGAGAGGGGAAAGAAGAAAGCAATCCGGCGGTTTCACCGCCGGCTCGAACGGGAGGCGATCCCGCCGGTCACGGAAGAAGAACCGAGGAGAAGAGAGCCAAGGGAGGAAGATGAAGCTCCCACGGCCGTGGGAGACCAGGAAGACGTCCCCTTGGGTGAAGGGGAGCCCAAGGAACCAGCCAAGAAGAGGAGAAGGGGCATGGACCATGAGGTAGGTCCTCCCGCCCTAACTTCAATTTTTAATTTTTTTGGGTTTTATTTGTGATGCATGCGGGTTTTGAGGGTAGAAAATGGGTCTACGAACCCATTAGGAATGATTGTAGGCCATTTGGCCAAAGTGGGAGACCACAGGAATGCAAAGAAAAAATGCCCAAACGCAGACAATGTGACGGTCCTGCCAGCGACCGTCACATGCCTGACGCGCCACCCTTGGTGCGTCAGAAGCAAGCGACGCCCTACCCCAGGGCCGTTACATCTGCCAGGGACCTAGAACTATTTTTTAGGGTTTTCAATTTCTGATTTTTGTTTTGTTTTCATTTCACAATGCTTATGCAATGTTTTATGATACAATTAACTAACTTATGATCTAAATAACATGCAGGGAAAGCGAAGATCAAGGATCTCCTGGCTGCAGGTCCGGGCGGTGTACCAGGCACTGCCCGACTACCAGAGGGAGCGACTAGCCAGCATGGGATTCGCCGAGGTGCTCAGCATCGAGGTGATCCGGATGGACACACCCTTGCTGTACGCGTTGCACGAGAGGTGGGATCCGATCAGCAGAGCTTTCATCTTCCCGTGGGGCCACATGATCCCCACACTAGAAGACATAGCGAGGATTACGGGATTGAGAGTCCACGGAGCCGCAGTGACCGGATGGACTTACGGTGATTACCGGGAGATGACGCAGCAGCTGCTCGGGCTAGATTTGATCAGGCCGGGACAGTCCTCATCTCAGCTCTCGAGATCAGTACTGCAGGAGAGCCTGGGGCTGAGAGGAGCGGCGATTGCCGTGGGAGAGCTACCCGAGGAGCATTTGGGCAGAGTGATAGACCAGGTGCGCCCTCGCGTGGCGGCGGAGGCGGGACCAGAGGGAGACAGAGTGCTCAGACGCTTCCTGATGCTGCTATTCGGGAAGCTCCTCTTCGCGACTCGAGCGGACGTCATTAGCTGCCGACTGCTTCCGCTGATAGAGCATTTGCACAGAGTCGGGAGATACGCATGGGGAGCGGCAGTGCTAGCGTTCCTGTTCGAGTCTCTCAGCACGACGGACCGGCAGACGATGCTGGGCGGCTTCTCGCCTTTCCTACAGGTAAATGCAATTTAAATGCTTTCCACAATATGATTATCCAAGAATGTTATGCAAATGACTATGCAATTTGATTGACTTGATTTCTAAAATGCAGATCTGGAGCTACATGTACCTCCCGGGCATCGGGAGAGGCACACTACTCCACCCCGGCCGTATCCCGATTGCGAGACGGTGGACGGTAGCGAGGGACACAGGGTCGATCATCAGATTGACCCGGACGATCCAGGAGGACCTGGACTCCTTCCCACACACGTCGGTAAGTCCATAACTCAAAGTGATTTCTACATGCTCTTAAATGCTTCCAAATGCTAAAATGCTTTTAAATGCTGATGAACGGACCAAATGTTTCTAGGTGAGATGGACCCCGTACCGCGGCGAGGTTTACATGGGACAGCCGTGGGTGGAGGCGGCCTTGTCATACCGGGGACGAGACATCTGGCTGCACTGCATCCACATCATCGAGCCTCTACACTACCGGCTGATCCTGCGGACTCGGGGACTACACCAGCCCGAGGTGACCTTTCCACGCCACAGTGATGACCACCCAGGCAAGTCAGCAAGGGGCATTAGTGGCAACGTGGATTGGTGTGCTCGGAAGGCGAAGTACGTCCATGACTGGAACAGGCGGGGTAGAGCGGTGAAGGAGCGAGATGAGAGCGACGAGGCATATCTGAAGGCCTTCGCTCGACTCTACGGCGACCGGGTGTACCGAGGTACCCGACGACCGGTATGCAAATCTAAACTCAAAACACTCTTTCTATATGCAAGATGCATCGTGCTAGATGTACTGACTTACATGCTTTAAATGCAGCTAGACCCCGAGGGACGGATAGCCGAGCTGGAGGGACTACTCCACTCCACCATCCAGCAGCGGGACGAGTACCGGACCGCCCTGGAGCTCCTGGTAAGATTTAGACTTAAATGATGCTTAATGTTGATGATGCAAAAAAATGCTGACTAACCACGACTTCTAATCATGATTTCTAAATGCAGCGGGCCGAGGGAGCCCAACGAGCAGGACCGGACGCCCCATCGTCCTCCTCTCATCCTGCGGGAGGCAGAACAGAGCAAGATGCCGAGTTTGCTCGGGCGGTTGCCCGGGCCGAGGAGGCGGAGGCCACCCTCGCGGAGCGGGTAAGATGCTAAATGCTTATGCTCATGATCATGCGTATGCCAAAAAATGCTTTTTTTGATCAACTACATGACATGCAATCTATAGGCGAGAGAGCTAGCTGCAGCGGTGGCCGAGGCTAGACAGGCTCGATTGGAGGCAGAGCGTCTCCAGGCAGAGATAGAGAGAAGCCGGGCTGAGACTGAGCGGGCCCGAGCAGAGACAGAGCTAGCACGGGCAGAGATGGCCCGGCTGAGAGCGGAGACCCCGCGACGCTCGGATGATGCAGAGGTGGAGCGACTTCGGACGGAGCTAGCTCAGTCACAGGCTGAGGTAGAGCGACTCCGGATTGGGACGGTGGATTTGGACCGATACCGGACCGAGGCACGCGAGGCTCGGCGCCAGGCTTACGATATGAAGATCGAGTTGCGGACCCTCGAGAGGACCGTCCGGATGATAGGCCGAGGACCTGAGCGGAATGTTTCGCAGAGCAGAGCACAGAGGAGCGTCGCCCGAAGCGGGACGGTGGCTGATTTCCTCGTGAGTTCCTCCAGCCAGCGGAGGAATGAGAGGGCGGAGAGAGTGCAGCAGGAGGAGAGTGCCTCCATAGCACCACCGGCTAGGAGACCCGAGGGCGGAGATGAGGAGGGCGGCCCGGCAGACAGGCCGACCGAATGATGCATTTTCTTTTTCTTACTACTTGTACATGACTATATATAGAGATATGAAAAATATCTTTTTTGGCACTTTTGTTTTTGTTTCATGAGTGTGAATGAAAGCAGGAATGTGTTTTTGAAAAAAGCAGGAATGAATGAGTGGATGAGGTTTGGCAGGTTTGAATGTGAATGCAGAAAATGAATGACTGATTGAGGTGATTTGAGGTGATGTGTGAAAATGCATGTATGAAATGCATGTATGCGGAAAAAATGTATGTATGAGAATGCGTGGATGATGAATGAGTTGTAGAATGTGAAAGACCGCCAGGTCTAAAACAAGGGCAGGAAGAAATTTCATGAATTCAGCAGCAGAGAAAGTAACGGTCTAGGGGCAGACCGTCACAATTAAATAATGCCCCGACTAACGGCCGTTAGACATGACAGAGTCCAAATTCGTAATCTGAGCTGCAGGAAAGTGACGGCCTACTGGAGACGCGTCATTGACCAATAACGGCCAGATGCTAGACCGTTGATCATGGCAGGACACTAGTTTGTCAGGGCAACTAGCAGAAAATACGACGGCCGAAGGCTGGCGCGTCGGGGTGAAATAACGGTCATAACCAAGACCGTCGGGAAAATTTGAACCCAATAGGCAATACTGAACGACTGAGAGTGTAACGGATCATGGTTCACGCGTTACAAGATAACGACGGCCACAATATAGACCGTTAAGCTTCACAGAATAGGGTTTGGCCAAATCAAACCCACAGAAAATGCGACGGCCCAAGGCTGGCGCGTTAGAGACAAGTGACGGCCCCACGATAGACCGTTAGATCCTGAGTTGCGTTCCGAGACAGATTGAGCCGTGAGAGCCTAAACCCGAGACTTATCCACTTAAACTCTACTAGAACTTATCTAGACTGAAGATGAAGCTTTCCAACTCAAGTCTTATCCTTTCCAAAGCCAAAATTAAACCTTTAAAACTTGGAAACTCAACCAAAATCGTAGCTTTGCTGAAAACCTCTGCTTTAGGGTTGAAGAACCTCTCCTAAGGGCAGAAACCAAGATGAAGAGAAGCTCTGAGATGATGGCCACGGAGGAGAGGGTTTACACCGGACCTAAAGCTGCAAGAAAGGAACATGGAGAGCTCCAACGGCTGACGTCAATTCCCAAGCACTTAAGCTCCAATGTTCAAAGGGTGGTAAGCTTCTAACACTCACCCAAATTCAGAAAATTCTGCACTTCAATTCTTCATGACTTCTTCTTCTCTTTCTTCCTTCAAGCCTCTTCCTGGCCCAAGATGCTATTCTAGTCTGAAGTGGGTGGCTCCCATGGTAAAGGCACTCCCTATAGAAGTCACATCCATCCTTAAAGCATGGCACCTTCAACCACTCTTGGTTTTAGGCAAAAATTTCCAGAAATTATCTCTAGATTGGCCAAGTATTTCAGCTCTTGTAGAACTATGGCATCCACAAACTCATACTTTCATCTTCCCTTCCTTCGAGGCAACCGTCCTATTAGAAGAGGTAGAGACCTACCTAGCCCTTCCTAAGACTAAGGCGGGGGATGAAGACCGGGTTTGCTACACAATAGAGCCTATTGACCCATCCTTGATTTTGAGTGATTTCATCCATAATCCAAAGGATGTGAGGACCATGATCAGCCCTCACCACATTCATTTGATACCCTTGGCACAGTGGATAGTGTCTCATTGTAAAAACAAGTGGGAGAGACATGAGGCAATAGCCAAGGCGGTGGCGGTTTGCTTATGCGGAGTCTTCCTTTTCACTACAACCGACCACCTTCTAGATACCCAAAATCTCAGCATTATTAGCGGGTTGTGGCGGGGCATGTCCATCTCTCAAGCGATCCTTTCATACCTCTATGAAGGACTAAGCTCGGCTTGCCTAGGAGGACTTTGTTCGGCTCCATGATACTCCTTGAGTGCTGGATGGGAGTGAGAGTCAAATTCCAACCGAAGGAAGACTTAACTTCAACTAGCCGAATCTTCGGGAGCCACCCTCTCTTCTTCATTGGAGGGGCATTCGGGTATTCTTCACAGGTTGAATGCAAGACGGCGGATAAGAAAATGCGGGATGAATGGCGCTTCTTCTTCAACACTTTGCCAATAGACAAGTTCAATATGCGACCAAGAATCCTTCGGAGTACTTTTCTCAAAAATACCACGGCGTCAAGGCCTGCACCTCCAACTAGTGGGGAACACCACCATGGCGATCTACAACCCGCACCGGTGCCATCTTCAGATCGGACTTCCAAGAACCCAAGCTCCTGCACTATCACACTACCCTCCCCTTCTACCTAGGAAGATGGGGACCGAGGAAGATGAAAGAGCAGTACGGAACGCGCTGACCATGTGGGAGATCAGCAAGGTGCGCCCGTGGCAAGCAGAAGTAGAAGAGAACGACGAAGCACGCCGTAATTACGTGAAAGAGTTGAGAAGAATCCGCCCTCTTGCGGATAGAAAACTGAATGTACCTTGATTTTCTTTTGTTCATGAGAGATATTATTTGTAATTAACAATCAAAGCTGGAATTTTTATGAATTCATGTTTTATTAAGCTTGCTTGAATGAGATGAGACTGGCTTAGTGTTCGACACATTTTATTTTATCTAGTTTATTTTATTTATTTATTTATTTATTTTATTATTTATTTATTGGCGTGCCAGTCACCGAAGTGACAATTTTATTGTTCGCTCGATCTGACTTCTAATCAGTTGATTGTGAGTGATCGTGTCTGGACCAGAAGTCCGTCATACCCTATACGCTATGACGTTAATTACGTCCTCCCTAAGGAAGACAACCCTTGATTAAACGCTAGAGGTAGGAGGAAGACAGCGGTAAAGCCGCATACTCAAAGGAGACAAAATTCATCTGTTTGCAAGACGTTAAATGTATTTGAAAAGAGCAGGGGTTTGTTAATTACGGGAGAAACCCGACAGCATATTCCCACCATCTTGGATGATGCCAAGTGGGGAATAGGAAACCGCCCATGCAGTGGCAGGGTGGGAACCATAAAGGATCGGGCACGATTGACCCGGAGTCCGAATAGGGACCGGCATGCCATGGCACGCCCCATATGGGTGCGGTAGCACGTTTATATCCCCCCTTCGAGGGGACCATCGGAGGACATACAAAGGCATGACTCCGTGGGCCGACGGGGTTGAGAGGTGGTATCACAGTGACCTGGCCAGGTATGTGTGAATTTCGGCAGCATATCTCCTTGACTTGGATTGTGCCAAAAGAAGATAGGTCATCACCCACGGAATGCCGGGATGACAACCGAATAAGGATGGGCACCGGGCCCGGGACATCGCTTGCCTTGTTTCATCGGTCAATATCCCCTTGAAACCTTTCGGAACTCATGTAACGACATGGCCCTTTTGGTTCATAAGGGTGGAATCCGGATCGGGAATGAGGACTGTAGGGGAGGGAGATCCTCCCCATTACTGTATCTTCTCAGGTCATTCACGACGGTCTTTGGACATCCCCGGGACGTATGTGTACAGGGATCAGAAAGCTGAGACATGGCAGTGAGGAGAGAGTCCCCTGACTGGGTTTCATTGGGCCAAGGAGAGGGGGCTCGGCGTGGTTTACAGGTTGGCCGAAGGGGGTTCTCGGCGTGGTCATTTGGCTGGCCGAGAAGGGCTCTCGGCGTGGCTTCTTGGTCGGCCAAGGGGAGCTCTCGGCATGGCCCTTTCGGTGGCCAAATGGGGCTCTCGGCGTAGCCTTTTTGGTTGGCAAAGGGAGCTCTCGGCGTGGCTCTTTGGTTGGCCAAGGGGGCTCTCGGCATGGACATTTGGTGGATGAAAGGGGGGTTTCTCGGCCTGGGCATAAGTGGCAGAAGGAGGGGGGGTTCTCGGCGCGAGGCTTCCCGGCGCGCTCCTGGGCGCGCCGGGAGCCTGGCGCCGGGAGCTTGGTGCCGGGAGGCTCATGTGGAAGGGTCTGAAATGGGTTTTCTGTCGTTTAGCAGGAGAGGGAGGCCTCTCGGCTGAGGGGTTTTCGGCGGGCAAATGGCATGCCGAGAAGGCTGAATTGCTACGAGGTTTCAGGGTTTCCAGAGATGCTACGGTACTCTGTTTCTGGGATTTCTGGGTTTTATGGCTCAGATCGAGACCGAATCAAGGGTGCATGAGGAGGTTTCATGAGTGTCTCTGCTAGAAGGACGCCAAGGGAGCTGAGAGGCCGAATCATCAGGGGGAGGAGAGACCATCATCGGGGCTGAGTAGCCTTTATCTGTATACTGCCAGACGTCTGGGGGAGTCAAGAGATGGCTGTCTCTGATCCCCCGGACTAGCATGGTATCATCCGGGAAGCAGATCTGCAATGAGAGAACCCTTGATGCTGAGACCTCAGACCCTAATCATTCAACGATTGGAATGAGGATCCAGGGTAGCATTCAGCCTTTATCTGTATACTGCCAGACGTCTGGGGGAGTCAAGAGATGGCTGTCTCTGATCCCCCGGACTAGCATGGTATCATCCGGGAAGCAGATCTGCAATGAGAGAACCCTTGATGCTGAGACCTCAGACCCTAATCATTCAACGATTGGAATGAGGATCCAGGGTAGCATTCGTCTACGGGTTCAAATGCATCATTTATAGCCGGCGGGCCAGGGAACCAAGAGATTGATGTCTCTGGTTCCCGGACAGCACAAGGGGCTTGAGGAACAGACTCAAATACATACGGAGGGCATGCTATTGAAGCGGGAAGAGGGAAGAGAATAGAACCCAGCAACCCATTGAACAAGGGTGGGGGTTCTACCTTCATCCCCGTTCGAAGAACAGACCTGACTCCGAAGCCTGAGTCATTTCGCCCATGGGGCATTCATACAAACAGTATGCATACATATGGAGACAAAAGAAGATAGTATTGCCTAAAATCCATCACGGCCATTGCATTTATTCATCTCACCTTCACTTACATCGACTTCATAACTGAAGCCAAGAAACATACAGGGGAGGAAAAGGGAGAGAATCGTATGAATGATCCAAACATCAAGACTTCGACTATTTCATACGGAGAATCAGTAATAAGAAACAGAAAAGAAAGAAAAAGAAGAAAACATCGAACATGGGGGGGGGGGGGGGGAAGGTGGAGTATTGACTCCTCTCCCTCCCCCTATCAGCCCACCTGGAGCCTCTCTTCCTTCCCTTCTTCTGCTTCCCCTTTCGACGGAGACTCTCTCCCTCTCTTTTCCTATCTCTTTTCTTTCTGGCTATCTGTTCGCTCCTTTTTTTCTTTGCCTCTTTCTTCTCTTTTCTGGGCCCTTTTTCTCTTCTTCGCCTCTCTCCCTGTTCGAAGGGGGGTGCTTTTATAGCCATTTCCCTCTTCTCGGCAGACACCATCTCGGCGCGCCTCAAACGGGCTTCCCGGCGCGCCTGCCTTCAGGCTCTCGGCGCCCCCTTTGGGCTTCAGCAAGTGGCTCTCGGCACCACCTTTGTAAGCCCAATTAAGGCATTTTAGCCACTTTCATAGGCCCATTTGGGTCTTTCAAGGGCATCATCACCCGAAAGGGCTTTTTCATTGATGATATATCTCGTATCGAGATCATCTCGAGGTTCCATCAGTGAACAAACTGGGGTTTTATCAGTATTGCCATCTGAATGATGACGATAACACCGGACATTAGCCAGGCCTGAGATGGTCCTAGCCAGGCAATTGGTTGGTGGTGAGGATCCTCCCTCAATCCTGACTTTGCAGGCATCTTCCAGTCTTCGTTGCTGGTCTGGTCCCATCTTTATCTTTGTTCATATTTTAGCTGTCAACAAATGCCCCCCACCTGCAGATGGCGTAAGCGCAGAAGGTGCAGCACGGTGTCTGTAGGTGTATCATTGACTCAATGCTATCGACTTATTCTTTCAGTTATAGCTTGGCAGTATCCCCATACTGGGAGTTCCTCCTGGCATGATCTTCTTGGCTTGAGCCTCGATCCGCTCAACAACTATCGGCTTGAGCCCTGATCAACTGGCATGTCTGACATCTGTCGGTTTTAGGCCCCGATCAATGGCACATTTGACTTCCATTGGCTTTAAACCCTGGTTGGCTGACCATCTGGCATCTATCGGTTTTGAGCCCCGATCGGCTGTACATCTTGCATCTATCAGTTTTGAGCCCCGATCGACTGTACATCTTGACTTCCATTGGCTTTAAACCCTGGTTGGCTGACCATCTGGCATCTATCAGTTTTGAGCCCCGATCGGCTGTACATCTTGCATCTGTCAGTTTTAAGCCTTGATTGGCTGTACATCTGGCATCTATCGGTTTTGAGCCCCGATCGGCTGTACATCTTGCATCTGTCAGTTTTAAGCCCTGATTGGCTGTACATCTGGCATCTATCGGTTTTGAGCCCCGATCGGCTGTACATCTTGCATCTGTCAGTTTTAAGCCCTGATTGGCTGTTCATCTGGCATCTATCGGTTTTGAGCCCCGATCGGCTGTACATCTTGCATCTGTCAGTTTTAAGCCCTGATTGGCTGTTCATCTGGCATCTATCGGTTTTGAGCCCCGATCGGCTGTACATCTTGGATCTGTCAGTTTTAAGCCCTGATTGGCTGTACATCTGGCATCTATCGGTTTTGAGCCCCGATCGGCTGTACATCTTGCATCTGTCAGTTTTAAGCCCTGATTGGCTGACCATCTGGCATCTATCGATTTTGAGCCCCGATCGGCTGTACATCTTGCATCTGTCAGTTTTAAGCCCTGATTGGCTGTACATTTGGCATCTATCGGTTTTGAGCCCCGATCGGCTGTACATCTTGCATCTGTCAGTTTTGAGCCCCGATTGGCTATACATTTGACATCTGTCAGTTTTAAGCCCTGATTGGCTGACCATCTGACCTCTGTCAGTTTTAAGCCCTGGTTGGCTGAACATCTGCCGGATTGAAGCTCTGGGTGGCTGAACATCTGCCGGATTGAAGCTCCGGGTGGCTGAACATCTGCCGGATTGAAGCTCCGGGTGGCTGAACATCTGCCGGATTGAAGCTCCGGGTGGCTGAACATCTGCCGGACTGAAGCTCCGGGTGGCTGAACATCTACCGGATTGAAGTTCTGGGTGGCTGAACATCTGCCGGATTGAAGCTCCGGGTGGCTGAACATCTGCCGGATTGAAGCTCTGGGTGGCTGAACATCTGCCGGATTGAAGTTCCGGGTGGCTGAACATCTGCCGGATTGAAGCTCTGGGTGGCTGAACATCTGCCGGATTGAAGTTCCAGGTGGCTGAATATCTGCCGGATTGAAGCTTCGGGTGGCTGAACATCTGCCGGATTGAAGCTCCGGGTGGCTGAACATCTGCCGGATTGAAGCTCCGGGTGGCTGAACATCTGCCGGATTGAAGCTCCGGGTGGTTGAACATCTTCTTCATGTGTTGTTATTTCCTTTGTATGAAGAGTAACGGTCTCAACAGCCTTTATACTGACGACCTGTGTGCAGCAGGAGAGCATCCATCCTCTCAGGGAAAGAATGGGGGCTCGCTCCACCACGTATCGGTATCTGATGGGATTGCCTTTGCTGGGCCTGTTGGCTAGCGGAAGACATACATCTGGAACAGACGAGAGGTCTGTTCCTCAAAGCTGACTGTGGCGATTTGCCGATCGTCCAGTGCGTGGTTCCATCGCCGACATTGGGCTCATGTCGATGCAAAGGAGTTTAAGCTTCATCAGAATAGACGAAAGGTCTAAACTGGGTAGGTTCATTGCAGGTGGGACATTTAAAGGGGGCATAGTTTTCATCAGAACAGACGTAGGGTCTGAACTGGATGGGGTTTTATCATTGATCGGGCGAGGTGCCGGTTGATCAACAGCTGGTTTCATCATCGATATTGGGTTTATATCGAAGCAAAGAAGAGTTTAAGTTTTATCAGAATAGACGAAAAGTCTAAACTGGCAGGGTTTCATCATTGATCGGGCGAGGTGCCGGTCGATCAACAGTTGGTTTCATCATCGATATTGGGTTTATATCGAAGCAAAGAAGAGTTTAAGTTTTATCAGAATAGACGAAAAGTCTAAACTGGAAGGGGTTTATCGCGGGTGGGACTTTGCCAAGAATGCATAGGTTTCATCAGAACAGTGATGGGTTTCATTGTTGGTGGGACGTGCGAAAGAGGGTATGTGGATTTTATCAGGGTAAACGTAAGGTCTACCCCGGGAGGGTTTTATCATCGGTGGGGAATGGAGCCAGCTGACCGACGGAAGGTTTCATCAGTGAAGGGGAGGTGAAGGCAGCGTGCCGGTTGGCATGGAACTTTGAATTACCACATTACTGACCCAGGCGCCCTTTCGGGTTTTCACCGGAGCCAGCCCCCTCTTGCTTTTGCCCACGCGCCCTTTCGGGTTTTCACGTGGCGGGGTACCCGATTTTGCCTGCAGTGCCCTTTCGGGTTTTCACCACAGCTGGGTTTTGGCCATTTTTGCCCTTGTCCGGGATATCCGAACAAGACTGGCGGGGTATCTCTATTTTTAACCCCATTTTTTTTATTTATTTATATATACGTATATATATCGCTTGAATTGGACTTCAGCGCGGGTCAGGCGATGTGCTGCTTTATTGGCGGCTGCTCTTATCATCGGTATTGGGTATATACCGACGCAAGGATTTCATAGGTTTCATCAGGATAGACATAGGGTCTAAACTGGATGGGTTTCATCATTGATCGGGCAGGGTGCCAATCGATCGATAGTTGGTTTCATCATCGATATTGGGTTTATATCGATGCAAAGAAGAGTTTCATAAGTTTCATCGGCATAGACGTAAGGTCTAAACCGGACAGGTTTCATTGCTGATCAGGCAGTGTGCCAATCGATCAACAGTTGGTTTCATCATCGGTATTGGGTATATACCAATGCAAGGATTTCGTAGGTTTCATCAGGATAGACGTAGGGTCTAAACTGGATAGATTTCATTGCTGCTCGGACCGTGTGCCCGCTAATCAGCAGCAGGCTTCATCACGGTGGGACAGGAAGAGATGCAAGTTTAATAGGACGGGTTTCTTCGTCGATCGGGCAGGGTGCCCATCAATGACAGGGGGGTTTCATCATCGGTATTGGGTTTATACCAATGCAAAGATTTCATAGGTTTCATCGGGATAGACGTAAGGTCTAAGCCTGATAGGTTTCATCATTGACCGGGCAGTGCGCCAATCGATCAAAGAAGGTTTCATCATCGGTATTGGGTTTATACCAATGCAAAGATTTCATAGGTTTCATCGGGATAGACGTAAGGTCTAAGCCGGATAGGTTTCATTATTGATCGGGCGGTGCGCCAATCGATCAAAGTAGGTTTCATTATCGGTATTGGGTTTATACCAATGCAAAGATTTCATAGGTTTCATCGGGATAGACGTAAGGTCTAAGTCGGATAGGTTTCATCACTGACCGGGCCAGGCGCCAATCGATCAATAGTGGATTTCACCATGGTGAGACTTTGGACAAGGTATGAGGGCTTTTATCAGGATAGACGTAGGGCCTATACTGAGTGGGTCTAATCGTCGATCGGGCAAGGTGCCGGTCGATCGACGAGGAGTTTATGGCGGGAGGTGATGTTTCTTTAGGATCACCACATTACTGACCCAAGCGCCCTTTCGGGTTTTCACCGGAGCCAGCCCCCTCTTGCTTTTGCCCACGCGCCCTTTCAGGTTTTCACGTGACGGGGTACCCGATTTTGCCTGCAATGCCCTTTAGGGTTTTCACCACAGCTGGGTTTTAGCCATTTTTTGCCCTTGCTCAGAAAGCCTGAACAAGTCTGGCGGGGCATCTCTATTTTTAACCCCATTTCATCTCTTCTCTTTTCTCTCTCTTTTTTTTTATTGGGACTTTAGCTCTGTAAATTGTTAAGCCATGTGCTCAACTTGTGTATGTATCATCATTGATGTGGGTGCTGACACCAATGCAAGGGGTATAAGGTTTTCATCGTCTGCCTAGGCGGAAGGCTTGGGTCGACTTGAGTGTGTTTTGTGGCTTAGGCGTGAAGCCGTTCGCCGAGAGCATGGCTGTATCGTTGATGTGGGGATTGCCATCAACGCAAGGGAATGTGATTTCATCATCCACCCAGACAGAAGGTCCGGATTGGCTCGAGGATGTGTGTAGCAGCTTAAGCACGAAACCATTCGCTGGAAATGTAGGTTTCATCGTTAATGTGGGGTTTGACATTAACGCAAAGGGATGAGGTTTTATCATCTATCCGGACGGAAGGTCCGGGTTGATTTGAGAATGGGTGTAGCATTTTCATCAGAGCAGACGGAAAGTCTACCCCGGACGGGTTTTAACATTGCTCAGGCGGCGGGCCACCCCATTAGCAGCTGCTTTTATCATTGGTATTGGGTCTATACCAACGTAAGGATTTTGTAGGTTTCATCTGAATATACATAAGGTCTAAACTGGGTAGGTTTCATCCTTGATCGGGCAATGTGCCAATCGATCCATAGTAAGTTTCATCATCGGTATTGGGTTTATACCAATGCAAAGATTTCATATGTTTCATCAGGATAGACGTAGGGTCTAAACTGGATAGGTCTCATCATTGATCGGGCAATGTGCCGATCGATCAACAGTAGGTTTCATCATCGGTATTGGGTTTATACCAATGCAAAGGAGAGTGGGGCTTTATCATGCAATTCAGACGGAAGGTCTGAACTGAAGTTTGTGAATGGCGGGCTTGGGTATGAAGCTGTTTCCTGGGAATGTACGTTTTATCATCAATGTTGCGGTTTAACATTAACGCAAAGGGATAAGGTTTCATAATCAACCTAGACGAAAGGTCTAAATTGATTCAAAAATGTGTATGGCAGCTCGGGCACGGAGCCATTCGCTGGAAGGGTATGTTTCATCGTTAATGTGGGGTTTGACATTAACGCAAAGGAATAGGGCTTCATAATCAACCCAGACGAAAGGTCTGAATTGATTCAAAAATGTGTATGGCAGCTCGGGCACGAAGCCGTTCGCTGGAAGGGTATGTTTCATCGTTAATGTGGCTCCGATCCGCTGGGTATCTACACCTTTGCATATTCACTGATTCTGTTGACTTTCCTTTGGCAATCTTTGAACATTGGTCGGCTTGAGTGCCGATGGCGGAATATTGTTTTCTCTTAGTTGGCCATACTGGCAATCCATATTTGTGAGCATCTGTCATGTCGAATGCTGATGGTTAGACATCTCTGGCAGTCTAGAGGATCATTGGGCATCTATCAGCCAGGGTATCGATGGCTGAATGATTGACATATGTCGGCTAAGACGCCGATGGTTGGGCGAGCTTCCATCGTTCTTCATTGATTCATCATTCATTGTTCATTGCCATCTGGACTCCCATCATTTGGACGGTTCCTGACATCAGCAGCAGACGTGCAGTGTAAGAGTCTGTGGTAGGATGGCCCTTGAAGGGTCAATGCTCTAGTTTTATTTCTCATCACCCTAAGTGATCATTGCCCCGTTAAAGGAGTGAGCATGCCCAGCAACGGCCATGCATGCCGCCATTGGCATTTCATACATTTACCCCTAGAATGGGGGACCCATGTATGTCTTCCATCATCCTCTTGGCATACATTCGTCCCAAGAATGGGATACCATCAATACTTCTCATTGCTTGGCATACATCTGCCCCCGGAATGGGGTACCATCAATATTTCTCATTATTTGGCATACATCTGCCCCCAGAATGGGGTACCATTTGGAACTTCCATCATCTCATAATCATCATTTTTTTTCTTCATTTTCTTTCCTCTTTTTTTTTCTTCTTTTTTTTTTGATATGCATCCCCCTCCTCAGAATGGGGTATCATCTGCATCTTCCATCATTTTATCATCTTTCTTTTTTTTTCATTTCCATTTTTTTTGATGTGCATCGCCCCTCAAATGGGAGTACCATCTATATATATATATATATATATATATATATATATATATATATATATATTATTTCATCATCTCTCTTTTCTTTATCCTTTTTATTCCCATGCGCCCCCAGGATAGGGTATCATCCCCATGTGCCCCCAGGATAGGGTATCATCCATACCTTTCATCATCATTTTTTTTTGTTAATACATCTGCCCCTAGGAGGGGGTATCATGGGCATCTCTTCATCATCATTCTTTTTGGCATACACCTACCCCAGAACGGGGTATCATTCGTATTGAAAATGCCCTTTAGAGCAAATCGCTCTTTGGCGGGTGTGGTGCGGCCATATCGGCTGCCTTCTTGAAATTGAGCATTCGATGGGGACGCGGTGGGTCCACTTTATATTCCCCTATCTGCAGCTCACCTTTCTGTATCAAGCTTTCTATAACATCTTTGAAGACGTAGCAGTCCTCAATAGGGTGTCCGAGCATCTGATGGTACGGACAGAAGCGAGGCTCGTCTTTCCTTGCGGCATCACCGGGCTTCTTTGGGGTCGGGAGTATGATCTTGCCATGGTGGGTGACCCATTCGAATAGGACCCGAGTCTTTTCCTTTGGAAAGGAGTAGGGTTTAGTCATTTTGCTTCTTAGGGAATGGCCTAGCTCGCCAGTCTTTGCTGATGAAGAGCTAGCTGCCTCTTTCGCCTTTTTCTTCTCAAAAGCTTGGAAGTCGGCAATGTAAATATCTTTATGCATTGGCTGTTCACTAGCAGGCTTGCTCTTTTGTCTTAGGGCGGTAGCGGCCGGGTAATATTTTGCCAAAAAGGCCTCAATATCAGCCACAATCTCATTCAAGAGATCGAAGGACTTGACTTCGATGCCAACCAACCTTGTTAAGACTTCTGTCTTCAGGTTGCGCTTGCATATTTGGACAGCCTCCTCCTGGTTTGGTGGGTGCCGACATCTGGCATAAAGGTCCTTCCATCGGTAGATATAATCCAGAGCAGGTTCATCGGCCCTTTGTTTGGCCTCATACAGTTCTGCCTTAGTAACTTCTCCCTTGGCAGAGTTGGTTTTCATTGTTTGTTTCGTATCGGGTTTACCCATCACTGCCGGAGCTGGTGAGTTTAAGTGCAAACCAGGCAGATGCAAACCCATTTCATTCAGCTTGCTCTGTATCACTTTGACTTCTTGTAGTTTTTTAGATAGCTCTGTCATCATGGCAAGGCCGAGAATGTTGCCCCCGGCCCTAATCCTAGGAGGGACTGGCAGTACCCTATTACAGGCGTCGGACGTGTCCATGCTTTCAGAAATTAACATCTTGGCCCTCGTCTCCGCATATGGAGGAGGAGTGTGGTAGCATGCTTCTTCTTCTGGTAGCGGGAGGTGCCCAGGCTTCTTGCTGGTTTTATCATCAGGACAGGAGGCTGAAGCTTTGGCTTGCTCTGACCTTATTGGCATGAAGCATATCTCTTCATCGTCCCCTTCGGAAGTCTGGCCATCGCCGGGTAAAACTGACAGCATGTTACAGGAGAAGACTTTGTCCTTCCTTGTGTTTGTTTGCATCTGCTCTCCCTTTCTTTCAGCAGTCAACATCTGCACCCATAACGGGTCATCTAGCACATCTGGCATTTTTGATTTATTTTTCATCTTATTCATCAGGCTTGGGGATTTGACATGCTCCCACAGGATGGGCTCATCGGTGTCTGTTTCTTTCAACATTTCTTTGGGCGATTGCCGGTATAGAGATATCATATTGACTGCTCTTTTTAACTCAGGCAACTCATGCAGGCATGGAGGGTCCACTCTATACTCACCCAGTTCGAGTTCCACTTTTTTAATCATTCTTTCAATAATATCTTTAAATACATAGCAATCTTCAATGGGGTGACCCAATGCTTGATGATATGGGCAGAAGCGGGGATTATCTTTTCTTTTGGCATCATCAGGTCTCTTTGGATCCGGAAGGACAATCTTGTCAAATTGGGCCGGCCATTCAAACAGGAGCCGCGTCTTTTCTTTAGGAAAGGAATAAGGCTTGCTCATCCTGGCTCGCAGTGCGAGGCCATCCTTCTGATCAGCCGGCCTAGTGGGAGGAGGGCGGACAACGACTTTTTCTTTATCTTTTTGTTGCTCGAACATCTTGAAGTCTATTGTACTGACTTCTGCAGGCATGGGCCGTTTATCAGCCGATCTAGTTTTCTGGTACACAGCAGTAGCAACTGAAGGACTACTGGAGAAGAAGGCCTCGACCTCCGCCGCGGCATTGTTTAGTCGGTCAAATGACCCTATCTCCATCCCGATCATCTTTTCGAGAGTCTCCCGCCGAAGATTCTGCTTGCAAATCTGGACGGCGTCCTCGTGATGTGGAGGCCGCCTGCATCTCATGGCGAGGTTTCTCCATCTTTTTATATAATCCAGAGCGGTCTCATCCTGTTTCTGCCTTGTTGCATATAGCTCAGCTATTGTGATTTCTCTCTCCGTGACATGAAATCTGTCGCGGAACTTTCTTTGCATATCAGGCCAATCAACCACTGACCCGGCTGGCAGGCTTGAGTACCATTCAAAGGCCAACCCAGTGAGGGATGAGCCAAAGAACTTGAGCAGATAAGCTTCATCGACTGCTAGGTCGCCCATGATTGTAGTGTAGTAGGCTATATGCTCCCTGGGGGAGCCCTGGCCATTGAATTTCTCAAACTTTGGCGGCTTGCTGATGCCTGGAGGTAGTTTCTTAGCAGTATACTGGGGAGGATACGGTACCTTGTACACATCATAGGTACCAGCATCACCACCAGTCTTTTCTGACAGTTTCATTTCCACAATTCTTTCAATCATCTGTTTGTGGGCTATAGCTGGATCTATATCTTCTGGAAAGAAGTGAGCTTGTTGCTGGCTGTGAGGAGTTGTAATCACAGTGGCGCGCAAGATGGGCGCGGCAGGCTGTGTCTGAGACACAGAGGGCTGAGCTGCTGTTTGCTGTGGAACAGGTTGGCTCGGTGTCTTGCCCTTATCAGTTAGGAGAGGGTTAGCTGGGATAGCCGTCTCTGCTGAGCTGGATGTCTGCCTCGCAGGTTCAGCTTGCTTTGAGACTGATGTAGCTTCATGTCTCTCATTGAGCTGCCTTCGGAGAGCACTGATCTCCTGCTGGTATCTTCTGAACATCATCTGGATCATGGGATCCAAGGCTGATGGGATTTGCATATCTTCAGAAGTCCCTTCAGCATCATCAATAAGGGGATTGTCTTCATCTTGTGCCGTCACCACATTGACTGTCATGGTGGTGATCTTGCGGGCTTCATCATATTTCTTCATTTTATCTTTTGCGGCCTGCCCTCTTCTTGTGACAGGACCAGGTCTAGTAGCCAACCTGAGCAGTTCATCTGGCTGAGTTGGTAGTATATCTTGCCCCCTGGCAAGTCCAGCCATGTTGCAGGCGAAGATTTGCATTTTTTCCTTCTGCATGTAGACCTTTCTTTTCACCTGGTCAGGATATTTGAGCCGGTCAAAGACCGATATTCTTTCTTTGGCTTCTTCCCGGTACAGGTCTTCTTTGTCATATCCGGCCCCGAGACCTTCTTCATAGTGATTTAAATCGGAGGAAGAGGCTCCGATCATCATTTCTTGAAGTGTTTCTTCTTTTTCTTCACCTCTGGTGCCCAAGGCACGGGATAGTCTTTGTTGACCGAGGGCAGAGCTCCCCAGGTAGTGGAAGTAGTCTTGGACTATCTGCTTCATCTCTTCAGAGTTGTGCCTCTGTGACTCAGGTTGGAGCATTAGTCTTTCCTGGCTTCTCTGCTGATAGGCCAATCTTGTTATCTGAGCATTCAAATGCTCGGCTTTGGAATATTTGAACAAGTCGGCCTGTCTGGCACAGGCCCTCGGTCTTCTTGGGATGGCGACCGTGACTGGTTCGCTCATTCCCACATCATGGGGCGAGCAGCAGTCAGTTTTCTTTCACCATCATTTCTTTCATCTCTCCTACCCCAGGCTCTGGGGTGAGCAGCAATAGCATTTCCTGTTTCTTTTCCCTTTCTTCTTCGGCTTCCCGCCCTGAAGCGGGCAACAACATCATTGGTAGCCTTCTCCTCATCTTGAGCTGGAGCCCAGCTCTGCATCTTCTTCGGTCGCCAGACCTGTTTGTATTTTACTGGCTTGGGCGCCAGCGGTTTCTTTTCAGCAGCTTCCCAGTTGGCCCTCCTAGCGGCCAAAACCTGGAACTTGTTGTCAGTTGGGATGGTCGGGACGATTCTGTCCGGCCGGACTCCCCTGGGGCGACCGTCGAGGTTCGCCCTAATAGCACCCATCATTATCGTCTTTCCGGAATTGGAAAGGTGACGATCAACAGCAGTAGACCGGCTCCTCCGGTTGGTTTTCTTCCCTTTCTGGGCAGCAGTGGGGACCATGTCCCTTTTCTGGACTTGATGGACGTAGCAGGCGACGACCGTGGGGGCCGTTTTCTTCGGTAAGCCATCCTTGCGATCAGCGGTCTCCACCGGGGTGCTTGCAGCAGCGCCTTGCTCCTTGTTATCGACCTGTAGAAGGTCGGTGTAGACGACGCCCAAGCAGTTGGGCAGCCCGACAGCTGGGGGAAACGAACCGAACGCCAGTGGTACCGCCAGGTACCCCTCCTGGACGTGCATGTCCACCGGTTGCTTGTCGAAGCATACAGACACGATTTGTGTTGTCATCGTAGTTTCCTGGAAACAAGGAAACACACGGAATCAGAAATTTGAGGGGGGGCCCGCTGGGCCTCCTACCTTAGCGTAAAGATGAAGGGAGACTCGGTCCCACCGGGCGTGCCAGACTTGTTCGACACATTTTATTTTATCTAGTTTATTTTATTTATTTATTTATTTATTTTATTATTTATTTATTGGCGTGCCAGTCACCGAAGTGACAATTTTATTGTGCGCTCGATCTGACTTCTAATCAGTCGTTTGTGAGTGATCGTGTCTGGACCAGAAGTCCGTTATACCCTATACGCTATGACGTTAATTACGTCCTCCCTAAGGAAGACAACCCTTGATTAAACGCTAGAGGTAGGAGGAAGACAGCGGTAAAGCCGCATACTCAAAGGAGACAAAATTCATCTGTTTGCAAGACGTTAAATGTATTTGAAAAGAGCAGGGGTTTGTTAATTACGGGAGAAACCCGACAGCATATTCCCACCATCTTGGATGATGCCAAGTGGGGAATAGGAAACCGCCCATGCAGTGGCAGGGTGGGAACCATAAAGGATCGGGCACGATTGACCCGGAGTCCGAATAGGGACCGGCATGCCATGGCACGCCCCATATGGGTGCGGTAGCACGTTTATATCCCCCCTTCGAGGGGACCATCGGAGGACATACAAAGGCATGACTCCGTGGGCCGACGGGGTTGAGAGGTGGTATCACAGTGACCTGGCCAGGTATGTGTGAATTTCGGTAGCATATCTCCTTGACTTGGATTGTGCCAAAAGAAGATAGGTCATCACCCACGGAATGCCGGGATGACAACCGAATAAGGATGGGCACCAGGCCCGGGACATCGCTTGCCTTGTTTCATCGGTCAATATCCCCTTGAAACCTTTCGGAACTCATGTAACGACATGGCCCTTTTGGTTCATAAGGGTGGAATCCGGATCGGGAATGAGGACTGTAGGGGAGGAGATCCTCCCCATTACTGTATCTTCTCAGGTCATTCACGACGGTCTTTGGACATCCCCGGGACGTATGTGTACAGGGATCAGAAAGCTGAGACATGGTAGTGAGGAGAGAGTCCCCTGACTGGGTTTCATTGGGCCAAGGAGAGGGGGCTCAGCGTGGTTTACAGGTTGGCCGAAGGGGGTTCTCGGCGTGGTCATTTGGCTGGCCGAGAAGGGCTCTCGGCGTGGCTTCTTGGTCGGCCAAGGGGAGCTCTCGGCATGGCCCTTTCGGTGGCCAAATGGGGCTCTCGGCGTAGCCTTTTTGGTTGGCAAAGGGAGCTCTCGGCGTGGCTCTTTGGTTGGCCAAGGGGGCTCTCGGCATGGACATTTGGTGGATGAAAGGGGGGTTTCTCGGCCTGGGCATAAGTGGCAGAAGGAGGGGGGGTTCTCGGCGCGAGGCTTCCCGGCGCGCTCCTGGGCGCGCCGGGAGCCTGGCGCCGGGAGCTTGGTGCCGGGAGGCTCATGTGGAAGGGTCTGAAATGGGTTTTCTGTCGTTTAGCAGGAGAGGGAGGCCTCTCGGCTGAGGGGTTTTCGGCGGGCAAATGGCATGCCGAGAAGGCTGAATTGCTACGAGGTTTCAGGGTTTCCAGAGATGCTACGGTACTCTGTTTCTGGGATTTCTGGGTTTTATGGCTCAGATCGAGACCGAATCAAGGGTGCATGAGGAGGTTTCATGAGTGTCTCTGCTAGAAGGACGCCAAGGGAGCTGAGAGGCCGAATCATCAGGGGGAGGAGAGACCATCATCGGGGCTGAGTAGCCTTTATCTGTATACTGCCAGACGTCTGGGGGAGTCAAGAGATGGCTGTCTCTGATCCCCCGGACTAGCATGGTATCATCCGGGAAGCAGATCTGCAATGAGAGAACCCTTGATGCTGAGACCTCAGACCCTAATCATTCAACGATTGGAATGAGGATCCAGGGTAGCATTCAGCCTTTATCTGTATACTGCCAGACGTCTGGGGGAGTCAAGAGATGGCTGTCTCTGATCCCCCGGACTAGCATGGTATCATCCGGGAAGCAGATCTGCAATGAGAGAACCCTTGATGCTGAGACCTCAGACCCTAATCATTCAACGATTGGAATGAGGATCCAGGGTAGCATTCGTCTACGGGTTCAAATGCATCATTTATAGCCGGCGGGCCAGGGAACCAAGAGATTGATGTCTCTGGTTCCCGGACAGCACAAGGGGCTTGAGGAACAGACTCAAATACATACGGAGGGCATGCTATTGAAGCGGGAAGAGGGAAGAGAATAGAACCCAGCAACCCATTGAACAAGGGTGGGGGTTCTACCTTCATCCCCGTTCGAAGAACAGACCTGACTCCGAAGCCTGAGTCATTTCGCCCATGGGGCATTCATACAAACAGTATGCATACATATGGAGACAAAAGAAGATAGTATTGCCTAAAATCCATCACGGCCATTGCATTTATTCATCTCACCTTCACTTACATCGACTTCATAACTGAAGCCAAGAAACATACAGGGGAGGAAAAGGGAGAGAATCGTATGAATGATCCAAACATCAAGACTTCGACTATTTCATACGGAGAATCAGTAATAAGAAACAGAAAAGAAAGAAAAAGAAGAAAACATCGAACATGGGGGGGGGGGGGGAAGTGGAGTATTGACTCCTCTCCCTCCCCCTATCAGCCCACCTGGAGCCTCTCTTCCTTCCCTTCTTCTGCTTCCCCTTTCGACGGAGACTCTCTCCCTCTCTTTTCCTATCTCTTTTCTTTCTGGCTATCTGTTCGCTCCTTTTTTTCTTTGCCTCTTTCTTCTCTTTTCTGGGCCCTTTTTCTCTTCTTCGCCTCTCTCCCTGTTCGAAGGGGGGTGCTTTTATAGCCATTTCCCTCTTCTCGGCAGACACCATCTCGGCGCGCCTCAAACGGGCTTCCCGGCGCGCCTGCCTTCAGGCTCTCGGCGCCCCCTTTGGGCTTCAGCAAGTGGCTCTCGGCACCACCTTTGTAAGCCCAATTAAGGCATTTTAGCCACTTTCATAGGCCCATTTGGGTCTTTCAAGGGCATCATCACCCGAAAGGGCTTTTTCATTGATGATATATCTCGTATCGAGATCATCTCGAGGTTCCATCAGTAAACAAACTGGGGTTTTATCAGTATTGCCATCTGAATGATGACGATAACACCGGACATTAGCGAGGCCTGAGATGGTCCTAGCCGGGCAATTGGTTGGTGGTGAGGATCCTCCCTCAATCCTGACTTTGCAGGCATCTTCCAGTCTTCGTTGCTGGTCTGGTCCCATCTTTATCTTTGTTCATATTTTAGCTGTCAACACTTAGTTGAATGAGCATAAGTTTTGTGGGTTGATTGGCTAGAATGATGTGAAGAGGCAGAGCCTCTGGAGGATGTAACGGATGGGCAGTGGACCGCCATAAAGAAACGACGGTCTGATGAGGAGTCGTTAGAATGAAAGCCTTATTAATCCTGTTCCCTGAAGCAAGTAACGGATGGGAGATGGGCCGTTATATAGAAATGACGGTATGGACCAGGCCGTCAGAGGGACAATGGTTGAAAGAATAAAAAGCCCACGCCTGAAGGGAATTAACGGTCAAGGAGGGGACCGTTAAATGACTGTGACGGTCGAACACTGATGCGTCACATCCTGCATAGTTGCAATCCTGCATTTGAGCCTGTTGTCTGCACATGCTAAGACGTGAAACAAGTTAGATCTGTTCTTAGACTCAACCCCTTGCCTTGAAGCAAGTTAGATAATGACCGTTTCTTGATATTTGGTCAAGGGGTGGAGCCTTATTAAATAGGCGGAAAATATAATAAAAATGCAATGCATGCTATGCACATGATGGAGTTTTGGAAAACATCTGATTTTTGTGGGATTTTCGCAGATATTTGGTTTTTTTGGATTTTGGAAATATTTGGTGTTTTTGGATTTTAAAAATATTTGATGTTTTTGGATTTTTGAAAATATTTGATATTTTTGGATTTTGAAAATATTTGATGTTTTTGGATTTTAAAAATATTTGATGTTTTTAGATTTTGAAAACCAGTCTCTCCCCTAGCTACACGAACCCTTCCTTGTTCAGAATCAGGAGTCCCGAGGTTGGCGTGTAACATGGGTGACAATCCTTCGCCAAGGCCCAATTCACATGACGGTGTTTCTACCACGGCCATACCCAGGGTACTAATCTTGGTCCTAAAAAGAAAAAAAAGAACACGGGGGTAAGCTTAGGCCAGATATGGAAGTTTTTAGGACTTGATTTCCTCACCGTACAACCCCATTAGAGATTTGGTCTGTTGCACCGGGGCTTTGTGTCCGTCATCGAACCTTTGTCCACTCTAGGCATGCATGCGACCGGGCTCATGACGTCCCACGGGGAACTATACTGCCACTCTTGTCATGCCTAGCTTTTCTGTTTTTGCATTCCTGGAGCTTCGGAGTTCAGAATCGGTAGACTTTTGAGATGATGCTTTTGATTTTATCACAGAGATTGCCCCTTCGCTGTCTTTTTTCTGTTGTTGTGTTACTTGTGGCGCCAGGTCATAACGGACTTGCCCCTGTTTGAGACCTCCTATCGTTAAGGTGTTTGGATTGGTTGTCGCCTCCTTATTCACTTCTTGCCCCTGGATTCAACCGAAGAATGAAGCGGACAGGGACTTCGATTTTCCCCTAAAGCATGGCCGAGGAGAAACGGTGTCTTTTAAAATGGGAAACCTGACCAGAGGTGTCGTGTAGTGTGTGATTGCCTTACTCGGGATCCTTCTTAAAACAGGAAGGAGCATCTTGCTGCCGGGGAAGCACGTGGTTTAGACTCTAAGGAAAAAAACGCTTAAGATACAACCCATTCCACGGGTGAGAGAGCTCCTCACCTTCCGCGTTTACTAGGCGATAAGCATTCCCTAGATAAGCTTCTTTTACGACAAACGGCCCTTCCCAGTTAGGTTACAATTTAGACCTAGGACCTACAAACCGAATGAATTTGCGTTTCAAAACCATATCACATTTTAGAAATTTACGTTCGATTACCTTCCTTTGAAAATAACGCGAAACCCTCTTTTGATAGACGGATACATGATCGGCCGCGTTCATCCTCTTCTCATCTAAGAGTTCCAACTGGACCAGTAACGCCTCTCGACGTTCATCGAGATTAAGTTCCTTATCGAGCTGCACTCTGAGGGAAGGGATCAGGATCTCATATGGGAGTACCGCCTCCATCCCGTAGGTAAGAGAATAGGGAGTTTGTCCCGTAGGAGTACGGACGGAGGTGCGGTAAGCCCACAGAGCTTCTATTAATTTTTTCGGCTAATCAGAAAACTTATGAGCTTCGCATGTTTTCTTGATGATCTTAAGAAGGGTTTTATTAGTGGCCTCGGCTTGACCGTTGCCTTGAGGATAATATGGAGATGAATGATGCAATGCAATATTGAACTTCTTACAGAGGTCCTTAAGTTCTTGGGAGATGGATGATGCTTGGCACTCCGAACCGCGAGATGATATTCTTCATGATGAAGCGGCACACCGTTGAAGCTTTAATCTCTGCGTACGCCTCGGCTTCGGCCCACTTGGTGAAGTACTCAGTGGCGGTAAGGATAAAGGATTTCTGCTTGATCTGGGAATTAGGATCACCGAGCGGGCCGACAACGTCGAAAGCCCACATAGAGAATGGCAAGGAGCGGTCATAGGATGGAGAGATGAAGCTGGAGAATGAATCTTATCAGCGTGGAGTTGGCACTTAAGACACCTCCGGACATAGAGGGAGCAATCTTCCTCTAGAGTGGGCCAATAGTAGCCCTGCCTAAGGATCTTCTTCGCTAGAGCCTGGCCATTAACATGACCCCCACACTCACTAGAATGGGCTGCTTCAGCCACCTTCCAAGCTTCAACATCATCTAAGCATCTCATGAGCATCCCATTAGTAGCGCGCCTGTACAGTTCTCCTGCAACAATGGTGTACCTTGCGGCGGCTCTTCTTATTGACTTACGCTGCTCGGCTTTTGCCCCTTCTGGGAACGACCCTTCCTTGCAAAACATCTCGATTTCATGGTACCAAGGCAATTCCTCTTCGTCCAGAATCTCTTCTAGCTCTGCTAATGAAACTTCCTTGAGATCTTCCTTCTCAGCTCTTGCCTCTACAGATTTCCTAAGATTGATGTACCAAGGATCCTGAAGAGAGGGCGCGTCCAATCTTTGGACGATAATAGTCTCAGTGCTCCGACTGAGAGGAAAAGATAGAGAAGAAGCAAGAGATGCCAGAGCATCAGCTAGAATGTTCTGAGAACGGGGAGTATGGATATAGATCAACTTACGGAATTGCCTGGCAAGGAGCGTGACCAAATCTTGATAAGGCTTGAGCTTGGGGTCACGGGTACGGTAAGTGGACAGAACTTGCCGTAGGACGAGCTGAGAATCTCCTATGATGTTCAAATGACGCGCACCTAAGAGGTAGGCGTGCTTCAATCCGGCCAGGAGAGCCTCATACTCAGCGATGTTGTTGGTAGCAGGAAACCGAAGTTGATAAGCGAAGGGAATGGTCACTCCTTCTGGAGTAAGCAGAGCAGCACCGATCCCTCGGCCTTGAGAGTTGAGTGCACCATCGAAGTGCAGAGACCAGAAGGGGTGATGAGAGATAACAGAAAGATGCTCATCAGGGAAATCGTCCTGAATGGAATCGGTGTGAGGAATGGGGAGATGGGCAAGATGCTCAGCAATGGCATATCCTTTGACTGCCTTCTGAACAACAAAGGTGATATCGAACTGAGAGAGGAAGCTCTGCCAGCGAGCCAACCTACTAGAAAGGACTGGCTTTTCTAAGAGATAACGGATCGGGTCCATTCTAGAGATCAACCTAACTGGGTGGGCAAGGAAGTAGTGTTTCAGCTTCTGAGCTACCCACACTAAGGCGGCACAAGTCTTCTCCATAGCGGTGTATCTGGATTCAGCTGGGTTAAACAACCGAGAGAGATAGTATGCAGCCCGCTCTTTCCCTTCATCGTCCACTTGTGCTAAAACCGCCCCTAGGGAGTCCTCAATAACCGAGATGTATAGGATTAGGGGTTTCCCAGGGACAGGAGGTTGCAAAACCGGGGGATTGGATAGATATTCCTTGAGGTCCTCATAGGCCTTCTGACAATCTTGATTCCATTCGAACTTGACCCCCGCTTTAAGCAATTCATAAAACGGACGGCACCTTTGAGAATGCTGGGATATGAATCTTCTGATGAATTGCAATCTACCAATCAATCCTCGAAGTTCCGTAAGGTTCTTCGGCGGAGGCATGTCCATGACGGCCTGTGCTTTGTTAGGATCGATCTGGATCCCCCGTTTGCTCACTATGAAACCTAGCAGCTTCCCTGAGGAGACACCGAATACACACTTCTTCGGATTCATCTTGAGCTTGTACTCCCTGGCTCTTTGCAGCACCTTAGCCAGGATAGAGGGGTGTTCTTCCTTGGTTTTTGACTTCACCAGGATATCATCCACGTAAGCTTCCATATAGATGTGCATCATGTCGTGGAAGATAGCCATCATCGCCCTTTGATAGGTGGCACCTGCGTTCTTCAGACCAAATGGCATAACCACATAACAATACGTGCCCCAGGGCGTGGTGAAGGAGGTTTTCTCTTGATCTTCGGAGCGAGACGGATTTGATTATAGCCTGAGTACCCATCCATGAATGACAGAGCTTCATACCCGGCGGTGTTGTCTACCAGGACGTCTATATGAGGCAGCGGGAAATCATCCTTAGGACATGCTTTGTTAAGATCCCTGAAATCAATACAAATACGCACTTTTCCATCCTTCTTGATAACAGGGACTATGTTTGCCACCCACTGAGGATATAGAACAACTCTGATGAATCTGGCCTTGTATAATTTGTCGACCTCTTCCTTGATCCTCAAGGCCATGTGGGGGTGAAATCTTCTTGACCTTTGTTTTACAGGCGTTGCCCCTGGTTTAAGCACGAGTCGGTGTTCCACTAAGGAGGGGTCAAGACCTGGCATGTCCTCGTAAGACCAGGCAAAGGAATCGCTATACTCCCTTAGTACCTTGATTAATTCCTCTTCTACTTGTGGAGGGAGGTTAGCAGCAATAATGATGGGCCTTGGGTCTTCTTCCGTTCCCAAGTTGATTTCCTTTGTAGGTTCATCCACTGCCGTCGACGGCTCGTCGAATCTTTTTAGTCCTTGTGCATATAGATCGGCAGTGTCATCTACATCGCTGTCTTCATTAATTGGATCCTTCTCATCCAAAATCTCATAGACGCCTAATCCGTCGTCGCTCCACACCCCTTCTATTTCCTCGTCATCTTCAATCACAATTGCTGTAGCAACAAATTCCGGGCACTTCAAAAGAGCATGGCAACGCTGAGCTAAATCTTGCAAGAACCTATCAGGAACAGATCGGAATGGATGAGCAAGCGAGCGCGGCTCAGAAGAGGAAGGGTTGGACGACCTAGAACAAGACCCTACTTCTCTAGACCTAACTGACTCTACTTCCCTAGACTCGACGGACCCTAATCCTAACCTAGGAGAGAGGAGGCCTAGTGGAAGGGAAGGAGCAGGGGACTCGTGCCCCTGGGAGGAGGATGGCGACAGGATAGCGTAATCTTCCACTGAAATCACCGTTTCAAATTTGACATTTTTTTTGGAGATCAGCGGAGACTACACAGCAAGAGGGAGGAGGTGGGAGCTGCATAGGGAACAGCTCGGGGAAGATGCAGTCGAAGAAAGGATCAGAAGAGGAGAACCACATCTCGTGGAGTTGAGCATTGGGAGGAGGAGGAGTGAAGAGAGCGGATAGATCAATGCGCGGGCACCTCCCGCAAGCACAAGGAACAAAGAGGATCTCAGGTGGATCAATAAAAGATGGATTTATCATGATGGGAGGAAGACGAGGTATGTGATCCCTTGCTGAAAAATGGATTGAAAGTGTGAGGGAGACCAAGAAAAGATAATGGGAGAGCTCCCCCTTTCCTGTAGATCAACAATAGGCTGCTTCTTCGGCCTCCACTGCATAAGCCGAACTTCTTGTTGTTTCTGGCAGTCTTCTTCGTGAAACAGCCCCTGAAGGGCTTGACCATAATCAATCATATCATCCTCTGCTCCCTTTAGCACTGGAGGTGGACTCGCAATTGGACAGATTGTATTTCTTATAGGCAGAGCTGGCTGCGGAGCTAATGTGCCAGGCTGGAGAGGCCCTCGAACAAAGTGTTGACGGTAGTCCCAGGTGAGTGGCCCAGAATCACCTATCATAGATAATGCAGTTTCCCTGTAGCCGAGGCCTCTCCTGCCCATTTTTCTTCCCTTTGGTATGGGCTTGGTCATTCCTTGCAATTGTGCACCGAGGCCTCTCCCCGGTTGATAGCCCAGTTTCAGTATGATGTTCCAGCCCTTGGAATCGCGAATCTGAGGCTTCACTTTGACGTTGACTGGAGTAGTGACGGGCCTAGGAGACGTGTAAGCCCAAGGAAAGTTTAAGTCGAGCACTGATATGACGGGCCGACTGCTGGGCCAAAGCGTGGGAAGAATCTGTTCTGAAATAGCCTTAACTGACTGCACTGTGGATAGGCTTTTGACCTTGACGACCCTCCCTTGAAAAGGGAATTTGACGCACTGATGTGCGGTGGAGGGTACAGCACCGAGTGTATCAATCCATGGACGACCCAAGATAGCCTTAAACATAGGGTCAATGTCCAGCACATAGAATTCCACGGCCATTGTAAGAGGTCCGAGCTCGGCTTGGATAGTGACCACCCCGTGACATGCTCGCCTTGAGTTGTCGTATGCTGCTATAGTGGTGGGGGTAGGCCGTAGTAACTCTTCTGATATGTTACAAGCTCGTAGAGTACTCAGTGGGCAAACATTAATTGAAGCCCCTATATCAACCAGTGCTGCTTCAATGCTGACCTTGTTCAGAGTGATCGTAATGCAGAGCGGCATCTGCCGTGCTTCCGGAGGTGCTAGCTCGGTCTCTGAAAATGTAATTGCCGGTCCTTTGGAGATAGTTGCTAGTGCCGTTGGTAGGCTATCAACTGCCATATCTTCGCTGACCATCACCTTCTGTAAAAAGTCTCTCAGTGCATCCTGATGAAGGGTAGACCTTTTGATCAGCTCCAGCACAGATATTTTAGCGGGCACTCGATCCAGATGATGCAGCAAGTCATATTGAGTACCCGGCAGAGGTTCAGTTTCTTCCTGCTCGGCCGTCGGTTGAGAGGACTGGGGATTGGAAGTAGTAGGGTAATTCGATGGAACATCTTCCCGCTCCTCAAAGCACAATTCGCCGCGGCATCTGAAGATAGTATGATGGGCCCTGCAGGGTGGATGAATGGAACAGGTGGTGTGGGGGAGACGGTTTGGTGGAGCGTAAGGTTGATGGGGGTAGTAGGTGATGAGCGGATGATGGGTGAAGGATTGGTGGAAGGCAGGGTGGTGATGAGTGTTGACGCGGGTGGAGGGAAGGCTAGCGGAGGGGTAAGGATGGGTGAAGGGTTGGATGGTGGTGTGATGACGGCGACGGGAGTAAGTGGTGGAGGGTATGACGGAACGGTGGGTGGTAAGGGGTTTGCTGAAGCGGGTGTAATTGGGAGGATGAATGGAGGGGATGCTGGGTGTGCGGGAAGGACGAAGGAGGGGGTAAGAGGATTGCGGTGGTTATGGTGGAGGGCCATGACTTGTGGTGTGGCACCATCATCATCAAAAGACCACCCGGCATTGGGGGCCGGTGGTTGGACCACGTTTACTTGTGCTGGTGCTGGCGGCTGCTGCTGAGGAGCGGGTGGGTGGTTCGGCATCGGATTCTGATGGATGCCCAGGTCCTGTACTTACTGTGGTTGCTGTGGTTGCTGTGGTGGTAGCTGCTGCGGCTGCGGTGCTTGTTGCTGCTGCACTTGCTGCCTCGGCTGCTGCCCTCTTTTCTCTTTGATCTCAACAATGGCCCGATGCATCGCGGCCCAATCTATCCTTTGTCCTTCATGAAGATCATATACCAGATCCCGGAACTGAAAACATCCTTCTATGGTATGGCCCGGCTGCCTATGGAACATACAATATTTAGTCTGATCAACGGCCGGGTTCCAATTAGGCCGTTCCGGAGGAAGTTGGATTGCATTCACTGACATGAGGGCGGAGAAGATATATGTAAGTGTCTCTGGCAATGGAGGGTATTGAGCTCTCCTGGGAGCCGGGCTCTTGCTGTTAGGGTTGTTGTTATAGCCGTTAGGTGGAGGGACATTGTGGTATTGTGGAGGTGGTGGTGGTTGTTGTGGAGCGACGAAGGCGTTTTGTGGAGTGGCAAGGGTAGGCGGAGGGCTTTGCGGAGTGACCTGGAAGTTTTGTGGAGCGGAGTTTTGTGGATTGCGGGGGTTTTGGGGGAAGCGGAACGGTGTGGCCTGGAATGGAAAGGCAACGGCTTGTACTTGTTCATTTGTCTGGACCCCCTCGGTAACCGGCCCTTGTGGTTTCTTGTGGTATTTGGGCTTTTGGTTTTCAAACAGTGAGTGGATGGGGGAATCCTTAAATTGGGTTTGTATGAAGCGCGCCCGACTGTAGAGCTGGTGCATGTTGGCTATGTCATTCATCGCCAGGATGTTCCGGAAGGTCGGAGTAGCATTCGAAATTAACAGCTTGACCTTCTCTTCCTCTGGAATGTGGCCAGGCACCCTAGCGGCCATCTGTCTCCATCTGTCTGCATAAGTGGCGAACTCTTCATCTGGCTTCATCTTCTCGGCCACCAGATCTGTGAACGAGTATTCCGGGCTGACCCTATCTTGGAACCGTTGGATGAATTTGTCTTTCACTACCTTGAAACTTTCAGCTTCTTCTAGCGGTAAAGAGTAGAACCACTCCAGAGCAACACCATCCAGAGATCGGCGGAATAAATACGCCATGAGGCGATCATCATACTGGAATTCCGCCGATTCATATAGAAAATCCCTCACATGAATGAAGAGATTGATGTTCCCATCGTACTTGTGATAGCTGGGGAGCTCTGATTGTGGAGGGAACTGAATGTTCTGGAAGCTCGGGATAGGAACATCTGCCAAAGATTGCGGGCCAACCCGCTTCTGAAGGAAATCGAGTTGTTGCTGCATGGCGGCCCATTTATCAAGCAAGTCCTGCTCTCGGGAGGGAGCAGGGGTAGTGAAGGATGTTGATTGAATTTGAGGAGCAGACGGAACGGTTGTGACAGAAGGTGGAAGCCCATAGGCAGGAGTGGAGGGATAAATAGTAGAGATGGGGGGCCCATAAGAAGGATATTGGACCTGAGATTGGCCCAGATTAGAAGGAGCTTGGGCCACCCCTGGCCGAGGGTGCAAGAAATCGGAAGGGCCCATGAGAACTTGCGGAGCTACCGGAGTAGATACGTGATGATCCAGTTGAACAAAAGAGGGGATGGGCGACTTTCCCTTATCGAAAGATTGTTGGGCCGAATTGGAAGACTGGCCCGTTTCCATGCCCGTGAAAGTGATGGTCCGTGGTTGGACCGGGGTAAGATCAATTGGAGTGGGCTGAATGGGGAGCCCAACAACGGAAGGATTGGATTGATTTTGGATGATGGTGGGAGGAGATGCGTTGGACCCTTGCATGGCCTGATAAAGAACTTGGAGTTGGGCCGGATCCAATTGGGCCATCATCTGAAGGATAGAGCCCGCGGAAGGAGTGGAGAGAGAAGGGGTAGCTTGACCACCTTCCATAGAAGTGGAGGATGGGAGAGGGGTAGTCCCTTCTCCGGAAGAAAAGGTGATAACCCTAGGAGGGTTTTCAAGAAGCCCTTGAGGAAGAGAGTCCTCTTGGGAACTGGGAGGATTAAAGGATGCCATGGTGGACTCGAAAAGAGGATTAGAATAGAATGTGAAGAAGGGATTGATTTGAGGAGATGATTCGGACGAACGAAAACAACCCCACATGCAACGGACAACCTTGACAAATGCAAACAAACCACAAACAATCACAATGAGTAACCAAACTCGAATGTTTTAAACACAGGATGTAAGTGATAAAAGATGAAGACACTCAAAGTCAACCAAGTTGTTTTAAGATGATGCAACACGATTCTTTTGTGATTTCTCCTTTGGAACTTTAGTGGATTGATTGAAATGTGCTCTCAACAATGGGTTCCTAACAGGAGATGGTTATGGGACTTGGTTTGACTCTAAGTGAAATCACTCCTTCACTTATGCAACCCTAGACACGGGGTGGGAAAGGTACAACCAGCCCGTCGTCCGTGTGGGAATCCACGGCTCGCGGGGACTTATGGAGGTCCCTGGTGTGATTTCCTAGTCGGCCCCAAGGAATATGGAGACGAGAGGTCCACACACCAAGGTAGGAGAATGCAATCTAGGATATGAAAAGATGAATGGTCCTATGTGCACCGGAGTGCATGCAAAGTCTAGCCTAAAATCTAGCAATCAATGATGCACACAACGATATGGAGATATAAAACAAAGCAAGGAGGAAGTCAAGTATCACCCAAGCAAAGAGTCACAGCAGAAACTGCGGAAGTAACTGCACCTCGGATGCGTACCTGTCTGGAGTATAACGGTCTAGGAGCCCTGCGTCAGGGGAAAATAACGGTCTAAGGCCCGACCGTCAGACATAATATAACGCAGGGGGCTAGGACCGTCAAGTGAGCCAGAGAACCAAAATCAACCAGAAATAACAGGAAAAACCGTGAAAGCTCTCGCAGCAGAACAAATGTGGCGGTCTAATGCCCCTGCGTCAGAGGACTGTAACGCGGGGACACAGGGCCGTCAGAGCACTCAGAGAATCAGGACCAACAGGAATAAGGGGAAAACGGGAGGGGAACAACACAAGAGATGATGGCAGGTTTAACAGGAATGAAAAGCACGATTGGCACAAGTTGTCCCACCGTGATCGCCAAAAAATTATCTGTTGATTAGTTTTGCCTATCTTCTTTTCTTTTTGGGGTTTTTGTTGTGTGAATGTGATAAGATGACAAGCAAGTAATCAAAGATCTGCTCTTAACCTATGAACATGTGATCATGAACCTAGGCAATCAAAGCTAGCTCTAGCATGGGCATGCTATCTCAATCAGACTAATGCTAAGGAAATAAAGAAAAACACACGCCGGGGCGTGGAGCAAGAAGTAAATGAAAACACACCGCGAGGGTGGAACAAGCAAGGAAATAAAGATATATGTGATGAAGGAGAAAGCTAATGCCCAATACCAAGGAAAAGATGTGATCGCCACCAAAGTAAAAACAAGCCAAAGACTTGAATATACCTTGGAAATAGGTGGATGAAACACCCGCCCACGGGAGAGGAAACCAAAGAGAACCTGCAGGTCAGCTAGAAGTAACGGCCAGAACCCTGTGCGTCACTTGGAAGTGACGGTCGACCGATAGACCGCTAGATGAATATGACGCACCTGCACCAGACCGTCGTATAACCTGCAGTAACAAAGTATGAGTCCTTTTAACTCCAACTCTTCCAGCCGGCTAGAAGACTTGGTCCTCATCCTGGTGAACCTGTAAACCTGCCAAAGAAGTGGAAGACAAGAACCAAATAACCCAAATTAGCCCTTTTAATAATATAGCATCAATTCTTCAATAAGCAAAATATCATCAAAAGGAAAGGGGAATACCGGGGAGGTTTTGGTTTTTTAACCCCTCTGGGCGTTTTAAAAGATTAGGAGGATGTTTAGATGATGAAAAACCAGTGAAAAACGTGGAGGAAGGAGAGAAATAATGCTTATGATGAAAGAGAGATTGAATGGAAACTCAATATGCAATTGTGAACTTTGGAACCAATGGAACAAATACTCCCTTCACCAGGCAACAAACGAACGTGAGAAGCACTTCTCCTTGATCAGACGTGGCTCTAGAATGCGGCAGCACTTCGACGCAAACTCCAGATTTTTTCTCCTTTTGGCCATGAAGTCAAGGGTTCTATTTATAGACCCTCAAACTCTTAGGTCGAGCAGAGGATAAGCCAGCAAGATAAAGGGATAATTCTTAGCAAATCCTTGAAGATAATATCACCAAGAGTCCATAGAAACAAACAGAAGGTTCTGAGGATCAGATTTGAAAGAGATATCGTCAATCCAAGTTCTTATCTCGACCACGGAGTAGCAGAGAAAAGGCCTGAACTGCCAGGACTCTCTGAAGGAAGTAACGGCTGCACGACAGACCGCCACTTGGAAATAACGCCCCAAGGAACGTCCGTTACTTTCAACCTTATCCCAAAAAGATAAGATCAACGGGAAGAAGATCAAAGCAATAGGACTCTGCAAGGAAATAACGGCCAAGGCATAGGGCGTCATACTGAAACAACGGCTGCACGACAGACCGTTATTATCAACGTATAAACTAAAAGATAAAGATTTGAAACAAGCCCTTAAGCCTTAGGACTCTTCAAAGAGTAACGGCCCATGACCCATCCGTCAGAATGAAACAACGCGCCTGGGACAGACCGTTATTGTCAATGGAGTTCAAATTAATGAATGAGGGTTTTGCTAAGCCCTAGTCAAAGGAAATGCCACAAAGAGCCATATCCGATCAAGGAGAAAGACCCAAGAAATAGGCTCCAAATCAATCAAGAGACTCAACGAAGAGTGAACAACTCGGAGCATCATATAGAATGAATAAGGAGATGACCCGACTTATTGGTCATAAAACGGGTGTCAACAGGACCCAGCTCCGACCGGCCTCCCGCACGGGCTCCGCGCCCTAGACTTTGGTCACTACACCGGCACTCCGCTCGGGACTTTCACCCCGAGCCCCAACAAAGCAGGCACCCGACGCGGGCTCCCAGCCCCGGGTTCGCGACTCCTCAGTATCTTACAAAAGCTCCCGGTTCCGAGTCCCAGCCATGCCTACCCTCCCCGCGAGTGTTCCACCCAGGGGACGAGTTTCCTCAGCATCTTCCTCGGGCCTCCAACCCTGAGTCCTAGTCAAGCCGGAATCTAATACGGGCTCTCTGCCTTGGATTCCCGACCCCTCAGAACTTCGCTTGGGTTTCCGACCCCGTGCCCCGGTCAAGCCTTTCCCGATACGGATCTCCAATCCCGGGTTCAAGGCTCTCCATCATGTTACTCGGGCCCTCCGACCCGAGCACAAACCAAGCCGACGCTCAGCACAGGTTCGCAACCCTGAGTTCAAGGCTCCATAGCATTCAGCCTGGGCATACAACCTCAGGCCTTGTCAAGGCCAGCACCCAACATGGGTTCTCTGCACCGGGTCCCTGGCCTTCCAGCCTTACCACGGGGTCTTTCCCCCTACAATCCAGCAATGCCAACTCCCAGCACATGTCTTCACCTTTGGGATATGGCAACCTCAGCACCTGCTAGGGCCTTAAACCTCACGCTTCGGCTATCCTGACACCCGACACAGGCTCACAACCTCAGGTTGTCAGCACTCCAATATCTTACACAATAGCAGTTCCTGGTGTAAGAGCACCACCTCGGGCATCGACGACACCCCTGTCAGTGCGGGCGAGAGCTTACTCTCAAGTCACTCAGCCATTGACTCCCGGTATGGGCTCTGCATCTCGAAGGTCGATCCCATCACTTTTGCTTGCCAATCCCACGCTGTCAGCATTGATAGATCAGGTCTTCTCGGTCTATCACCTTGGGGCAGGGTATTTCTCGGCTCCCCAGAAGAAACGTCGCCACGGCCGTAAAGGCAGGTGACTCGCAGTCACAACCAACAACTCAGGCAAGACTATTCTTGTCGGTGGCCTGTGGATTCGCCTCAATTGAGGTGAACTGTGATGACCCGGATCCCGAATACCGGATATACCTGATAGGACTACCGAGTAAAGTCGATATCGCTTGGAACCCGTGAAGCCTCCCACGAGCTGTAAAGCTCCGAAGGGAAAAAGGATTATCGTGTAGTACCTTGAAGCCACAGAGATATAACAGTAAGCAATAAAATTTCATTAGATCGGTTTGCTAAAGTAGAGGAAATAAAATTACTTTTTAATTAACTGTCACGCCTCGACGCGGAATTTCAGGACTGGCAGTAAAAACAAGTAATAATATGTTGATTTACAGACATGATGTGCTAAAGCTAAGAGATCAACATCACACAACTCCATTCATTAGCTAATAATTAAATAATCCAGATTCCAATCACATAACTCCTTAAACATCCTTTTGACAATATCCTCTTAACACTATTACATTTGTTGACTGGGATTACAATTCTTTCAAACACACACTCTAAAATATAAATAGACACCAAACTACGACTAGATCCACAGGCTTCATACGGGTTCGCTCCATTGCCATCACTCTTGCCCGTCCCCATCAGTCTATGAATCCACACCTGAGCTACCTGAAAAAGGGGGAACAACTGGGTGAGCGAACGCTCAGTAGGTAATAACAGGCAAGTTTAAGTAATTAACCAATTACATTACATTTATAAGCGCAAAAATAAAGAACGAAATAAAATGACAATATGACGATACAATATAGTAAGAAGAAAAGCAAGAACACGATATAACTGGACATTGGCCAACAAGCAAGGACTAACCAAGTCAAAAGAAGATTCAAGTAATAGATTATTGTCGTAGACATCATGCTAGTCATGCACTCGGTGCAATGCCTCACCATGTCATTCAAACTCCCCGGGACATAAGTACTTTTCGGGCGCTCCTCCCAGGACCAGACCGGGCCCTTATGATGCGTTGGCATTGATTTGTTGGATCCAAGATCCCATGTTATGTCTAGACATTAATCAAGTTAAATGGCCAATAAATTCAAGGTATAACTTACCTCGGAGGATCCCAAGGATAAGTTGAAGAGATATTTTGACCAAAAAATCAAGTTATCAAGAAACAATCAGGTTCTTGGGTTCAAACACGAATACTAGCGAAAAATCACTTCTGGATGATAAGCGATTTACACTGGGCCGCTCCACAAATACACGGTCGATACTGGACCGTTCCGGACAGAAATGGGCTGAGGATCAGCCTCACTGAAGTCAAGCGTACACGGTCCATGTGGAGCTGTTCAAAGAATTGGACGGTCAACAATGGACCGCTCAAGGCTAGCAGAGTTGGGAGCCCAAGAACAAAATAAACGGGCCTTATGGGGCTGCTCAATAGATGGACGTTCTAATAAGATCCGCTCTATGAAATGGGCGGTTTAAATTAGTCCGTTCAACATAACTTAGCACAAGAAAATAGAAATATACCCAAATGGGCTCCGGGCTGTCATAAGTGGGGAAGAACTGAACCAGGTCCAGCCCACTGTCCAGTGGTCAGCCTAGGGCTTATCGGGTCGATCCAAACATGATTTGGTCGAAGATAGAATAAGGTTAATCGACCAAGGTAAGTGGCACTTGGCCAGGGTTGCACGGTTCTTAATGGGCCACCCACTGAGTTAGATTGTCCCTGTCAGGCCGCGCAAACCTCAGGGGGTCCAAGTTGAGCCGTGACTCACAACACGATAATCCAAGCGATTCGGTCACGTACACAGGTTCAGGCCTTGGTGGTACAACCTGCCCGGCATCCTAGTGGGAATCCCAAGGTCGCGGGGGCTTACGGAGGTCCCGTAATGAAGGTCCTAGTCCTACAGAAGGAATATCCGGTGGAGAGTCCCAATCATTACAAAGAAATGAGGCTATCAAATTATCAAAAATCAGTATGGCGGTCAGTCAATCCTACCGGAGTAGAACCACTGTCAAACAATCCTAATAGCATGAAATCATGGTTAAATTAACATATTGAAATAAATTATGGCTATGATAAAAGAATAGTCAAATATTATGAAATTTGTTCTCACATATGTTCTTTTTTCTTATGGGTTATTAACCTATCATTAGCCTTAGTTCTACTAAGTTAAATCATACTAAAAGGGAAAACAAGCAGTTCGGTACAATTAGGCGGTTCTGTTTGAGCCGCTCACTGTCCTCGGCGGTCGCACGACATGCCGTTCAACCCTTTTAGGTCCGAAGGCCAGCTAGGGTGGAGCGGTCTGTAATGTGCCGCTGGGGAGCAGTGCACGGTCTGGAACAGGCTGCCTAATGATAGGGCGGTTAGGGTTATGACGCGTAAACTATGAAACGATCAAAAGTACAATACATAAGTGGTCAGGAACTAGCCGCCTGACATGGATGGGCGGTCTATCGTGAGGCCGCATAAATCAACCCAACCCGCCACCCCTTCGTCTTATCCGTTGCCAGCGGGGTCGGCTAGGGTTAGCAAGAACGTCTAAATACGAACAGTATAAAGCATAAAAATTAGGGCTTTTATAGTCAAAAGAACGAGCATGAAAAGTTTTACAAGATAGCATGATCAATTTTGTGTTTAGTGCCTGGAATCCCTACGTAAATCAAGATGGAACAATGTTAACCCTAGTTCTAGCATGCTTCCACTAAATCTCGAAATACTAACATGATACTAGATTAAAATAGGGGCTTTCTAGACCAATCGAAAGAGGACAAAACAATGCTTCTTTTGATATATCACAGTTAGGGTTTGGCTTGCTATCACCTACCTTATTCGAAGGATGAAGGAAGAAGAGGGATGTCGACGTGCTAGGTACACACCGCCAAAGATCACCGGAATTCTCCCTCGATCGAGCTCCTCTCCGACCGCCATAGTAACTAAACGATTCTAGGGTTGCTAAGGGTCATTTTTATAGGTTCAATTGAGTCTAGGGAGTCCTAATCGCGAAGATAGAGTCCTATCATCGTGGACGTGCGAGATTCATGCGAGACCGAGTCTATCTGTTGTGTCCCCTATGGTTCTGGAGTTTTGATGATGACAAATATTATGCCTCATTATGTTTACATCCTGATGATATAATCTTGCTGTTTATGATAAACTGACAGAACAGCTTTTTAGAATGACTTACGGGTCATGAAAAGGAAGTCAATTCAAGTCAAAAGTCAACTAGTGACAGGTAAGATCAGTGCACAGTCAGATCAAGTAATGCTCTGTCTACTCTCAGATCTGTGCATATGTTAATTTTTGTACAGAAATGTTGGTGCATGTGTTAAGTCCATGCACATGGAAGGTCAGTGCTAGTCTTCATATGTGTTTACTTCATACGGTACTTGTTACATGCATTAACTGTGAGCATGGCATAGTCAGTACATTGTTCGTTGCAAGCCATTGTGCACGCATGACTAAGATCTGCGTCTGCATATTGAACATAAAGTCTGCACAATTGTTGATGGCATGTCAGTGCATTCATTTTTATTGTGCATACTTCACCTTGTGCACACTGCATTACACATTAGCAAGTCTGTACAACGTTTGCACATTACACACGTTCAAAGTCTGTACATCAGTGGACGACATGCTTGAGCATTCAGTATTTGCTTCTATGATAAGTCAGTGCATGATAAGATCCGTCTCACTTAGTGTCTCATGTTGTGTCTTATGCAAGTATGTACATCATCTGTCCGCACACATAAGTCTATACATTCTTTGCAGTTCTGGGTCTCATGTTGTGTCTCACTTAGCGTCTCTTGTTGTGTCTCACTTAGCGTCTCATGTTGTGTCTCAACATACCCAGCGTCTCATGCAAGTATGTACATCGTCTGCCAGCACATCCAAAGTCTATACATCGTCTAGTTGCATGCCACATTCACTCAAAGTCTATACATTCGTCAAGTCTATACATCGTTGCTTGTTCATGCACGCATTCAAAGTCTGTACAGCTAGTGCATCTTTTGATTCAAAGTCTGTACATCGTTTAGTGCATCACATACACTTAAAGTCTATACACTCCTTGTGTCTGCATCACATGCATTCAAGTCTACACACTTGTTGTGCATGCATCGTTTCTCAAGTCTATACAACTCCTGTTGCTGCATGAACACAAGTCTGTGCATTCCTCAATGGCTTGTGCAATCCTTCAAAACAAGCCTGTGCAGCGCCCTGTGTCATGCACTCAAAGTCCACACATGCACACACTTAGCTTGTGCATTGTGCTCTCATGCTTTAACACTAGGCATTACAGTCTGTGCATAGCTGCATCACAAAGTCCGTGCAGGACCTGTACTAAGCATAACCATAGTTCATACATTCGTCTCAAGTCTATACATTGCCTTATAGCATGCACGCTCTCAAGTGTATACATTCCTCAATGGCATGTCAGTGCACTCATCGTCAATGTACATACTTTCCTATATGCATATGGATCCTTCAAGACAAAGTCTGCACAATCCTTTCATTGCATACAAAGTCTACACATTATCGAACCAACTCTGTACATCTCTCTAATACCATTTTATGACTGATTGACAGGTATATCCTTCGAGAAGAAAAATATTTGGGCACATGATCCAAGGTTGGCACCTGATACGTGATCCGAGGTTATCTCTAGACAAAGAGGGCACAAGCCCTACACACGCCCTAGCTGCTGCTACTATAAATGTAAGACTTCTCCATCTGGAGAAGATAGAGATCGTGCTGAGAGAGATCGTGATTGAAGTAGAAGAAGAGAGCAGTAGAGAGGCAGAGAAAGCAGAAGAAGAAAAAGGAGAAGAAGAGAAAGAGAGATAGAGAGGGCCTGCACGATCTAGTGTCAAGAAGAAGAACAGAGAGAAGAATAGATAGTGAGAAGAAAAGAAAGGAGGGGTAGAGAAGCAGAGAGTAGCAGAAAAAGAAATAGAAAAAGAGAAGAAGAAAAGAGAGAAAAAGAGAGTTCATGGAGAAGAAGAAAGAAGACTTTATTGAAGATCTGTCTACTAGACCGTGGACCAAATCAAGGGCAGTCAGCTCCATGGGAGCCACATCTTTGTTATTATCCTTTACAGCTTTCAGTCGCTGTGTTTTATCATTTCTTTTTCCTTTTCATTTGATCACTACGTTTTCCGATTCTCTGGTTTGAGATCGGGGTTCCTCCTGTGGTCTCAGGAGAAGGGAGATTTGTTCTCTGGTTGCTAGTGACGGGCTGTCACTAGTGGTTCCCTCTGGTGTGGAAGAAGAGAGGTCCGTGACCTCTTGTTTGCAAGTGACTAGGTGTCACTTCTGGTTCCCTCGGGGTTTCAGAGGAAGGGAGATCTGTTCTCCGATTTGCTAGTGACTATGTGTCACTAGTGGTTCCCTCTGGGTTTCAGAGGAAGGGTGTCTCTGACTCCGGGTTTGCAGGTAGTGATTGCTACCTGTGGGTTCCCACCTGGTCTGGAGGAAGAGAGATGTTTGTCTCTGGTTTCTAGTGATTGTGTGTCACTAGGGTTGCCCTCCGGGTTGGAGGAAGAGGGGAGGTTGTTCCCCTCGTCAAACTGTTAGGCAGCACCTGTTTGCAGAATGAGTTTGCGGTTCTAGCTTTTGCTAGTAGAAGTCTCACTCCGGTTTGGAGTGAGGGGTGGACGTAGGTCTTTGGACTGATAAGTGCTATATTTTACATCATAATTTACATCACATTCATCATCTTTGAGCATTATTTGAGTATATTTGTGCAACATGAGCATTAATTACATTCTCACACATTATTTGAGTCTTCATGTATTTTGACATCTTTTTGAGCTTAAAAGACCATGTGAGAAATATTTAAACATTTGCACAATTATTTTGGAATTAAATAAATTGATATTTTAATTTTCAGGAAACAACGACCTAGATCAAGGCACTATTTAATTAACGACATCTTCAAGGGCGCGTACTCAGTAAGACGTGACACAAGACAAGACGTCAATTCATTTGAAGGAAGGAAGTGGAAAAAGAGAAAAAAAGAATTAGCGCCTGAGATACAGTCGCTACTTCAGGAAAGGATGCCCATATGAACAGTCGTCAATTCCTATTTTACCAATAATAAAGAAAATAGAAAATGAGGAAATAAGGAAACTGACGCCCGAATGAAGAGGCGCTACTTCAGGAAAGGATGCCCCAGTCTAAGGCGTCATTTAAAGAAAGGACGCCCCAATATAAGTCGCTATTCAAAGTTGAACCAGAAAAGGCAACTGTAGGCTCCCGATCGAACTGTTATTCCATATTTGCTCTTATCTAAGCAACCTTTTATGGAAAGGAGGAGTTTAATGATGGAAAAGAGTCTAATGGATCAAGTTGCATTGCTAAAAACCTGGATTTTAGTGGATTTGGGAAGTCCACGATCGTGTGAGACCAAAAACCCTATAAAAGGATGCCATGGTCGCAGGGTTACGAGGAGAATAGGTTGGAGATCTGCCTTAGGGATTAATTTCGAAGCCTTTCCTTTCGTCTTTTGCAGTTACGTTCTTCATCAAAGTTCTTTGTTTTTAAGTCTTCTCCAACTTCTTCTTCTTCCTCTTCTCCTAATGCTTTCTCGTTTTTATGCTATAATTAGTTTTTCAAAGCTCTGTCTACGGTTTTTACTGTTCACCCGATTTTCATACTTTATGTTCTTCATCATTTTTCTCAATCTTTCTATCATCTTTTCAAGTTGTTGTATTCATCAAAGTTCTTCTTTTTTCAAAGATCTGCATCTTCTTCTTCTTAGCCTTCTTCTAATTCCTCCTATTTTGGAAGCTATTCTCAATTTTCTAAAGTTACTATTTTACGTTTTTTACTGTTCATCTGATTTTTGCAAACACTGTTCTTTAGCATTTTTCTCTCTCTTCTGATCCTCATCTCTCTCTGCTGTCTTTACAAAAATTATATGTTTTTAAAAGTTCTCCAACTTCTTCTTCTACCTCATCTTCCAATTCCTCACCGTTTTAAAGCTATAGTCAATTTTCTAAAGTTCAGATTTTTAGAATTCTGCACTGTTCTTCCGCGACCATCTTCTGTTCATCCTTGTTTTTCTCCATCTTCCTTTCGTTTTCTGTCTATGAGGTCTTGATCAATCTTCTTCATCTTCTCAATCTCTACAACTTTCATGTTTTTCACTTTTCCTAATTCCTTTTGATTTTAAAGTTATTCTTCTCTCAATCTACCTCTATTTTTAGTTCTATTTCCTTTCACTGTTTATCTCCATCGAGTCTTCTTCTTCTATCTCTCTTTCTCTCTTTTGAAAATACACCACACACATGTTGTCACAGTAAAATTTTTCTTCCTTCTATCTTTCCCTTTTTCATCCACACATCCCTTTGGCGGATCTTCATCCATTAGTCTTCTCACGGCGTCGGCATCTAAGGCGGAGCGATCTTCATCCAAGGCTTGGCAAGGAGGCGGCGTTATTCTTCATGCATTGGCTATATTTTCTTCCCTTTTCTCTGTGATATTCCCATGTCGTAATTTTTAGCTTCATAGTGTGACTTTTCACTATCATCTTAATGAAATTCATCATTTGTGAAATTGTGTTTCTCTCTCCATCTCTTCCAAATTCTTTTCTTAAACCCTCTCTTATTCTTTAATTAGTTTTCTTGCACTTTATTTTCCTTAATTTCAATCTCACTCAAAAATTCAGTTTTCAAAGCATAAGGTGTTTTTCCAACTGTTCTATAAAGATTATTCCTCCTCGTGGGATCGACTCCGCTTACCACTATATATTTGATTTTTCCAATCTTTTAAAGTGAGTGAGTGTGAATACTTTGAAATTGTGGCACGACTTTCTTAACGACACTAGTCGGTGCGCATCATGGACCGAACCACCTAAAAATCCTTGTGTTCTATGGTTTGCTTTTGCGTTCTACTCCATATCTTCTATCACCCTTCGCAGGATGCTTCATGAGCGCTATATGGTTGATGGTTGTCTCACTTGACTCGTGTGTTAGCCTACAACGTTATTTGGGTTGTTCAGTGAGATTGCGTGCCTTCGCTCTTACTTGTTGTTATCATCTTCTTCCTTGAGTTAAGGTTGTTTGGTTGACCAGGTTGGTCACTGAGTGTTGCCTAGTTTGGTTTTTTATATTTCCGCAATATTTTTTAACGGGGATTCATTCACCCCCCCCTCTGAATCCGGGCCTTGCACCTTATCAATTGGTATCAGAGTGGGTCTCTGATTCATCAGATCCAACGATCTGTAGAGGATCCTGCTATTATATTTTTAGGTGCTGTTCTTTTTGGGCTTGTCTATTGTTTGATTTACTCTTGAATCGATATCCATGGCTCATCCACCGGTTTTCAATGGTACTGGTTTCAGGTTGTGGCTTAATAGTCTGCATACCTATGTTAAACAAAGTGATCCGGATATGTGGAAATTAATTTCACAAGGTCCTCACAAATTACCAAAGAAAAAGTCCAAATGGACTGATAAGCATCGATCTATGTGTGCAGAAAATCAGAAAGCACTAGAGTTAATGAAGGCCGCGATGAATCGAGCTCTTCATTCATGTTTCCTTGGTTGCAGATCTGCAAGGGATATATTGAAGATGATAAAGAGAGCCGAGAAAGAAAATCAAACTAGATGCATGATGGCTCGAGGATGTGAACAAAACAGCAATCAAGAAGAAGAACAGGATGATGGTGAGCTAAACATTTTTGATAATTATACCCTAGACGATTGGATTGCTGCTTATGATGAATTGCAAGAGTCTTATGATTAGTTAAGAAAATAATACAAAAAATTGAAGAAGAGTAGTAGGTCAGACAGTTTGAATTCTGATTGTAAAAATTGCGCTGAACTGAAAAATGTTCATGATGCTTGTATGTCTGATATTCAAATGTTGAAAAAATAAATTTCGTTACTTAAGATTGAGAATCAAGATCATGTAAAAGATATCTCTTAACTTGAGAAGAAGCTTAGCCTAACTTGTTATGATCCTGTTCAGAGTAAGGATTTGCTGAAAATTTTTGAATGTGTTAAGTCTGATTTAAACAAGCTGAAAAGTGAGAATACTCTCTCATAAAGTTCTCCAAAGAAAATGAAGAAAGTTTAGAGAAACATAAAAAGCAGAACACGTTGCTGACCGAGAAATTTGAAGCCATCAAATCTGAGAATGTGGAATTACAGAAAAATATTGAAAAGCAAGAAAAAGATTTGAAGGAATTTGACGCTGGAAGAAAACTTGGAATTAACTCTGATGATCTGATTTTGATAAACGAATTAATTCAGAATGACAGACTAAAGGAAGAAATTGAGAAACTAAAATAGTTGAACACCATCATGTCAAAGAGATTGTTGACATTTGAAAAAGGTAAATGTGTGGTGTCCGATAATTCAGAAGAAGTGAAAAAGCTCAAAGCTGAAATAGAAAATCTTAAAAATGTCAATGCCACTTTAAGTGAAACACTCAACAGGAGTGAGGAGGAAAATGCTAACTCTGAATTGCTCATCGTTACTCTTGAAAATGAAATCAAGGATCTGAAAGAATCCTTGTCAAAATTCGTAAGTGGGCAAAAAAATCTAGACAAGCTACTAGGTGTAAAAATCAACTCTAGGAAGGAAGGACTTGGCTACAATAATGTTAACAAGAAAGAGCTTCAGAGCAAGTTGATGACTTCATTTGTAAAAGCTTCAAGTGTAGCTACCACATCACAGAACAAGCAACCCATTGTGCAGAAATCCCAAAAACAAATGAAGAAATCCAAAAGGGTTAAAAACATCAAGAAAAAGACTGATTTTAAGTATGTTGAGAAAGTACAATCCGTGCTTGACACGAATACACATACCCATGCACATAAAAATAAGAATTCATGTCATTACTGTTGTAGGGTTGGCCACATTATGAATAATTGTTTTATTCTGAAACAAGACAACAGAAAGCATGCTAGGAAATCTATTTCTGCTCAGAACAAAAAGATTCAATGTTTTTATTGTGGGAAATTGGGCCATCTAGCTTCGAATTATTGGTTCAGGAAGGGATCTAGAGGTAGTCAGATTACATGTTTTCATTGTGGAAAGCATGGCCACACAGTCAAGAACTGTTGGCATGCTCAAGGGAAAAGTTTCATTTCTGAAGGGTTTAAATTCCCGTCAAATACAAATGCTCTCAGAAAGAACAGAGTTGTTTTTAAAAAGAAAAGCTTTGAATGTTTTGATTATGGAAAATAGTTTGGTCATGTAAATAACAGAAATTTCCATGCCAATGCACATAAAATTCATGTTCATAATGATGTGCAAGAAAAGAACTTAAAATCTATTTCTTCATGCTACTACTGTGGAATATTTGGGCACTCTATGAATCATTGTGCTTTAATGATGAATGATGATAAACATGCCCAAAGGTTGAGGAAAGCACTAATCGAATGTGCTACTAACATTGTAGGACCCAAGGAGTCTTGGGTACCTAAAAACATAAAATGAGAGTTGTGTTTTGCAGGTGTGCCTTGGAAGCATATGAATAAAAAGGGGTAATAATCCAAGGCACTCAAGAATGAAACTCCTAGGATTGCACTATTCACGTCAGCTCTGAAAACTTGTCTTAAACTCTGTTATCTGAAATTGTGAACTTTGGAAAATTGCATATCTTGTTTGATGTGTCCATGCATAATTGTCATATTTTTTAACGGCATATCATGATTCATGCATACATGCTCCTTTATTTGTTTTGACGCTTGCATTGAGTTTCATGGGCTTACTTGTTTGTACGTTGAGCTGTGTGTGCATATATGTGAATTGCATATACATGCATTTGACATACAGTCATTGAAAATCTGATGCACTTACGACTGTTGATATTGCATTGTCATGCATGACCACTATGGTATATTAAATGGTAAGCTACTAAAAGGCCGGTGAAATCTGTCTGGAAGTGCTTGCTATGTGTGAGGTGGTCTAAATGTTCATTGTTTAGACCATATGTGCTTACAATTATTGCATTGTTTAGACCACGTCCTCCGCCTAGTACCATAGGTCAGAGTTGCACGAAGAGCAGTCTAAATGTTCATGAGCACAGGCCATAAAAAATTCCATACATAAATTTCATTGCATCCATTGTTCTTAGACTTCAGTCATACAGTGCATAGTGTGAGGGGGAATTGTATACCAAGGAAACAATGTGATCATTGCATATATTACATGCTGTTAGCTCACTGCACTTGCATTTACTGGTTAGTAGTGTCGACACCTTGAGTGCTAGCTCATGCTTACATTTAGGGGGAGCATTATTCATATTCTTGAAATCGCATCTGACCCATGCATCACATAACTGTCTATCTAGCTCATTTCTATCAACTGAACTTCCCATCTTCAGTTTGAACTGCTATCTTGCTTAAATCTCTGTGATGAATGTGAAATGCAACACATTTCAGCTTCCTGCTTCAACTGTTATCAGCCATTTTCACTCATCCTATCCATTGGTATATGTTGAATTGGCTGCTCCTTAAAATGATTCGGCCTTCCCTGAAAATTCAGAAAGACTTCTCTGTGCATATCCTGATCATAAATCTGGAAACAACTTTAAGAGGAATCTTCTATTATATAGGACTATGAATGTCTGATACTTTCATCCGGTTGAAGTTTCATGTATGTCTTGTGTTTGTTGATGAACATATCTTGAAAATATCTGAGTTAGTCTTAATAAACTTTAACCAACATTTTCACGTTGTGTCTTTTAAACTCTTCTAAATTCTGAAAATTCTAAAATCATGATATTCCTTGATTGATATGTATGAAATTAGTATTATTTTTAAACATCTGAGAATCTGGAACATGTCTAAGGGTAAATCTTGTCAGAGCAATGACTTTGGTCACTGAGAAACCATGTCCAAAGGACTGTGTCATGAGGTGCCATAGTTAACTCTGCTTAAGAATGATTGATAATCTGCCAGAGCAATGGCATGCACACTGAGAAATACATCTCACTCATCAAAGAAATGATTTATAGTGTGTCATGAAGTGTAAATGCTATCTCTGTTCTTATGAAGCATGACAGTTATTCCTTCCAAGTGCTTAGGGATACTGGCGTCTAAACAACGTGTATCCTCTAGTTACAAGGGTGTACGAAACTCAAGTGCTCATGAAGATTGTTATGAAAATTGTTGCTGATCTAGTGTATCATTTGAAAATGTGTGCAAAAGAAATATTATATTGGAACCCTTGACAGAAACAAATGTTTTCTTATGTGTTTAACTTCATTACTATTGACTGCATCTCTTAAAGGAATCTTTGAAATTTAGTGAGTAGGAAAGAAGAAGGTTAAACAAGACTTTCAATATGAAAGCAAGGTTCATTTTTATTAAAACTGATTTCAGATATGAGTACAGAAAGCTTATGAACAAGCCTTGCATACATCATATTCTGATCTGACTTGTCATTGAAGATCATTCATAAATCTCTATAATAGAAGAGTCTGAAATACATGTTCAATCAGATTTATGAAATTGATATCCCATTGAAAAGCTTTCTTATTCATTCTGAATGCTTACTTTCTCACATTGAACTCCATTATTTCAGACCTAACTATTGACTTCTTTATGTCCTGAGCTTCATTCCAATCACTGTCCATCTATGGGGGAGAATTTTTGCATGTCCCTGTGGTTTAATGTTCATTCATTTTATTCCACCCCTCCTACTCTATCATTCAGGAGAGTATCTTGTTAGGGGGAGATTTACATGATAGTAACTCAGCATTGCATAATAGCTCTTATATCATCTCCTTCAACAGTCAATGATCATTCCATTCCTTTTGATGTTGTCAAAGGGGGAGAACTTTTGTGAGTCATCATTTACATCAAATCAACACTTGCATCACATGGTGTTTTACATGCTCATTCTTGACTGAGCTATTATATGGTGCATGTTCATGAACTATCATATGGTATTTCATAATCATCATGATGAATCTATTGCAATGACTCATAATATTTCCATCATCAAAAAGGGGGAGATTGTTGTGTACCCTATGATTCTGGAGTTCTGATGATGACAAATATTATGCCTCATTATGTTTACATCCTTGATGATATAATCTTGCTGTTTATGATAAACTGACAGAACAGCTTTTTAGAATGACTTACGGGTCATGAAAAGGAAGTCAATTCAAGTCAAAAGTCAACCAGTGACAGGTAAGATCAGTGCACAGTCAGATCAGGTAATGCTCTGTCTACTCTCAGATCTGTGCATATGTTAATTTTTGTACAGAAATGTTGGTGCATGTGTTAAGTCCATGCACATGGAAGGTCAGTGCTAGTCTTCATATGTGTTTACTTCATACGGTACTTGTTACATGCATTAACTGTGAGCATGGCATAGTCAGTACATTGTTCGTTGCAAGCCATTGTGCACGCATGACTAAGATCTGCGTCTGCATATTGAACATAAAGTCTATACAATGGTTGACGGCATGTCAGTGCATTCATTTTTGTTGTACATACTTCACCTTGTGCACACTGCATTACACATTAGTAAGTCTGCACAACGTTTGCACATTACACATGTTCAAAGTCTGTACATCCGTGGACGACATGCCTGACAATTCAGTATTTGCTTCTATGATAAGTCAGTGCATGATAAGATCTATCTCACTTAGTGTCTCATGTTGTGTCTTATGCAAGTATGTACATTGTCTGTCCGCACACACAAGTCTATACATTCTTTGCAGTTCTGGGTCTCATGTTGTGTCTCACTTAGCGTCTCATGTTGTGTCTCAACATACCCAGCGTCTCATGCAAGTATGTACATCATTTGCCAGCACATCCAAAGTCTATACATCATCTAGTTGCATGCCACATTCACTCAAAGTCTATACATTCGTCAAGTCTATACATCGTTGCTTGTTCATGCACGCATTCAAAGTCTGTACAGCCAGTGCATCTTTTGATTCAAAGTCTGTACATCATTTAGTGCATCACATACACTTAAAGTCTATACACTCCTTGTGTCTGCATCACATGCATTCAAGTCTACACACTTGTTGTTCATGCATCGTTTCTCAAGTCTATACAACTCCTGTTGCTGCATGAACACAAGTCTGTACATTCCTCAATGGCTTGTGCAATCCTTCAAAACAAGCATGTACATCACCCTATGTCATGCACTTAAAGTCCACACATGCACACACTTAGCTTGTGCATTATGCTCTTATGCTTTAACACTAGGCATTGCAGTCTGTGCATAGCTGCATCACAAAGTCCGTGCGGGACCTGTACTAAGCATAACCATAGTCCATGCATTCGTCTCAAGTCTATACATTGCCTTATAGCATGCACGCTCTCAAGTGTATACATTCCTCAATGGCATGTCAGTGCACTCATCGTCAATGTACATACTTTCCTATATGCGTATGGATCCTTCAAGACAAAGTCTGCACAATCCTTTCAAAGCATACAAAGTCTACACATTCTCGAATCAACTCTGTACATCTCTCTAATATCCTCTTATGACTGATTGACAGGTATATCCTTCGAGAAGAAAAATGTTTGGGCACGTGATCCGAGGTTGGCACCTGGCACATGATCCGAGGTTATCTCTGGACAAAGAGGGCACAAGCCCTGCACACGCCCTAGCTGCTGCTGCTATAAATGTAAGACTTCTCCATCTGGAGAAGATAGAGATCGTGCTGAGAGAGATCATGCTGAGAGAGATCGTGATTGAAGCAGAAGAAGAGAGCAGCAGAGAGGCAGAGAAAGCAGAAGAAGAAAAAGGAGAAGAAGAGAAAGAGAGATAGAGAGAGTCTGCACGATCCAGAGTCAAGAAGAAGAACAGAGAGAAGAATAGACAGTGAGAAGAAAAGAAAGGAGGGCCAGAGAAGCAGAGAGTAGCAGAAAAAGAAATAGAAAAAGAGAAGAAGAAAAGAGAGAGAGAGAGTTCATGGAGAAGAAGAAAGAACACTTTATTGAAGATCTGTCTACTAGACCGTGGATCAAATCCAGGCCAGTCAGCTCCATGGGAGCCACATCTATGTTATTATCCTTTACAGCTTTCAGTCGCTGTGTTTTATCATTTCTTTTTCTTTTACATTTGATCACTATGTTTTTCGATTCTCTGGTTTGAGATCGGGGTTCCTCCTGTGGTCTCAGTAGAAGGGAGATTTGTTCTCCGGTTGCTAGTGACGGGCTGTCACTAGTGGTTCCCTCTGGTGTGAAGGAAGAGAGGTTCGTGACCTCTGGTTTGCAAGCGACTAGGTGTCACTTGTGGTTCCCTCTAGGTTTCAGAGGAAGGGAGATCTGTTCTCCGGTTTGTTAGTGATTGTGTGTCACTAGTGGTTCCCTCTGGGTTTCAAAGGAAGGGAGTCTCTGACTCCGGGTTTGCAGGTAGTGGTTGCTACCTGTGGGGTCCCTCCTGGTCTGGAGGAAGAGAGACGTTTGTCTCTGGTTTCTAGTGAGTGTGTGTCACTAGGGTTGCCCTCCGGGTTAGAGGAAGAGGGGAGGTTGTTCCCCTGGTCAAGCTGTTAAGCAGCACCTATTTGCAGAATGAGTCTGCGGTTCTAGCTTTTGCTAGTGGAAGCCTCACTCCGGTTTGGAGTGAGGGGTGGACGTAGGTCTGTGGACCGAACCACCTAAAAATCCTGGTGTTCTATGATTTGCTTTTGCGTTCTACTCCATATCTTCTACCACCCTTTGCAGGATGCTTCATGAGCGCTATATGGTTGATGGTTGTCTCACTTGACTCGTGTGTTAGCCTACAGCGTTATTTGGGTTGTTTAGTGAGATTGCGGGCCTTCGCTCTTACTTGCTGTTATCATCTTCTTCCTTGAGTTAAGGTTGTTTGGTTGACCAGATTGGTCACTGAGTGTTGCCTAGTTGGGTTTTTTATATTTTCGCAATATTTTTTAACAGGGATTCATTCACCCCCCCTCTGAATCCGGGCCATGCACCTCATCACTATCCACTACTCCGCCGCCAAATACTCCTCCTAGGGTTACGGTTTTGAAGATTAATCAGAGGGGAAATGAAGAGTTAATCTTAGCCTTTCATTTGGATCCGATTTTAGCTTAAATGGTCGGGTATTGGGCTCGAATTTCGCGTTTTAAAGTCCGATTAGGCTAAGTGTGGTTTTGAGCCTTAATCTATTAATTCGACTTGGTTAAAAATTTTATTTGGGATAGTCATAAAAGACAATTTTACTAAGCGATTTATCCACTACGAGAGTCTAATTTTTTCAGATTTTTTATAAAATGGTAAAATTTTGACTTATCTTATTTCTTAAGGAATCTCTTATTAATTTTCTCGAAATTTTTATTCTTTAATAAATCGAGGTGCTACATTAACAGTTTAAGTTTAACAATTATACCAGAGTACAATCCAAAGGAAAGACAAGTAGTACAGTTAACAGAAAAGAAGGACGTACACTGAGGTCGGGGGAAGCCCGACGTAGCTACAGCTGGCCAATACGGACACGCCACTCCAGGAACTGCGGAAGCATAACGATGCCACCCACGTGAAAAGTAGGGGTGAGACTCGTGTCACTGGCCCAGTAGGAATCACGCGGATCCCCACTGAAAAATAACGCAGTAACACGCTAAAACAGCAGGTAAACAGCAGGAGTAGTAAAGCAGGAAAACTACCACTAGGAAGCTGTAAAAGAAAATCAGAAACGGAAGGAGTAGAGCAGCAAAAAGAAAAAGGGAAAAGAAGCTGCACCTGAACGAAGACACGGCTGTCGAACAAACCTCGGCCTCCAAAACTACAGACATCAACAGGAAGGCGAACTTCGATCTGACAAAGTCAGGAGTTGCCGATCTGTCGGGCCTACAAAAATAGGCAAAAAGCCTAGACAAGACCTAGATAGACACAGATGCCCTAAGGCATACACAACTCGATTGTCATGCACGCTCTTCTAGACATGACCATACACACACACGCCTAGAACGTCGTGCACACGACATAACACTGACCTCGGGCAAGACCACGAGAGGGCAAACTCGGAAAGGTCACGACCTATGAGAATCACGAGAGTCACGTGTCACGTGACGGAAGCACCTCCTCACTAGAAGAACAGCCAGCTGCGTCCACTGACGTCTTATGCTGCGCCTACAAATGTCTCGTCTACTATGCCGCCCGAAACACGATAGAGACTAAGATACACTCAGAACCAAATCGGGACTATAGTAACGAGTGACTAGACAGGGTAACGCCCGTCGACGTCAGTCCATGCCCCTGACCACGTGTCACGTCCCGACACGGAATATCGAGGGCGCGACGAGTCGTAAACACTTGTGTCAATCAGAGCATGTACAATTTTATTTCTAAAGTCAGAAATAAACGGGAAAATGATACTTTTATTCCATCAAAATGAAGTTACATCACTAATTCATAAGCCATAAAGGCAATTACAAACTTCCAATCCCAAAGTACATCATTCTTGTAAAACACTAATGATCTACATAAACCTAGGTAAAAAGGAAAATCACTCTCTCACTCTTGTCCATTCCCTTGTACATTTTCATTTCCTGCAACAATTAACCAAAACGTAGGGTGAGCTAAAAGCTCAGTAGGATTTTATATCTTTATGAACCAGGCAATCTTTAAGTGTTAACAATTTAAACAATTTTCTAACTTGTATCGGGAAGTGTATAAACATGAATAGAATTTCCAAGTAATTGAGATGATATGATATCAAGATGAATTTTCAAGTAATGACTTTGAACAAGTAAAGAATTTCATGTAATTGGCCATTTTCACGCAAGTCAAGTAATTCATGTAATTTTCAAGTAAACAAGTAACAAGTAAACAAGTACGAACAGTGGAATGCCGTATCAAGTAAATCTATCATGCACTTCGGTGCAATGCCACACCGTTGGTCAATAAACTCCCATGGATATAAGTACTTTTGGGCGCTCCCCCCAGGACCAGACCGGACCCCATTAATGCCAGGCATTGAGTCATATTGATCCGAAGATCCCAAGTACGTTTAGACATCCACTTTAATGTATATGGCCAAGAATTTTCAAGAATATGCTGTTTGTAATAAGCACAGATTTGACACAATTTCAGAAGTTGCAAGAAAAGTGGATAACAATTTAAGGCATAATGTTTAACGACATTAAGTCGTGGAGTTCAAAAATGAACGGTAAGTAGGAAGAAAATTTAAGATAGTAATTGATTAGAATTAATTTTTAAATATCTTAGCTAAATCTCAGAATCATAAAACATAGAGTTTTAGTTATGAAAATATATGCTTTATGAATTACAACTATGAGTTTAGATATTAGTACTTAATCATACATTAATTAACCGTATGATAATAAAATAGAATTTTATGTCAAAAATAACTCTAATTCACTGAAAATAATCTTAACATGTTGAAAATGATTTTCATATGTTACTTTACTGATAAGATGGTTAAAATAAAATTTTCATGCTGGAATTAATTTTTAACATGCTAAAAATTAATATTTAACATGCTAAAATTAATACATAACATGCTAAAATAATTCTCATACACTAACTTACTGATAGGATGATAAGATAAGTTTACCATGCTGATTACAGAAATTCTCTGATGACAACATAACTTTTATCATGCTAAAAATCGTTTTTCTATATTTATTTGCTAATTATTTGATAGGAAAATAGAATTATCATGCTGAAAAATAGTTTTAATACACTGAAAATAATTCCACCATGCTAAAAATAATTCTAACATGCTGGAATAATTTTACCATACTGGAAGAAATTTTATCATGCTGGAAGTAATTTTCATGCATCATTTTACTAATTATTTAATAGGAAATTAGGTTTCATATGCACAAAAATAGTTTTAAAATAGATTTTAACATGCTGAAAATAAGTTTTATATCTCATTATGTATAAAATAATTTTATCATATTGGAAGTCATTTTTAATATGCTGGAAATAGTTTTAACATGTTGGAAACAATTTTTAGTATGTATAAACTAATATGGTGAAAATTAGATTTTTACATGTAAAAATAATTCCATTCTACAAAAATAAATTTTTAACATGATGTAAGAATTAAAACACGTTAATATTACATTTTCTTACTTTTGGTGACTAAATGCGTACAATTAACGTGAATTTTCAAAGGGTATAGTTCCTATTATATAGTGACTTAAGTTTAGTCCCACATTGGAAGTTACAAAAACTTGCATGGCTTTATATGTTGGAGGGCTCACCCTTGGGTCAGGACCCAAGGGGCATAGGATGTGGGCTTGAGTTGTGAGTTGATACAAGACTAGTAATATTTATTTATTTATTTGTGTCGTGTTGTGCCGTGCCGTGCCGTGCCGTGCCAAGGCTAAGGCTAAGGCTAATTATATATATATATACCGATCTGTAAATATATATATATATATATATATATATATATATTAAAAAAATGAGAATACACCTCCAATAAAATGACCATAACTTGCTCATTTCAGAACGGAATTTAATAAATGAGCTATCAATGGAAAGAGGACAGAAAAACGAACAAGATGGCATGATTTAATTGAAGTTTAGCCTGAGAGACACCTATCTTTAGACGGATCTAAAGAAATATCCCCAAATATAAGAAAACCCTTTGATCTTCCAAATCTCCCTTCAAATCTCCACCAATCTTCGCAGCAGCGTATACTTAACCTCCAGGGATGGTTTGAGGGTCGAATGGGGTTCTATTTATAGCCAAAACTTGGCCAAATGTGTCAAGATTCCTTGCCTAACAATGTCAAACTTTTCAACTCCGAATTAGAAGAAAATTCTAATTTCTCCTCTTAACCTAGCCTCCATTTGGTGTGAAACCAATGTAAAAACGGCTAGTACAATGTGGGCTGTTAGGTAAGGGTCGATTTTTGTACCAACCTTCTAGAAATTAGGTTATTATAATCCCTTAAATCTATACTATATACTCTAAACGAAATGACCGGTTTTTTTCCGCCGGTTTACTTTTATGGTTCTGACGGACGGTTTAGTTTTCGGTCGATTTTCTCATTTTTCCGTCGGTTCACATTTTGTCAATCTTCCTCCGTCTTCCTCAGGTTCACCTCCTGCCCTGTGTTTACGCGAGATCCAGGGAGCGGCAGGAAGCCGAGAAGCTAGGGTTTCTCCCAGATCCACCCCGGGGATCTCTGATAAGTTCTGTGCAGGGCTTCTTTTCCATTTTGGGTTCTGACGGGGGGCTGTTTTGCGCTCCTGCAGGCATGGGGGCGGCTTACGGGACAGCGAAGAGCGGTGTCGCGGTCGCCTCGATGGGGGCGATGCGGCTGGAGCTTGCGATGAAGTCCATGGTGGAGATCGTGGTGCTTCATGGTGGAGATCGTGGTGCTCCAGAGCATCGTCTGGTACACCCTCATGCTCTTTCTCTTCGAGTACCGCGGCGCCAGGGCCCTCATTGCCGAGCAGTTCCCTGATGTAGCCGGCTCCATCACCTCCTTCCGGGTCGAGTCCGATGAGCTCTCCCTCAACGGCTTCTGTATTCACGATTCGAATCCTATCGGACTCTACGGTTCCCTTTCCTTCCCCAAAATACCAGGTCGATTTATCTCTCCAACCCCTATTTCATCTTCCCAAATTTTGCACCCTTTCCCCCCCTACTCTGTTTCCTTCTCTACCATGTACTCCGACCATGATTGAACGTTCCTTCTTCCTCTCGGACTCCACATTGAGGTTTTCCACTCCACTATGGACTCCGACCATGCTTCAACATTCCTTCTTCCTCTCGGACTCGATATTGAGGTTTTCCATTCCTATATAAGGCTCCCTCGACTCCATCCTCCTCCTTGTCTTTTATCTTTTAACACTGGTGGAAGGTAAGTCACTTTTTAAAATTTTCTTGTATTTTCTTTTTGTTAAAAACATAGAGATGAAAGTGAGTATTTTTTCTGTAGCAGAAATTACGCTGCCAGGGGGATCAATTTTAAAGTAGCAGAAGTCACGTTGGCTACGTTAGCAGAAATTTTTCTTGTGGAAGGCAAGTTACTTTTTTATTTTCCTTTTATGTTTTCTTTTTGTATATTATCTGAATTATTGTCTTGTGAGAACCATGGAATATCGATGCATCTTCAAGCTAGGTCAGTAGAAATTTTATATAAAATTATCTTTGCATATAAACCCCCTTTAGCAAATGTCTGCATGTTTGAAACGAATATGGATCATGTGTCTGTATTTCGTGCCATCGTCTTATTCCGTATATGGATCATGTGTATGCCCATGTGCGTATGAATCCACATGCCTTGTATATTTGGGTTTGTCATGTTTTTGTATATCTGCTTCTAACATTTGCACTGACCAAGGTACCAAGTTAATACTTGTAATATAGATATCATAGCCTAACATATATAACAGGAACTGTCATGCAATTCCTCTTTTCGGATTAGTTTCTCTCCATCCCTTTGCTTTGCCATACAAACCTTGTATACAAGTATGTTTCTGCAACCTCCGTCTCCTCTTGGAATGTAGCATTTCATTTTTTTCCACTGAAATTTTCTGATTCCTTTCATTTTAGATTGAAGTAAAACACTGAGTCTCTGGATTCCAAGTGACTTATTATGCAAGATAGAATGTCAGACATATTTCTCACTTACAGCAGCAAGTTTGTAACTAAATATGATTGAAAAGGGATGACCTGAGCACCATTGTTTTCCCTGTTTTTGAGACCAGAACTTGAGAATCTAGGAACTCCTGTGCTTTACGCCGATCCAAACGACCTTCTCATCCCACTGTTGAAGAGGCCTCCAAGACATTGTAGCCTCCAGGGAACTTTTCAATTGTGAATAACATAGGAATCATCCTTTTTTTTTGAAAGTAAACATAGCAATTATCCATAAAGCAGAAATGTTTCAGCCATTTGAGTGTCATTCTCAAATGTTTCAGCCATTTGAGGTAACAGACTCCACTAACCTGCTCTGCACTTACGTTTCTCAATTTTCCATATTATGCCAAAATTAATAGGTAAATTAGAAGATAATATGGTTTGTCCTGACCCTAGAGTTTAAAAAGTTGACCTAAATAAAGAATAAATTGCTGTAACAAGATAAGAATATATAATGTTTTCCAGATATTATAATGGATGGCGGAATCAGATTTCCCCCAATCTTCTTTTCTTGGTATCTTATGGTGTTAAAATCTCCCACCATAATCCGTGGATTCACAGATGCAGAAGGTGCTAATGAGCTTAGTGCCTGCCATAATTTTCTACGCTCTTGCAGAAAATTTGAAGCATAACCACATAGTGTGCCACTCAAACAATAGTTTACATAACCACATAGTGTGTTCTCCTCATTGGTCCACACCACAAGAAGAGGGGACAAATTCACATCTTCCCTTCAAATATTTTTTTTGTAAAAATTTGCAGATCTTATAGATAAGATAATTTTGACTCAGCCAACAAAGGGCACTTAGGTCAAAGCTTCATCAGGTTTGACAGTCAATTCCATAGAGAACAAGTTATAAGAGACTCCTTAAAGCTACCCCCAACTCTATCCGAACACTTTCCATGAACCAAGAAATCTAACATTTGTTTGGGAAGCTTGGTAATAGTTGGTGCCAATGGGTTGCTTGGAATTCCGGTCAATTTCTTGGTTGAAAGTTTTGTCGGGGAGATGCAAAAGGCAGGGTTCGGAGTTTAAAAAGATTCGTTGTGTATTTAGCATGTGTCCTGTTTTGATAACTTAAGCCGTGTTGTGTATTGAGCCGTGTTCTTGGTTGTGTTCTTCGTATTTGAAGTAAAGACCCTTCTTGGCTCACATAATAAGCAATTGTTTCAATTGTGGTACCAGTCTCTTACATTACGCCATATAATCTCTTTGTTGGATCAGATTCAGCCTGTGGCAAAGGTATCTCTCTTGTCTATCCATTTTGTTAAAAGACTGGCACTTGTTTTATGTTCACTCTCTTTCATTCTCATTTCTCTGTTTTCTTTTTTCTTCTCATGAGATGCAGTAGAATAGATTCATGTTGTAGCAAAAACTAATCTCTCCATGTCTGTCCATTTCATAAAAAAGTGCTACTTGTTTTCTCTATTTTTTCCCTTCTAATTTGCTGCAGTGATTTTATAGTTGACCACAATATTTTATCATGCTATGGTAAAGATTTATATTCATTAACATATTTCCTAAGTACTTTTAAGTTCATTATATGTGTATGTTTACTTTTCTAAATTTGAAGAACCTTGGCTTTCACCCCATATGGTTCTGCAACTTTCACTTCAAACTGTTTCAGTTTTGGTTGTCATTCTTTGCATATAAGGATATGACAATATATATGTTTAGAAGCTTCTGTCTTGAAGTATGTGTTTGTTGAACACAGAAATTAAAAATCTTCTTTGGAGAAGATTAATTTTTATGCTTACCTAAGGATTCTATCTTGTTACATTATTTTATTTACTTGAAGAGGTTTTCGTAATGTTTTAGTTGGATAGTTTAATTTGAGCATCCTAAAGCCCAAGCTTATGTCTCCTTCTTATTTTTTTAAAATTTCTATAGAATTCTATTTTCTGCCATCATGGATGAAAAGTTTATTGAAATCGCTCGTGATTATGGGGAACATCATAAAGGTAATATGACTCTCGCAATAAATTAAGCTCACTTAAATAAAATGTACAAGTTAACTAATTATTTTCGTACTTTTGAAGAGCTCCAAGAACAAAGGAATAAAAGAAGAAGAGAAAAATATGCAAATATGGATGAGAAGAAAAAGAGGATGTTACTAGAGAGAAAGTATCAACAATATCATAAGAAGGTGGATGATCCACATTATGTGATAAATACTCCAGATTGCATATATTGTAAGGCTAGAAGGTTTGAGTATGAGCCACCAACATTTTGTTGTTGCAAAGGAGAAGTTCAATTGAATATCAATCATATGCCTGAAGAGTTATTTCAACTATACACATCCGACACTGAAGAGTCCAAAGATTTTAGAGATTCAATACGTGGATATAATAGTGCATTTGCATTTACATCACTCGGAGTAAATCTAGACAAATCCCTAGCAAATATGAAGAATGGGGTATACACTTTTAGGGTGCAAGGACAAGTCCATCATTACATACCTACACTATTTCCTACTGACAATAAAGCTAAGTTTCTTCAATTATATTTTTATGACACAAGAAACGAAGTAGCCAATAGAATGTCTCATCTTCCAAATCTGAATGCCATTATAGTTGAGAAACTGATATCAATATTGAGAATTAATCCCTATTCTATATTCTTGAGAAATCTGAGGGATTTGGATGTTTTGAAAAATAATAAAATTACAATAAGAAAGGATTGCAGTCTAGATCAACGTGTATATAATACACCATCAGCAGACCAAGTTGCAGCAATTTGGGTCGAAGGAAATAATATAGAAGGAAGATATGAGACTGATATCCTTGTTCAAAGTCATGGTGGAAATGGGTACAAAGTGAAATCATACTATGGCTGTTATGATCCTTTGCAATATCCTTTACTTTTTCCAAGGGGAGAAACAGGATGGCATAGAGGTATAAAGAAAAAGAACGGTGAAACAGATTCAATTGATTTAAATCAATTCTTTGCACAAAGTCATGACAAGGAGTTTCAAGATTTTATCAGTAGAGAAGAAGGTATGTTTATAATTTCTAAATTATTAGTTATAAATTGAGATATAAATTATCTAATATTGTACATTTTTTTCCAATAGAAATAGCTGAACAACAAAGCAGGTTAACTATCTCTGCTAGAGAATACTATGCTTATCTTTTACAAATTAGAGAAAACAAACAGTCTGCAATATTATTTAGCGGTCGTCTATTGCAACAATATGTAGTGGATATGTATATCAAGATAGAGACGGATAGGTTGGACTTCTTTTACAAAAACCAACAAACAATCAGGGCAGACTTATATCAAGGATTAGTTGATGCTGTTAACAGTGGTGAAGCTAATGGCAACAAGGTTGGAAAGAGAGTCATTTTGCCAGCATCTTTTATTGGAGGACCACGAGATATGCAAAAACGTTACTTGAATGCTATGGCTTTAGTCCATCGTTTTGGGAAGCCAGATATATTCTTAACTATAACCTGCAATCCAGAATGGGATGAGATCAAAGCACAACTTCAACCATGGGAAAGTTCATTCAATAGACCAGACATAACATCACGTATATTTAGATCAAAGCTACAAGATTTGAAGAAAAAATTATTCAAAGATGAACTATTTGGCAAAGTAGCTGCTCATGTTCATGTAATTGAGTTCCAAAAAAGGGGTCTACCACACGCTCATTTTTTAGTGATTTTGAAGCAAGATGATAAGATTCTCTCACTAGAAGCATATGACAAGATAGTCAGTGCAGAAATACCGGATCCTGACCTCGATCCATTGCTATATGAAATGGTTTTAAAACACATGATGCATGGTCCATGTGGAAATCTGAGACCTTCTTCTCCGTGTATGAAGAAAGGACAATGTAAATGCCATTATCCTCGTTCATTTTGTGAAAGGTCAATGCAAGGGAGGAATTCTTATCCAATCTATCGTAGAAGAAATAATGGCCTCCAAGCAAAGGTAAGAAATCAAATGTTAGATAATCGGTGGGTTGTGCCCTACAACGAATACTTATTGAGGAGATACAATTGTCACATTAATGTTGAAATATGTTCTTGCATAACAGCTGTAAAGTATCTCTATAAGTATGTGTATAAAGGTCATGATCGTGTTTCAGTGTTTATACATCCTGAAGATGAAAGAAAGGTTGTGGATGAGATAAGAAATTTCCAAGATGGAAGATGGATATCACCACCAGAGGCTATGTGGAGAATTTATCAATTTTCACTAAATGAGATGTATCCTTCAGTAACTTCATTACAAATATATCTCCCAGACAAACAATTGGTCTCTTATAAAAATAATAACGATTTAATTCAGATTTTGACAGAAGAACGTGCTACAAAGACTATGCTTACTGAGTTTTTCAAGAGCAATACTACATATGAAGCAGCAAGAAAATTGCTTTATAGAGAATTCCCAGAATATTATGTATGGAACAAACAAAAGTTATCTTGGACAAAAAGGAAGCAAAAGCAAGCAATAGGTCGGGTAAATGCAACAAATCCAGCAGAAGGAGAGAGACATCTCTTAAGGATTCTTTTAAATCATGTTCGTGGTCCCACATCGTACGAAGATTTGTGCACTGTCGATGGTATAACATATTCAACATTTAGAGAGACTGCTCAAAAGCGTGGACTACTTGAATGTGACAATGGAGTTTTCAGTTGTCTAGAAGAAGCCACACATTATCAAATGCCATCCACTCTACGAAGATTGTTTGCTACAATTCTAGCATTTTGTGAGCCAAATGATCCCACTATGTTATGGAATAAGTTCATCAAGCATATGTCTGAAGATTATGCTAGAGACGGAAAATTAACCGTGGTACAGCAATCGTTTGCAACATTCAAAGACATTAAATCTTTATTGGAAGGTATGGGTAAGAATATCGGAGAATATGATTTACCCAACATGTATATTACAATGGATGAATATTGTGCACAGTCAAAAGAAATTTTTGATGAAATGTCAGTTGTCACACCAATACAAGATATCAACGCATATGAGTTGTTAAACGAAGATCAAAGACAAGCTTTCGAGACAATAATGGACCATGTACATAAACAACACGGGGCTATTTTCTTCGTGGATGGTCCGGGGGGAACTGGTAAGACTTTTTTATACCAAGCACTTCTTGCACGTATCAGATTAAATGGCAACATAGCATTAGCCACAGCAACTTGTGGAGTGGCTGCATCAATCCTACCAGGAGGACGCACTGCTCATTCAAGATTCAAAATACCACTTCAACTGAATCACTCATCAATATGCGGTATAAAAAAACAAAGTGGTCTCGCAGATCTTATACGAGAATCCAAATTGATTATATGGGATGAAGCACCAATGTCAACAAAATTAGCAATTGAAACTCTTGATCGAACAATCCAAGATATAATGGACTCAACATTACCATTTGGTGGCAAAGTTATAGTGTTTGGAGGAGACTATAGACAAGTTCTTCCAGTTGTCCCTAAAGGAACTAGAAAGCAAATGATAGAAGTATGTCTTGTCACTTCATATCTATGGCCTATCACAAAGATATTACAACTCAAAAAGAATATGCGGGCAAGAAATGACTCTGAATTTGCCAATTTTTTACTGCGAATTGGAGATGGAGTGGAGCCTAAAAATGAGGAAGATATGATAACAATTCCAAAAGATATGCTCATTAAGTATGACACAGAAGAAGCATCGAAGCAAAGGTTCATTGATGTCATATTCCCACATATGATGCAGAGAGGACATTGTTCAAATTACATCACAGAACGGGCTATTTTAGCCACTAAAAATGACTATGTTGATGAATTAAATGAAATCATTATCGAGAAGTTCCAAGGAAATGAATACATATATTACAGTTTTGACAGTGCAATGGATGAAACAAACAACAGTTACCAGGTCGAATTTCTGAATGGTCTTACACCAAATGGAATGCCGCCACACAAATTGATTTTGAAGATTCATTGTCCAATAATGCTTCTCAGAAACTTAGATCCAGCTAATGGACTATGTAATGGGACAAGACTTGTGTGCATTGATTTCCAGAAAAATATTATTCGAGCAAAGATAGCAGTCGGCCAATTTTCAGGACGAGAGGTACTACTTCCAAGAATACCTCTATATCCAGCTGAAAATGATAAATATCCCTTTTGTTTTAAGCGTAAACAGTTTCCTATCAGATTAGCTTTCTCTATGACAATAAATAAGGCACAAGGTCAAACAATCCCGAATGTGGGAATCTATTTGCCAGAGCCAGTATTCTCACATGGACAACTCTATGTTGCCATGTCAAGAGGGATATCAAGGGCAACAACAAAATTCCTTATAAAGCCATCAAATAGTCACAACTATGAAGATGACAATGAATATACAAAGAATATCGTTTTCAGTGAGATATATGACTACATGTCATGAGGTATTCACTTAAACTTATAGTATAGTTATCTTCAAATGTTATTTTAATCTCAATCTCACCAATGTACATGCAGGAACATGGATAACAAGTGGATGCTTTTCTCAGAATTGAAAACAGATATGAGAGATTGGACAATAAAATGTAAACTCCTCAAGAAAGAAAAGCCACATCATTATATGAGGAATGGATCACCTGGAGAAGTCAAAAACATGTATCTCTGTGACGAAAAGGTAATGATATATTATTCATTACATACATAGATTTAACTCCTTTGAAATATACATATCCAAAAATTATTATACACATCCCAACAATTTATTTACGTTGACATTATTTTTTTCTCTTACAGGGTTCAATTATGCAAGCAACAATGTTCTTAGAGACCATAACAAAGTTTGATTCTTTATTTGTTGAAGACCATTTTTACAAAATATCAAATGGATTGATCAAAGAGGCAAACCCACTTTACAATAAAGGAACAGTGAAAAACAACATTGTGATGAACATCAATACAGAAATAATAGAGATATCACCGTTTCAAATTGATAATTTAGTTTCAGAAATGTCACATGTTCAAGAAAATGAACACAGAGAATTAATCACAATAAATGAAATAGTAAGCAAGCAGAAAGAAAATGAAATAATAGGTAATAAACATTAACCTCATTTTTGTTTACACTAATTATATGAAATAAATAATTGCACTGACATTTTTATTTTATTGTAGATCTTATGGCAGTGGTTATTAAATCTGATCAGCCAACAACTGTTACAAGAAAATCTGATGGAAAAAAAATTCAAAGACAAAATTTAACACTACTAGACAACTCGTAAGTATAACAATCATTAATGTATAATAACTATATAATAAATTAAATATTTATCATTTTTAACTTTGATTTTAATTTTGTAGGTGCACAAATCAAATCGTGCTAACTCTATGGGAAGAATTTGTACTAAAAGAAGGAGCGATAATCTTGAAATCAATAGATGACAGACCGATAATAAGGGCATCAGCAATTCGAACACAAAAATTTCAAGGTAATATCTCTCTTTGCCATTATAATTTTTCATTAAGTAATTTCTAATTCAATGATTTTTACAGGAATCTTTGGGCTATCAACAACAGGAAGAACAAGAATCAATTTACAATCAGCAGATGACAACAAAATAGACGACAAAGAATGGTATAAATTATTCTTCTACCATATTTTATTCTCTTTCAATAATCTTGCAATATAATAATTTCATTTCTACTTCTCATGCAGGGAAAAATTAAACAAACAACAACTCAATGATAAGATGTACGAGAGTACAATAGAAAGCATAACCTCTCTAAAACACGAGTTTGTGACCATAGAAGAACTATTGAAAAATACAAAAAATGAAATTTCAAAGGTATGGTAATAAAACTCAATCTTCTTTATTTATCATGCATAAAAGTTTATTCAATATTAACTTTCTTATGTAGGAAAATATTTATCAAGTCAAAGTGCGTGTCATAGATATGAACAAGAATAAAGATCCTTGGTACACAGCATGTAGTATTTGCAACAAAACACTAACACAGAATGAGGGAAAATTATTTTGCCCTAAATGTACATCTTACCGTCTCAAAGTCATTGAGAGGTAATCAAAGTAGAAGCGTTTATTATATTTATCTTCATATTGAAGATAAGTTACAAAATTCAAAATATATTATATCGTGTAGGTATTACTTGAGATTGAAGCTAGCTGATGACACCACAAGCATTTGGGTTACATTTTTCAACGAAGAAGCTGAAAAGGTTATAGGTGTCCCAGTAGACGAATTACAAAAAATAAAGGTATGTCTAAAATTAATAAAATATTCTTTCGTGTATGTAATTCTGATATTTATTTTTTTTTCTACAGAAAAATGAAGCTACAGAATTCAAAAAGATTATGGAAAGATGTTTGACAAAGCAACTCACATTGACAATAAAAGTTACAAGCAAAGCAGGAAGTACCTTTGGAGTAAATTACACATGCATTGGAATTTATGAAACAAAAACTCCAATAGAGAATGACTTGGATGATGAATTTTGTGAAACGAAAACAACTGTGGACCAAGAATTGCTAAAGACCAAGAGAAGAAAAATAGTGTTAGAAGATACTGAATAACAATCTCTATATGATGCATTCCATGGAAGATACCATAACTTTGTTGCAACAATCATTATCCAAAACACTTCTTGGCTATCCACTCTCCTCAGACTACCACATTCTACTGATTGTACTGTGTTCTTGCAGCATTTTGAATATTTGCATGATATAACCTATGAGAATGTGGGAGCATATGTGCCATGACAGATTCTATATGATGCATTCCATGGCAAGTGCCTTTTTATTTGGAAACTATTTGTATTTTTTTGGGAAAATATTGAGGAAGAATAATATTTTATCATTTATTAGAAGTCAGTTAATGACTATGCAATCATTGCTACATTATTGATGAAGAAAATTGATTAACATCTGTTGACAAAGCACACAGTTCCTTGTTCTTAGACAACCAAGTCAAAGGGTTCAGATTAAGTTGACCAAGATGGGCACCATCTTGGCCACCAACCTCCCTCATTGGTCCCAGCTGGGGAAGGTGGTGCTTTAACCTTGCTTACTTTAGTAACAAAAGCTAAGCATCAGTCACCTAATTTGAGCCCCAAGTCAAAAACCACAACAAACTGGCATCAGAGTTCACTTACCTTCAAAGTGTATAAATTGACAAAGCAAGATTTCAGTTGTGAGTTGGCACAATGTTGTAAACAGCCCGTGGAGCTGTTCCAAATGCTGTCACTCTGTATATTTTACTCAGTATACTTTCTGTGAAACACAACAAGTACTCTGTTCAATCCATACCTTTTCTTCCCTACGAATATCAGAGGAGCTGTTCACTGACACTGACTGTGGGTCTCCACAGCCAATGATAGCATCCGGGTTGAAGGAGTGAGATATTTGACAGTTCTTTGTTAACAAATGGACACTTTCTTTCACAAGTGGGCAAATGCTTTTATCTTTAGCAATGCTCTCTTTCCACAAAGTAGAATTAATTTACAAATGGGATATATAATAAAACAGGTTTCAATTAAAAACAAACAAAACCGAAATAGCTTCTGCACTCCACGTCAAAAGATTAGTGCAAAACTGTATTTAAGAGAGCCATCTGCCTCCAGTGAAAGGACCCCACTTATATTACAGGCTGAGTCTATTACTTGGTACCAGGTTTTGGTTGGGTGGGGGGGGGAGCCCAGGTTTGAACCAGTGTGGGGGCTGTCCTTTCTTGTCTATATGAATTGTGCTCTACCATTATGGTGAATAGTCTAATGTATGGCATAGTATATGTGATATCCAAGGTTACTGCCATAGCAGAGCCCAACATGTTATGCTGGTTTCTGAAAAACCGAAACTGCCATCCTTGCTGGTTTCTGCTCACAATGTTGGTCAGATCTGTTGTCCAGTGGGATGCTGTGGCAGACTTCAAACGTGTTGTCTACTAATTAATTAACTTTGAGGCTTTAGAAAGTGAATTTAATAAATTTTTGGTGTTTCTGCATTACCAAGTCATAAATTAGTAAATGACAGATCTGCTGTGTATGGAGATGCCAGAGACTAGACTGATCCTCCAAGTTTGTTACATGAGTACCAGGGGAGCTTTTCTTCATTTGCCATGTGTTCTAACCACCGAGATGCCTCTTTGTGATCTAAAAATGTTATATCTTGAGATCAGCCCAAGAGCCCACAAACATAATAGATGGTTTTATATTCCCGAGAAGGATAAGAAAACAGAACAATTATCAAGGTTCTGTGGTCCTGAATACCCTGTTCAATTTCTTGTCTAAGAATATTAGAATGTGTGAATTTGAAACTACTGTGGCAACATATGTGAACCTGATTTTCATGTTGGAGGCATCTCCCTTACTTGAAGGAACATCAGAATCAACACAATAGCCAGTTGTAGAATGTGGTACTGATACACATCCATGCCAATTGTACAACAAACCTTACTGACTTTTTTTGCAAAGATAATGTACAACAAATATTAATGGTTATGGCTTTTGCACTTACCTTTTATGCTAACTTAACAAAAATTGTCTAGCTTACTTTACATGGGTGCTCAAAGACAACTGGGAGAGAACAACAACCATTGAAGGTGATTCACAAGGGGCAGGTGGCTTGTGGATGAAATGATGATGGCCTCATTGTGTTTTGTGAGAAGTATTGCACAGGGGGGGATGGAGGCATCTGCAACTATTCTCCGTGTTTTATTAGGTGTGAGATGCAGAATGGGAGATGAGATAGAACATATGGGGATACCGTTCACTTCCCTTTCATATTCTTCTGTCAAAGTTGATTTCAGTTTCTCTGTGATGGGATCCAAAATTCACCTTCAAAACATAGCCTGGAATGTCTCCAAAAAATGTTGTAATGGCACAGAAAGCTAATCATTAAGAAATCAGGTTCCGGTTTATGTTGTCTGCAGGCCATAGAACGGATGGCTATGATTCTATGACAACAGTCATCAAAGCAGATGACTTTGGATAATAATTAAGATCGCCCATCAAAGTGGTAAATCAACTCATTGCCTGTGTATGTGCCTCAAAAAGAACTTTCTGGGCATACTGATGCGTAGTATGTGACTAATGGCCTCATGACAAAAGTTCTTGAGCATTCAATGATAAACCTTCTAAGGCAGCACCTCTCCACATCAGTTGATCTATTTCTTCTGTTTCCGGTTGTTTAGTTGTGTACTGATCCTGATAGACTGTGAGAGCCTGTCCAAGGAAAAAAACATGCGGCAATGTAAGGTGCTGCTAATATTGAATGCTACCATGTGCTTATATATGTATATGTGTTTTATGCATGCAGATGTTTCAGACTGCACTGGCGTAATTGTGAAAAAATCTCATATAAAAGAAGAATATATATATATGTAAACTCCAAACCCTCTGGCCCCCACTATATGATTATGGTATGCACATGTAACCATCTGCAAGTTCCCCATATCATTTGGTTATATGAATATATAGTAAGCATACAAAAAGACTCAAGAATGCAATCAATAATCTTGCTCCAGTTTGGTGGTCTTGGTCATTCTATAAAAATCAGGGGATGACAACTAAGAATTTGTCGATACTTGATTGTGACTCAGGTCTGTATGAAGTGAATCGGTGTCATATACAATGTTACTATACAGAGGAATCATATAATTAGTCTATTCCTTGCTCAACTATTGCACATATCTCGTAGTTCCAAAAGCCTTGTGTAAGCTCTCACTTTCCTCCATAATTATGCTTATATAATAGTTTGATCTTCAACTGTATTATTAACCGGTTGTTACATCTGTTGTGCAGAGTTTTAAATATGACATATGTTGTGCAAAAAAATACTATTAAAAACGGAGTTTTAAATGTGACATATGTTGTGCAAAAAAAGACTATTAAAACCGGAGACCACATTACTGAAGGATTGAATGCAATCTTCGTAATTTCACTGCACGTTGTTCCGTTGTTGTCTTTATAAAGAGTATCAATTACAAATACACAAATGCTTTATGTAATGTCGACGTTACACAAAATTTGTGCAATGTTAGCGTCGTTTAATTTGTTATATTTTTGAAAATTTTTTAGTGGCATCGAGCCAATTTATCTTTTAGGTGGAGACTATGTCATCATATGACATGATGACATGAGTGTAAAAAAACCGATAAATATTATCCATTATATTCATCTATTTTTTTCAAAGACGTAGGCATTATCGTCACAGATGGGTGTTACTTCCGTCACGGTAGATTTCTTCGAAGGACGTTGACGTAGAAGTTAAGAAATTTGCTTAGAATTAAGGAAGAGAGCAAGGTCATTAATGTCCTTTATAATTAGGTTATAAAACAATTGTGAAGTGTAGGAATCCATCGACTTAATTTCTCTGTCATGAGGAAGAATATAACTATCCTTAGGAGGATATACATCGAGTTAGTTTCTCCCTTTCCTTGATCGGGCAGAGCCGCGTCCCAAGGTAATAAATTAGACGACACCTGGAAGCCATCTCATCCGTTTGGACAATCTGGACATCCACATTTGCCCTTGGTATAGAATGAACAAGTTTTTTTGCCTTCGAACGGCTCCAATCAAGTTTGAAGAAGAACTGTGACACTTAATCATCCGCTGTTGGGCTCGACGTAACAGGCTACGTACGTACAAATTATCAATTACATATAACACCGTAATAAATATGACACGTTATAATATATATAAAGTCTCACACAGTGCTCTAGCTAAACTTAATTTAATTTACGGCAAATCGAACAAACGAACGAACGTTCATTAAGTTTATTTTTTTCACTTATTTTTTTGTCATCAATTAAAAAGATTGAAAATGTTATTAATTTTTTTTAAAAGATCAAAATAAACACACGCGCGAAGCGCGTTCATTTGACTAGTATCATATTAAACACATGTTACGAATTTAAGGTTAATTTAACCTTTATTGAATCCTTTAACAATTAATTCAGCCCATTATGAATTATCCAATGGGCCAATTGTAAACCTAATCCATTACATGGACTTTTATTGGGCTTACTATGATTTATCTAAGGTCTAAATCATTTAATATCTATTTAATTCTAGTTAATTCAAGTAAATTTAATAATCTAGCTTATTTCATATAGTAAAAATATAATTTGATTATTACATGAAAATTTTAATTACATAATGAAATTGAAAATTTTATTTCTCATTTTTAAATTTTGGGTTTCTACATCCTCCCCCACTTAAAAGAATTTGGTCCTCCAAATTCACATTATATAACTAAAATTCAAAAATTCGAGTAGAAAGGTCAAATTTCTAACCTAAGAATAAATCCGGGTATTTCTTCTTGATGGATTCTTCCAATTCCCAGGTTGCTTCATCGAACCCACGCTTGCTCCATTGGACTTTCACCATTGGTATGGCCCGATTTCTCAATTGGTGTAATTTCCGATCCAGTATCTTGATCGGTCTTTCTTCATATGATAAGTCTTTTTGGAGTTTCAATTCTTCAAATTGAATCACATGTGAAGGGCCATAGACGTATTTCCTTAGCATGGATACATGGAATACGTCGTGTACACCGGCCAATTGAGGAGGTAAGGCCAGCTTGTATGCTACCTCGCCGATTCTCTCTAGAATCTCGAAAGGGCCGATAAATCTCGGACTTAGCTTTCCTTTGATGCCGAATCTTCTAATTCCACGGGTGGGTGAGATCTTTAAGAAGACATGCTCCCCCACTTGGAATTCAAGGTCTCTCCTCCGATTGTCGGCGTAGCTCTTTTGCCTTGATTGGGCGATCTTGAGCCTTCCTTGTATTAACTGGATTTTGTCAGTTGTGTCTTGTACAATGTCGGGACCAAGCAATCCCTTGTCACCAACCTCGCTCCAGCATAGAGGCGATCTGCAACTTCGGCCATATAATGCTTCGAATGGTGCCATTTGTATGCTAGACTGATAGCTATTGTTATAAGCAAACTCAGTCAGCGGTAAGTGTTCATGCCAACTACCACCGAAGTCAATCATGCAGGCTCTCAACATATCTTCAATAATTTGATTCGTCCTCTCAGTTTGTCCATCCGTCTGAGGGTGAAAAGCCGTACTAAACCTTAGTCTAGTACCCATTGACGATTGTAAACCCTTCCAGAAATGAGAGGTGAATCTCGGTCCGAAATAATAGAGCTTGGAATACCATGCAGCCTTACGATCTACTTGATATATAAGGCGGCTAGAACATCCACGGTCCATCTAGTCTTGATAGGTAGAAAGTGAGCGGACTTAGTTAATCGATCAACAATTACCCATATAGCATCAAAACCACTTCGGGTCTTTGGTAAACCAACAATGAAATCCATACCGATACTATCCCATTTCCATTCCAGTATTTCGAGAGGCTTGAGCTTGCCAGCCGGTTTGAGGTGTTCGGCTTTGACTTGTTGACAAACCAAACATCGGCTTACGAACTCGGCTACCTCTCTCTTCATATTAGGCCACCAGAATGTTCTCTTGAGGTCTTGGTACATTTTTGTAGCACCGAGGTGAATAGTGTACCTTGACCGATGTGCTTCCTCTAGGATTTTACCCTTGATCGTAGAACAATCGGGTACACAAGTTCTGCCTTTGAATAATAGCCTTCCATCATTAGCCAGAAGGAAATCCGGTCGTTGGTCTAATTTGTCTTTAATTTCCACGATCAACGGATCATCAACTTGTCGTTCCTTGATTTCCGAGAGTAACTCGGGTTGGAGTCGAATATTTGCAATAAACACTCCGTCTTCCTTCTCTTCCATATTGAGGTTTAAGTTGGCTATTTCTTCAAGTAGATGCCATTCTTTAACCATCAAGCTCGATAATAAAGCCATTGGTTTTCGGCTAAGTGCATCAGCTACGGCATTGCCTTTTCCTGGGTGATATTGTATAGAGAAGTCGAAATCCTTTAAATATTCCAACCACCGTCTTTGTCTCATATTGAGCTCCTTTTGAGAGAATAAATATTTGAGACTCTTGTGATCAGAATACACCGTAAAGGCTTCGCCATCGAGATAATGTCGCCAGATCTTCAAAGCAAAGACCACAGCTGCCAGCTCTAGGTCATGTACGAGATAATTTTCCTCGTGTTTCTTAAATTACCGTAAAGAATAAGCTATGACCTTGCCATGTTGCATTAATACGCAACCTAGGCCAATTCCAGATGCATCAGCATATACTTCAAATCCTCCTCCTTCCGTAGGTAATGTGAGAATAGGAGCAGTCGTCAGACAATCCTTTAAAATTTGAAAGTTTTTCTCGCATTCCTCGGACCATATAAAAGGATTCTCCTTCCTTGTCAATCTTGTTAAAGATACTGCGATCTTTGAGAAATCCTTGATAAATCTTCGATAATATCCAGCCAATCCCAAAAAGCTTCGGATTTCCGCCACACTAGTAGGTCTTTCCCAGTTCTTTACGGCCTCGACCTTTGAAGGATCGACGGCGATACCATTCCGAGAAATTATGTGACCGAGAAAAGAAACTTCCTCCAACTAGAAATCACACTTGCTTAATTTGGCATAAAGCTTGTGATCTCTTAATAATTGAAGGGCCTTCTTGAGAGGTTTCTCATGTTCTTCCTTTGACTTGGAGTAGATCAAAATGTCGTCAATGAAGACAACCACAAATTGATCGAGGTACGGCCTGAATACGCTGTTCATCATTTGCATAAATGCGGCAGGCACATTAGTTAAGCCAAAAGGCATAACGGTGAACTCGTAATGTCCATACCTACTCCGGAATGCAGTCTTGTAAATATCACTTTCTTTGATCTTTAATTGATGATAACCAGATCGAAGATCGATCTTTGAGAAATATTGATCTCCAGAAATCTAGTCGAATAATTCATCAATCCTCGACAATGGATATTTATTCTTGATGGTGAGTTGATTCAATTACCGATAATCAACACATAGTCTCATCGAACCATCCTTCTTCTTGACAAATAAAACCGGGGCTCCCCAAGGTGAAGTACTTGGTCGGATAAACCCCTTCTCCAGTAATTCCAATAATTGATCCTTTAACTCCTTCATTTCCACGGCAGACATCCGATATGGAGCTTTAGAAACGGGTGCCGCTCCCGGAATTAAATCAATAGAGAAAACCACTTCTCTCTCGGGTGGAATATCAGACAACTCATCCGGAAATACATCAGAATAATCCCGAACGATAGGAATGTCCTTTAGAATGGGTTCCGTGTGCTCGGTCATAGTGATAGAAACTAAGAAACCGACACAACCCTTCCTTAACAATTTCTCGGCTTTGAGGGCCGAAATTAGAGGTATGTGCTTGGAATGTCGGGTGCCAGAAAATAGAAGGTCGGGGTAACCCATAAAAGTTACCGTACCCATCTTGTAATTGACACTAGCACCATGTGTAGATAGCCAATCAGCACCCAAAATAACATCATATCCTTCCATCTCCATGCATACCAAACCAGCGGGTAAGTTATAACCGCTAATTAGAATTTCACTATTAGGATAGAAGTGTTTAGTCTCCGTTCCCATTCCAATAGGGGTAGTGATAGTGAGTGTAGAATCTAACGGAACAGGCTTCATAGGTAAAAGACCAGCAAATCTTCTAGATATAAATGAATGCGTAGCTCTGGTGTCAAATAAGACAGAGGCAGGCTTGGAGTATATGAAAAAAGTACCTTCCACGATGCCTCCTTCCTCGGTAGGTTCCTTACCCATAAGGGCTTGAAGTCTTCCTGGCTTCTTGGCAATAATAGGAAGCTTTGCCGGTGATGGAGCTTGCTCGTTGAGAAGAGGGCAAGTTGGGATCCTATGCTCCCGACTCCCACATCGAAGACATGCACCGAGCTTTCTCCAACAGTCCTCAACTTTATGTCTGGGCTTCTCGCAGTATTTGCATAATTCCTTTGATGCTGCCGATATAGGGACAATTTGCTTGTTGAATGTCCTCGATTTCTTGTCCCCTAAAAAATTACGTCCACCTTTGTTGAAATTTCGCCCATCCTTGATGAAATTACGCCCGTCATTGGGCCTTTTCTTCCCGAAGGAAGGTTTGAAACTTCCGGACCCAGTAACTTGCTCTCTCTTGGCTTCCCTTCCTCGGATGCGATCCGATAACTCCGTTGCATCTTCTAGGAGTGGTGCTCTCCGTACCATATCAGAATATGATTGAATATCCATCGGGGTGAGTTGAGTAATATATTGCGGCTTAAGGCCATTAAGAAATCTCCGTGCCTTCATTTTATCAGTACCCACGAGATGTGGAGCGTACCGAGATAATCTCGAAAATTGAGCTTCATATTCCGCAACTGATAAACCCCTTTGCTTCAAAGCGGTAAACTCGGCAGCCTTCCTTTCTTGTACTCGGTCGGAGAAGTATTTACTATTGAAGTGTTCCACGAACTCTTCCCATAAAACTTGATCGTGCGGTAAAGTAGCTTCGACCGATTCCCACCAGGCACGTGCATCTCTTTCTAGTTGGAAAGTAGCGAGTAGGACCTTTTCCTCGTCGGCACATTGCATGACTCGGAATATCCTCTCGATCTCCTTAATCTAGTGTTCGGCTTCATCCGGATCCGTAGATCCTGCGAACTTGGGAGGGTTCATGCTTCGGAAATTCCTATGCAAATCTCCCGCTCCTCGGTTTGTTCCTCCCTGAGCAACCTATTGGAGGGCTTGGGTTAAGCCTTGAACCGTGCGCTGCATCTCACGCCATTGAGCTCTCTCGGCGGCCATTTACGAGAATTAGCCTGAAACCATAATTCCAAGGTTTATTATTTTTGTTTTGGTATTTATTTCCTGATAATTCCCTTTTTCTTAAAACTTAACCCGTGTTTCTACCCAATCTTACCTGGAAGGTTTTGAGACCTATCCAATTTCTAGATATTGATCTTAAACCTAACCAAAGTTTAAGAATGAACATATACTTGTGAAACCTAGGATTTTATGTAACCTAGGCTCTGATACCACAAAGACTGTCACGTCCCGACGTGAAATATTGAGGGCGCGACGAGTCGTAAACACGCGTGTCAATCAGAGCATGTACAATTTTATTTCTAAAGTCAGAAATGAACGGGAAAATGATACTTTTATTCCATCAAAATGAAGTTACATCACTAATTCATAAGCCATAAAGGCAATTACAAACTTCCAATCCCAAAGTACATCATTCTTGTAAAACACTAATGATCTACATAAACCTAGGTAAAAAGAAAAATCACTCTCTCACTCTTGTCCATTCCCTTGTACATTTTCATTTCCTGCAATAATTAACCAAAATGTAGGGTGAGCTAAAAGCTCAGTAGGATTTTATATCTCTATGAACCATGCAATCTTTAAGTGTTAACAATTTAAACAATTTTCTAACTTGTATCGGGAAGTGTATAAACATGAATAGAATTTCCAAGTAATTGAGATGATATGATATCAAGATGAATTTCCAAGTAATGACTTTGAACAAGTAAAGAATTTCATGTAATTGGCCATTTTCACGCAAGTCAAGTAATTCATGTAATTTTCAAGTAAACAAGTAACAAGTAAACAAGTACGAACAGTGGAATGCCGTATCAAGTAAATCTATCATGCACTTCGGTGCAATGCCACACCGTTGGTCAATAAACTCCCATGGATATAAGTACTTTTAGGCGCTCCCCCCAGGACCAGACCGGGCCCCATTAATGCCAGGCATTGAGTCATATTGATCCAAAGATCCCAAGTACGTTTAGACATCCACTTTAATGTATATGGCCAAGAATTTTCAAGAATATGCTGTTTGTAATAAGCACAGATTTGACACAATTTCAGAAGTTGCAAGAAAAGTGGATAACAATTTAAGGCATAATGTTTAACGACATTAAGTCGTGGAGTTCAAAAATGAACGGTAAGTAGGAAGAAAATTTAAGATAGTAATTGATTAGAATTAATTTTTAAATATCTTAGCTAAATCTCAGAATCATAAAACATAGAGTTTTAGTTATGAAAATATATGCTTTATGAATTGCAACCATGAGTTTAGATATTAGTACTTAATCATACATTAATTAACCGTATGATAATAAAATAGAATTATGGGTTGGGTGGGTTGACACGTCATAGTTATGAAAATATAAATCAGAGTTATGAAAATATAAGCTTTATGAATTGCAATCACTCCCGGGTGGGTTGACACGTCATAACGTGTCGCCAGGCTACGACTAGTGGAGCCTCACTAGACATAGAACTCTGAAACAAGAGTGTTGTAGTACAGACATGCAAGGAAGCACTGTCGCACATACTACAAAGTACAAAGGGAGCAAGACAACTACCGATAGACTCGGGACAAGGCAACTAGACCAGCAGACACAACGATCCTTGAGTCAGAAGACTCAGGTCAAGATCGTCATACAAAGCAGAACAAGCCGCCAATCGGTCTAATTTGAAGTCAGAGGAAACAACACATCCGTATAAAATGACACATGGAGACCTGAGGGATCAACAAGCCCTCAACACACCTGGATACGTAAACCGAGGTAAGGTGATACCTCGAGACATCCAGAACCATGTCTCAAACTGGACAGAACCGCCGAGACATACACAAGGTCACCTATCAACCACTGGGTCACCCAGGTTAACCGGAACCGAATAATGATTATTCTACAGTAGGAAAGAGATTCCTACTTTAAGCAAGAAAACTCCTGGCTACCTCCTAATGTGGTCATAGCCCTCATAGGACACCAAAAGATATCCACGGGAACGGCAAACCACAAGGTCAAGACAAGATATCGTAAACCAAAATACCGACGAACCACACTCTGGGCATAAGCGATCTATCATTTGGCCGCTTAATGACATAAGCAGTCAAGGAAAGAATCGCTACACGCACGGAGACAACGGTACTAGCGGTCATGGGTAGGGCCACGAGATGACTGTATCGGTCAAAGATATGACCACTAGACTCAGTCAACTCCAACTGACCTGCCCGACAAACCACCAAGCGGTCTATAGAACACCCGCAACACGGACTAACTAACCATCCTATGACATATACACAGACAGACGGACACGGATCAAGCCATCACGGCCAATTGACACGACTACGGACTCAACACACTGGGCGATCACAAAGGGGCCGCTATGTGAATTGGACAGTCTAAGGGAGGCCGCCCAAGGACACGTGAATGTTTTGGACCAAACCGCTCAAGAGGACTAGACGGTTAAGGCCGGACCGCCCCAAGGCACAGAGCAGTTAAGATCAAGCCGCTTAAGCCAACCGACCTACGACAGTAACGGGTCAAACGGTAGTCAGAACGGTCAGAGAGGGGGCCGCTCAAGACACAGTGCGGCTAAGGAATGATCGCCCCATGAACTGCTAGAAAACTGTTGACCAAAGGCCAACCAGGATGAGCGGTCAAGCCCTGGCCGCTCAACACAACGTGGAAACAGAACGGTTGGGAGCCAGCCGCTCAAGTGGACTGGACGGCTCATACCTGGCCGCACCATCCACTGGGCGGTTTGTCGCACGACCGCACAGACGCCCACCGACCCACTCTAAACGGTCACAACCTCGACCGCGCCAAGCCCTACACGGCTACTGTTAAACCATGTAGGCGTCACGGTGGGAAAATCGTGGGATAGGCCCGATCATGGCCTTTCCACGCCCCGTTCATTCTGAAACGAAGGGGATACAGCGGTGATAATCATACACAACACATAGACTCCAACGGGAGCCAAATCGGTTGAGAAACAGCGAGAAACAGGTGATTTCTTGAAATCGACCCAAATGAAGTCACCGAATTTCCCAGGCTCCTAACGGTCCCGAATGACCGCCAATCTCGACGAAATAAGTGACTATGGAACACAGACGTTCCAGGGAGTCCATTGACACTAACTGATCTAGAATCCGTCACCATTTTCCGGTGAACCCTACGAACTCCACAAAACTACGATTTTGCTAAAACGAGCACAAACTCGCTCGTTCTCTCACCGAACGACGTGAAATAGCAGGGAAAACATAGAGGGAAAGTGGGTGATCAGTCTCCCTACCTCCACCGAAGAAACTGTGCGCCGAAGCGACAAATCCACGCCGAAGCGACAAATCCACGCCGAAAAAGCCAAAACACTAACCGCGTCGATCTCAGAATCCACCGAGGGATGGCGCCACGCCACACTCAAACCGTCGCTCCATCCCGCGTCCCGATCACTCCATCGCATCCCCGCCTCGGCCAGCTCTCCAAGGTTGCGCACCCCACGTCGAACGGCCCATAGACGAGAGAGAACGAAGAGAGAGAGAGGGTCGTGAGAAATGAGAGGGAAGAGAGAGGAAGAAGAAATAAAAAGAAGGAAAATTAAGAATTTTCCTAATTTCTGAAAGTTTGATAATTAGCCCGAAAATAGACTAATTCAGAAAAAAACGTAAAAATAGCATAAATGATCCTCTCGACGAGTACATCGCAACTGCGGTGTCCACGAGTCGATGAACTGAGAAATAAACTCACCGCAGAGTTCCATAACTAGTACGAGAAAAAAAACCCACACGGGTCGTAAAACTCAACTCAGGACCCATAAAAGCTCTCCGAAGCTCTCCGAAGAAGATCCAAAAGACCTAATAAAAATTCGGTAAGAATCCAGGGCATTACATCTTCCCCTCCTTTAAGAAATTTCATCCTCGAAATTTAAGGACTAGCAAAGGAGAAGCAGGGAAGAACAACCCCCAGACACAACTTGAAACAGCACGAATCTCGAGAAACATAATTCAGAGGGATATAGTCAGACCATAATCACAAGTACACGCTCTGGACCGAGCACGACACAAGTGAACCCAAGTCTGACATCTCTGAAACAAGGCAACACCATTTACATCTCACAGGAAAGGAGACATGACCCATGCCACGACAACAGCTATCGGGAAAACATAGCGACATACGCGAGAAGCATCAGCTTAAACAAGGAAGCATAGTCCTATCAGCTGACTGCTCGACAACATCGGCTCCAGTGCCAAAGGCAACAGGGAACACCTAGCACACAGGACACCAACGACAGCACCGGACCACAAGCATAGTCTCTCAGATATTACATCTGATCGAGTTGCAAGCAAAGCTTACCGATAAGACCTGGTCCACACAGTGCAAAGACAAATACAGGAAATCATAGAGAAACAGCGATAAAATGACAACAGTAGCACTTGTGAGATTCCGGCTCCGTACTGAACATAGAACCACGGAACACAACTGCAAGCTGGGTCACATCAAGGCATGATGACAGTTGAACACACGACCACGAAGGACTAGTCATGCATCGAGCATCTCTCCAGAAAAGACCCACGACAACGAAAACGACAAAGAATTGTAAACCTAATGCCAGCTGAACATTGTACTGGACTTCTAGGACTCTTGAAACTGTATATCTTAGATTCCCATTTACTTCACACAACAACACTCTGATATCAACTATGACGACCATGAACCCGGATACCGGATATAGCCGATAGGACTACCGAGTAAACTCGATACCACTTGGAACCCGTGAAGCCTCCCAAGAGCTATAAAGCTCTGAAGGGAAAAAGGATTGTCGTCTAGTACATTGAAGCCACAGAGATATAACAGTAAGTAATAAAATTTCATTAGATTGGTTTTCTAAAGTAGCGGAAATAAAATTACTTTTTAATTAATAGTTTAAGTTTAAGAATTATACCAGAGTCTAGTCCAAAGGAAAGACAAGCAGTACAGTCAACAGAAAAGAAGGACGTACACTGAGGTCGGGGGAAGCCCGACGCAGGTATAGCTGGCCACTACGGACACGCCACTCCAGGAACTACGGAAGCATAACAACGCCACCCACCTGAAAAGTAGGGGCGAGCCTTGTGTCACTGGCGAAGTAGGGGTCACGCGGATCCCCACTGAAAAATAACACAGTAACACGCTAAAATAGTAGGTAAACAGCAGGAGTAGTAAAACAGGAAAACTACCACTAGGAAGCTGTAAAAGAAAACCGAAAACGAAAGGAGTAGAGCAGCAAAAAGAAAAAGGGAAAAGAAGCCGCACCTGAACGAAGACACGGCTGCCGAACTAATCTCGGCCTCCCAAACCACTACAGACAGCAATAGGAAGGTGAACTCCGATCTGACAAGGTCAGGAGTTGCAGATCTGTCGGGCCTACAAAGACAGGCAAAAAGCTTAGACAAGACCAAGATAGACACAGACGCCCTAAGACATACACGACTCGATTGTCATGCACGCTCTTCTAGACACGACCATACACACACACGACTAGAACGTCGTGCATACGACATAACACTAAACTCGGGCAAGACCACGAGAGGGCTAACCCGGAAAGGTCACGACGTACGAGAATCGTGAGAGTCACGTGTCACGTGACGGAAGTACCTCCTCACTAGAAGAACAACCAGCTGCGTCCACTGACGTCTTATGCTGCGCCTACAAGTGTCTCGTCTACTATGCCACCCAAAACATGACATAGACTAAGACACGCTAAGAACCAGATTGGGACTACAGTAACAAGTGACTAGACAGGGTAACGCCCTTCGGCGTCAGTTTATGCCCCTGACCACGTGTGCACACACCGACTCTTGCTGGAGAGCCTGGCCTCTAGCTAGTTTTCCCCACCCAGCCGGATGCCACTGTACAGCAGGGGCCCACGGAAACTATCTTACAAATCGCATATCGGTAACTGCCACGCCACCACTCTCAGGTGGGTCTACACGTCGTAACGTGTCGCCAGGCTACGACTAGTGGAGGCTCACTAGACACAGAACTCTGAAACAAGAGTGTTGTAGTACAGACATGCAAGGAAGCATAATCGCACGTACTACGAAGCACCAAGGGAGCAAGACAACTGCCGACAGACTCAGGATAAGGCAACTAGACCTACAGACACAACGATCCTTGAGTCAGAAGACTCAGGTCAATATCATCATACAAAGCGGAACAAACCGCCAATCGATCTAATCCTAAGTCACAGGAAACAACACATCCATATAAAATGACACACGGAGACCTAAGGGATCAACAAGACCCTCAGCACACATGGATATGCAAATCGAGGTAAGGCGATACCTTGAGGCATCCAGAACCATGTCTCGAACTGGACAGAACCGTCGAGACATACACAAGGTCACCTGTCAACCACTGGGTCACCCCGGTTGATCGAAACCGAACAATGATAATTCTACAGTAAGAAAGAGAATCCTACTTTAAGCAAGAAAACTCCTGGATACCTCCTAACGTGGTCATAGCCCTCATAGGACACCAAAAGATATCCACGGGAACGACAGACCACAAGGTCAAGCCAATATATCAGAAACCAAAATACCGACGAACCACACTCTGGGCATAAGCAATCTATCATTTGGCCGCTTAACGACGTAAGCAGTCAAGGAAAGAATCGCTACATGCACAGAGACAAGGGTACTGGCGGTCATGGGTAGGGCCACGAGACGACTGTATCGATCAAAGATATGACAACTAGACTCAGTCAACTCCAGCTGACCTGCCCGACAAACCACCAAGCTGTCTATAGAAGACCCGCAACACGGACTAACTAACCATCCTATGACACACACACACACAGACGGACACGGATCAGGCCATCACGGCCAATTGACACGACTACGGACTCAACACACTGAGCGGTCACAAAGGGGCCGCTGAGTGAATTGGACGGTCTAAGAGAGGCCGCCCAAGGACACATGAACGGTTTGGACCAAACCGCTCAACGGGACTGGACTGTTAGGGCCGGACCGCCCAAAGGCGTAAAGTAGTTAAGATCAAGCCGCTCAAGCCAACCGACCTACAACAGTAACTGGTCAAACGGCATTCAGAACGGTCAGAGAGGGGACCGCTCAAGACACAGGGCGGCTAAGGAATGACCGCCCCATGAACTGCCAGAAAACTGTTGACCAAAGGCCAACTAGGATGAGCGGTCAAGCACTGGCCGCTCAACACAACTGGGAAATAGAACGGCTGGAAGCCAGCCGCTCATGTGGACTGGACGGCTCACACCTGGCCGCGCCATCCACTGGGCAGTCTGTCACGTGACCGCGTAGACGCCCACCGACCCACTCTAAACGGTCACAACCCCGACCGCGCCAAGCCCTTTGGTGCGGACACCCGAGCAATTGTGCGGCGCGACGCGCCGAGCCACCGGTACCGCACACGGAGCACGACTCGAGCCACCTCAGTGTCCATCTGGCTCGGAGACAGCCTGGAGACTCCGCCTTGAGCCTCCCCATTTATTATATTTAGTTAGACTTTATGTGTGTAATTTATGTTTATTTTGTTGTATTCGGTTTGCTATTTTGAGGGGCGTATGTGCAATTTGGACCTCGTGGGCCCCACGGGCCCCCCAGGCCCCACCCCATTGAGCCACCTCAGCCTAGGGTCCCATGTGGGGTCAGTCAACCTTCCACGTGGAGGCTTCTAGAAGGGTGGGCCAAGTGGGGGGACATTGGAATACAAATGTCAACAAAATCCACCCATTCCCACCTACCATGTCCCCTTGACCCACCCTAGTCAATGGGCCGCCCCCCCTTTAATTTATTTATTGTATTTTGTGTGTGTGTGTCACACTCAATCAAGGCCACCCATTCCCATCCCCTAGATCCAACGGTGGACAATGGATGTGAGATGTAACACATAAATACTTATAATTTCCCATTTTGAGGAATTAATGCCATTTGAACTTGGAAAATTGCTTGAGCAAAGGCCCAGGCCGCCCCTCTCTCCCCCTTGAAGCTGTGAAGGCTTCCCTCTGGAGGTGTGACTCCTCCCCTTATCATTCCGGTCGCCGCCGCCGCCACGAGCCGCCATCGCATCACCGCCGAGATCGCCGGAGTTCTGCCTTCATCCGACCACAGCAGCTTCCACGAATTCTCTATGTCAGCCACGAGCTCAGATCGACCTGGGGATTTTAGGGGATGCTCCAGAGGTGTTAAGCACGTCCCAAAAATTTTGGGACTTGTCAATTCAATAAAGTTATGATCCAATCAGATCCAGCAGATCTCTCTGGATCTATATTGAAGCATTTGAAGAGATCTTTCCAACGATAGCTCATGCGTCCCGATCCGACGTCGGGATTGATCGCAGCGGTCGTTTTCGTTGGAGCGCGCGCCGGAAAATAGCAATCAAAATCCGTGGGAAGTTAGTTCAAGAATTGGGAATCGGGGCCGATCGACCCCCGATCGGTGTTCCCGACCGACCACCTTCCGTGGAGGCGCGCCACCAGGGGTCCCGATCACATTGGGTCCCACCCCCGCAGATCTGGAGGACAACGCCGTCCGTGGGTCCCACTGGCCCGTAGAAGCCGCCGTTCGGAAAGCACGAAAACGCGGAGTTCGGCACCACCGGGCGACATCAAGATGCTGCCCGTCAACCTGAGTTGCGTGATTCTCGGACCCCACATGTGACCTTTTACCTCCCTGCGTGGAGTGGGTCGACTTAGTGTATTGCTATAATAATTGTTAACCGGGAGTCCGTGATTCGGCCGGGGTTGTCTTCGTCACGACGGGTGCGTGGAGGTAATGGTCCGAACCTCTTGGCGTTCATTTGCTTAGCTAGTGTATGGTCTTTTGCCACTGCCGAGAGCGATAGGTGCTAGCCCGTGTGTCCATGTCACCTCTGTGAGTGTGAGAGTGACCCGTCCCGTGACTTGATCCGAGTCCGGAAGTGAGACGACTACCCTTGAACTCTGTCGGTTCTTCAACCGCGCACGATCCACGTTTCCCTCGCTTGGGACGACGAGTGAGCTTGCGTTTCTGTTGGCGACGTATAGCCCATAGGAGCTCTCCGTGTCGGGCTTAGTGTCTCTCCTATCATGTGTTGCTGGTCATGTTCGCATCTACAGTCCGAGGTCCACACCACGTAGAGTCGGTCCTCGTGTCCGTCCCGCATCAGTTTGGTATCAGAGCGAGTCGAGTCTAGGGTAGTCATTGCATATGTCTTACATGGATCATGGTCTAAGTCAAGTCTAGCATCATCATTATTTTGAAAACCAACAAAAAAAGTGTGTTTTAAATTGCATTTGCACCCTTTACCCGGTATATCAAAAGGTGTTGTCCGAACGTTAGGTTATGCCTATCGGGAAGACCGCACACTTACGCGAGTGATCTTTGGATCGCTTATCTCCGCCACGTACCAGATATTGGTTAGGTCTATGATGCGGGACGGATGACCAACTCGGGCTAAGACGTACGACCGACTCGTTGTGCGGCCAGCACTAACACGTTAAGGCAAGCTGGGTGGCTGACCACCGTGGTATTCTCCGGGTGGAGACGTCTCTCAACAGCAACTCTCTTGAGCCCAACGATCGTCCCTTGCGAGGGAAACGTGGGGATCGCGGCGATTAAGAAACCACCGTCGCCTAGGGTGCTAATCCGCGCTCGGTGCTCGATTGGAGCCACGGGCGCTCACAACTTACAATCGCAGTGAATTTGAACTGGCTAACGACCCTAATCTCACAAACGCAGCAATATAGAAAGTATACTAAACAGCAAACGTAAAGATCGGAACGAGCACGTACCTCCACGCCTAGGCGTGGGGAAGATTCCTGGCCGATTTCCGAACAGCACTGATATACAAATGCAATAAGATTACACTTTCAGAAATATTTGCCCACTCCACGCAGGGAGGTATAGGGCTACAAATGACAATTTTTGGGTTGCTGGAACCCGGGTTGATGGGCCACACTCGCAGGAGGCGAGGAACGCGTGCCGGAGCCGCTCGGGTACGCCGACGGAAAATTGATCCGGTTCTGCCCGCGCTGGTCACCCTGCGCAGCGAGCTTGCGGAGGCTTGTACGGCTAGAGCCGATGCCCGATCGGAGTGCCGTTTAATGGAGAATGTCGGCGACTGGATGTAGTATCTTCACTCCGAAGATGGCAAATAGATGCCTTCAGATCTGGGCGCAGTGATGAATCTTCTGAGGTTCTAGTTTTGTGCTCACAGAATTACACAGAAACACGGTAAAATGTTGAGAAAATGGTTGCCGATGTCGGATCGGGGTCTTCTTTGTGGGAGAACGTCGGCGACGCCCTGAGGAAGAAATACTCTGAAGACCCCTCACACGTATCTTGGCCGGATGAAGGTGGGGACGGCTATGAATGTCGACTCAGATCTCATCCGGACCTGCTCAGACCAGCCTGCGTGATCTCACGAGAACTATCGGTACAATCAACACCGGTCACGGATCGAGGCGAGATCAGTGGAGACGCGAAGATGACTTGAAATAATACGATTTATCTTCAGGAACTAGCTTCATATGGTGTTGGGGTCGGGCTGTAGAATTCAATACACAGTCACCTTCAATTCTGAGCAGCAATCTGGGGCAGATCTGCGCACCTCCACGAAAAAAATCGCCACCGTTGTTCACGAACTCGGATCGACACGAAACCAAAGCTTAATCCTTGCTAACTCGTAGTAGTATCAAGGATAAGTCAGGTGAAGCCATAAGATAATAGGAAGAGGGGGGTAGATGGTCGAGTCACACGACATGAATGCTATCCAGTCACAGGACAGGGTTGGGAGTCACACCCAAGGAAGAAGAAGTGAACCACTCACTTAATGCAATTTCTCACAAAATCTTTTCATTCTATTAAGCATAAACACTATACATGCCCTTATATAGGGAAATGGAAGGGGTAGGGGGGAGGGGAGTTCGATGGATGCAAGGGGAATGGGAAGGGGGCTGCGCCCCTTTGATTGTGATGGGAGGGGAAGGTGACAAGGGGGAGGTGAAGCTTCCTCCCATTGAAATTCAAAGGTAGGTGGCTGCCATATATGGTAGGCTAGCAGCCATTAGACCTTGACCAGCAGCCATCCATTAATCCATGTGGTGAATGGAAGAAGAAAATCAAACTAGCTAGCCTAATACCAACAAAAAAGAGGGCGCCCCCCTTCTTGGGCCTTGAATGGGCCAAGTTTGGCCTTGGTTTTCCTTAAGCCTATTAAGCCAATATGGAACCAATATGGCTTAAGGCCATTCTAATCTAGATAGCCCAAGAACGAAGGAAGCCCAATTGGGCCTTTCATGGCTAATGGATCCATCATAATGGTCCAAGGCCATTCCTTCTTAAGACATTCTAAGGGGCTTTAACCAAAATGGCCATTTAAGGGCCTTACAAGTAGCCCAATATGAAAACACAACTATAAAGACCATTACAAGCCCAATTTTCATGCCAAATGTATCCAAATTGAAGCCAAATTATCCCCATTTGAACTGGAAGCTGATGTAGTCCACTTGGCGCTCCGCGTATGGCATCGTCGGTTCGCCGACGTGTCACGTTATCGCCCTGGTGTCCGCACCAATTCTCCCTGGGTGGGAGGAACTCGACCCCGTCGAGTAAGGGTCCCGAAGCTTGCGCTCTCCGCATGTGATCAAGGCGTTGGTCATCGTGGGGCATCCTCGCCAATGCACTAGGACGTGTGCGTATGCGCCATTCCTTGTGGTGATCACCTGCTGATGTGACACAACCTTGGACTTAAGCAAGCAAGCACATTTGTAATCTAAATGGGCCAATTTGGGCCGCCGCTCTCTCGTCGCTCACCCAAGTCCGGGGTAACTTGGCAATGCCAAGGTGAAGATGTGGGGTTGGACCCTTGCTGGTAGAGGGCCAGCAAGGCCAAGGCTTGATTCCCAAAAGGATGTGGAACCCAATTCAATGGGGCCGACAAAGTGCCAAGGGCACCGGTTTCACTCTTCCCACGGTGATCACTCAAGGCAACGGGGCTTGAGGATCGGGCTCTCTCTCGCACAACCAGCGGAGCTAAGAAACAAACATTGAAAGACAAGCACAATGAGCAAGGGTTTAGAGCACTTACTCGACCGGTTTGAAGAAACCGGTCCCGCTCGGAGACGAGGGCGAGCGGGGAGGCGGTGGATCCCCACACGCCACGGCGGTGAAGCTTGACCTGCTCAAACCAATTACAACACTACGCCTCTCGCAGGAGGGGGATCTTGGGGTGGGGGTTAAATGATTACAATCAAAACTTCCTCCACACAGGGAGGGGCCTTCAGCCGGCCAAGCGGGGAGGGGAAAACTAAGTCGAAGATAGTGAAGCAATGAAGATGCCGAATCTGTCTCCTTTCAGCTAAAGGGGATAGACAGTTGGTGCCGGAACTATAAATCTGCTTCTGGAATTTCTCCGGGAACGAGACCAGTGGGGAACTCTTCGTTACAGGAGCTGAGATGCTTCAGAATTTTGTTAATTTCTCCTGGGGTCGCTGCCGGTCAAGGCGGGAGCTTGAACAGGGCCTCTGATTCTCGGACTAGCAGTAGCAGATCACCAACAGTGGGAAGAAGAGGCTGTCCCGGCCGCTCCTGAACTCCGAATTAGGTGCCGTCAGTGCCGTTAGAACCGTGGATAAGTCCTCTTTGCAGCAAAAGAAACGGGGACACCAGAGGATGCCGGAGACGAACTATAGAACCAGAAGAGTAAGGAGGGGTCGGTGCAGACTGTGGAAGACAGAGTCGCGCGACCGTGGAAGAAAATTGGTAACTTCTGTTCCCGGATGCTGAATGGACTTCCGCTTCTTGTTTCTGAAAGTAGACAGGCCGAGGAAGAACTTTACAGAAGACCTTGTGGCCTGATTCCTTCGGGGCTCGTTGTGATGAAGCTTTTCCTCCGATTCTGAAACTCTGCAGTGGCCGACCTGCGCAGTCGGGGAAGAACGGGGTTCATGGGCAGCACCGACCTCCGATGAGGACGAAACCACTTCCGTTACGAAGAGGATAGGCAGACGCTTCCGTGGATGCCTCTTGAGCCTTCAGATTCTCTGGGATGTGGTCGGGGACACCTCTGCAAACTGCTACTCTTTTTCTGCCAGCGAACTGAAAACTGAAGGTTGAAGATGGTGGGGGGAAATGGGGTATATGGGAGGGGAAATGGAAGTGGATGAGTGTGGGGAGAGCCCTGGCTGTGAGGGGGTCTAGGAGGGAGTGTTCCAAGGTGTGGATGAGGGAGAATGGGGTCTTGAAGGTGGTGTTTACAGTGGGTGAGAGGGGAGCTACGAATTTGGGATGGGTGGGGAAGAGAGAAGGAGAGATCTTTCTCCAAAATTTGAAAATGGACTAATGTGGTTAATGGGGCTTTGGGGATGGGAAGAGTTGTGTTGGGGAAGGGAAGGGGTGCTTGGGGTAGTGGGAAGGGTGCTTGGGGAAGTGGGTGGGGTAGTTGGGGGTTGGGAGGTGGAGCTAGGATTGGTGGAAGCTCTCTTGGGACTAGGGGGTGGAGTAATGGGGTGTGTGGGGAAGGGGAGTGGCCTTTAATGGGGGTAGGTGGGAGAGTGGTGGTTGGGAAGGGAGGAGAGAGAAGAAAATTCGAATTTGGGTGTTGAGGAGAGAGAAAGTGGAGTGAAAAAGAGAGATTAAGAGAGGGAAGGGTGGGGAATCTCTCCCCTAGGGTTTCTCACCCAAAAAATGGAATCTCTCCACTAGATAAGAAGTGTAAACTCTCAAAATGGCAAATTTTTTTTATTCATTGATTCATTAAGTTGAAATGGGGGGAATGTGGTCCTATATATAGGCAACCCACATTTTACAATAAGTCCCTGACAAAAGACTCAATGACAAATAACCGAGGGGGTAGGGGGTGCACTTGGGCCAAACCCAATGAATTGGGCCCAATAACTAACTAAACAACATAATGACTCTCAAACTTAGGGAAATAAACACAAAACCTAGGAACATGACTCAAATAAAAGGGAAAATACATCAAATGACTCAAATAAAAATTACATAGGACTCGAAATTAAATAATTAGACCATGCCGGATGCAACCGGGGCGAGGAGACGAGCTGTGAACGTGGGCATGGGAGGTGATGTCCCCATCACCTGCTCATCCAGTATACAATCTATATGCATGCGTTAAGGCTGGAAAGGTGGACTCTCGGGTGAGGGGTCACTCCCAATAGAAAGATAAAGCTCGAAACTCACTAGGATCACCGCGGGTTCCAATAGGCTACCAGAGGAAACATGGAACGTCGAATTGACACCATTGTCGTTCTGTAGTTCAATATCGTACAGTTTCGGACCCACTTGTTTCTTAACCCGGAAAGGGTGGGGATCGTGGACTTAGAGTGGCTTTCGGTCTCCGGGCGGAAACCTGTCAGGTATGACCCTGATCTAGATGTACTCTCCCTTTGAATCTACGGATATGTAGCATGCATCGGCTACCTCCTTATATGTGCTTTGACTGGCCGTTTATTGACACGACTTAATGCAAACCATATGAAAGAAAACAAACCATAGAAACAAACACACACACTTGAACTTAGACAAACCTATGGTTATGCAGACTATGCATATGCAATGGTGGACCAAGACACCTGAACATGTGCCCCGTATACACTAGTGGCAACCAGTGGTTGGCGGAAAGTGGGACTCCTAGACATCCTACTTTGTCCCTAGCATGCGGCTGACCATTGGATTTGGGAGACTTGGGAGGGCTAGGAGGGCCGGATGTAGGTGTATCGGGCTTGGTGGGCGTAGGTGGCCCGGCCCGTGGAAAAGGGATGTGAAAGTGGACTTCCTCAAAGAGGTGGAGTGGAGGTTGTGGGCCAAAGGGCCATGAAGAAAGGGAGCGAAGGGATCAAAGAATGTGTGGCCCCTCGATATGGATTCCCTCATCTCAAGGTCCCATGTGTGGAATTCTAGAAGGTGTTGATGGTCACCTTCATCCATCGACGTAGATGGGACTGTGTATAGCAGATAGGGCTCCTCCCTCGGGATAAAAGGAGTGAAGTCAGGCTCGGCCGGTAAGGGGAGGAGTAAAAGAACCTCCATGGTGATATGGCACACAGTGTACGGAGGTGATAGACCCTAAGGATGGATGTGTGAAGCTATGACCTATAGGTTGGTCAAAGCTTGGAGCCAACAAGTGCATAAAAGTTAGTTGCCGGTCTAACCCTTTAAGAAGGTCATCCAATGTATCCACACGGTGACTAGACCGGAAAGTGGTGTGGAATGAATGGATTGGCACCAGAGGTAGGATAGGGTCCATAGATGGGAGGGGAGATGGGACCAAACCTATCTTAAGCCAGCTAAAGAGTGGCTCGGCTATGAGTAGCTTTCCCGTTAGAAACACTGGTAGCTCTGGCTGAGAAGGCTCCAAATAAAGATCGGAGAGTGAGGCTTCTCCAACCCTTTTGTCCCCTAGAGCTGGAGATGTCCGAGTGGGACACTGTCCTGCAAAGTGGCCGAATCCCAGGCAGCGATAACACTGCTGTCGTGAACCACTACGCTCCTTGATAAGTGCGTCCTTACCCTTATCCTCCTGACGGACAGGGGGTATAGGCAAAGGGGCTCTCGTGGGTGGGGAACGAGGATCCACTATGATGGGGAGGGGACCGTGGGATGGAACCATAGATGGCACCAGATTGGGACTACCGGCTGTTACCTCCTTAGGTTCGTGTTTGGTTCCTCCCTGGCTAGGAGGTAGGCAAGGGGGAAGCAGGGACTCGATATAAGCACACTTCCTATCCAGTTTATCAAAAATGAGTTGGAAGAGTTCGGCAATGGTGGGGTTTGGAGTAGGAGTAATGTGGTGGACTCTCTATGAACTCGGCTTAGTCGTGGACCTAGGCTCTTCTACATGCGCGGCGCGTTGCCTCCGATTATGGCCCACTTGGGTGGATGTGATTGGGTGGGGTCGGTTGGAGGTGACCGGGCCGGGTAGGTAGACCTTCCTAAGTTCATCCTTCATCTCATGCCACGACTCGATGGGCCTTTGCCTCCTAACCTCTCTCATGCGCTCAATGCTCTCCCATTTCCAGGAGGCTTTGTGGACAAGCCTCTCTCGGGCAAAACTAACTTGCATGGCATCGGACATGGTGTAACATTCAAAATATTTGTCCATCGCGGCCTCCCAATTGAGGTAGTCACCCGGATCATTAGAGCCATAAAAATCAGAGGCTTCGGGCCTACGGAAGGGGAGAGGATGGTTGCCAAGCCCATGGGTGGACCAATGGCCATATTGCCCGGGTGATGGGGATTCCATGTGAATTCGGCGGAACTACATGCTAGACATGACTATGTGGGAATGCACTAACTAGGAACTTAGACTTAACCCACTATTCGGTACGCGGCGGAGCTAAGCGATCCGAAGATCACTCACGTAAGTGTGCGGCCTTCCCGATAGGCATAGCCTAACGTTCGTGTCGCACCTTTTAATATACCGAGTAGAGGAATACAAATGCAACCTTGCACTTAAATGACCCTAGACTTGAACGACGCTCTGATACCAATTTGATGCGGGACGGATGACCGACTCGGGCTAAGACGTACGACCGACTCGTTGTGCGGCCAGCACTAACACGTTAAGGCAAGCTGGGTGGCTGACCACCGTGGTATTCTCCGGGTGGAGACGTCTCTCAACAGTAACTCTCTTGAGCCCGACGATCATCCCTTGCGAGGGAAACGTGGGGATCACGGCGATTAAGAAACCACCGTCGCCTAGGGTGCTAATCTGCGCTCGGTGTTCGATTGGAGCCACGGAACGGGCGCTCACAACTTACAATCGCGGTGAATTTGAACTGGCTAACAGCCCTAATCTCACAAACGCAGCAATATAGAAAGCATACTAAACAGCAAATGTAAGAATCGGAACGAGCACGTACCTCCACGACTAGTCGTGGGGGAAGAATTCCCGGCCGATTTCCGAACAACCCCAATACACACAAGATTAACTTTACAATTTCAGAAGCTTGGCCCACTCCACACAGGGAGGTATCGGGCTACAATCAATAACTTTGGGGTTGCTGGAACCCGGGTTGACGGGCCACACTCGCAGGAGGCGAGGAACGCGTGCCGGAGCCGCTCGGGTACGCCGACGGAAAGCCGACCCGGTTCTGCCCGCGCTGGTCACCCTGCGCGGCAAGCTTGCGGAGGCTGGTACGGCTAGATCCGATGCCCGATCGGAGCGCCGTTTGTTGGAGAATGTCTGCGACTGGATGTAGTATCTTCACTCTGAAGATCGCGAACAGATGCCTTCAGATCTGGGCGCAGTGACTAATCTTCTGAGGTTCTGGTTTTGTGCTCACAGAACTGCACAGAAACACGGTAAAATGTTGGGAAAATGGTTTACGATGTCGGATCGGGGCCTTCTTTATGGCAGAACGTCGGCGACGCCCTGAGGAAGAAATACTCTGAAGACCCCTCACACTGATCTTGGCCGGATGAAGGTGGGACCGGCTCTGAAAGTCGACTCAGATCTCAGCCGGACTTGCTCAGACCAGCCTGCATGATCTCACGAGAACTATCGGTACGATCAGCACTAGTCACGGATCGAGGCGATATCAGCGGCGACACGAAGGTGACTTGAAATAATACGATTGATCTTCAGGAATCAGCTTCAGATGGTGTTGGGGTCGGGCTGTAGAATTCAATACACAGTAACCTTCAATTCTGGGCAGCAATCTGGGGCAGATCTATGTGCCTCCACAAGAAAAATCGTCACTGTTGCTCAAGAACTCGGATCGACACGAAACCAAAGCTGAATCCTTGCTAACTCGTAGTAGTATCCAGGATAAATCAGGTGAAGGCAGAAGATAATAGGAAGAGGGGGTAGATGGTCGAGTCACACGACCTAATACTGTCCAGTCACAGGACAGGGTTGGGAGTCACACCAAGAGAGAAGTGACACTCACTTAATGCAATTTCTCACAAAATATTTCATTCTATTAAGCATAAACACTATAAATGCCCTTATATAGGGAAATGGAAGGGGTAGGGGGGAGGGGAGTTCGATGGATGCAAGGGGAATGGGAAGGGGGCTGCGCCCCTTTGATTGTGATGGGAGGGGAAGGTGACAAGGGGGAGGTGAAGCTTCCTCCCTTTGAAATTCAAAGGTAGGTGGCAGCCATATATGGTAGGCTAGCAGCCATTAGACCTTGACCAGCAGCCATCCATTAATCCATGTGGTGAATGGAAGAAGAAAATCAAACTAGCTAGCCTAATACCAACAAAAAAGAGGGCGCCCCCCTTCTTGGGCCTTGAATGGGCCAAGTTTGGCCTTGGTTTCCTTAAGCCTATTAAGCCAATATGGAACCAATATGGCTTAAGGCCATTCTAATCTAGATAGCCCAAGAATGAAGGAAGCCCAATTGGGCCCTTCATGGCTAATGGATCCAACATAATGGTTCAAGGTCATTCCTTCTTAAGACATTCTAAGGGGCTTTAACCAAAATGGCCATTTAAGGGCCTTACAAGTAGCCCAATATGAAAACACAACTATAAAGACCATTACAAGACCATTACAAGCCCAATTTTTATGCCAAATGTATCCAAATTGAAGCCAAATTATCCCCATTTGAACTAGAAGCCGATGTAGTCCACTTGGCGCTCCGCGTATGGCACCGTCGGTTCGCCGACGTGTCACGTGATCGCCCTGGTGTCCGCACCAGTCTAAGTTCATCTTTGTTGCATTAGTGAGTGTTTGCATTAGTTGGTGTCTTCCAGGTCATGTGTCAGTTGCATGCCCACCCGTCGAGGTACCCAATACTCGCCACCACCACTTATGGCGGACTCCCGGGCCTGTAGCTCCGATGAGTCCTCGACGGCTGAGATGTTCCGAGCCATTATGGAACGTCTTGACACGCGTATGGATGGCCTTAGTACACGTATGGATGGCATATGAACGCGTCTAGGAGGGCGGATGAAAGCCCTCGAGGATCGGGCTGAGAGTTCGGATCAGTCCATCCAGGGCTTAGTTGGGAGGATTGCCGTCCTCGAGAGGGGCCCAGTAGCGGCGCAGCCCGCGCTGACGAACGGTCAACAGGAGCCGGTTCAGCAACCTGCTGTACCAAGAGCTCAGGCAGAGAATGTTGGGGTTCAACAGGTGCATGTGGTGGATGATTATGCATCTGATAATGATCAAGGGGGTAACGGTCATCGTCATCAACGGCGGAATCATGATGACGAGGAGGACGACCACATTCTTTGGGGTGTGCGTGCGGACCCTCCCACTTTTAGTGGGTCCTTGGACCCTCGGGTGTATTTATATTGGGAGGCCGGCATGGACCGGTACTTCGAGTGGTTTGAGATGACGGACCACCGAAGAGTCCGATACGCGAAGATGAAGCTACAAGGGCCGGCTCAAACTTATTGGATCAATGTGGAGAGCCTGCTCAACCAGCGACGTCAACCCCAGATCGGTACTTGGGATGATATGAAAACCAAGTTGAGGGAGAAGTACCTTCCCGCCTCATATCACCAACGTCTCATAGACAAGTGGCCAAGCATCTCCCAAGGGAACCGATCCGTGACCGAGTACACCGCCGAGTTCGATGAGTATTACTTACGGTGTGGGGTCACAGAAGAGAGCACTATGACTATATCCCGCTTTCGAAGAGGTTTGCAGCCCAATTACCAATATGAACTCTTTCACCGCAATGCAACCACTTTGGAGCAGGCATATCAGATAGCTCTCGAATTGGAGCAATTCGATGCCGAGTTCGAGTCACCCCATCGGTTGGGCTCTTTTCCCCTTCGTAGTGTCGAGCCCCGTGGCTCATCTGGCACGTATCCGAGGGCCCCCATGGCTCGACCACAGGAGCCCGCTCGCCTCGAGCCCTTTGCTCCTAGGCCTCGTCCTCCACCCCCGAGGGACCTTCCTCGTCCCCAGCATCTTACGGCCCCACCCATAGCCCGTCCACCGGCACCCGCACCTCCTGCACGTCCTTTGTTGCCTACGCCTCCTATCCGTCGGGAGGATAAAGGTAAAGGACCTATGATTGGGGAGCCTAGTGGATCACGGCATCAGTGTTATCGCTACAATGGGTTTGGCCATTTCGCCAACCAGTGTCCCACCCGCCCATCTCTTCACATTGGGGACACACAGGCCGAGGATACCACCCCTACGGGCCTCGAGTTAGTCAGCTATGAGGCAGATGAAGAGCTAGCTGATGAGTACTATGAGATGGGAGGTGAGGCCCAGGAGGCCCAACATTCGGACGATACCCACGTGGGGGTCGTTAGATGTATCCTCACCCAGCCGCAGGTCAGTGATGACTGGCGTCGAACTACTATCCTTCATGTATTCTGTAGGCTGGGAAAGTAAATTTGCAAGGTGGTCATCGATAGCGGGAGTTGTATCAATGCAATCTCCACGAACGCTGTCGCCCGTCTTGGTCTCACACCCGTAGACCATGCTTGTCCCTATCAGGTACCATGGGTGGATACCACTTTCATTTCGGTCAGGCTGCGGTACTTGGTCCCGCTACAGCTCCACTCCTACCGTTGTAGACACGCCATTCTTGACGTCTCCTGAAAAAGTCTCATATTACTATACGACGCCCCGCGACGGCTTACGCATTTTGAATCACTCGAGTGTTTCCTTTTCTTGGGTCTTCTTCTGCCTTTTTCGGCATTCGGAATCGTCTCGTCACGGCATTCGGACGGCGTCAACACCAGTCAGACGCATCAAGAGGTTCCGGAACCAAGAAGGTGTCTACCGAGCGGCCGCCGATTGAGGACCCGGGTGGGTCTTAATGGGGGCGTCCAGGCCCCTGGACGCCCCCATTCTTTTCTTTTATTTTATTATTTTCTCAGGGCCCAAAACTAAATTAAAAATAATAAATTAATGGAGGCGTCCAGGCCCCTGGACGCCTCCATAAAAACCAATATAAAATGCCAGTTGGCATAAAAGACAAAACCAAATAAAAAATAATAAATTAATGGAGGCGTCCAGGCCCCTGGACGCCTCCATAAAAACAAAAATAAAAAATATGTGTAAAATGCCAGTTGGCATAAAAACAAAAAAATAAATAAAAATATATATATATTAATGGAGGCGTCCAGGCCCCTGGACGCCTCCATAAAAACAAATATAAAAAAATCAAAATGCCAGCTTTGGCATAAAAGACAAAAGAAAAATAAAAAATAATATATATTTTGGAGGCGTCCAGGTCCCTGGACGCCTCCATCAACTCTCTCACGGGCGCCGCTCACCGAACGACGGTTTGTCGTGTGTGAAAAAATCCAAATTATAGAGACGTCCAGTCAGCAGGACGCGCCCATTTCTGAATCACGAGGCGCCGCTCACAAAACCACGCGTTGTGCCAAACCGCGTGCGGCCGTCGTCGATTTTCGGTGGACCTGTTTGAGGCGTCCGGAGCCCTGGACGCCTCCACAAAAGTATTCCAAAAAAATATATAAAAATAGAATAAAATATTAATTCGGCCCTGATGGAGGTGTCCAGGGTCCTGGACGCCTCCACCCTCCGGAGCTCTATAAATAGAGGCCCACCCCCTCAGTTCTGGAGAGCTTCGAAGTGATCCGATAGGCTGCCGGAGCCCAGAGGCTACGGAGTCATTTTCTAACCCGTGGGTTCTTTTGTAGGTGGAGGTTCTGCCGGCTTCTCGGGTGCTCACGCTCGCGAGAGGAAGGTCGTCTTCATCCACCGCGCTTCCACGTCGTCCCCACGCTGTCGGAGCTCCGCCGGATTTCACCATCGGCACATCCAATAAGCCAATTCTTTCCTTTTCTTTGTAGTTCTTTTGCATTCATCATCTTGCATCCCCTATCCCCCTTCATAAGGGCGCCTTTTCTTATACACTTCTTACATCCATCATCTCATTTTACTCCTACTCGAGTCCGAGAGGGGTTTAAAAGATAACACCAACCAGGTGTGTGTCTTGCCATCATTTCGTTATTTTTATCGCGAGGATTTGAATACTACACCTCCATCTTTCTAATCCACTTGTCATTTGTTTGTCGTTGTTTTGCAAGGGTAGCCGCGGAAAGCCCTCTCCGTCGGCCGGCCGGAGGAAGAGGAAGAAGCAACCCGCCATCTCTCGCCCTTGAGGTAGGCGCGATCACTTTCTTATTTTGGGGTCTTTCGGCCCCTGGCGATCACATCTTGTTTTCGAGGCCGCGGCGAGTCACTTCCCCAATGGCCGTTTAAATTTCCGTTCTTATATCTCTTATACTCTGTTATCTATTCATATTCTCGAGGCCGCGGCGAGTCACTTCCCCAATGGCCGTTTAAATTCCTGTTCTTATATGCTATATTCTTATCTGTTCGTGTTCTCGAGGCCGCGGCGAGTCACTTCCCCAATGGCCGTTTAAATTCACGTTCTTATACGTTATATTCTTATCTGTTTATGTTCTCGAGGCCGCGGCGAGTCACTTCCCCAATGGCCGTTTAAATTCCCGCTCTTTGTATTCTCTTTATATTCTGTCATCTTATTATTTGCTCATATTCTCGAGGCCGCGGCGAGTCACTTCCCCAATGGCCGTTTCAATTCTTGTTATTTAATTTCTGCACCATTCCCGTCCCCCCGAGGCCGCGGCGAGTCACTTCCCGCTATGGCCGTTTAACCCCCATATCTTGCTATATCACACTTGTCCCGCTCGCCCCGCCGGAGCAATCTCCCGTGGTGGCCCCTTCTCTCTCTTCTCTTATTTCTGTGTTGCAGCAAACAAACAAACAAAAAAAGAAGGAACCCGCGCGCGCTCCGCGTCTTCTCCGCTCTTCCCCGAACCGCGTGACGTCGCTCACAGATTGGCGATCACGGTGGGACCTCTACTGCTTCCTTTCGGCTACCCTTGCAAGTTCGGCACCACCCGTGCCTCTCCACCTTCGCGCCCGCGCGCGCCCCCGTTGTGCTCACGGCAGCACTATCAGTTGTGATTGGTTGTTTGTTTATTATATGTCTGTTATTTCTGTTGTTTTCTTACTCTATATATCTGTCAGCATTCCATTGCATACATCCATTCCTCTTTTCTATCCTTTTTTCATTTTTTTGAGGATCACCCTTTCCCGGTGAAGGAAGGACTCTCCGTTTGGGAATTCCTCTCAACGGACTAGAATCTCCTACACTGGGACCTCCGTAAGTCCCCGACATCGAAGAATCTCCTCTTCGTTCACTGGGCTGGTTGTACCATTGAAGTTCCCCGGAGTTAGTCATTTCATTCGTGGTGAGACGAGAGACCCTAGCTGACACGGCGGTGAAACAAAAACAAACTAGGGTCCCCATTTTGTGTGAACTTCGGATCTCGCTAAAAAATACAAAAAATCATCAAAATCAAAACACAAAAAAAGGGCGTAAAGGCATCCACTTGTTTGATAATCTCTGCTACCTACTTGCTAGTGTATGTTTTTACGTTCTGGGAAAACTGTGAGCATGTCTCACGAGTCTTTTGAGGAGAACCACCCTAGCCGTGGTTTGTCAGCCGACCCGCGAGTCTATGCTATGGACTCGGGTCCTTCTCATGACCCCTCGCATGAGGTGCAGGTTATTGCCGGGGACACGTCCCCACCACAGGATATCTCTTCTTTACTGGGCGTCCTCGCCAACACGGAGCTTACCTCTGAACAGCTCCGGGCCTTCCAGGCCATTCTAAAGGGGAAATCTGTTTCCCCCACGCCCCAGGAATCAACTCCGGTCATCGCACCTCTCCAAGAGTCCGTGCAGGCCATTCCATCTCCCTCATTGGCGCAAGCCATCCAGTCTCCCTCGCTTCAAGGTCAAGCGAGCCAACAACCACCCTCATTCCAATTCCCGTCACAATCTCAAACTCCCGTTGTTCCCCACACACCGCTTCAGCCAGGGCCAACTGTCGGTGGTCCGACAGCTCCCTCTCATTCGGGGTTTCCCCCTCAAGTCTCCGGGAGACAGTTTCTCCCCCAGTGGCAAGTGCCACCTTCACCTCCAGAGGAGCTCGCCCAATCGCTCCTCAATAGGTTCAATCGCATGGACGAGCAGTTTCAAAATCTAAGAAGAATGGTGGACGTGAAAGCCACCCCGGAGGTTGCTTTGCCAATCCTTCCCGTCATTCATCTTCCTCCCTCCGAAATGCCCACGTACCGCAGATACAATGGTACCGGCAACCCCTTCATTCACCTCAAGGACTTCATGTATGAGTCCTCCTATTGGCAAAATGATCAAAGGTCCCTGGCATACCTCTTTCGGAGATCATTGGATGGTCCTGCGCTTGAGTGGTTCTATTCTCTGGAGCCCCGCGAGGCCGAGAATTTTGAAATAGTCCAGAGAAGGTTCTTGCAGAAATATAGGGATAGGGTCGGTCCCTCACTCTCCATTACCGACCTAGTGGCCGAAAAGATGAAACCCGACGAGGATTTTGTCCGATATGCTGATAGATGGAGGTCTCTGGCGGAAAGAATAAGGGATACCCTCTCCGAGCCCGAACAAGTGAAGATGATTGTGTCTAATGCAACCCCACAGTTCAGACATGTCCTGGCCATGAATAAACTTACTACAATGGAGGAACTCTATGAAAGGGCCCGGTACATCCAAACCCAGCTAAAAGACTCCCCCATCATGAACATGTTTGAGTCGCCGAAACCCAAAGTGGTCAGAAAGACAGGCGCTGGTGTCCCGGGCGGAGCCACAGAAGGGGTCGTGATAAATGAGCAAGTCAGTGCGGTCAACAATGCCAACTATGCAGTCAACCCAAGGCCTCCACAAATGCCCCGACTTCCCCTCAACCAGGTCCTTTCCCTCTTCGTCCTCCACCCCAAAATAATCCACCCCAGGATAATATGCCTCCATTACGCCAACCCCAGCAACAACAACCACAACCTCAGCAACAACAACCACCGCTTCAGTACAACCAAGTTCCACCCCCGGGGAACTATGGTCCCCAACAGCAACAAAGGAGGCCGCTCGGTCCCAAGAGAGCCTACTATCCACCATTGCCGGAAACCTTAGCAGACATTTTTAATGCCCTCATGGCATCAAACCAACTCGCCCTACCCAGAGAAAGGCCCGCGTGGCCACCCAATGTTGATACCTCCAAATACTGCGTCTACCACAGGCAGCCGGGACACACAGTAGATTACTGCTTCCATTTCAAAGATTACATCCATGATATGAATGATGAACATCAAATAGATTGGGATGAGATGAGACGATACGTCGCGGCTCTCAAGGCTAGGAGACCCCCTCATAGGCCACAGCAGCAGTTACAACAGCAACAGCAACAGCAACCACAACAACAACAGCAGGCTCAGCAGGCCCCACAACAACAGCCCGACATGGGCATAATCCAGAATCCATTACCGGAGCACCAACAGCCCAATCATCAGGTTAACCCCATCTCCTCCTTCCCGGAAGTCGGGAGAGAGCAGGTGTGGCACCAGGAAAGTACCTCCATTCTTTCTACCTCCAACCCTATCGTCATGCAACCCCCTCACCTTGCCCGGGTAGCACCTCTCTCTCATCAACCCGCATCAGTATCACCATCACCATTTCCACTACCATTACGCCCTCTCATCCGCACCCCGACCTCCTATCAACCGACACTCTCCACTACGCCTTCACACCCTCTCATCTTCTCTCACTCCCCCACTTTACCATCCACCTCTACCACATTTACCCCTACGCCTTCTAAACCCCTTATCATCCGTCAACCATACATAACCCCGTCTTTCTCCACCGTATCACCACTAATGCCTTCAAAACCACTCATTAACCATCACCCACCTCAAAATCATTGCCCACTTCAAGCCCTACCCACTCCTACTTCGTCTCCACCGCCACCTTCTAGACCCCTTATCCTTCATAATCCGCGCAATATCCCCTCTACCTCCACCATGCCGCCACCTAACAAACCCCTCATCAGAATCCCTGCTCCCGTCATCACCCCTGCTTCATCAACCATTCCTCCACTACTACCCCTCAAACCCCTGTTAAAACCACTGCTACCCCCACAGAGGTACAAAAGCCGCAGGCAATGGTGCTCCGGAGTGGAAGGATTTTCCACAGGGTTTTCCCCCACAACAGTCAGAATCCCGAGCAATCTCAGCCAGAGAAGGATGATGCAGAACAACCAGAAAGAGCTATCCCTGGAACACAGTATGATCTATTGAAACACTTGGACAAGACACCTGCCCGGATCTCCATCCTAGAGCTACTTCAAAGATCCACATCCCACCAGGCGGCCTTGATGGAATATCTTCAAAAGGTCATGGTTAATGAAGACCTCCCCGTGGAGAAGATTTCGACCGTCCTGACCCCAACAGACACACAACCAGCCATCATGTTTCACAACTACGAGCTCGCTCCCAAGGAAGCTCGGAAATATGCATTGTGCATTTCAATAAAAATTAATGGGGTATCCATAAACCCGTGTCTTGTGGACACGGGTGCATCCATAAATGTGATCTCCATGAGCACTCTTCAGTTGTGTGGGGTCAACGAGGAACAAATAAGACCTTCCTCGATCACGGTCACGGCTTATGACAATAGCAAAAGGCCGCCGCAGGGGATGATTATTCTGAAGGCAGAACTAGGCCCCATGGCAATTCCCACGGAATTCCATGTCCTCGACATGGACCCCACATTCAAGGCTATACTGGGTCGCCCTTACATCGAAGCCATGGACGCTGTGCCTTCCACCAACCATCAGTGCCTGAAGTTTCCTTACAATGGGAGAATTATTAAAGTGGTCAGTACACCTGTCCTTCACACAGTGGATGCTATCAACACCTCTCTGCCTTCTGTTTGGCCGTCTCATCGGCCCATATTGTCACTGCTGGACGTACGTGATCCATCTCATGTTCCACTAGCACCAAAGGAGCCGGTCAGGGCAACCACAACATCATGTCTCCCTTTTCACTCCAAAGGTTGGGAGATTATGAGGAACATCGGCTATCAACAAGGAAAAGGTCTGGGCGCACAGTTACAGGGTATGCTCAAACCGCCAAAGGAAATTAGGCCGAACCGCAGGTTTGGCCTAGGCTTCAAAGGACCGTTCAAGGCAGATTGGAAGCCCCTCACGTGGACTCTATCAAACCACTTCAACAGAGGGCCCGTTATTCAGATGGGAGATCACCCACGAGAAGCATATGGGGGATCACATGCTGTATATTTGGCCGAAAAATGTCCGAGGATCACCAAAAGAGGCAAGATCAAAGATCCGGAATGCGAGTGGGACAAATGGTTCGACATACGGGACATTTCCGTTGCACTGGAAAGGATGTTCTCATCTCCGCAGCTTGAAGGACCACCATTGATCTCCGAAATACCAGAGAATATTACCACTCTTGCCAAGGTTCCAAACTATCCTCGTCCTCGCCAGAAGGACTCTGTCATCGACGGATCTTCATCCGTCCTCAACATTGCCGTCGACGGCTCATTAGCCGCCATCCTCTCCATCCACTCGTCTCAGCCTTTGCTGATATCTTCTTCCTGGGCCAGACAATTGTCTGATGATCTTCCCAGGTCCCCTTCTTTGCTTACATACCTACGCGGGCTTTTCAACCCGCACCAGGTCTTCAACCATGATCTGCTCTATGAGCCTCACAATCCTCTAGCCATAACCACTTTCCTCTCTCCTCCAATCTCTTTTCACTGCTTTGTCATTAAAAATGAAAACGAAAAAAAAACGTCAATTTTCAAACTCCCCAACAACACATCTTCGTTGAGGAAACCTCCTACATCTCCCACGGGTGCGTACCGCCTTGCGGACCACCCGTCCAAGGTCCGATGAGCGACCTTTTCTACCCCTCCTCTGAGGGGTCTTCTCCTGTACATTCTACACCATCCTCTTCGTCTTCCTCTTCTTCTGTAAATATTGTCAGTCAATCTAGGAATGATAGGCCAAGGGTAGTACCTAGGAAGAAATCCAAGGGTAGGCAGATCCCTCGTCGATTCCTTCTGGATTTGGCCGCCAGGTGTCAGGCCCTTCTTGCCATCCCCCAGTTGTTAGAAAATCCCATCCAGCTACCCGAAATAGAATGCGAGGGCGACTGTGCATCTGATGAAGGGCATGGAGTCTACGAGATCACGGATGAAGAATGCCCCACTGAAGATGAGGGTGAAGAATATGAGGATGCGGCGGGCGCATACGCTAGTGGAATGAGGAGATTCGACGAGCCGTCAACCGCCGTAGAAGAATCCACCAAAGAAGTCAACTTGGGAACTGAGGAAGACCCTAGGATCATCCTCATAAGTGACAACCTACCACCCTCTGAAGAAGAGGCATTAATTGAGGTTCTCAAGGAATATAAGGACACGTTTGCATGGAGCTACGAGGATATGCCGGGTCTGGATTCAACCTTGGTCGAACACCGTTTAACCCTAAAACCGGGGTCCATCTCGGTAAAACAAAGGTTAAGGCGTTTCCATCCTCAGATGGCTTTGAAAATGAAAGAAGAGGTCGATAAGCTCCACAAAGCCAGGTTCATTAGAGTCGTTCTTTATCCTCAATGGGTGGCGAACATTGTCCCGGTCATGAAGAAAGATGGGAAAGTCAGGATTTGCATCGACTTCCGGGACCTTAACCGCGCGTGTCCAAAGGATGATTTTCCCTTACCTCACATTGATGTGCTGATTGATAACACGGCAGGCTACGAAACCCTCTCTTTCATGGATGGATTTTCAGGATACAATCAAATTCGTTTGGCAGAAGAGGATCAGGAAAAGACGTCATTCACTACCCCTTGGGGAACATATTGTTACGTAGTCATGCCGTTCGGATTAAAGAATGCTGGAGCTACTTACCAAAGAGCGATGATGGCCATATTTCATGACATGATGCACATATATCTGGAAGTGTATGTGGATGACTTATTGGTAAAATCAAGGACCAGGATGGAACATCCAGAAGTTTTGGCTAAGGTCTTGCAGAGGTCAAGGGAGTTCCAACTGAAAATGAACCCGAAGAAGTGTGTGTTTGGTGTGTCGTCAGGTAAATTGCTGGGGTTCATTGTGAGCAAAAGAGGGATCGAGATAGATCCTGACAAAGCTAAGGCTATCAGGGATATGCCGCCTCCCAAGAATTTGAGGGAAGTCCGAGGTTTAATCGGGAGGTTGCAGTTTATTCGTCGGTTTGTGTCCCAACATTCACAAAGGTGTAGACCTCTCTACGAGCTGACCAAGCCAGGAGTAGAATTCCACTGGAATTCTAAATGTCAGAAAGCTTTTGAAGGGTTAAAGGAATATCTGGCTAGTCCACCCGTTCTCATTCCACCCAAACCGGAAAAACCTCTGATCCTTTACGTCTCAGTCTTGGATGACTCCGTAGGAGCCGTCCTCGCACAAGCTGATGAAGAAGGCAAGGAACGGGCAACCTATTACTTGTCCAAACTTCTCAATCCCTGTGAGCAGAAGTACACCGGCATGGAGAAAACCTGTGCTGCCCTCGTTTGGGTAGTGCAGAAATTGAAGCACTACTTCTTGGCTCACGAGGTCCACTTGATTGCTCGAATGAATCCTATCAAATTCCTTCTGGAGAAATCTGTCCTTACGGATAGATTAGCACGCTGGCAAAGTTTTCTCTCTCAGTTTGACATCGTCTACGTCCAGCAAAAGGCGATTAAAGGCTATGCCATAGCCGAGCATCTCGCTCACCATCCTCTTCCCAAGTTCGATCCCGTCCAATCAGAGTTTCCAGATGAGGAACTAATGTCCATCAACCAATCAGATGAGCCAATGTGGACGCTATATTTTGATGGAGCTCTGAATTCTCAAGGGAGAGGAATCGGCATCGCCCTCCTGTCGCCTGAAGGCCTCACATTCCCATTGGCATACCAACTCAAATTTCCAGTCACCAACAATATAGCTGAATATGAAGCCCTTCTAGCTGGCCTAGAACTCGCTCATTCTTTTCGTATCACTGAGTTGCGAGTCGTAGGTGATAGTCAACTCATCCTTCGCCAGGTGCTCACTAAATATCGCACTCGCGATCCCAAACTCAAGCCATACCAAGAACTCACTGCTGCCTTTGCCAAACTATTCACCAAACTGATCTTTGTTCATGTCCCTCGTCATCAGAATATTCTCGCCGATGCCCTCGCCTCGTTGGCATCATCCATAAGGTTCCCTCTAGGAAGATGGTTTAAGTCCATTTCCATCTATAAACTTCACGCCCCTGCAATCGATGATGCTTCCTACGTAAATATCAAAGACAGGATAGCAAGGAAGATCCTGCAGGAAGATATCCTTGAGAAGAGGGAAATCATGTTGGCAGAGGCCGAAGAAGAACTGGCTGATGAAGAGAAACCATGGTTCTATGAAATTGTCAAATACTGCCAAGATCAGTCTTATCCTGAAGGGGCCACCACAGAGGACAAGAAAGCCATAAGAAGGGTGGCTCAGAAATATACTTTGGTTGGAGGTCTACTCTATAGGAGGAGCCTTACTGGTATTCTGTTAAGATGTCTTGGTGACGATGAGGTTTGGAAATGTGTAGAAGAGACGCACTCGGGTGTGTGCGGTGGCCACGTGAATAGTCAGATGCTCGCCAAAAAGATCATTCGGCAAGGTTTTTACTGGCCCACTATGGAAGAGGATTGTGCTGTCTATGTCCGTAGGTGTGTCAAGTGTCAACTTCACGCCGATAAAATCCATTCACCATCTTCCTCACTTCACCCAATATCCTCCCCGTGGCCTTTCTCCATGTGGGCATTCGACATCATTGGTCCCCTAGGTGATCCCAATTCCCTCACCAAGCAGAAATCTTTCATCCTTACTGCAACGGAATACTTCACCAAATGGGCCGAAGCTGAAGCTTACGCGGAAATCAAGGCGTCAACAGTCTGCAAGTTCATCATGAAGAACATCCTCGCCAGATTCGGCGTCCCAAGCACGATCGTCACCGACAATGGGCCACAGTTCATTTCTCAGGACCTACAGGACCTCTGCAAAAGGTACGCAATTGCATTGCATCATTCATCGCCTTATTACCCACAAGGTAACGGCCAAGCGGAGGCCACCAATAAAACATTGCTCAAAATCATCAAAAAAACCTGCGAGTCTAGTAAGTTTTCAGACTGGCCAGAAAAGCTTATCGAAGCTCTATGGGCCTATCGCACTTCAATCCGTACCCCCACCGGGCAGACTCCATTTGCCCTTACTTATGGTATGGAAGCGGTAGTCCCGTACGAGACTCTGATCCCTTCTCTCAGGGTACAATTGGACGAGGAATTTCCCCTCGACGATCGTCGTAATTCACTCCTCGCCCAGTTGGAACTCTTGGATGAGAAGCGGCTGGCCGCTGCCGAACACGCGCGTGTGTATCAAAATAGACTCGCTCGCTTTTACCAAAAGAAAGTCGTTGAGAGAAAATTCAAAGTCGGTGAGATGGTCGTAAAAAGAATTTTTGTCAAACCTGGAGGTCCGCGTTCTAAGCTCCAACCCAATTGGGAAGGACCATTTGTAATTCAAGCCGTGTACCCTGGCAACGCCTACAAGCTAGTCAACGCCGAAGGGACCGAGTTATCCCACCCTTGGAATGGGCTTTATCTTAAGAAATACTACCCTTAGCACAAACAAAAAAAGTGATGAAAAGATAAAAACATCAAAAACAAAGGAATATTGAAAACCACTAAAAATATGGAAAATTCAAAATGCCGATGCCTGGCAGTCACCATATAGTTAAGTCCCTGCATCTAACCTTCATGTTAGGATAGGGCCCATTGAGGCTTGGTAGGCACCGGGTCTTGGTTTGCCAGAACCGTGGAGATCCCTGTCCGGCCACGTCGGCCTATGCTCGCTCGAAGGAAGCTAACATGTGCTCACTTATGTATTTTATTCAAAAAAGTCGGTAGCATCACCTACGGTGGGGCCCACCCAGAAGATCTCCGGAAGCTGTAATCTTTATTCTTTTCCCTTCGACCAAATGAGACAGTCGGCGCCCTTAAAACGCTGAGCATGAGAAACCGAAACTCAAACCCCAAAGGCAAGAGTAGGATCCATTTCCTCGAGCATCGATCAGAGCACGAGAAGAGGGCAGTGTCCCCGCAGGCATACGAAAAGGGAGCCCACAAACGTCAAACGACTATATCTCCCTCACAAAAAGAAATACAAAATCAAAATCAAGAGAAAAGCCTGGTCGTGACCGTGCCTGTTACGATAAACGGAACCCCTCAAAGCAAAAGTCTGAATCCACAAAAGGGGCCGTGGAATGTAAATGCTCGAGATTTGGTCCGAAGTTGTCTGAAAGGAAAGAGTTAATGGGCCCTTATTCGCTCGCCGGGTTAACGGCTTTGCCGGTCCTCTCAGGAGGTTTATCCCCTACACTCTTCCTTCTCCCTCTAAAGATGAAGGTTCGATGGAGTTTCTGAAAGGTGAAAACTGCCCAGGGTCTGCGACCTTATTTTAATATACACATTTGGTTGCCTACTTTGAAAAGCAAAAGCTATCGCTGCGAAGGAGTCTCTGTGTTTCTGGCTGGTCAAGACCCCTGTTTACCACCTTGATGTCTTCTTGTTTAACCTCGGGCTTAGGCCAATGCAAGCGCGTCACCTATGGGTGCGACGGCGTCTGATTCCGGGTCAGCGTCGCGCGGTTGGTCGTTAGGGTTCCAGGGTGTTCCATCATATACCATCTAGAGTTGTGAGGAAACAGACCCGGGTCGGGCAAATCATTTACCTCAAACATCTTTTGGGTGAATCCCTGTGGTCGGAAGCAACTGGGAGCCTAAGCATGGCATGACGGTATTGTCATCAGGGTAAGTCTTAGCCGGCGGGATCATCATTCGAGGGGTCTAGAGGCCCAAATCAACCTAGATGTGCACTTAGGATACCTGGGAGGTTAGTAAGAAACCCCTGTTCTCACGAAGGTTAGGTGCCATTTGGGTGCTTGCCGGGCGTTAGCAATAAAAATTTTTTATATAAAAGCAAAAAAAAATGGAAAAGAGAAAATGTACATATTTGCAAACAAAAAAAATCTTTTTTATGATAAAACAAAAAATGCCAAATATAAAAAAAGAAAACAAATCAATTTTGCATGATTGCATTTGCGTGCAGCATCTCACTTTAATACCGCTTGCATTCGTGTGCTTGCATGTCGCATTTATCATCACCACTTCTTTCCCTTGCCTTCGTTAAAATAAAGGCTTGGCCCCTTGACCAGTTATCAAGGACAGTCACAGTGACCATTTGCTTATTGAGCAAGGGGCCAAGTCAGAACAGAAATTCTGATTTGTTTGTTTCAGTGATATATGCAGGGATTCAGGCAACTGAAGCAAAGGTGAAAAACAAACAAACCGAACCTTGTATTTTATTCCAAAAACCAAAAAAATTACATCAAGTTCCGCCCTCTCTCTCTGCATTACTCGTCCCACTACTCTCCGGGCAAAACGCTCTAAAGGTGCTACCCAACTACGAAAAGCGGTACTCCTACCGCTCTGTACTCCTCTTCCTATTCCCGCATCCCGGCGTTGATCTATGGAAACAGCAGAGAAGCTACCAACACGAAAGCCACGCTCTCGTGCTCTTCGGTAGCGCTCCTCACCATCTCTCAGCCACTGTTCAGCAAGGCCAAGGCTGATTCGGAGTTCGAATAGTTGGGCCTCCATGGCCCTTCGTTCCTCCCTTTCAGTCAATCTGTTGGCTCTTTCTCTCTCCGCGTCTCTTTCTCTCTCTGCACGTTCTCTCTCACGGTCTTCCCTCTCCAACTGGAGAGTGATCCTCAGTTCCACGGCATCCCTAGAGGAGTCGTCATCAGGATGACGCCGCAGTTCCCTCTCCAGTTCTGCTATCCTAGCCTCCTTCTGCGCAGCTTGGGCAAGCGCTCCTTCCGTCTCCTTTTCCTGCCAAATGTACCATCTCAGATACGCGATAAGGCGTAAACCAAGAGAACCCAACACTGAAACTTTTACCTGTATACAGAGCATCCCTTCTGCCTCTGCGGCACGCTGCGTGGCATGAGCAAGTTGCTCATGAAGCGAGTCAAGTTCTGAGGTAGGAATCCACAAGCCGGAAGAGGCACCACCCACTCCCATCGCTGGGGAAGCCGCGCCAATCTGGGCATGCTACGACCGCGTGAATTAGCAGCCAACATCTGGAATCTGGGGTTTTAATTAGGAAAGTACTGTACACCTACCAAGGCGCTCGTAGCTCCGCGGGCATCACCCGACTGTTGTTCCATCTCTGCCAAGCGAGTTCGTAAATTCGCTATCATGGCATCCCGGACATCCTGCAGCCTTACAAGTCAGCATTTTCACCAGAAAACCAAGAAAAGGAGAAAGAAAAGAAGAGAAAAGGGGAAACCTACCTCCACAAGTCCCCGGGGTTGGAACCGTTCTGCGTACTTTGTCCTATATAGACGCAAGTAGTCCTCGCTATCCCGCGCCTGTGATTCTACAATCGTGCCACCCCGTTGCCAGTCCTCGTACTGTTCGGGGAATCGCACGCGCCAGTCAATGCAGGTCGCCGGTCCCCGCGTCTTTCTCCCGACACGAGGTGGCGCCGCTGAATCCACCCATTCTTGAGCCAGTCCTAAAGTCCTCATAACTAATCGTAGCCGAAGCGGCTCGATTTCATTCAGGCAGTGCATCCACAGTTCCCGTCCGAACCGGGCACGACTTGCTAGAACCCACGGCTGGTCGGCATCGACCATATCTGAGTAGGGTCTCCAGTTTACCATCGCTGCAGGGAACTCCTGTAGCTCCCGCCTTAGCACCATCAGTTGGTAGGTTAGGGGTGCCGCACTCATGATGGGTTCCCACCGCCTGGCTAACGGCACCATCACGGGTCGCCAATGCCGAGCTCTCCCCATAGGGAGGTAATAATAGCTCCACAGCTGCTCGGCGCAAGTCATCAGTACTTTGCAAAAACACAAAAAAAATACAAAACAAGCAAAACCAAAAAAATACCTGGATGAATGGTGTGAAACCACTCACAGTCATCTCACGATCCGTTTCTTGGAATAGGCCTGCAAACAAGTGTGCCAGCATGGCGGCTCCCCAGGCATAATACCCTACTCTTTCAAGGTCTGACAGCAGCTCCAGGAAGCAACATTGGATACCGTCCCCTTTCGAGCTCAGTACCAATCTCCCCAAAAGGAAGAGGAGAAATCTCCTCAAATCTATGTTGCATCTTTCCCAGTTGCCGAAATCTGTGCAGTACACGGCACGGCATCCTATTTCCATCCTTTCCATGAACTCTTCTGAGGATTCATCGTCCCGCCGACGAGTGTCGGTGAGCCCTAATGCATCCATCAGGGACGCCCTAGCTACCGACCTATTTTTCCGACCATCTAGGTCCAAACCCAGTAACTTCTGGGCACCTTCTCTGTAGTCCGCGTAAGTGACTCCGGTCACTGCCTCGCCCTCTACCTTCAGGCTTGTGATCCGGACCACATCCTCCAAGCTGGGCACCATGTGCCCCCACGGCATCAGGAATGCCCGACTCACTGGGTCCCATCTCTCACACAAGGCTTGGATCAGGACCAGGTCGAGCTGGATCGGCTCGATCCGAAGGAAGGTACCAAATCCCATCACGTCTAGCCTCGCCTTCTGAAAATCTGGGAGGCCCCTGTACGCTGCTACTACCAACTCCCATAAGATTTGTGATTTCATCACAACCTACACATACAAGGAATGGGGGTGAGGTTTGGTCAGAAGAAAGGAAGAAAGAATGAAAAAGGGCAAGAAAACTTGGCTTACGAGTTGTGATTGGGCCCTTTCGCTGAAGTGCCCTTCAAGGTCTGAAAGCCTCCTGGAACTACTACCACTGGACCTGCTTCTCTTCGAGGAATGGGAAGATTCGCCCTCCATCCAACTCTCAGAATTTTGAACTCCTCCTCTCCCGTGAGAACTTGTGCTCCTCGAGTTAGCTCTCGATATACCTGGGAAAATAAAAGGGACAAGAATTTATAGAAACGGAAGGAGTGCGGGCCAAGATTGCCTCCATCACCTGTTAATGATAGCCCTCGCAATGAGGCACCGGCCAAGCGGTCCCATGTGTCGCTTCACCGCTCGCACAGGGTGATTGACTGGACGAAGAATAGGACGAATAGCCCCTATGATTGTCTAGGGATACCCTATCATGATTTGGAGGACGTCCGCAAAATTTGACACAGCATTCGGGAAAAGAAACTAGGGCCGTCATTATTGACTTCGACGGCAGATTCCCGTCGAAAATGGTCACAACAAGACGCGATTCTCCGCTCGAGGCGGAGTCTCGGCAGACCCATCACATGGGAACAGTGCAAAGGAGAAGAAGTGTAGGGAAGAAGGAACGCACAAGAGAACAAACAAGCAGCAGAAAATCAAATCATTCCATTCATAATTCTACATAAGCTGTCACAAACACTACAATCATAGAGAGGTGGCGGGTCCACTAGCTCGCCAATCCTCACCATCACTCATCTCTCTGGGCACTCTCCTCCTCTCCCCCGAGGTGAGGGTCCCTCAGAAGCCTCCGGGATCCCCGTGCAGTAGCACCTGCCTCGCCTCTTGGCGCCTGCTCCGCAGCAGTGACTCGCTGCTCCTCCCCTGGCGTGGCGAAGAAGCCACTAGGCGGCAAAGCGACCGGACTGGCGGAGTCGCTCCCCGAACTCTCGCGCTCTCTCGTAGCGCGTCTCCATCCCTCCTAGCCTCTGCACGACGGCCTGAAGGCCCAGCTGGAGCTCCCTCACTTGGGCCTCCAAGGCCCTCCTCTCAGTCAGATCCCGCTGTCGCTCGGACCTTCTCTCGGCTTTCTCTCTCTCTGCCTCTCTCCTCATCATCTGCAGAAGAACCCTTAACTCCAGGATGTCTGGAGAAGGTCTCTCCTCACCACGATGCCGCAGCTCCGCTACAGTCGCCACCCAGGCGTCACGCTCCTCTTCCGCCCGGGTCGCGCGGGCCACCGCACCGGCAAGTTGCTCCCGGAGGGAGGCAATCTCGAGAAAAGGGGCCGAGGAACTGGAAGATCCGCCAGCCACTCCCACCGTCGCTGTCTGCTGGGCACGCTGGAACAAAATAAACAACGGCCGTCAGTGAAACTCCAAAATCTGAAGATAAAAGTGCGGCACGTAACTTACCAGGAGCGACAGCTCATGTTGAGCGACGGCCAGCTGCCGCCTAGTCTCTGACAGTTGGGCGCGCGAGCCGCCGATGCCACGCGTGTCCCCAGCTTGGGGAAGCCCCGCGTAACTCTCTCTCTGCCGCCGCAGGAAGTCGGCACTGTCCTGCATCAGTACACCCCCTTGCTGTCCAGGGAGACGTACGGGCCAGTCCTCGAGCCTCGCCTTGCCGCGACTCTCCCTCCTGACGCGGCTCGGCTCATCCGCACTCGCCCACTCATCGGCCAGGCCCAGGGTCCTCGCCGTGTCCTGCACCAAGAAAGAAGGGCCTCACATCATAACAAATAACGCGTCCCCTGTCTAGGACGCGTCCATCATTTAAGTGCGACACTAGCCGAACCCTTTCCCCCTTCGCACGGCTTGCTTCAAAACTCAAAATGGATCAAAGAGGGGAAAACCAAGCACTCACCGAGCCGTGTTCACCTCCTCCCGCGCCATCAGGCCCCTCGGGTCCCTCGGGGGCCCGAAGCGGCCCTTCCTCCTCCATGGACGCCGTTCCGTGCTCGGGCGCGTCCCTCCTCGGGCGAGGAGTTCCTCGTCCCTCTCCACCTTCACCATGATCGGGCCCACCGAACTCCATCAATCAAAAGAGGAGGAAGACGAAAAGGGGGCAAGCGAGTTTCGACAGAAGGCGGGCTCGTTTGCGGGTAAGGCACGGGAGAAGAAAGGCCACCCGACGCTTTAAATTTGAATTCAAGGACTAAGACGCGTCCTCGCGCCTGGACGCGCCCAAAAGGGGGAGAAAGGAAACAGAATCCCCCCGTGCAAAGCGTAGTTCCCCGCTGTTCAGGGCAAGGTCTCGTGGAGCGTGCCTCGAAGGACAACTCAGTGCAAAGAAGAAAGTGTGGGAGAGAGAAAAGTACACACAACACAAGAAAGCCATTTTCATTTCATATAATAGCCGAAAGTACATCATACAGCGAGAAGGGTGACGTGTACAAGCAACTCTCTAACTCTCACCATCACCCTCCTGGTCATCTCTCTCCTCCCTCCTCTGCCGGGGATCCCTAGGGGGCCTCTGCGAACCCTGAGAAGCCGTGCTCGCCTCGCCCTGCGGTGGCACTCCAGCCTCGAAGGCGCGACGACGCTCCTCGGCCGAAGAAACCAGATAGCTGCCCATGGAAAAAGAACCAGACTGACGAAGTCGCGCCCCGCGTTCCTTCGCCCTCTGGTACCGCTCCTCGCTCTCCCGAAGCCTCCCCTCCGCCGTGCCGAGACTCAATCGGAGCTCCAGCAGCTGGGCCTCCAGAGCCCTCCTCTCGGTCTGATCCCGCTGTCGCTCCTCCCTCTCTCTCTCCCTCTCCTCTCTCTCTCTCATCGCCTCCCTCCTCGACAGCTCGAGGGCGATCCGCAGATCCAGCACGTCACGAGGGAGCTCCTCAGCCTCCCGTCGACGCTCCTCCTCCAGCTCCACAATCCGGGCGTCACGCTCCGCAATCCGGGCGTCACGCTCCGCCACCCGAGCGTCGCGCTCCTGCTCGGCACGAACAGCACGCGCCAGGGCCTCCCGAATCTCGGCCACCTGTCAAAGCACGCATGCACCATAAGAGAACAACAGTGATAGAAGGAAAGCAGCCAGAAGAGAGTCAAGGTCAGGCAAGCGCTCACTCGAGCCTCGCGGTCACGCTCGGCCTCCTCAGCCCGAGCCACCGCATACGCCAGCTGCTCCTGGAGGGCAGAAACCTCCGGAGGAGGGCCCCGCGAACTGGAACCCGCTCCACCAGCCGTCCCGGCTGCCGCTGTCTGGTGGGCCCGCTGAAACACGGGGCAAACGTCAGTCAAAGGCTAAGCATCAAAAATCCAGGTCACAAAAAAATGCATCACATAAACTCACCAGGATCTCCAACTCCTGTCGGATGGCCACCAACTGCCGCCTGGCGTCCGCCAACTGGGCCCGCAGGTCGGCGATCATGGTATCACGAGCATCCTGCATTGCACGTAAGTTAGTACCACATGCATATACATATAAAAGAGTGAAGCATTCTCATTTCACTTACCCCTGCCATACCACCAAGGAAGAGGCGGTCCCCATACGTAGCTCGGTACCGTCTCATGTAGTCTGTGCTGTCCTGTACATGGGACACCACTGGGACCCCGCCCTGCTGCCAGTCCTGGTACTGTGCTGGGAAGCGCGTACGCCAGTCCACAACCTTCGCCTTCCCCTTGGTCTTCCGCCCAATGCGGGCCGGCTCTTCTACATCAACCCACTCCTGGGCCAGCCCCAACGTCCTCATAACCAGCCTCAGCCGAAGCGGCTCGATCTCGTTCAGGCAATGGACCCACACGTCCCGCCTGAAACGAGGAAGACCCGCTACAACCCAAGGCTGGCCAGCGTCGCCCATGCCCAGGTAGGGTCTCCACACCACCTGCATCACCATACATACATCATGTTAGTTACCATTCAGTCACATGCATAAACACAAAAAAATCATACGCATCATACCATGGCCTCGGGATACTCGCTCAGCTCCCGACGAAGTGATGCCAGCTGGTAGCCGTGGGGTGCTGCAACCACGACCGGCCTCCACCGCCGCGCCAGAGGCACGGCCCTCCTGTTCCCATGCCTAGCCCTCCCCATCGGGAAATAGTAATAGCTCCACACCTGCATCCATCATACATCATTAGTACAATAATTGCATATTCAACTGTGGGAATGCATAAATAAAATGTTTACCTGGAGAAAAGGTGCGAAGCCGCTGACTGTCGTCTCCTTCTCCGAAGTCTGGGAGAGATCAGCAATCAAATGGGCAAGCAGAGCCGCTCCCCACGCGTAGTGCCCCACTCTGTCAAGGTCCGCCAGAATCCCGAGGAAGCGGCAGTGGATGCCGTCCCCCTTCGTCCCCAGCAGAAGGCGGCCCAGGAAGAAGAAAAGAAACCTCCGAAGGTCTAGATCCACCAGCTCCCTCTCGCTCGGATCCTGGGTGAAAGCTGCACGAGCATCCCCCTCCAGTCGAGCCAAGAACTCCGCTCCAGTCTCGCTAACCCGCTGGCGCGGGTCGACGAATCCGAGCGCCTCCATGATCTCCACTCGGCCAACTACCCTGCTGTCTCTATCAGTCACGCTCGTCTCTAACCACAGCAGGTCCAGGGCACTCTCTCGGTAGTCGGGGTAGGTGACCCCGCTGACTGCCTCTCCGTCAACTCGTAGCCCGGTAATCCGAGCCACGTCCTCTAGTGTCGGCACCATGTGCCCCCAGGGCATCAGAAACGCCCGGCTCGGTGCGTGCCACCGCTCCCTCAGTGCCTGGATAAGAGGAAGGTCGAGCCGGAAGGGCTCGATCCTAAGGAAAGCTCCAAAGCCCATGGCGTCCACACGCGCCCTCTGGAAGTCCGGCAGCCCGCGGTATGCTGCCACCACCAGGGACCAGCTGATCCGGCCCTTCATCACGCCCTGCACACCACAAAACCAACAGAGAACACATCAGCATCATGAATAATAATAAACAATAACACTGTATATACTACTTATTCATTTTACTTTATTTTTCTTTTTAAAAAATATATTTTTTGAGGCGTCCAGGCCCCTGGACGCCTCCTTTCCTTTTCCTTTATTTTCTTTTTTTTTATAAAAACCCCAAAACCAAAACAAAAAATATATTAATAATATATATATTATCATGGAGGCGTCCCAGGCCCTGGACGCCTCCTTATTTTTAATTATATTTCTATTATTTTCATAAATAAATAAAAAAATAAAAAAGAAAAAGAAAAATGTGGAGGCATCCAGGGCCCTGGACGCCTCCTTTCCCTCACTCCCCGGCCTTCTCTCACAGCCTCTCACCCGTCCGTTTAGCCTATTGAACCACAGAGTGAGAGTTCCGAGGGGCTTACCGGATCGTGCTCGTCCTCTCCCGCGTCGCCAACGTCCACTGCAGCCTCCAAGGCCAAAGGAAGGGCCTCCTCACCCGCGGCAATCTCCTCCACCGCAGCAGCCTCCTCGGCATCATCCCTCAGCCTCCTCGGACGACGAGCCCGTCGTTTCCGCTTCTGTGGACCCTGGCTCGATCCTCCTCGCTCCATTGGGACTAAGAATGGGTCGTCTGGGGTGACTGGCTCGTCAGAATGAACAGTACAAATGAGTAGAGGGTGAGGCCCCCCCCATATATATAGAATCCACCCTGTTTGGGGCGTCCAGGCACCTGGACGCCCCCAAAACAAAAAAAAACCAAAAAAATAATAAATAAAACGTTGGGGCGTCCAGGACCCTGGACGCCCCCAAATCAAAAAAATTCAAAAAAATCAAAAATAAAAAATAGGGGCGTCCAGGACCCTGGACGCCCCCAAATCAAAAAAATTAAAAAAAATCAAAAATAAAAAATAGGGGCGTCCAGGACCCTGGACGCCCCCAAAATAAAAAAAAAACAAAAAATATTAAATAAGAAGTTGGGGCGTCCAGGACCCTGGACGCCCCCAAATCAACAAAATTTAAAAAAATCAAAAAAAAAAATAGGGGCGTCCAGGCCCCTGGACGCCCCCAAGACAAAAAAAACTTAAAAAATCAAAAATATAAAATTAGCGGCGTCCAGGCCCCAGGACGCCCCCATAATAAAAAAAAATATTTCAAAAAAAAGGTATATATATATAATAAAAGTAAAAAAGATAAGAGTATGTATATAATCCAAACAAAAAAATAAAAACACAAAGAAAAAGAAAAACCACAAAAAAGATAATAATAATTAAGGGAACTGGTCCAAAACTGCCAAATGCCAGATTTTATTCCATCAGAAAAGCAGAGTGAGCTACATCAGGGGTTTAGGCGCCTTAGGCCTTAACTTCCCCAGTTCGGTTACATAAGCCCTCCACGGCTCGCATTCTTCCACCACGTGCGCTAAGGCCTTTCCCGCAACACTTGTCTTCCAGGGAGCTTTAATGGCCTTCGCTTCCTTCGCGTCCGCTTCAGTGCCCAACTCCCTTTTCTTCAAAGGAACGATGCCAGTCGGTGGCGGGAACGAATGGCGTGGGATGCCAATCTGGAGGCAGCACCGATGCGCATTATAAAGGACGAACTCGGTCGCACCGATCAGTTGAAGATCAACTTCGGGAGAAGGCCTCATGAGGAGATCAAGCGAAAGCAAACATGCCGGTGCGCAAGTGAAGAAGCCTTGTGTCACGGTGCGGAAGTGAGACCGCCAATCTTCACGTTTCTTCAGCCACGGAACGCGGTTCACTACAGTACCACCGAAGCCTAACACGTCGGCTATGTGGTGAAGCGGGCTTTGTTGGAAAAGCTTCGAAGCAGTTGGCATTCCCTCGCGGTGGTCGAATTTGAAGTGCAGATCAAGCCAGCAATTTAAGACAAGTGCGCAACCAAAAGGAGGCTTACCCATGCTCGAGGCAGTAAGGCCGCTGTAAAGATAGGCAAGGACGGCGGGTCCCACCCTCTTTCCACGCCAGATCCCGCAGATAGCACTCAGTTGGTCTTCCTCCACTATGTTGTCGGTATAAGGAAACAAGAGAGCACCCGCCAGACAAATGGTGAACCCCTTCATGATTCCCTCCAAATAGTCATCGTCTGGTGACCCTCTCAGGGCGTCCATGACCCACTCCGCGAGCTTTTGGAGATCGATCCCCTTTTGAGTACGGACCTTTCGGGCTGCGTCGGGCGGCATGAAGCTTCCAAGGACGCTTTCAGAAGTCCCCCGTGTCAGCATCCGCATAGCCTTCACCTTCCCGTCACTCTTGAATTTCTTCAATCCGAGCAGAAGTTCCACCTCCTCGAGGAGGATCGTCACCTCGAAGGTCGGGAAGATAAAAGTGTGGGTCTGGGGATGCCAGATCTCCACTAGTGCGCCCATAGCCGCCCAGTCCATACGAATCTTCTCGTAATGCTTGGCGTGAATAAGGAGCCCCTGCAGATGCCACTTCGAGAGTATGGCCCTCATACCAATGGAGATATTGGAAGTTAGCTTTGAAAGCCATGGCAGTTTGGAAAACTTCCTCGGGCCTGGGAAGAGTGGATATGACTGGAAGAGAAAAGAAAGAAGAAGAAAGGAAGGAAGTAAGAAGAAGGTTCACATGGAAAATTTGAAATGAATCAGCTTACCATATGCGACATGATCGTCCCACTCAGATGACCCTCGAGGTCGGAGAGTCGCCCGATCTCGCTGCTAGGCCTGCTCCTCTTCATAACGCGGGAAGACTCTCCTTCCATCCTGAAATCTCTAGATTCTCCTCTCTTTCCTCTCCTGAGCTTCCAAAACCCACCTTGGTGCATTTGAATGAACTAGCCTAAGGGGAGTTCTTATAGGAAGGGAAGATCGCTACAGGACGGAACATGTCACATCAGCAGTCAGTGTCAGGATTTTGGCTAGATTTCCTTTCCATTGTGGTGTGATTCTGTTATAAATCTGCTACTTTCTGATGTCATTAATCCATGCTGGCCTGTGCAGGTTTTACTAACGGACATCGTTGTCCAGTCTCCTGTCCCACCTTTCAATGGTTGGTCCCACCATGTCATGCATCGTAGTATATGATACCTACGCTACTAGAACATGTCAAGGACCTTGCGACCCGAACAAATCTGGGATTTGAGTTCCCCTTCAACAAAAATAGTGATGATCCCGGGAGAATTTGGGTTGTACGGATAGACCGTTAATTTGTGGTAGCATGGGGACGACGGTTCCATTCAGTGAGTTGGTGCGCGGATAAACGGGCCCCAGCCCAGTGTCGGCTCACCGGATCGGTATCCTGACCCGTTCTTAACAAGTTGACAATATTATCCTTGGCTATTTTCTATTTTAGTTTGTTTTAAATTTTTCTTTAAACCCAGCATGCATTCATATAGGACTTTGATTTATTGCGGAAGATCATTCAAGTGATTCGATTGTGAAAGCCGTTGTGTTTCAATTCCCACAAATATGAGATATTCCACTCCGAATGAAATACTGAGTTTCCTTGAGACAGCCCTACGCTGCTCTTCCAAAGGAGACCCTTGTTTGGACAGACCCTCAGATATTCCTTTACTTTTGACCTTGTTTGACCCACCTTGGCCGCAGCACTTCCACATTGGCTGGTAACCGCTCCCCAAAGGTGAAACTTGCAAGTTTATGACCCAGGTACTTCCACACCGAGAAGTTGGTCTCTTTTTTTTCGTGCCTGAGCACATATCTCACCCTCCCTTATTTGATCTCCGTCCGAACAATCGTCTATATTTGAAAGACCTTCTTCAAGGTCACCTCATTGAAACTTCAGGAAAGATTCCAAACAGTAACGTCAAAAGCGTGTCTCATCACACCTTGGCATCAACTTATCAGTCCGCTCCCACTTCATTTTACTCCACTTCGATACCATTCCACTACGTGTCGCTCCCTTGCAAAGCAGACGCCAAGGCGGGGCAGCTGTAGACACGCCATTCTTGACGTATCCTGAAAAAGTCTCATATTACTATACGACGCCCCGCGACGGCTTACGCATTTTGAATCACTCGAGTGTTTCCTTTTCTTGGGTCTTCTTCTGCCTTTTTTGGCATTCGGAATCGTCTCGTCACGGCATTCGGACGGCGTCAACACCAGTCAGACGCATCAAGAGGTTCCGGAACCAAGAAGGTGTCTACCGGGCGGCCGCCGATTGAGGACCCGGGTGGGTCTTAATGGGGGCGTCCAGGCCCCTGGACGCCCCCATTCTTTTCTTTTATTTTATTATTTTCTCAGGGCCCAAAACTAAATTAAAAATAATAAATTAATGGAGGCGTCCAGGCCCCTGGACGCCTCCATAAAAACAAATATAAAATGCCAGTTGGCATAAAAGATAAAACCAAATAAAAAATAATAAATTAATGGAGGCGTCCAGGCCCCTGGACGCCTCCATAAAAACAAAAATAAAAAATATGTGTAAAATGCCAATTGGCATAAAAAAACAAAAAAATAAATAAATATATATATATATTAATGGAGGCGTCCAGGCCCCTGGACGCCTCCATAAAAACAATTATAAAAAAATCAAAATGCCAGCTTTGGCATAAAAGACAAAAGAAAAATAAAAATAATATATTTTTGGAGGCGTCCAAGACCCTGGACGCCTCCATCAACTCTCTCACGGGCGCCGCTCACCGAACGACGGTTTGTCGTGTGTGAAAAAATCTAAATTATAGAGACGTCCAGTCAGCTGGACGCGCCCATTTCTGAATCACGAGGCGCCGCTCACAAAACCACGCGTTGTGCCAAACCGCGTGCGGCCGTCGTCGGTTTTCGGTGGACCTGTTTGAGGCGTCCGGAGCCCTGGACGCCTCCACAAAAGTATTCCAAAAAAATATATAAAAATAGAATAAAATATTAATTCGGCCCTGATGGAGGTGTCCAGGGTCCTGGACGCCTCCACCCTCCGGAGCTCTATAAATAGAGGCCCACCCCCTCAGTTCTGAGAGAGCTTAGAAGTGATCCGATAGGCTGCCGGAGCCCAGAGGCTACGGAGTCATTTTCTAACCCGTGGGTTCTTTTGTAGGTGGAGGTTCTGCCGGCTTCTCGGGTGCTCACGCTCGCGAGAGGAAGGTCGTCTTCATCCACCGCGCTTCCACGTCATCCCCACGCTGCCGGAGCTCCGCCGGATTTCACCATCGGCATATCCAATAAGCCAATTCTTTCCTTTTCTTCGTAGTTCTTTTGCATTCATCATTTTGCATCCCCTATCCCCCTTCATAAGGGCGCCTTTTCTTATACACTTCTTACATCCATCATCTCATTTTACTCCTACTCGAGTCCGAGAGGGGTTTAAAAGATAACACCAACCAGGTGTGTGTCTTGCCATCATTTCGTTATTTTTTATCGCAAGGATTTGAATACTACACCTCCATCTTTCTAATCCACTTGTCATTTGTTTGTCGTTGTTTTGCAAGGGTAGCCGAGGAAAGCCCTCTCCGTCGGCCGGCCGGAGGGAGAGGAAGAAGCAACCCGCCATCTCTCGCCCTTGAGGTAGGCGCGATCACTTTCTTATTTTGGGGTCTTTCGGCCCCTGGCGATCACATCTTGTTTTCGAGGCCGCAGCGAGTCACTTCCCCAATGGCCGTTTAAATTTCCGTTCTTATATTCTCTTTCTACTCTGTTATATTCTGCTCATATTCTCGAGGCCGCGGCGAGTCACTTCCCCAATGGCCGTTTAAATTCCTGTTCTTATATGCTATATTCTTATCTGTTCGTGTTCTCGAGGCCGCGGCGAGTCACTTCCCCAATGGCTGTTTAAATTCACGTTCTTATACGTTATATTCTTATCTGTTTATGTTCTCGAGGCCGCGGTGAATCACTTCCCCAATGGCCGTTTAAATTCCCGCGCTTTGTATTCTCTTTATATTCTGTCATCTTATTATTTGCTCATATTCTCGAGGCCGCGGCGAGTCACTTCCCCAATGGCCGTTTCAATTCTTGTTATTTAATTTCTGCACCATTCCCATCCCCCCGAGGCCGTGGCGAGTCACTTCCCGCTATGGCCGTTTAACCCCCATATTTTGCTATATCACACTTGTCCCGCTCGCCCCGCCGGAGCAATCTCCCGTGGTGGCCCCTTCTCTCTCTTCTTTTGTTTCTGTGTTGCAGCAAACAAACAAAACAAAAAAAAGAAGGAGCCCGCGCGCGCTCCGCGTCTTCTCCGCTCTTCCCCGAACCGCGTGACGTCGCTCACAACCGTGACGAGAGCTGGTGTAATGTTCTCCCCATGGAAGTGGGCAGTATCATTCTTGGTAGGCCGTGGTTATTTGACCGGGATGCCACGCTCCATGGCCGGTCGAACACATGTACCTTCGACCACGCTGGCCAACGGGTCACCCTCCAACCTGTTCGGCCCAGGAACCCATCAGTCAGGGGTCCTACTGGCCCTAGTACTCCGAAACCTTCCGTTCCCGGGCCTAGTACCCCATCCCCAGCTCGGGATATGACCGTTACCTCTGGCCCAGGAGAGCCATCGACGAGGAGATTGATGATGATTAGCTCCCGGGAAATGGAGCAGGAGCTTAGTCAGGGCTGTCCGGTGTTTGCCATTACAGCCCGAGAGGTGGAGCGGGACTCCAAGGGTGAGCTCCCACCCGAGGTTGTTCCCCTTCTGCAGGAGTATGCTGATGTCTTTCCCGATGAGCTTCCTGAGGGACTCCCACCTATGCAGGATATTCAGCATGCCATCGACCTTGTTCCGGGGTCTTCTTTGCCCAACCTTCCTCATTATCGCATGAGTCCCACGGAGCATGCCGAGCTTAAACGGCAGGTCGATGAGTTAGTGCAGAGAGGGTCTGTTCGGGACAGCATGAGTCCATGTGCTGTACCCGCATTACTCACCCCGAAGAAAGATGGCACGTGGAGAATGTGCATTGATAGTCGTGCCATCAACAAAATCACCGTGAAGTACAGGTTCCCTATTCCCCGTCTTGATGATATGCTGGACATGATGGCAGGTGCCACTATCTTTTCGAAGATCGATCTTAAGAGTGGCTACCATCAGGTGAGGATTGGGCCAGGTGATGAGTGGAAGACCGCATTTAAGACCAAGGACGGTCTATATGAGTGGTTGGTCATGCCTTTTGGGTTAACCAATGCCCCTAGCACTTTCATGCGGCTCATGACTCAAGTCCTTCGACCTTTCATTGGAGTCTTTGTAGTGGTGTATTTTGATGATATCCTTATCTATAGCCGCACCACAGGGGACCACTTAGACCACCTTCGGCAGGTCTGTCTACCTCTTCGGCGAGAGCAGCTGTTTGCGAACCCACAGAAGTGTGCCTTCATGACACCTCAGCTTACCTTCTTGGGTTTCATTGTGTCTAGTACGGGGGTCTCCGCCGATCCGGAGAAGGTCCGGGCCATTGTTGAGTGGCCGGAACCCCGTAGCGTTCATGATGTCCGCAGCTTTCATGGTCTTGCGACGTTCTATCGTCACTTCATCCGCGGATTTAGCTCCGTCACCGCCCCGATCACGGATTGTATCCAAAAGGGCACATTTGTATGGACGAAGGCCGCATCTACCGCCTTCAAGGACATCAAGGAGCGCATGACCCAGACACCTATCCTTTGACCGCCTGATTTCTCGAAGGTGTTTGAGGTCTCTTGTGATGCGTCGGGCGTGGGAATTGGAGGAGTTTTGAGTCAGGAGTCCCACCCGATCGCATATTTCAGCGAAAAGCTGAATGACGCGAAGCTGCGATATTCCACATATGATAAAGAATTCTACGCAGTTGTTCAGGCTCTTAGGCATTGGAGGCACTATCTTTTACATCAAGAGTTTATCCTATACTCCGATCACGAGGCATTGATGTATCTCCACTCCCAAAAGAAGCTAAACTCGCGTCACAGTCATTGGGTCGAGTATCTCCAGTAGTTCACCTTTGTGCTTAAACATAAGGCTGGAGTGGAAAACAAGGTGGCTGATGCCTTGAGTCGGCGAGCATGTTTGCTTACCACCATGAGTGCCGAGGTCATAGGGTTAGAGAAGATGAAGGAGGCCTATGTTGATTGTCCTGACTTCGGTCAGATTTTTACCACTCTCCAGGAAGGACCCTCGAGAGACCTTGATGAGTATGTGCTTCAGGAGGGTTACCTCTTTCGAGGTAGCAGGCTATGTGTTCCCCGAACTTCGGTTCGAGATTTCTTAGTGTGGGAACTACATGCAGGAGGTCTAGCAGGTCACTTTGGTCGGAACAAGTCTATTGAGGCAGTGGAGCATCGATTTTATTGGCCGAGCTTGAAGCGTGATGTTGCTAACATCGTGGCTCAGTGCCGTACATGTGCTACGACCAAGATGAAGAAGCAAAGCTCGGTCCTTTAAACGCCTCTCCCTGTGCCTGATGCCCCGTGGCAGGATGTTAGCATGGACTTTGTTTTGGGATTGCCGCGTACCTCCAGAAAGCATGATACGGTCTATGTGGTGGTTGACCGTTTCTCGAAGATGGCCCTCTTTATCCCTTGCTCGAAGACTTCAGATGCTTCTAGGGTAGCCCGCCTATTCCTTACTCATGTGGTGTGCAAGTTCGGGTTACCTCGCACTATAGTGTCTGACCGTGATGTTATATTCACTTCCTACTTTTGGAAGACACTATAACATATGATGGGTACTCACCTCAAGTTTTCCACTGCATATCATCCCCAGACAGATGGTCAGACCGAGGTGGTCAATAGGAGTCTGGGAGACCTTTTGAGGTGTCTTGTTAGGGACTGCATTGGGGATTGGGATCTCATTCTACCCATGGCCGAGTTTGCATACAATGATTCGGTGAATAGGTCTACCGGCATGAGTCCGTTTGAGATTGTCACAGGTCGTAGGCCTAGGAAACCCGTTGACCTTGTCCCCATGCCTATCCATGCTAGAGTGTCGGAGTCGGCCGAGTCGTTTGCTATGCATGTTAGGAGTTTGCATGACGACATCCGTCTTCACATTGAGGCCAGAAATGCACGTTACAAGGAGTTAGCCGATGCCCACCGACACCACCGAGAGTTCCAAGAGGGCGAATATGTCATGATCAGGGTAAGACCTGAACGGTTTCCCTCTGGAACCGTTAAGAAGTTGGAAGCTCACGGAGCCGGTCCATTCAGAGTGTTGAAACGCGTTGGATCCAATGCGTACATTGTGGACTTGCCCGAAGAATATGGTATTATCTCTACTTTTAATGTATCGAATCTAGTTGCATATAGGGACCCAGCGGTGATCCCTAGTGAGCCTTTCGAGCCATCTCCTCCCCTTGAGAGTGATCCCACACCTGAGTGTCCACCTCCAGCTCCGTTGTTACGGCAGCGTGAGCATATATATCATATACTGGATGAGCAGGTGATAGTTACCAGGAGTGGATCCTACCCGCGCTACCTAGTGCGATGGAGAGGATGGCCAGCTACCGAGGACACATGGATCACACATGGCGAGTTGCAGCAGATTGATCCGGAGCTTCTGGAGCGATACAGGAGCGATGCAGACCCTTACTCGATAGGGTCGAGTTTCTCCCACCTGGGGAGAATTGGTGCGGACACCCGAGCAGTTGAGTGGCGCGACGCGCCGAGCCACCGGTACCGCACACGGAGCACGACTCGAGCCACCTCAGCGTCCATCTGGCTCGGAGATAGCCTGGAGACTCCGCCTTGAGCCTCCCCATTTATTATATTTAGTTAGACTTTATGTGTGTAATTTGTGTTTATTTTGTTGTATTCGGTTTGCTATTTTGAGGGGCTTATGTGCAATTTGGACCTCATGGGCCCCACGGGCCCCCCAGGCCCCACCCCATTGAGCCACCTCAGCCTAGGGTCCCATGTGGGGTCAGTCAACCTTCCACATGGAGGCTTCTAGAAGGGTGGGCCAAGTGGCGGGACATTGGAATACAAATGTCAATAAAATCCACCCATTCCCACCTACCATGTCCCCTTGACCCACCCTAGTCAATGGGCCGCCCCCCCTTTAATTTATTTATTGTATTTTGTGTGTGTGTGTCACACTCAATCTAGGCCACCCATTCCCATCCCCTAGATCCAACGGTGGACAATGGATGTGAGATGTAACACATAAATACTTGTAATTTCCCATTTTGAGGAATTAATGTCATTTGAACTTGAAAAATTGCTTGAGCAAAGGCCTAGGCCGCCCCTCTCTCCCCCTTGAAGCTGTGAAGGCTTCCCTCTAGAGGTGTGACTCCTCCCCTTATCATTCCGGTCGCCGCCGCCGCCGCCACGAGCCGCCATCGCATCACCGCCGAGATCGCCGGAGTTCTGCCTTCATCCGACCACAGTAGCTTCCACGAATTCTCTGTGTCAGCCACGAGCTCAGATCGACCTGGGGATTTTAGGGGATGCTCCAGAGGTGTCAAGCACATCCCAAAAATTTTGGGACTTGTCAATTCAATAAAGTTCTGATCCGATCAGATCCAGTAGATCTCTCTGAATCTACATTGAAGCATTTGAAGAGAGCTTTCCAATGATAGCTCATGCGTCCCGATCCGACGTCGGGATTGATCGCAGCGGTCATTTTTGTCGGAGCGCGCGTCGGAAAACAGCAATCAAAATCCGTGGGAAGTTAGTTCAAGAATTGGGAATCGGGGCCGATCGACCCCCGATCGGTGTTCCCGGCCGACCACCTTCCGTGGAGGCGCGCCACCAGGGGTCCCCATCACATTGGGTCCCACCCCCGCAGATCCGGAGGATAGCACCATCCGTGGGCCCCACGGGCCCGTAGAAGCCGCCGTTCGGAAAGAACGAAAACGCGGAGTTCGGCACCGCCGGGCGACATCAAGATGCTGCCCGTCAACCCGAGTTGCGTGATTCCCGGACCCCACATGTGACCTTTTACCTCCCTGCGTGGAGTGGGTCGACTTAGTGTATTACTGTAATAATTGTTAACCGGGAGTCTGTGATTCGGCCGGGGTTGTCTTCGCCATGCCGGGTGCGTGGAGGTAAAGGTCCGAACCTCTTGGCGTTCATTTGCTTAGCTAGTGTATGGTCTTTTGCCGCTACCGAGAGCGATAGGTGCTAGCCCGTGTGTCCATGTCACCATTGTGAGTGTGAGAGTGACCCGTCCCGCGACTCGATCCGAGTCTAGAAGTGAGTCGACTACCCTTGAACTCTGTCGGTTCTTCAACTGCGCACGATCCACGTTTCCCTCGCTTGGGACGACGAGTGAGCTTGCGTTTCTGTTAGCGACGTGTAGCCCATAGGAGCTCTCCGTGTTGGGCTTAGTGTCTCTCCTATCATGTGTTGCTGGTCGTGTCCGCATCTAGAGTCCGAGGTCCACACCACGTAGAGTCGGTCCCCGTGTCCGTCCCGCATCACCCTACACGGCTACTGTTAAACCGTGTAGGCGTCACGGCGGGAGAATCGTGGGATCGGCCCGATCATGGCCTTTCCATGCCCCGTTCCTTCCGAAACGAAGGGGATACAATGGTGATAATCATACACAGCACATAGACTCCAACGGGAGCCGAATCGGCTGAGAAATAGCGAGAAACAGGAGATTTCTTGAAATCGACCCAAATGGAGTCACCGGATTTCCCGGGCTCCTAACGGTCCTGAATGACCGCCAATCTCGACGAAATCTATGACTATGGAACGCAGACGTTCCATGGAGTCCATTGACACTAACAGATCTAGAATCCGTTGTCATTTTCCGATGAACCCTACGAAGTCCACAAAACTACGATTTTGCTAAAACGAGCCCAAACTCGATCGTTCTCGCACCGAATGACGTGAAACTACAGGGAAAACGTAGAGGGAAAGTGGGTTATCCGTCTCCCTACCTCCACCGAAGAAACCGTGCGCCGAAGCGACTAATCCACGCCGAAAATGGCAAAACACGAACCACGCCGATCTCGGAATCCACCGAGGGATCGCACCACGGCACGCTCAAACCGTCGCTCCATCCCGTGTCCCGATCACTCCATCGCATCCCCGCCTTGGCCAGCTCTCCACGGTCGCGCGTCCCGCGTCAAACGGTCCAGAGACGAGAGAGAACGAAGAGAGAGAGAGGGTCGTGAGAAATGAGAGGGAGGAGAGAGGAAGAAGAAATAAAAAGAAGAAAAATTAGGAATTTTCCTAATTTCTGAAATTTTGATAATTAGACCAAAAATGGACTAATTCAGAAAAATACATAAAAATAGCCGAAACGATCCTCTCGACGAGTACATCATAACTGCGGCGTCCACGAGTCGATGAACTGAGAAATAAACTCACCACAGGGTTCCGTAACTAGTACGAGAGAAAAACTCACACATATCGTAAAACTCAACTCAGGACCCACAAAAGCGATCTGAAGCTCTCCGAAGAAGATCCAAAAGACCAAATAAGAATCCGGTAAGAATCCAGGGCATTACACGAACAAATCGTACCTCAGGAACGGACCGTTCCTATGGTTCCTACCTCCAACTGTTTTGACCTCCTGTAGCAAATGCGAGAGGACAAGGCAAAGCTTAGAGGAGTAGGCGCCCCGGTAGCAGCAAAGGGGCAACCGCACCAGCCCGATTCACGAGCTCCCAAGTCAACCCGTCGGAGAGACATCGACAAGGGAGACTAGTGACCTGACTTGAGAAGAATCTGGGTCACCTCGGAAGAAGCTCAAGCCATTCGGAGGGCGCGTATTAGAAACCAATTGTGAGCGCTCAGACGTGGCATCAAGCAGGATGCGTCTGATCCCCAATGGTGCCGGCCGATGACGCCCAGTCATCCAATGTTCCCCTCTCGGGCAAGCAGAGGCAAAGATGTGCCCGTTCTTAGACCCGCCAGCAACCTGTCCCGAGCTCTCCTCATGCCAACATCAGGAAGAAGGCTCCTTTACAACACACCTCAGTCTTTGACAGATTGGGGGCGCCCGTTCACCCGGAGGAACACCCTCGGAGGAAGAGGATGGCCCGGTTCATCAACGATGCGGTTCGGGTCTTCGCATGCTATACCACGGGACACCAACCCAACACCCAGTCCAAGTTGACTTGAACTAGCCCCTGTCCCATTTCAGGAGGCCGCATCATCAGGCCCTGCAGCCTGTCCCAACAGGTCACAATGGCACTTATGCTGCACCACAGGCATCGGAACGTGTAGAAGAAGTCCCAGCTGAGAACCGTGACCCACCTATCAACACAGAGCTGGTCAACAATGACCCTCCGGCAGACGAGGTTCAAGAAGTGACCCTCGAGACTCTCATGAAAGAGAACCAGCATTTGAAGGCCCTCTTACAAGATCTCTCTCAGGAATGGGACCTTCACCCTCAGCCACCTGTTAGGCCTTCGACCAAACCATTGGCGCCGCCAGCTGGGCGCGATGGTGCCAACACCTTAGTGGCAATTGCCCAAACCCCGATAGCAGCCGGGTTCGGTACGCCCCTATTGGCACCCAAAATATGGTCGTCGGTGACCAAGCCACAAAGACGAAGGACCCGGCCTGCTGAAGCATGGAAGCCGATAAAGATCAACATATTGAAGATTTCTCAAGCTGCCAGAGCCTCGAGTCACCCCGTATGGACACGGGGACTTCACCTCAGGAGAGCCGAGACGAACTCACAACCAACCGGCAGTGCGATCAAGCCTGCCCAATGAACCGGCATCGACTCCATCATGCCGCATACAATACACCCGTTGTCCGATCAAGGACGACGGTCTACCCAGTGGCTAGCCACCTCATGAAAGGCTCTCCTGAAGATGAAAGAGTCCCCCTGGCTCTCCAGGACGGAGGACCAAAAGCTCTGTCGGCAGAGGATCCCGATCACCCGGTACGAGTACGGCTTCCAGCCAAGATGGGCCCGTTAGTGGCCGAATGATCGCCCAGATCAGGCGAAACTATCCCTGGTGTTACCCCACCCTCCAAGGAGCTTTCAGCACAAGCCAGACCGAGCCGACAGTGTTGGGTTCGGTGCTATGTATTCAGAGGGGGGGTGAATGAATATACCCTTTAAAAACTTTCACCCAATTAAAATCAAATGCTCAGAACTGCAGAATTAAAGCCTAAAGAAATGAATTAAGCTTCAGTTCTAATCCATGTAAACTATAAGTAATTCACTGCTCTTCTAGACCCAAAATCAAATGATCTGAATGCAAACTTGGTTCCACCAGACTAACTAAACAAATCGTGCCTAATCATTCATCTAGCGCCAAACAGATAGAAGAATTCAAACCACAGAACAAGAGGGTTTTTAGGTGGTTCGGTCCTGTAGACCTACGTCCACCCCACACTCAAACCAGAGTATGGATTCCGCTGACTCACAACTTGAACAGCTGGGCATCACAGCTTGCCATACAATCCGCTGAGCCTCACAGCTTACTGTCCGAGGAATCCTCCTCGCCTGCTGAGCCTCACAGCTTGCTCCGCTGGGCAATACAGCTTAGCCGTCCAGTGGAATCCTCAACTGCAAATGTTGAGCAACACATCTTGCTCCGCTGACAAACAGCTTGAAGAAATGTATAAAAGGAAAATGAAAACAAGGAACTACAGCAACGAAAATCTGTAAACAATGAAGCACGAATATGGCTCACAAGGAGCTGACTGGATTGGATTTGATCCAACTTCCAGTGGAGACAGATTGTCTGATGGAGTCTTCTCTCTTATCATCTCACGAGCTCTCTTCCTGTGTCATTTTCTTCTTCTTCTCTACTCTCGATCTCTCACTCTCTTTTTCTTTCTCTTCACACTCTATCTTCTTCTCTCTTTTTCTTCTTCTCTATTTTTATTCTCTGAGGATCTCGGCGGCTCTCTGCTGCTTCAGACCTTCAGTCTCACTGTAAAGACTTTCCACTTGATCGAGCAGCTTTCATCTAAAGAAGAAAGCTCATATATATAGCAGCAGTAGAGTGGATAGGGTCGTGTGGCTTCCACATTTCCCACCCAAGGAATTTTGCCAGAACCGAGGCATTTCGACCACCTAGCAGTATCCTGGCTAGGCTACATTCCACATGTCATCATCTGGTCACTCCCCTTATCCTCGGATCACATGCCCAATCATCAGTCTCTGCAAGGAATCCCTGTCAGACAGACAGAACAGAGACTTATCAATTTTGTGTCGACACCTTGTACAGACTTCATAGTATGCACAATGCAGTGTATAGACTTTCCAATGTCTAGACTTTGCAAGGCGACATGAATGTATGGACTTTGTAGCGTGTGATGTGCAGACGTTGTATGGACTTCTAAAGTGTAATGCAATGTGCAGACTTTGATCATATGTGAAGAACATATGCTGGACAGACTATACAAAGGCAATGCTGAAGCAATGTATAGACTCTGTGAATGCGAAGCAATGCAATGTTCAGACTCTACATATGCAGGGCTATGGCATTGTATAGACTTGATGAATGCAGAACAATGCCATGTACAGACTTAACAAATGAAGCATGCACAAGACACTGATGTATAGACTTCAACATTATGCAAGCCTGATGTGTGTGCAGACTTAGTGAATGCAACGCTAGAACACGTATAGACTTCATATATACAAGACTGAGAACATAGCAGTTGGTTGTACAGACATGCTAAATGAATATGTAGACTCATCGTGCAATGTTATCTAGACTTAGAATGCAATGCTTGAAGCAGTGAATAGACTCAGAGTGAATGACAGACGATGTGCAGACTTAGCCAGCATTCAACTCGATGTATAGACTTCATGAATGATGCATGCAATGCAAGACAATCGAGTGTATAGACTTCACGATGTGAAGACTTGACGAATGATGTACAAACTTGCCAAAGGAAACTCTGTACAGACTTGATCAAAGCAAAGCAGTTGAATGTATGGACTTCACGATGTGTAGACTTGCCAAAGACAACAGGATGATGTACAGACTTGAGCGAAGCAAAGTCTGTACAGACTTGAAAGATCATAATGTGTAGACTTTGGCAAAGCAGCGATGTACAGACTTGCACAGTTCAAGGATGTATAGACTTTACGTGAAAGCCCAATGTATAGACTTGCACAGTTCAAGGATGTATAGACTTTACATGAAAGCCTAATGTATAGACTTGCAGAACTGAACGTAGGTAAAGATCCCAGTGTATAGACTTTGAAGTTCACTTACGGATGTACAGACTTGCAAAACTGAACGTAGGTACAGATCCCAGTGTATAGACTTCGAAGTTCACAGACGAATGTACAGACTTCACCTCGAGCAAGCAACAGTGCAGTGTGTGGACATGAAGAACAATGCATGACACTGTACAGACTTCACTTGATACAGTCCGATGTACAGACTTTGCCTAACACAGTCCAATGTATAGACTTTACCTAACACAGTCCGATGTACAGACTTCATTTGAAACAGTCCGATGTACAAACTTGCATGAGACGCTCAATGAGACGCTCAATGTACAGACTTCAAGTCCAGTGCATAGACATTGCCTTAGACGCTAAATGAGACAGTCAGTGTATAGACTTTAGCCAATGCAATGTATAGACTTGCTAGTTATGTGAGCTGCACTGTATAGACTATGCCATAGACGCAAAGTAAGACGGAGAACATTGTGCAGACTTTAGCCAATGCAATGTACAGACTTAGTCTAACGCATTGTATAGACTTTGCCTTAGACGCTAAATGAGATGGACAATGTATATACTTATGCTGTGCAGACTTTGACTCAAATGTGCAAATGAGACGCTGAACAAGATGGTCGGATGTACAGACTTCACGAAGTGCATGCATTGTATAGACTTGAATCAGTGAGACACAAAGAAAGACGCTAAATGAGAAGCTGAAGTTTGTATATACTTTAACAGTAAGACAATGTACAGACTTTCAACAACACACGATGTACATGCTTTCAACTAAACAATGTGTAGACTTCAGAAATGCAAGCAATGCAGCAATGCAACAATGTATTGACTTTGAACTTTGCCATGCAATGTATAGACTTACTAGCCTGCGAGCCATGCAGTGTACAGACTTGATGCAATGTATAGACTACACTACAGCAACACAAAGCCAAATGAATGTGTAGAGTTATGAAATGCACCAGTTATGAAATGCACCAATGTACACAGTGTCACGTCCCGAACAAGGCGGAAATATCGGGACGTACAGTTAGAGACACGCTGGCAAGAGAGAGAACTAATCTAAAATAATACACAAGTGCTACAAGATCAAACCACAACTGATACAATAACATCAAGTTCAACTTAATACAACTAGAATAATCAATCACTAATGCTCAATAACATGACTGAGACTAAATGCTCTCCAAACACAACTAAAAGTAAGATAACACACTACTAACACACTAGAACTGATACACTCAAGACATCACTCCTGCCCTTCCCCATCGGTAAGTGCATCACCTGAACAGCCTGGAAAAGGGGAAAAACACAACTATGAGCTGACGCTCAGTAGGAAATAACAGACAGGTATAAGTGATTAACAGTTTAATTACATTTTAAAATGTCATGCTACAAATGATAAAACAATAAAAAGATAGACGATAATATCACGAAACAAAATTCAAAGATCTTGCAAGGTCAAGAAATATAATGAATAGAATGGTAAGACAAGAATTTACTACAGGAGATAACGATAAAAAGTTGGCCATATCAAGATAATTCAATTCATGTCAAGCACGTATGTAATTTCATTTCCACGTCCAAGTAATCAACAAGTAAAGTAACAATAAGTAGAGTATAGAACAGTGAAGAGTGGAAAGTGAAAAGTAGTAGAAAGTAATGTAGAGAGTAGTGGATAGTCCTAGATTTAACACATGTCAAGTACTGGTGCCAAATGCCACACCTAGTCATTCACCTCTCCGGGGGTACACGTAGTGTTCGGGTGCTCTTCCCAGGACTAGACTGAGCCCTTAATTATTTTCCAGGCATTGATTTCTTTGGATCAAAGATCCCACGAATCTAGACTTCCACAGTTTATGGCCAGAATTCCAAGGTTTAAACTAAGTAGCAATAACAACTTCAAGTAGGAAAGAGATTCATTCCAGAATTTCAAGATAAGTATAATCATCAAGGAGATCGAAACCAAGTCACAACAAGAGTTAATCGTGCTGCGCTACTATAAAATAGCAGCAATCAAACAAGCTAATCAACATATTAATCCTAATCACCAAGTTAAGATATCATGATTAACCATTATCATTTGTATTAGCCAAAGTGCCAACAAGCTAGAACAAGTTGTCGAGGTAAAGAACAAGCTCTCACAGCGGTGAAATAGAATGCATTATCAGGGGTTTTAGTTACACCATTAATTATTAATTATGTGAGTTTCTATTTAACCAATGTAAGTGTTGTAATGGAGATGGTAAACATCGTGTTTTGTACTATGTTTGCAAGAAAGGACCAATGCAAATTTGAAATCAAGGGGGGTACATGAATAGGTCAATTGTTCTTCAAAAGTATAATTTCAGTGGGTCTAAGTTAAATGGGTTGATTCCCCACTGATTCGGATCCATCTTCGGCTCGAAAAATGATGAAAATCGGGTTTCTGGTGTACCGGTCGACCCCTGGGGTCGACCCCTGAAAAACTGGGGTCTGGAAGCTGAATGGGTCGACCCCTGGGGTCGACCCCCACAAATTCTGTAGGAAGGGTCGACCCCTGGGGTCGACCCCTTCAATCCAGTGCAATGGGTCGACCCCTGGGGTCGACCCCCATGCAGGGCCTGGATGGGTCAACCCCAGGGGTCGACCCTCGCGCCTGGGCCGAATGGGTCGACCCCAGGGGTCGACCCTCGGGCCTGCCAGGGCACCCAGAAAATGGGTCGACCCCTGGGGTCGACCCCTGCAAGAACAGCAACGAATGTTGCTTCCGGAAACCACATAAACTCATCCAAATGGGGTCCAATTGAGTTGAAATCAAAATCACATGATCTAGGAATATTAATGGACATTCTAGGGTCATAAAACTACAATTTTGAAACACGAATTGTTAGAGAAATTGATTGAATCTCAACTTATATATGATAAGTTCATGAAAACCCTAGTTCTTGACCTACTTCCACTAAATCATGCAATTCTCTTAACATACACCACGGAATTTAGGGCTTTTGGTGTCAAAAGAAAGCTAACTCGATTATGAATCCAACCAAGTATGGTATGCTACATGAAGATCAAGTTACATGACTCAAAATTAGCCCGAAATCAAGCTCTGACTTAAAGGAACACTGTATGAAACATGTTCTAGATATGCTCTTACAAAAATTCGAAATTCACGAGGCATGCTCAATGGAATTTGGGGCTTTCTACGTTAAATGAAAGAGAATAACATGCTGATTATATCATGTAAGTTAATTAGAGTTTGGTTGTTAGATCCTACCTCAAATCGGAGAGAGAAAACTCAAACCCTAGGATGAAGAACACTTGGACAGCACCTTAGAAAACCCATGATAACTCACTCCACACCTGATGAAAATTGGGGCTTTCAGTCCCAATGGATAGATCTCGACGAGATGCACAACTTGCTATACTCATGATCAAAATTTGGTTGAGAATTCCTACCTCAATCGATGGATCAAAGAAGGATGAAGGGAAGCTAACGGCCTGCTGACCCACCTCCACAAATCGAGCTAGATCTCTCCAGATCTGAAACTTCAGCGAACCCCACAGTAGCCAAATGAAAGAAGACTCGTAGGGCTTCATTTTGATAGCTAATAGAGCTTCTGGAGACTTCGGAGTTGGGAGTATTCGCTACTGCAAGCTACGTGTTTAGAAACGGCGCCGAAATCCTTGACTTGACCAAACTATGTCGGCAGCATGTTTTGGGGCTAGGTTTACCTCAAATTGATTGAGGGTAATGTTCCTTACATTGTGGCCTTCCATTTGCCACTAATTTCAGTTCATTTGGTTGAGTATTGAGGTCGAATTTCGTGTTTTAATCTAAGGGTTAGGTATGGGTCAAAAGTGTGCACTTTTGGGTTTAAACTCTAAATAGATCTTACCACGGATTTACAATGGCCTAATGCCAGAAGGAAAAGTTGTTATCTACCTTGACCTTAACATATTTATATTTTTTACAGATTTTTCTAAGGTAGTCGAATTTCACTCATACTATTTCTAACGAATTAAATATTAATTATTCCGAAATTCAATCATTAATTCAATAAAATTCTATTCTCAATTAATAAAAGCTAAATAAGAATTATTGGGCTCAATTAAATAATTTGGGGTCTTACACCCTCCCCTACTTAAAGGAATTTGGTCCTCCAAATTCACTGCACTAAAACTGAGAGTAGAAAAAGATCGCTCACCTAGAATAGATCGGGATACCGCTTTCGCATAGTCTCTTCAGACTCCCATCTAGCTTCTTCGGTCCCACGCCGACTCCACTGAATCTTGACCATCGGTATCGAACGATTCCGGAGTTGCTGTTGCTTCCGGTCCAGAATCTTGACAGGTCTTTCCTCATAGGTCAAATCTTCCTTCAGTTCAAAATCCACCTGCTGAATGATATGAGTGGGATCGTACACATATTTCCGCAACATAGACACATGGAAAACGTTGTGTATGCCAGACAAATGCGGTGGTAAATCCAGTCTATATGCCACCTCTCCCACTCTATCTAGAATCTCGAATGGACCAATGTACCTCGGACTCAGCTTGCCATGAATGCCAAATCTTCGGATCCCTCTCGTCGGAGAGACCTTTAAGAACACATGCTCGCCAACCTGAAATTCCAATGCTCTTCTCCTGTTGTCGGCATAACTCTTCTGTCTTGATTGGGCTACTTATAACCGGTCTCGGATAACACGGATGTTCTGTGATGATTCCGAAACAAGATCTGGTCCAAGCCACTGTTTCTCACCTACCTCGTCCCAACACAGCGGGGAACGATAACTTCTACCATATAGTGCTTCAAAAGGAGCCATCTGAATACTAGACTGATAGCTGTTATTGTAGGCGAATTCAATTAATGCCAAATGCTCACTCCAATTACCACCGAAATCAATCATGCAAGCTCGCAGCATATCTTCCACCATCTGATTGGTTCTTTCAGTCTGTCCATCTGTCTGTGGATGAAAAGCAGTACTGAAATTCAGACGAGTACCCAAAGACTCTTGCAGTCCCTTCCATAAATGTGAAGTAAATCTGGGGTCTCAATCAGATACTATATTCACTGGGATACCATGCAATCTCACCACTTCCTTTATATACAAAGCAGCCAATACATCAATCGCCCACTTGGACTTAATTGGTAAGAAATGAGCCAACTTTGTCAATCGATCGACAATCACCCATATCGCATCAAATCCACCACGAGTCCTAGGTAGACCCATAATGAAATCCATGCCAATGCTTTCCCACTTCCATTGGGGTATGTCGAGTGGTTTCAATTTCCCTGCTGGTCTGAAATGTTCGGCCTTAACTTGCTGACATATCAAACATCTACTCACAAAATCTGTAACTTCTCTTTTCATATTCGGCCACCAAAAGGACCTTTTCAAATCTTGGTACATCTTAGTGCCTCCAGGATGAATGGTATATTTGGATCTATAAGCCTCCTCAAGAATTTTGTTCTTTATTGTAGCCTCATCCGGAACACAAGTTCTGCCTTTAAATAATAATCTACCATCATCGGCCAACATGAAGTCAGGTCTGCTGCTCAAGCTTCCCTTGATCTCTACCAACTCGGGATCATTATCTTGCAAGGACTTGATCTCTATCAATAATTCAGGTTTAAGTTGAATCTGAGCAATCAAGACCCGATCATTATCAATATTAAGATCCAGACTAGATAATTGTTCCAACAATCTCCATTCTTGTAACATGAGACTTGACAATCTAGCTACCGGCTTCCGGCTTAATGCATCTGCCACAACATTACCTTTGCCAGGATGATACTCAATCGAGAAGTCGAAGTCTTTCAAGTACTCCAACCATCTCCGCTGCCTCATGTTGAGTTCCTTCTGAGAAAATAAATACTTCAAACTCTTATGATCTGAAAACACTGTAAAGGTTTCTCCATATAAGTAATGCCTCCATATCTTCAAAGCAAACACGACTGCAGCAAGTTTCAAATCATGAACATGATAATTATCTTCGTGCTTCCTCAACTGTCTAGAGGAATAGGCAATCACCTTCCCATGCTGCATGAGTACACAGCCTAAGCCAATACCTGAAGCATCAGTATAAACAACAAATCCTCGAAGCACGAAGATAAATCTAATACCAACTAAACTGTCACGCCCCGAACAAGGCGGAAATATCGGGACGTATAGTTAGAGACACGCTGGCAAGAGAGAGAACTAATCTAAAATAATACACAAGTGCTACAAGATCAAACCACAACTGATACAATAACCTCAAGTTCAACTTAATACAACTAGAATAATCAATCACTAAAGCTCAATAACATGACTGAGACTAAATGCTCTCCAAACATAACTAAAAGTAAGATAACACACTACTAACACACTAGAACTGATACACTCAAGACATCACTCCTACCCTTCCCCATCGGTAAGTGCGTCACCTGAACAGCCTGGAAAAGGGGGAAAACATAACTATGAGATGACGCTCAGTAGGAAATAACAGACAGGTATAAGTGATTAACAGTTTAATTACATTTTAAAATGTCATGCTACAAATGATAAAACAATAAAAAGATAACGATAATATCACGAAACAAAATTCAAAGATCTTGCAAGGTCAAGAAATATAATGAATAGAATGGTAAGACAAGAATTTACTACAGGAGATAACGATAAAAAGTTGGCCATATCAAGATAATTCAAGTCATGTCAAGCACGTATGTAATTTCATTTCCACGTCCAAGTAATCAACAAGTAAAGTAACAATAAGTAGAGTATAGAAGAGTGAAGGGTGGAAAGTGAAAAGTAGTAGAAAGTAATGTAGAGAGTAGTGGACAGTCCTAGATTTAACACATGTCAAGTACTGGTGCCAAATGCCACACCTAGTCATTCACCTCCTCGGGGGTACACGTAGTGTTCGGGCGCTCTTCCCAAGACTAGACCGAGCCCTTAATTGTTTGTCAGGCATTGATTTCTTTGGATCAAAGATCCCACGAATCTAGACTTCCACAGTTTATGGCCAGAATTCCAAGGTTTAAACTAAGTAGCAATAACAACTTCAAGTAGGAAAGAGATTCATTCCAGAATTTCAAGGTAAGTATAATCATCAAGGAGATCAAAACCAAGTCACAACAAGAGTTAATCGTGCTGCGCTACTGTAAAATAGCAGCAATCAAAAAAGCTAATCAACATATTAATCCTAATCACCAAGTTAAGATATCATGATTAACCATTATCATTTGTATTAGCCAAAGTGCCAACAAGCTAGAACAAGTTGTCGAGGTAAAGAACAAGCTCTCACAGCGGTGAAATAGAGTGCATTATCAGGGGTTTTAGTTACACCATTAATCATTAATTATGTGAGTTTCTATTTAACCAATGTAAGTGTTGTAATGGAGATGGTAAACATCGTGTTTTGTACTATGTTTGCAAGAAAGGACCAATGCAAATTTGAAATCAAGGGGGGTACATGAATAGGTCAATTGTTCTTCAAAAATATAATTTCAGTGGGTCTAAGTTAAATGGGTTGATTCCCCACTGATTCGGATCCATCTTCGGCTCGAAAAATGATGAAAATCGGGTTTCTGGTGTACGGGTCGACCCCTGGGGTCGACCCCTGAAAAACTGGGGTCTGGAAGCTGAATGGGTCGACCCCTAGGGTCGACCCCCACAAATTCTGCAGGAAGGGTCGACCCCTGGGGTCGACCCCTTCAATCCAGTGTAATGGGTCGACCCCTGCAAGAACAGCAACGAATGTTGCTTCCGGAAACCACATAAACTCATCCAAATGGGGTCCAATTGAGTTGAAATCAAAATCACATGATCTAGGAATATTAATGGACATTCTAGGGTCATAAAACTACAATTTTGAAACATAAATTGTTACAGAAATTGATTGAATCTCAGCTTATATATGATAAGTTCATGAAAACCCTAGTTCTTGACCTACTTCCACTAAATCATGCAATTCTCTTAACATACACAACGGAATTTAGGGCTTTTGGTGTCAAAAGAAAGCTAACTCGATTATGAATCCAACCAAGTATGGTATGCTACATGAAGATCAAGTTACAGGACTCAAAATTAGCCCGAAATCAAGCTCTGACTTAAAGGAACACTATATGAAACATGTTCTAGATATGCTCTTACAAAAATTCAAAATTCACGAGGCATGCTCAATGGAGTTTGGGGCTTTCTACGTTAAATGAAAGATAATAACATGCTGATTATATCATGTAAGTTAATTAGAGTTTGGTTGTTAGATCCTACCTCAAATCGGAGAGAGAAAACTCAAACCCTAGGATGAAGAACACTTGGACAGCACCTTAGAAAACCCGTGATAACTCACTCCACACCTGATGAAAATTGGGGCTTTCAGTCCCAATGGATAGATCTCGACGAGATGCACAACTTGCTATACTCATGATCAAAATTTGGTTGAGAATTCCTACCTCAATCCATGGATCAAAGAAGGATGAAGGGAAGCCAACGGCCTGCTGACCCACCTCCACAAATCAAGCTAGATCTCCCCAGATCTGAAACTTCAGGGAACCCCACAGCAGCCAAATGAAAGAAGACTTGTAGGGCTTCATTTTGATAGCTCATAGAGCTTCTGGAGCCTTCGGAGTTGGGAGTATTCGCTGCTGCAAGCTACGTGTTTAGAAACGGCGCCGAAATCCTTGACTTGACCAAACTATGTCGACAGCACGTTTTGGGGCTAGGTTTACCTCAAATTGATTGAGGGTAAATGTTCCTTACATTGTGGCCTTCCATTTGCCACTGATTTCAGTTCATTTGGTTGAGTATTGAGGTCGAATTTCGTGTTTTAATCTAAGGGTTAGTATGGGTCAAAAGTGTGCACTTTTGGGTTTAAACTCTAAATAGATCTTACCACGGATTTACAATGGCCTAATGCCAGAAGGAAAAGTTGTTATCTACCTCGACCTTAACATATTTATATTTTTTACAGATTTTTCTAAGGTAGTCGAATTTCACTCATACTATTTCTAACGAATTAAATATTAATAAATCCGAAAGTCAATTATTAATTCAATAAAATTCTATTCTCAATTAATAAAAGCTAAATAAGAATTATTGGGCTCAATTAAATAATTTGGGGTCTTACACACAGTCTGTTCCATGTAGTGACACTCAGATAAGATGTTCAATGAAACATTCATATGCAACACAACAAATTCATATGTAGACACAAACAGATGACGACTCAATGTGTTGTTCTTATGGTGACTCATTCATGTTTCTATCATTAAAACACCACATTATCATCAAAGCACAAGGGGCACAATAATCTCCCCCTTTTTGATGATGGCAACATAATGAGTCACATTGACTCGTCAAACTATTCTCCCTCTTTGACATAATCAAAAAGAAGGGAAATGGTTTGAGAGACAAAATTCAGCACAACAAACAATTCTCCCCCACAAATTCAGAATATAGAGAATGAATGAAGGTTCATTAAAATGGAGTTCTCCCTTACGAGAAGAAAACATTTCTCCCCCTATCTATATGCATGATTGACTGCACTTCCCTTAAATGCAGATGACTCGTAATTCCCCCAGAAACACAGGAATGAACTCTGGTTATCCAATAAATCAATCTAAAATTTGCCATTACAAACAATCTGAACTCTGGTTGTGGCACCTCACATATGCATGAACAGAATGAACCAGGTGAAAAATCCACAAAACCAGAGCTGATTGCAAAACCAGATGGAAGATTCCAACAGTGTGGAGATGAGTACATCTCAGGAAGTAGTATCCAATGGTAGGGTTAAGAAATAGTCAAAGCACAATACATCTCACGGAGTCAATCAATAACAAGATTTATGTTGATCAGACTGTCTGGAATGAATCTAATCATGAGGGATTTTAATGCTTGCACCACAACAATAAGTCTTAAGAAGAATAGACTTTTCTATCATAAAGGGTTATGAAGTGGCAACTTAACCAATCTGATTTAATTTTGATGTATACCAAATTTGCCAAATTAAACTCAATACTCATATTTGAATCCAAGTTTTAATAAAGGTGAATCAAATATTCAGATAACACTCAGAAACAATCATCTTTTATCTTACACATATGATCTCAATAGCACCTTTAAAAAATATACACAGATTAGTACAGAAGTTAAACACTTTTCTAAGAACATGAGTAGACAGAATTTTTCAAAATATTTTCATTTGAAGCACCTTTTATTTTCCTGAGCAATTTAGGTTGATCAACACCTTTTTACATGAGGCACAACACGTCTCAGGTGAAGTGACCCAGTTACTCAGTGTGATAACTGTCATTGCCTCTCAACTTTGAGAACATAGTTAGCAATATGAGTGTCTTTTTACATGAGGAGATACCTTGATTAGAGGCCATACTCCCCAGTTACTCAACACAAATAAGCTATTTCTCTGTCAAGTTTTGTTGATAAAGTTTTATCAGAGATAACTATGGCACCTCATGACATGAGTTTCTTTATTTCATTGATAAAGAACCCAGTTTCTCAGTGACCGAGTCATTGCTCTGAATTCAGAATTTTTTTATATCATCAACATTTCTCAAGTTAATGTTTAACCACAGTACTCACTCTATGTATCTCTACCAAAGTAGCCTTGATTTCAAATTTTCAGATATCTGATGAGAGAGTCTAAGGTTTACATGACACATGTGGTTAAAGTTTATTAAACCTTATCATTCAGATATTTTCAATTCATTTAATTACAAATATGAGAATACATTAATCTTATATCAGTCTGATTCAGTGGTAATTCTTAAACCTATATGATAGGAATTTCTACCAAGTTCTCAGACTGAATTGCATGACATGCAGCTTAAGTTCCTCAGACCAGATCAATAAATTTAGCTGACCAACAAATCAATAATAGAACCAAAATAGTCACACCAGCTAAGAGGTATATGAAGGAAGAGTATAAGTTGGTGGAAGAGTCAATCAGCAAGAGAGAATAAAAGTTTAAAGCCAATGGTAGAGTTGAATTTCAGTCAGACAAAATGAGACACTCCTTCTTCAACAGACTAAGGATTAGCAGCCAAATTCTCAGATTCAAGAAGGTATGAATTCAAAGTAGTCTAATGAAGATTTGAAAGAGTATAGAGTGTGAATTTCAAATAGTGTTAACAATATGATAATGCTCCCCCTGTCTATATGCAGTGACTCACATAAGACTCAACAAGCTCCCCCTGAAATTATGCAATTTATGCAATGAGTTCAATTTACTATATGTAGACTATGCAACACTTATACATAGATCAAGTATGCAATCATTTCAAGTTTATGCACCCAAGTCATGAACATTTTTGTCCTTTTTCAGGTTTTTTCAAAAAAGATGATATGCATTACACTGCCCTATATGAAGACTAGACCCTTGGTACTTGGCGAAGAACCTGATCTCAAGGACCATCTCACACATAGTAAGAACCTCCAGGCAGATTTCCTTGCCTTTTAGTAGCTTACTATTTATATACCAAAGTGGTCATGCAAAGGAATGCAGTGCAAAGCAGTCCAATATGCATTAAACGACATGCAGACTACAACAATAAGCAAATGATAGTCATGTAAATGATATATGCAAACATTAGACACATGCATTGACTATGAACATGGTTGTGTAGTGCATCTAGCATCTTATGTACACATGCAATAACTGGCAAGAGAAGAGCATTGAATTTGAGCAGAATTAAATTCAATAGCTGAGTCTGGAATACAGACTGATCAGCTAGACAAGAATAGAATATCAGACATCAAACAATCAAATCAGCAATTTCAGATAATGAGATTTAAACAAAGTTTTGGAACTGACCTGAAATGGTGCAGTCATGGAGTTTTCATTCTTAAGTGCCTTGGTTAACCCATTTTTTTTCAGCTTCCAAGGCACACCTGCAAAGATGTTAGTCAATTTGATCCTGCAGGAACCCAAGAAGTCTTGGGTCCTGAATTAACTCTAACAGGTGTTCTGAACAATCTTTTAGCAATATTGTCATCAAAATCCATCAGATGACAATTGGTCATGGAGTGGCCAAATTTACCACAATATCTACATGATGTAACAACCCTTGAATTCTTTTTGTGAACATTGTTATAGTCATGTAACCTATGTGATTTAGCATGAAAGTTTCTGTTCCTTGCATGAACCTTTGATTTACTATTACCTGCCCACCAGCATTCAGAGGCACGGTGGCCAAATTTTCCACATTCAAAACATGCAGGAATCTTTTCTTTAAAAACAGATTTATTCCTACCAAAATCATTTCTGTTTGCAGGGAATTTGACAAATTTAGAATTAAAGTGATTTCCCTGAGCATACCAGCAGTCCTTGACTGCATGACCATATTTCCCACATTCAAAGCATCTAAGATGCTTACTTCTTGATTCATTGTTACCCCAATGATTTTCTGACCAGCACTCATCTGCCTTATGCCCAGGCTTGTTGCAAGTGAAACAAATAATGATGAGGACATCACCAGCAATTTCATTTGATCAAGGATCCCGATACTCGCCACCCATACTACATCTTGTTCACCACTTTATTTCGAGTCATATGATGTAATTTTCATTTTCTTATCATGTACTTTTCCTTTTATTTGAGTCCAATACCTAGGATAGGTAGCTATTTACCTAAGTCTTAAGTCTTTATGTGTGTTATTGGGCCCAATTATATGGGCTAGGCCCAGGGGCACCCCCTTCCCCTTGGTTTAGTGTTAGTAGTCCAAGAGTCAGGGACTTATATGTAAATGTGGGATTCCTATAAATAGGACCCCAATCCCTCATTTGGAAGCTAATGAAGTATTGATAAAAATTTGTCAAAAGCATTTGTAAATCTCTCTCTCTCCCTCTCTTGCTCTCTCTCTCTCTTCTTCTCTCTCTCACTAAAAGGGGCGAACCCCTCTCTCTCATCCCCCTCTCTCTCCCAATTTCACCCCCTCTCTCTCCTCCCTCACTTGCCACATCATCCCCCCCCCATTGAATACAACCTTTCACCTCCCAAGACTCATAAACCCCCTTTACTCCCACCACTCCCCAAGCAACCCTTCCCCTTCCCCATACAACCCTTCACATTCCCAGGGGAGAATCCCTTCTCCTAGAAACCCTTTCCCCTCCCCAAAGCAACCCTTCCCATCCCCTAGGCCCCCCATTAATCCTTCCATTAATCCACCACCCACACCCAAGAGACACCCCCATTCCCCTAGGCCATTTGCGCCCCCACCATCCACCACCTCCCAGCCCATTCCCCACACCAGGTCCGCCCCCTGCCAACCTCCCCCTCTCCCCTCTCCCCTCTCACACCCCCAAACCTCCCTCCCACATTCACAACCAGCAGCCTTCCATCCCTCTTTGCTACCCCTCCATCCCTTACCTTCCCATCTCCACCAACAACCCCCCCTTCTTTTAACACTGCCCAGTTCGCAGGTAGCAGATTGGGATCTGACTTTCAGAAGCTGCCCCGGCGTCATACAGAATCCCCTGAAGGCGTACCATACATCACCGGAAAGATCGTCCAGATAGCTTTGCAGCCGAGGTGGTCTCGCCGGCATCCGACATCCCTACTGTCCGTGGTGCTCATTCTCGTGCGGCTGCGCCAGATTTGAGCCAGAACCTGAGGTCTGTTTGGCAGAGGTTTCACCGACCTCAACATCACGATTCAGCCTGAACTCTCTTCTGAGAGTTGTTTCCTCTCCAAGTCCTATTCACGTGTGAGGTGGAATCGTCCCATTCCGACATCACTACAGATCGTGGTGCCCATTCTCATGCGGCTACACCAGATTTGAGCCAGAACCTGAGGTCCGTTTGGCAGAGGCTGAACTGATGTCAGCAGAGCGAATCAGCCTGAACTCTCTTCTGAGAGTTGTTTCTTCTCCAAGTCCTCTTTACGTGCAAGGTGGAATCGTCTCGTTCTCACTTCACTACAGATCGTGGTGCCTGTTCTCGTCCAACTGCGCAGCCAGGACCAGAACCTGTACCAGAGCTGTAGTTCAAAAGCCGCCACGCCCTCACCTCTGATCTCCTGAGCGCTCCACTTGGCCGAGGCGAAGATCCCCCTGTCCTCCATCCAGCACAGCAAGCGGGGCCTCGTTCGGAGTTGGGAGCTCCCCGTTCCGATTTATTTCCCCCAGGTGCGCAGATCTGTCCTGCCAGGGACTGATCAGACCCCCTCTCCTTGTTCGCGCTCCTCCTCCCTGCTCCGACATCGCCTAAAGCCCATCTCAGTTACTGACCGAACAGGACTCGACCACGCTCGCAACTATCCTGATCCCGCTTCAATTGGATCACGGGAGAGATCGGAGTGAAGTCACCAACCTGCTGCTACAACCTGCACCCCATCCGAGGCACAGCGGAACAGCACCAGTCCACCATCTGTCCCGGCCAGCGTCGGCAACTTATGGTGACAAAAAAATTTAGGGTCCATCCTGGTCTAGTCACCAACATTAAAACGCTGATCCCTTCTCATTTCGAGTCCGGGAGCGAGCGCAGCGGAGTCGACATCCAGTACCTAGCAGCGGGCAGAACCGGCAAGCAGCACTCCGGAAGGGCTAACCGGTCCCGTTCATAAGTTCCTTGGCGCTCCCCGCCTGGCCGGCTTACCGCCCCTCCCTGCGCGGAGGTAGCATTTGATTGTAACTATAATCTCCCCACCCCAAGTTCCCCCTCCTGTGCGAGGCGTAGTGGATGTAATTAATTTCAACAGGTTGAAGCTTCATCGACGCAGCGTGCGGGTGGCCCACGCTTCCCTGCTCGCCCTCGTCTCCGGTTGGGATCGGTGTATTCACACCGATCAGGTGAGCTTCGGGTTTCCCTACTCTACTGGAATTGCTTTGCTTGTTTAGAATGCTTCTTAGTGCCGTCGATTGGTGAGTGAGTGCCCGATCTCAAAATATCATCAATTTGAGTGCCACCGCGGAGCGAGTTGTGAGAGAGCCACTACATCCCACGCCCTTGGCGTGCTGGCCACCCACGGAATTGGGGCATCCCAAGCCCTTAGGGGTTCAGCCCAAGCTACTCAAATCCCCGGAAAGGCGAGGTCCATCCTCGGACCCTCACCACTATCGCCAGTCCACCTACGGACCCGGGTGTGCGCGATGCGGGTGAATCCGCTTGAGTGGGTCTGCTGTTCGGATCGATTGCTTGCAAATTTATGTCTGAGGGGTTATGTCACATCAACTTGGTATCAGAGCAAGTTTTTGACTTGTCTCTACGAGTCTAGTCCTAGGGCATTTACATTTGAGTCTCCCTTGCATCATGTTTTCCATCACTCCCTTGCATGACCACCCTAGGGAGACACCCCAACTATCTATGGACCAATTTGACGCTTTCATCAACAAATGTCATAACTGTATAGATACCCTCATCTCCCGGCTTGATTGGCTTGAAGCAAAAGGGAACCACGGCCCTAGGGCTTGGTCACCTCGGGATGGATTTAGAGCCAATGAACCCCCACTTAGGAGCAATGTCCTTAGAGTCTTGTCTCCCTGGGATGAATTTGAATGGGAAACCAAAGGACCCAGATACCCATGGGAAGAGATGAGGAATGAGATTAAGAAGATCTTCACTCCCCCTTTCCCTCCCAGTCAACCCAAGACCTCCCTTAGGGCCCAAACTCCACCACCCCAAATAATTCCAACCCCGATCACCACCACCATTCAAACCAAATTGGCCACCACCCAACCCACAAATCCTCCTCCCACCCCTTCCCAAAAGGAACTTAAGGAGGTGACCAAAGTGTATGAGGCTCCCCTAGATTGGGAAGTAGAATATGAAGCCCAATTGGGTCAAGAGAACTCGTTCCTTCCCAAAGAGAACCCATTGAGCCAAATTAGGTGCACCCTACCCCATGAGTTACAAGATCCCCAACCTAGGCCTCCACTACTACCCCTCCCCATTCTATCCCAAGTCCCCCATTACCACCACCCAAAGAGCACCACAGGCCAGTCATCATCACCCCACCCACAAAGGACCTACTCACCTCCTTGGTAGAGGAAACCATGATACCCACACCTGACCCCCTAGTAGGGAACATCCCAGAACCACTCCCCATCTTGGAGGAAAGTCATGGCCAAAACGAGGAAGATGTTTCACCTTTCATGCCACCCCCAATTTGGAGTGAACTTATCATAAGTGGGCCCTTGGTTAGATGGCTTGTGGAAAATCGGGCTCACCCTATCCTGCCCTATGCTTACCCTTCCATGGAACAACACCTCCCCATAGTACCCTTATCCACCTATCACACCTATCACACCACAATCCAATCATCCTATCAAGTGGAAACATTAGGGGATCTTCTTAAGGGTATAGTTTGGCAAATGGAGCTAACGGGCATGTTGATTACAGTAGTCGACCAACCTAGGAGCCTTGACCTCCTACACCTATGTGTCGGATCCATCTCCTCCATTTACACTGTGGGTTGCTACACTAGCGACCTTCTTTTACTCCTCCCTACACCCGACGAGCCCGATGCTATCCACAAACTAGAGTTGCTTGTCTCGGGAAGAACATCCAGCCCTCCATTCATGGCCGACCATCCCACCAAAAACTTTGGCCCAATCATTTTACGAGAGGAGGAGGATCCACCACCATGTTGTGAGGACCAAAAGGACCTAGAGTTCCTCTCCTTAGATGACCCTTACCATGACCCCTTGGATCCCTTCCTATACCCACCCACCTTACTCACCACCAACCTTTTCCTACCCCAACCAACCTTATTGGACCAAGCCCACTCCATTTTCCTAGACCCCTTTGACCCCTATGAGTGGAAAACCTCACACCAAGTCATACACATAGAAGGAGTCATTTGGATGGGAATGCATGTGCCACTACATTTTGCATCATTTGGTAGGGCTAGTAAGCCCAGTCATCTCATACATGTCACACACACTACGGGCCCAATGCATGACTGGCTCACATTTGGATGTGCTGGTCCTCCCACATTCGTCATAGCTCTTAAGCATGAAAGGAGCATACATGGATGTCCGGGTCCCCCGGTAATTATCACAACCATGCACGATAGATCCACCTATGGTTTCCCCGGCCCCCCTGAGTCCATAAAAGTCTTCATCACATCTATGCATGATAGGTCTATGTACGGTTGTCCCGGTCCACCTTTGCATGCTATCCACTTTCACACCCACTCACCGCATTATGATGCATGGCATGAGCATACACGTAAGCAATTCTTGACGAGCGGTGAGGTTCACAAAGAGCGGACAGAGCTCGCGAGCGCCACTTGGAATTCCAAGTAGGCAATCTGGTGATAATGACATTGGAGTGGCTCTACCCTAGGGTCACCTCCAATTCGAGGGCACGAGGACTTGGACCTTCCCAAGTTCCGAGTGACTTTGGCAACCTGGCTATCGGGTTGGACTTACTAATGGGTTTTGGGATTCACCCCATTTTTCACGTGGCGGATCCGGCACCCTATATGGGCACCGCGGTGGATCCTAGTGAGTGCCTCTGTAAGACCCTGAATTATTTAATTGAGCCCAATATATTTATTAAGCTTTTATTAATTAAGAATTGAATTCTTATTGAATTAATAATTGAATTTGGGATTTATTAATATTTAATTCGTTAGAAATGGTATAAGTGAAAATCTGACTACCTTATAAAAATCCATAAAAATAGTAAACAAGTTAAGGTCGTTGTAGACAACAACTTTGTCTTTCGGCATTAAGCCATTATAAATCCGTGGTTAGATCTAATTGGAGATTAAACCCAAAAGTGCACACTTTTTAACCCTTACCTAACCTTTGTTTAAAACGCAAAATTCGGGCTTAATACTCAACCTAATTAGCTCAAATCAGAGGTAAATGAACGGCCATGAGCTAAGGATTAACAACCCTCAATCAATTCGACACAACCCTAACCCTAGGAGGCGCAGCCGATCGAGTTTGGTTGAGTCAACCATTTCGGCGCCGTTTTTAACACGTCTCTTGTTCCGTCGATTTCTCACAGCTCAGAACTCTCCAGAAGCTGTGTGAGCTATAATAGAAAGCTCTTCAAGTCTAGTTTCTTTTGGTGGCTGTGGGGTTCGCTGAAGTTTCATATCTAGGAAGATCTTGCTCGATTTGTGGAGGTGTGTCGGCAGGCCGTCGTCTTCCTTCTTCCTTCTTTGTTTCTTCAATTGAGGTAGGAATTCTCAACCAAAATTCGATCATGAATATATGATTTTGTTCCTCTCGACGAGATCTATCCAGTGGGACTAAAAGCCCCAATTTGTATCAGGTATCTAGAGAGATATCGTGAGTTTTGTGAAGGGTGATCCAGTTCGTTCTTCATTCTAGGGTTTTAAGTTCTCTCTTCGATTGAGGTAGGTTTAACAAGACAAACTCTAATTAACTTATATGATGTAATCAGCATATTGTTAGCTTTCATTTAACGCAGAAATCCCCAATATTCATTGAGCATGCTTGGAGAATTTTGATTTTTAGTGAGAGCTCGTCTAGAACTTGATTTATATTGTGACCCTTTGAGTTAGAGCTTGATTGCGGGCTGATTTTGAGTTAGATGACTTGATCCACATATAGCTTATCATATATGGTTGGATTCAGCATTGAGTTAGCTTTATTTTGACATAAGAAGCCCCAAATTTCGTTATGTATATTGAGAGAATTTCATGATTTAGTAGAAGCATGTCAAGAATTAGGTTTTATGTGTTCATCATAGAATAGATTAAGATTTAATTGATTTCTGTTGAAATTAGTGTTTCAAATCGCTTGTTTTATGACCCTACTATGTATATTAATAACCCTAGATCATGTGGTTAAGATCCCAACTCAATTGGACCTCAATTGGGTGAGTTCATACGTTTTCCGGAGGTTAAAACCGTTTTTGTTCTTGCAGGGGTCGACCCCTGGGGTCGACCCATTTTCTGGAAGCCCTGGCAGGCCCGAGGGTCGACCGCAAGGGTCGACCCATCTAGCACCCAGCAAGGGTCGACCCATGGGGTCGACCCATAAGGCAAAAATGTGGGGGTCGACCCATAGGGTCGACCCATTCTGTAGGATTGTGGGGGTCGACCCCAGGGGTCGACCCATGCATCTGGCAGACCTCGTTTTTACAGGGGTCGACCCCAGTGGTCGACCCATGTACCAGAAACCCAATTTTTGTCGTTCTTCGACCCGAGGATCGATCCGGATCATTAGGGGATCGACCCATTTAACTTAGACCAACTGAAAAGTATATTCTTGAAGAACCAGTAACCTATTCATGTACCCCTTTGATTTCAATTAACATTGGTCCCTACATGCAAACGTAGTGTAAAAACATGCCATTTATCATCTTCATGCAATGGTTAAATAGAAACCCACATAATTAGTGGTTAATGGTGAAACTAAATCTCTGTTAATGCATGCTATTTCATTCCTGTACGAGCTTGTTCCTTTACCTTATCATCTTGAATCATCCTTTGGCAAATTGGTTTAATGCAAATGATAATGGATAATCCTTGATATATTAACTTGGTAATTAGGATTAAATTGATTGTTAAGTTGCTGTTTTAGTCCCTATTACTCCAGTAGAATGGATTACTTACACACTTGAACGGTATACTGTCAGTCGTTCTTTCTTGACCCCGTGGACCGAGTTTTGGTCCAGTTCTTGTAAAGCGGCACCGAGGTGACCATATCAACCGAGTTTTTGTCTGGAATCCAAGGACATGTTAGTCCTTAAAAACTCATACTTTTGACATAAATTCCTCTGATTAATTGGCCATTAAAATTGACTGAATGTCTGGACGTGTGGGACTTTGGGCCCATAAAAATAAATGCCATCGCATCATAAGGGCCCGGTCTGGTCCTCGGGAGAGCGCCCGAAAAATTACTGAGCCCATGGGATGCTAATGACATGGTGGGGCATTACACCGAAATACTTGCTTGCTTGTTGCGTCTATGACAAACATCTCTTGTTACTTGTTACTTGTTACTTGATTGCGAATGAATTGATATTACTTACTTGTGGCCAATTCTTTACTATTGTCTCTTGTTATATCTCCTATTGTAAATTCTTTCACTTGTAATCTTGTTAATTCTTGACATCACATATTTCTTGACCTTGCAAGATCTTGTTATTACGTTGTTTCATTATATCGTTATCGTCATTTATTTCTTTCTTAGTATTGCATATGAAAATGTAATTAACTTATTAATCACGTAAATTGCCTATTATTTCCTACTGAGCGTCAGCTCATAGTTGTGTTTTCCCCCCTTTCCAGGCTTTTCAGGTGAGGCGCTTACCGACGGGGAAGGGCAGGAGTGATGTCATGAGTGTGTCAGTTCTAGTGTGTTAGCAATGTGTTATCTTACTTCTAGTTGTGTTTTGGAGAGCATTTAGTTTCAGTTATGTTATTGAGTTTTAGTGGTTGTAATTCCAGTTGTATTAAGTTGAATTTAAGGTTATTGTATCAGTTGTGGTTGGTTAATGATCATTTAGTATTTCCATCTTGTAGCATTGTGTATTATTTTAGATAGATCTCTCTCTTGCCAGCTCATTCCCGACTGTACATCCCGATATTCCGCGTCGGGGCGTGACAGTTTAGTTGGTATCAGAGCCCTAGGTTTCATATTCCTTGGTTTCCTAAGTTTAGGTTTTCTCGCATTGCATCCCAATAACCGGTATATCAAAATGTGCTGTCTGAACGTTAGGTTACGCCTATCGGGAAGGTCGCATACTTGCGCGAGTTATCTTCGGATCGATTATCTCCGCTAGGTACCGAGTTTTTGGTTGTGTCTAGGTGCATTAGATCCCTAACCTTGTAAAAGTCGAGGACCTGACCTGGTGAGAATGGGTAGAAACTTGGGTTAAGTTCGTTTCTTAATCGTGTAATTATTTATCTTGATTAAACCTAAGTAATCTATTTCTCGTGTAGATGGCAGCTGATCGCGCTGAATGGAGGAACCTGCCGCGCACTGTTCAAGGCCTTACTCAGGCCCTTCAACAGGTAGCTCAGGCAGGAGCAGCACAGCATGGCATCGGTGATTTATACCAGAATTTCCGCGGGATGAATCCGCCTAGATTCGCTGGTTCGACCAACCCCGACCAAGCCGAGCACTGGCTAGATGAGATGAGGAGAATCTTTGAAGTTATGCAATGCACCAACCAGGAGCGTGTCCTTTTGTCCACATTTCAACTGGAACGTGATGCACGTACTTGGTGGGATTCTATCAAGGCGACTCTCGGTGACCGGCAGGTTACGTGGGAAGAGTTTGAGGAATTCTTTAACAACAAGTATTTTTCTGATAGAGTGCAAGAGAAGAAAGCGACGGAGTTCGCGGCCCTGAAACAGCGAGGGTTGTCCGTGGCAGAGTATGAGGCTCAATTTGCACGGCTTTCTCGTTATGCTACACATCTTATTTCCACCGAGAAAATGAAGGCAAAGCGTTTTCTCAATGGTCTGAAGCTACATTATATTAATCAACTGGCACCGTTGGAGATTTCCACTTATTCCGAGATGGTAAGGAAAGCACAAGTTCTGGAGGATACTCTTGAGATGACGGAGAGGATCCGTGGCACAGGCATGAAGAAGGAACGACCTACGGGTTCCGGGAGTGTCAAACCTGGGTATATGAAGAAGAGGCCCGCGAGTGGGTCGAGTTCGTGGACCGGAGCAGGATCATGGAAGGGAAAGATGCCGAAGCATGAAGATAAGAAGCCTGGCCCTATTATTCCATACATGGGCGTTTGCAAGTTTTGTAATAATCCTGGCCACAGGGTGGAGGATTGCTGGCGCAAGCTAGGCGCATGCCTACGATGTGGAAGGAAGGAGCACCATATCTCTGATTGCCCTCGTATGTCTGAGCAAGCTACCCCAGCAAAACCGCAAGTCTTCAAGAAACCACAAGGCAAGCTCCAAGCTCTGCATGCTGAGGAAGCGGGAATAACCGAGGATGGTGGACTCGTCGAAGGTACACTTATTATACTCAACATGCCAGCATTTGTTCTTTTCGATACTGGTGCAACACATTCCTTTATTTCTCAGATATTTTCTAAGTCTTTAGCTGTGGAACCTATTTTGATGAATTCTCCGTTAGAAATATCAACCCCTATTGGTACTAGATCAGCAATCCAGTATTTCTATCCCTCTAGTACGGTTATGATTGGTGAACAGAACTTACCAGCAGATTTAGTCTGCATGGACATGAAGGATTATGATGTAATCCTAGGAGCAGATTGGTTGGCTCGATATGAGGCTAGTGTTCACTGTAGTTCTAGCTCAGTGTCTTTTACTAGGCACCCGAGACTTTCTTTTGTGGGTGTTAAGCATCACAACTCTGTGTCACTTATTTCGGCTCTTCGAGCTGATAAGCTGATGAGACGTGGATGTGAGGCTTTTCTAGCCTTTGTCTGTGCAACCCCTGAGTAGCAGATTGAGATCAAGGACATTCCTGTTGTCCGAGATTTTCCTGATGTCTTTCCAGAGGAACTACCAGGACTTTCGCCTGAGCGGGAAGTTATCTTTTCTATTGATCTTATTCCTGGCACATATCCTATTTCTAAGGCTCCTTATCGTATGTCTCCTGCGGAACTGAGAGAGTTAAAGCAACAGTTGATGGAATTACTGGAGAAGGGCTTCATTCGTCCTAGTACTTCTCCGTGGGGAGCCCCTGTATTATTCGTCAGGAAGAAAGATGGTTCGATGAGGTTGTGCATTGATTATCGGCAAATAAGCCAGCAGACTGTCAAGAACAAATATCCATTGTCGAGGATTGACGAGTTATTTGACCAGATAGCGGGAGCTCAATATTTCTCTAAGATCGATCTTCGATCTGGATATCACCAGTTGCGGATTAAGGAAGAGGATATCTATAAATCAGCTTTCCGCAGCAGATATGGTCATTTTGAATTTGTCGTTATGCCTTTTGGTCTAACGAATGCTCCAGCAGCTTTCATGCAGTTGATGAACAATGCATTTCGGCCCTGTTGACACCCGTTTTATACCGATGATTTGAGACGTTTCTCTTACTCCCACTTAGTTGATGCCTCGAGCTGTCCATCATTCATTGGGCCATTTTTTTTTGTGGCACGTCTTGGGCTCACTCCCACTTAGTTGATGCCTCGAGCTGTCCATCATTCATTGGGCCATTTTTTTTTGTGGCACGTCTTGGGCTAATTTTATAGGTAGCCTCCCTCCTTGGTGAAGTCTGTGTCGATTCGGGGCTTAATGGGCCTTAGCTTTAATCAATTAAACGAATAAGGGCATGAACGGTCTAATATCCGCCGTTCGGAATATGAGCGGTTTAATACTGACCGTTCATACATTTTGGCTAATTTCTGGAAGATTTCTTGAATTTCCACCGACAGGCACATACACGGTCCTAATGGAGCCGTTCAAATTAATGGACGGATGCCATACGGCCGTTTATCTCTCAGAGTCCTACGCATGATAATCTCCTCAAATAATTATCCAATTATTTGAATTTTCACCGACAAGGCTAAACCGGCTTGCTCTGAACCGCCCTACCTGTGAGCGGTCTCCCAAGAACCGTCCATCGTTCAGGATCCAACGCCGGGCGTTTCAGTCATTTTGAGCGATAATTGGGCTGATTATCTGATTAAGTTAATTTCCACCGACAAGTGGAACGGCCTTAAATAAACCGTTCAACGATTTGAGTGGTCTATCGTTAGACCGTTCATCCCTTCGATGGAGTTTTTTTTAACAGATTCCCACCCTTTTTATGCATGGTTTTATCCCTGATCTGTTTTGACGATTTCTCCGTGGATAATTAACCATTTTTGATGCCGTTTCGTCCAGATAGAAGATAATGGTATTATCTACGAATTATCTTTTGTAAATTCGACATGAAAATACCTCTAAACCGTAGTTTCGGAGCTGGCTTTCTACGCTCTATAAATAGACTCTAGTGGCCGGACTCGAAAGGGGGGGAAAATTTTGGTCGACGGCGAAGCCCTGCCGCATTTCCGAACGACCTAGCACCAAGGAGGGAGGCTCTCTACGTCCTTACGAGCCTCCGGTTCAGGGAGTAGTCTGTGTGTCGAGTCATAGCGTCATTTTTCGATTTCTTCATCATCTGTTGCATGCATTGTCCTCTCTCTGCGTTTCCCTCGTTTTCTCCCCATGCATACACCCACCTACGTTTTTGTCACCCTAGGGGTTTAAAACCCCCCAGGTATCCCCCTTTCCACTTGATTATGCTTCATTCTTCTCAACGCGTACTACGTCATTTAGCTCTAATCTGGGTGTTCCTTCTGTGTCTTCGTACTGTTTCGCAGGTCAGCACTTCATCAGCACGAGGCCCATCCCCTCTAGCTGGCTGGAGAGGGTGGAGGTGAGCCCTTTTTTAACTCTTGGCGTGGTGGACTAGCGCGGTTCTTGTAGGCCCGTTCAAGGATACCAGCGGCCCTCTCTGCGCCGCTCTTCATCTTTAGGCGGTCCCACTAAAGCTGTCCGTCCTCCAGGAGTTCTTCTCCCGTGTGTTTGGCAGCACCCTCAAACGGTCTATCGTAGGGCCGCGCGTCTGTTAAGGCGGTTCTACGTCGACCGCGCTTCTTCCCGGTGCTGCAGCAAGGCGAGTGTATCCCCTTCCTTTCCAAGGTACGGTGTGACTATCACGTACGGCATCTTGGTCGCGATCACGGTCCTGTTCGTTGCTCTCTGTCTTATTTTCTTTCTCTCGCTCTCGTGGTTTGCCCATCGCACATTGTTCCGTACATTTGATGCGCTTTGACCATTGGTGAGAGAGCGGAAGGAAGATATATATCTACACCCCTTTTGTGGTGATCACGGTGGGACCCCTAATGCCCATCGTGCCTTTGAGTTGCTGACCCTCCTTATTTGTTGTCCAAGTTTTCTCCTTAGAGTGATTTACAGGGTGAATGCGTTTTCTGTCCTCTGGGGGGCTAAGCGGTTCTTCCTGGGCCGCCCACCCACGGGAGCGGTTGATACTCTACCATCCATCCCCTGCAGTCAGAGCCAGCTTCATCGGTATTTCCTGTTACACACGGTGCTAGGTACACCGTTCATACTGTAGAGCGGCCTAGATCTGGCCGTTCAGTTTTCCAGCACAGGTACGTTTGGGTCTGTTCTTATTGCAGGTACGCGGCTGATTGAGGGCCGTTAATGAGGTTACACGGTTGACTAGTGACCGTCTTTCTAGTATTCTCTTGCCGTCGCTCTCTCATTTTTTTTAGGTTCTGTGATGACGCTGTAGTTCTGTTCTCTCCCTGGGTTAGACGGTTTCACATACACCGTTCTACTGTTGGGGTGGCCGAAGAGGGGCCGTTCATCTGGTGCCACAGTGTGTTTATGTTATACTTTGATTGTCATATTCTATGTGGTTTGCTATGCTTGGTGCTACTCATTGATTTTCCCCCCTGCTCTCTTATCATCATTGTGTTACCATGCTTTTCATTGCTCATGTATATACTTGCTCATTGATTGATAGCTGCTAGGCTAGTTTGTGCATGCACTCCGGTGCGCATAGGAGCATCGACCCCTTCTCATATTAGTTGCATTCCTACCGAGGTAGGGTTTCCTCTCGTCTCCATATTCCTTGGAGCTGACTAGGGACCTTGCCGAGGACCTCCGTAAGCCCCCGTGAGCCGTGGACTCCCACACGGACGCCGGGTAGGTAGTACCGTACCCACCTCAGTCTAGGGTTGCATCCGCAAGTGAGAGATCCTGATAGAGTCAGACAGTTCATCATTTCCTATCCCAGTTAGGTGCCTAGTGGTTGAGTAGATTTATATTTTCATTAATCCACTAAAGCTTGAAGAAGAAGATATACGGAATTGACGAGCATCATTGTAAGAACTTGATTGCATTAATGAGTGATTCTGCTCTCATCTCTCTCCATTGTATGCTTGTTAGTTGCTTGGTAGATCTGATTGATTGGTGTTGCTGGTTCTAGCCCTAGGTGTCTTGGTGTATGTGGGGTTGCCTTCTTCCCCCACGATCACCTCCTAGGGTCGACTCTTATTTCCATTCCTACTCCAACCCCTTGTTTGATTCGTCTTCTTCCATGTCGTCATACGACTTCTCTTCGTCCCACGAGGACTCCCTTCCTCGTGGTCTCCTTGAGGACCCACCTAGGGTCACCCATTTGTAGGGGGAGAGGGGACGGCCCCTTCACTCCCGACCGTTCTTGGCAAGGGTCCCCGACCCTCTCTTTCAAACCCGCCCAATCAGAATTCAGCCAGTATGATCCTCGATATGATGGCCCAGCTGGACCCCACCCAGCTCCATCTCATCAGACAAGCTTTGCAAGAGGGCGATGCCCCGGCCTCAATTCCGGCTCATGACACAACTGTTGTTGCCACCTCATCTCCGGTGGTCGGGACCACCTCCGTTGCTCCCATTGACCTTACTCCTGTCCACCCTCAGACCCTTCGATATCCCAATATAGAAATGGGCCATGCTTCAACCTCAGTCCATCAACAACTTGATAAAGGAAAGTCCCCGGTCCCCTCTGTTCCTTACCTTGATCCGTACACCACAATTTCTCCATCACCTCAGGCCCTCGTAGCCCCGGCAGACTTCGCTAGGTTGCGGTCAGGGGCCTCCCAGTTGGCTCATGCGGATATGGGCCCTTCCTCAGCCCATTATCCCTCTTACGGGCCGCCCCCTTCATCAGCTTATCCTTTGGCCGCCTATCCAGGTAGTACTCCTCTTGCTCCTTCTCCTCCTTCCCGGGAACGGGAAATTCTTGACAAATGGGCTGCTATGCAGCAACAAATTGATCTCCTCCACAAGCGCGTCGGCCCACAATCTCTTGCCGATGTCCCTATCCCTAACTTCAGGGACATTCATTTTCCTTCTCAGGCTGAGCTCCCCGTGTACCGCAAATACGATGGGAATGGCAACCCGTTCATCCATGTCCGGGAGTTCTTGTACGAATTGGCACAGTTCCAGCAGGACGATCGCTTGATGGCCTATTTGTTTCGCCGGTCTCTAGAAGGGGTTGCTCTGGAATGGTTCTACACCTTGCCTATGGAGGAGGCCGAGAATTTCAAGACAGTCAAGGAGAGGTTTTTACAGAGATTTCAGGATCGAGTTGGACCCGAATACTCTTTCATTGACCTAGTGGCGGAGAAGATGAAGCCGGAAGAAGACTTCGCAACCTATGCAGACCGCTGGAGGCAGATGGCCTTACGTGTGCCCGGGCAGATCTCGGAAGAAGAAAAAGTGAAGTTGTTAATTTCCAATGCTACGCCGACTTTCAGAAACATTCTGGCAATGAATGATATTGCAAACATGCACCAGCTATACATCAGAGCTAGATTTATTCAAACCCAATTCAAGGACTCCCCCATCCATTCTTTATTCGAGACCCAGAAGCCCAAAGCCACCAAGAAAACCGAAGGCCCCGTCACTGAGGGAATACAAATTAATGAGCAAGTCCAGGCCGTTCAATTCCCCCAGCAAGCCGCGCCACCCCGCTTCCCACCGCCTCAGCGCAACCCCCAGTTCGCCGCTCCGCAAGTTCCCCAGCCCACCTTCCAAGTCCCGCAATACCCTCAACAGGCACCTCCGCCACCCCAACAGCCTCAGCGGCCCCCGCAGTACAATAATGTTCCTCCACCCACCGCCTATGGCTCTGCTCGACCAGCTCCAAAAAGGGCTCATTACCCTCCTCTTCCGGAGACCTTGCCAGATATTTTCTCTACTCTAATGTATACTGGTGACCTTCAGTTGTCTCCTGAACGCCCGAACTGGAATCCGGTTGCCGACCAATCCCGATATTGTATATTCCATCGGCAACCCGGGCACACGATAGAGCGATGCTACCAGTTCAGAGACCTGGTGTATGATTTGCATGAGGGCCAGAGGATTGATTGGGCCCAGATGCACCAGTTAATTGAGGATATTAAACAGAGGCAAAGGCAAGCCAGGCAGCAGCAGGCGGCACCTCAGCAACCCCCGCTACAGCAACCCCAGCAGCAACAGCAACCTCAACCGCAGCAGCAAGACCTTGGGATCCATCAAAATCCCATGCCAATACATCAACCCGCTCCTCCGCAACAACAGCAGCCGCCGGCCCCAGCACAAGTGAATATGGTCCAGCGCCCAGCCCGCAACGCTGGGTGGACGTTTGATGATGAGACCCCCGCACATCTCTTGGCCTTCCACTACCACTACTCTCCCGCACCTGCCATCCCCTCCATTCTTAGACCCGCCATTCCGACTGCTACACCACTCGTCACTTCCTCCGCATCGCCTCTTAGGCCCGCTACATTCCCCTCTGCTCCGTCCGTCCTTTCACCACCACCCGCCATACCTCCCGCCATTTCCCCTAAGCTTAACCCTTCACCCACTTCCCCTCCACCAGGGCCTATTAAACCCACTTCAGTCATCCTCACCTCCATCTCCACGCCATTCACCTACCCCACCAGGCCAAGCGGGGGTCCATTCCAGGCCGCGCCAGCATCACAATGCGCCCTTCGGAGCAGGCATCCTTTCCAAAGAATTTTTCCTTCTTCAGGTGCGTCTACACCAAACCCTGCAGTTTCCTCCCCTACAGTTGAGCCAGAAGAAATAGACCCTGTGCCGGGCACAAGATATGACTTATTGCAGCACTTAGACCGACTGCCGGCTAAAATCTCAGTGTTAGAACTAATCAAGAGGTCGCCACTCCACCAAGATGCCCTGAAGACCTTCCTACAGAAAGTTATGGTGAGCGAAGATGTGGCAGTGGATAGCCTGCCCTCGGTCTTGGCCACGATCACAAGGGGGCCCTCTATTTCATTTGCTGAGTCAGAGCTAGCACCTCCTGAGGCACGGCAGATGCCGTTATGTATCACCATCTCTCTGAACAAAACAGCCGTGGAATCCGCCCTTGTGGACACAGGGGCGTCAATAAATGTCTGTCCATTGAGTACCCTTCGTGCTTGCAATATATCAGAGGACATGCTCAAGCCGACGCCGACTACCATAGCAGCCTATGATAACTCCAGACGTGCTTGTCACGGAGTGGTGACTGTGCAGGCCGAGTTGGGGCCCTTAGTTATGGATGTGGAATTTTATGTGCTGGACATAGACCCGATGTTCAAAGCCATTCTGGGCCGTCCATGGTTGAATAGTTTGAATGCCGTCCCCTCGATGGCCCATCAATGTCTAAAGTTCCCATTCCAAGGATGAGTGGTCAAGGTGAAGAGTGTTTCCACGGTCTAAAATGTTGACGCCGTAGCCGCCAAGATTCTGCCCACACTGTGGCCGAGTAACATGCCTGTTCTATCTGTCATGGACTTAAACTATTCATGGGCATATGCGTCACGCAAGCCCACCGCTGCACCAACCAATGTGAAGGTCATGCCCAAAATGAGAGACTCCAAAGGGTGGCACCTAATTCTAAAATTGGGCTATCATCCAGGCCGAGGACTCGGCGCACAGTTGCAGGGCCGAACCAACCCCATTCCCAAAGGAAGGAAGATGGGCCGTCGGGGCCTCGGCTACCATGAATCCTCCATGTCGATGCTTGGGGACTCTGGGCCGTTGACCTGGGATTACCAGCAACATTTTGTGAAGGGTCCATTGCAGCCCGGCACCTTGAAGACCTCGCCATCCAGCCTTGAAGAAAAGATAGACGAAGCTTGTGCTGTTGCTGATCCGCCACCATCACCATAAGGGCTAGCCGGTGACTTGGAAGACCATTCTGATTGCTTTACGAGGATGTTTTATGAAAAAGAGGGTGAACCAAAGAAGAAGGAGACGCAGCTGGTAAAGCATCCTCCGATGCCATTGGCCCGCCAGGGGCCACGAAAGATGGGAAGCTCCGCCACTACTTATTCTATGTCCCCGTCCCGTCTCGCTTCCTGGTTTCAACGGTTGGATTCTATTCCCCGTTCCCCTCCACTCATGGTCGACCCGTGTTTTGCGGAGAGACCCGAAATTTTATTCGTTCCATGTGCTTGCGGGCGCTGCCCGCCCATTGATCTATCAACCCTATTCACTCCTCCTCCCCCAGGAGCTCAGCTCCATGAAATGTGGTTTTCGTCTTCTGATTCTTTCTTTGACTGCATCTTCCCAGAATTGTTTCCCATGCAGCTTCCTCCTCCTCCGTCTCCTTCCTCCTGCTGTGTGATCACCTCCAGCCTCCAAAAAAAATGCCAATTTCAAAACGGAGGTCTCCATGGAAGATTACGCTATGTTCTACCCAGATCCCCAGGGGCACGAGACCCCTGTTCCTCTTCCAGTAGATTTTCTCTCCCCTAAATCGGATGTACAGTGTACAAAGTCTTCTAGGATGGTCGAGTCAGTCAGGGTAGAGTCTAGTTCGAGTTTTGTCAGCCCATCCACGTCTGCGGCACCCGCCGTAACGCGCCCTCCCAAAATCGTTCCCGATAGGTTTCTACAAGATTTGGCTGGAAGATGTCATGCTCTGTTAAAGTGTCCGGAATTTGTAGAGACCGTGATTGTCTTGGAAGATGATGAGGGAATTGATGAGGTATGGAGCAACGATGGATTAGGAGTATATGAAATTGTGAATGAGAAAGACCCAGCGGATGATGAGGAAGAGGAGGTGGATGACACCACTGATTTATACGCACAAGGCTGGAAGAAGTTTGACGAACCTCCCATGGCAGTGGATGAACCCACTAAGGAAATTAACCTCGGAACAGAAGAGGACCCCAGGCTCATATTTATTTTTGCTAATCTCCCCCCTCGGGTAGAAGAGGAGCTTGCCAAAGTCTTGAGGGAGTACAGTGATTCTTTCGCCTGGTCCTACGAAGACATGCCGGGCCTTGACCCCGCCTTGGTCGAACACAGGCTGATTCTCAAACCAGGGGCAACGCCCGTTAAACAGAAAGCAAGGAGATTCCACCCACAGATGGCTTTGAGAATTAAGGAAGAAGTCGATAAATTGCATAAGGCCAGGTTCATTAGAGTTGTGTTGTACCCACAATGGGTGGCGAACATAGTCCCGGTAATGAAGAAGGATGGTAAAATTTGAATCTGTATTGACTTCAGGGACTTAAACAAGGCATGTCCGAAAGATGATTTTCCACTTCCTCACATCGATGTCTTGGTCGATAATACAGCTGGGTACGAAGCCCTCTCCTTCATGGATGGTTACTCGGGGTATAACCAAATCCTTCTGGCTCCGGAGGATCAAGAAAAGACCTCGTTCACCACACCTTGGGGCACCTACTGCTACGTCGTTATGCCATTTGGGTTGAAAAATGCAGGTGCCACCTACCAAAGAGCGATGATGGCTATCTTCCACGATATGATGCACGTTTATTTGGAAGCTTATGTGGATGATATTTTAGTCAAATCGAGGTCACAAGAAGAACACCCCGCCATTCTAGCCAAGGTGTTGCAAAGGGCTAGGGAATATAAATTAAAGATGAATCCAAAGAAATGTGTGTTCGGAGTTGCATCAGGGAAATTGCTCGGGTTTATAGTTAGTAAACGGGGGATTCAGATCGATCCAAACAAGGCAAAGGCCGTCATAGAAATGCCGCCGCCGAAGAACATCACTGAGCTTCGAGGTTTGATCGGGCGTTTGCAATTTATCAGGAGATTCATATCTCAGCATTCGCAAAGATGCTGCCCATTTTATGAATTACTAAAGGCAGGCGCGAAATTTGAATGGAATGAACAATGTCAGAAGGCCTATGAGGAACTCAAGGTTTACCTCTCTAATCCCCCGGTTCTACAACCACCCGTCCCTGGGAAACCCCTGATCCTGTACATTTCTGTGATTGAGGACTCCCTAGGAGCTGTCTTGGCACAGGTAGACGATGAAGGAAGGGAAAGGGCAGCGTACTATCTCTCAAGGTTATTTAATCCCGCTGAATCCAAGTACACTGCTATGGAGAAGACCTGTGCAGCACTAGTGTGGGTAGCGCAGAAGCTTAAACACTATTTTCTTGCCCATGAGGTCAGGCTCATCTCTAGAATGGATCCCATTCGTTATCTTCTGGAAAAGCCAGTCCTTTCTAGCCGACTAGCTCGCTGGCAGAGCTTTCTTTCCCAGTTTGACATCGTCTTCATTGTGCAGAAAGCAATCAAGGGATATGCTATTGCCGAGCACCTGGCTCATTCTCCCATCCCTCATACAAATTCCATTCGGGACAAATTCCCCGATGAACACCTGGCAGTGATCACTCATCTTCCTTTCTGGTCTCTTCATTTCGATGGTGCTCTCAATTCCCAGGGCAGTGGAATCGGCGCCGCTCTCCTTACTCCAGAAGGAGTAACTATCCCTGTTGCATATCAACTCTCATTTCCCGCCACTAACAATATAGCCGAGTATGAGGCTCTCCTTGCCGGTCTGAAGCACGCCTACATCTTGGGCGCGTGATATCTTAACATCATAGGAGACTCTCAGCTGGTGTTGCGCCAAGTTTTGTCGACTTACCGCACCCGTGACCCTAAGCTCAAACCCAATCAAGATCTGGTCACGCTCTTGGCTAGGCAGTTCAGGAAACTCGTCTATATTCATACTCCTCATTCTCAGAATATCTTGGCTGATGCCCTTGCATCGCTCGCCTCTTCCCTATCACTTCCCCTGAGTCGCGCCACTGAGACCATTGTGGTCCAAAGGCTAGATATTCCTTCTCTTCAGGACCCCTAGTTCGACAATCTTAGAATGTCTGTAGAGAAGAAAATAGAAAGGGAGGAGACAAAAGAAGTTTCATTGACTGAGCTCGAGGAGATCATTGAAGAGGAAGAACTGCCGTGGTTTTATGAGATCGAGCAATACTGCAAGGATGGTACATTTTCGGAAACGGCCAACGCTGAGCAGCGAAGAGCCATTAGAAGAGTCGCCGCAAGATACACGATCATCGCAGGTGAATTGTATAGGCGGGCTCTGAATGGAGTTCTAATGAGGTGTTTAGATGACGAAGAAGCTTGGAAAGTTGTGGAAGCCGCCCACTCTAGCGAGTGTGGAGGGCATGTGAACGGACAGGCGTTGGTAAAGAAGATTCTTAGGCAGGGCTATTACTGGTCAACTCTAGAAGAAGATTGCTCCACCTATGTCCGTAGGTGTCTTCGATGCCAAATCCATGCCGACAAAATCCACGCTCCTGCCTCTTCTCTTCATCCTAGTACAGCCCCCTGGCCCTTTTCCATGTGGGCATTTGATATCATCGGACCCCTCGGTGATCCGAATTCCGCGATTAAGCAGAAGTCCTTCATTTTAACGGCTACGGAATACTTCACCAAGTGGGCGGAAGCTGAAGCTTATGTAGAAGTCAAATCCACCACAGTATGCCGCTTCATTATGAAGAACATTATCTCGCGGTTCGGGGTGCCAAGCGACATCGTCACCGACAACGGGCCTCAATTCGTCTCACAAGAACTCCAGGACCTCTGTAAGAAATTCAATATAGCTCTGCATCATTCATCACCATACTACCCCCAAGGTAATGGCCAGGCTGAGGCCACGAATAAAACCCTTCTTAAAATTATCAAGAAAACATGTGAATCACATAAATTTACTGATTGGGCCGACAAATTGATAGAAGCTCTATGGGCTTATCGCACCTCCGTCCGCACTCCCACAAGACAGACTCCCTTTGCCCTCACTTATGGAATGGAAGCGGTGCTCCCGTATGAAATTCTGATCCCTTCCCTAAGGGTGCAGCTAGATAAGGAACTTAATCTTGACGAACGTCGAGAGGCGTTGCTAGTCCAACTGGAACTTTTAGATGAGAAGAGGTTGAATGCGGCCAATCATGTTTCAGTATATCAAAAGCGTGTCTTGCGATATTTTCAAAAGAAGGTCATTGAAAGGAAATTTCAAGTGAGTAATATGATTTTGAAACGCAAATTCATCAGGTCAGCAGGCCCCAGGTCTAAGCTGCAACCCAACTGGGAAGGGCCCTTCGTAATCAAAGAAGCTTATCCGAGCAATGCGTATCGTCTAATTAACGCGGAGGGGGAGGAATTGTCAAACCCGTGGAATGGGATGTATTTAAAACGTTTCTATCCATAAAAATAAAACCAGTAAGCGGTTCGATGGCAGGGTATACCCCACCATATTGCAAAGGAGGACCTAGGTCCAATATCTCACACACTACACGATTGCCTGTGGTTCGGTATTCTCTCATGCTACCCGACACCGTTTCTCCTTTGGCCATGCTCGGGGAAAGTGAAAATCCTTGTATTTCCTCTCTCTCGGCTGAAGATAGGGGCAAGCGGTGAATAAGGGGGCGAGAACTGACCCAGATTCCCCATTAAAAGAGGTCTCAAATAGGGGCAATCCGTTAAGACCTCACTCCGCAAAAAAAAAGAGAAAAGGAGGAAAGCAAGAAGAAAAAAGAAAGAAAAGGGGCAAAATCAAAAGATAAGGCCGAAAGCACAAAGCTCGAAGCTCTCAAAACCCCCAAAAGGATACAACTAGGCATGGCAAGAGTGGCAGTACAGTTTCCCCGCGGGACGTTATGAGCCCAGTCGCATGCGTGCCTAGAGTGGATGAAGGTTCGATAACGGATACAAAGCCCCGGCGCAACAGACCGTATTCTTTGAAAAGGGGAATGCCCTGGGAAAGAACTCAAGCCTTAAAAACCTCTACACCTGTCGTCAGCTTCCCTACTTGACCTTGTTTTCACTTTCCAAGGAATGAATCCCACCCCGGGTATGGCCTCGGCAGAAGCACCGTTGAGCATAGTTGACCACGACCACAGGCGGTTCCCCCTCTTCTACACATGCTGGGCCTAGGAAGTCCGTAGTAAGATGAGAAGATCCTTGCCGTTAGAGCCCGAGCTGGTTTCAAAACAAAACCCCAAAAAAATCAAACATTTCAAAACCCCAAAAAAAAATCAATCAAGCGTCTCAAAAAACCAAAAAAACCAAAAAAATCAAACATTTCAAAACCCAAAAAAAAATCAAACATTTCAAAACCCAAAAAAAATCAAACGTCTCAAAAACCCAAAAAAAAAAATCAAACATTTCAAAACCCAAAAAATCAAACATTTCGAAACCCAAAAAAATCAAACATTTGAAAAAAAACAAAAAAAAATCAAATATTTCAAAATCCAAAATTTCGCCCTTGCATGGCATAGCATTCATTTGCATGTTTCATTTTGATATCTGCCTATTTGATAAGGCTTAACCCCTTGACCGAAAATCAAGAAAATGGTCACCTCCTAACTTGCTATAGGCAAGGGGCTAAGCCTAAAATAGATTTAATCTTGTTCATGTTTGCATGTGTACAGGGGCAGGTTGGAAGGACAATTGGCTCATGACCACGTGAACATTCAATCCTCGTATTTTGCAATCACCACACACCATGATCAAACCACAAAGCTCAAATTCAAGCAAGAAACTCATCAACTTTATTCATTTCCATATATCGAGCTGTCTGAACATATGTCTCACCCAACAATCATCATCAAAGCAAAAGAAGAAGGGGGGAATCACTCAATCCTCCGCTGGGCATCCCCGCGAGGACGTATCTCTCTCAGCTCCCTAAGATAAGCCTGTCGGGTCTCTGAAGCCTCCTCAACCTCTGCTGGTAGGGTACGCACCCTGCTCACCTCCCACATAATCAGCGTGCTCCTGACCACCTGCTCGTCCTCCTCTGTCCCGATCCTTCGCGCCTGTAGCGCGGGAAGGTGGGGTAGCGTAGGTAGCACCGTCCGGGGTAGTCCGATTTGCAGGTAGCATCTGTGTGGGCTGTACATCGCTAAGGCAGTGTGGCTCATGAGCCTCAAGTCCAAGCCCGCTCTCTGAGGTAGCCTGATGGCGGTGTCGTGGAGGAAGTCCGGGCGCATCACGAACCTGTCCAGGGGCAGCCTGTTGATGTACGGGCGCCACTCGTCCCTGGTCTTCAGCTCCGCCGTCCTACACTCAACCTGTGGAGAAAACCTGAAGGTGCCTCCTATGAAGTAAAGGGGATGGCTCCCAAATATCCTGCTAACTGAAGTAATATCCTCCCTCGGGGTAAACTTCATCCTAACTCCCATCCAGCACTCCAATAGGATCATCGAACCAAAGAGAGGACCTCCTAAGGCTGCTGAAGTAAGACCCTCGTACAAGTAAGCTAAGACAGCCTGGGAGATGGAAAGCCCCCGCCAAAGGCCACTAATGGTACTGAGTAAGGGAATCTCTAGGACGTGGTCGGCCGAAGGGAAAAGGATGGCCCCGCACAGGCAGATGGACGCAGCTTTGGCTATGGCCTCAACCCACCCACACTTATTCCTGCAATGCTCCACTACCCACTGGCTCAGAGGAAGGAGGTGAATGTGACGAGGACCTACACAGGCGCGAACATCCCCGCTATCAGGCATAAGTCCCCCTAGGATGAGTTTTGGATCTATAGGGGCAACGGTATGGCATATCAAGTCTTCCTCCCCCACTTTGGACCTAGGGAGCCCGAAGTATGTCTCTACCTCCTCTAACAGGATAGTGGCCTCAAAAGATGGGAAGAGGAAAGTGTGGGTCTGGGGGTGCCAAATCTCCATCAGAGCAGAGATACTATGCCAGTCTAAAGAAAGTCTAGGGTAATTCTGACCTAGGACTAAGAGGGAGTGTAGGTGCCAGGATTTGAGAAGGTAAGTCACCCCAAGGGGCAACGCACGGACGATGGGAGCCACCCACTTTAAACTAGAAAAGCATCTCGGGCCGGGGAGGAGCTGAGAAGAAGGAAAAGGCTAAGGATGTAAGGAAATATAAGGGAAATTGAGAGAAATTGAATATATTCTGATTTAACTTACCTCTCTCATAGGGGAGGCGCTGAGATGGCGAGGAATCAAGCTTAGCTATTGGATCACCTCCCGCTCCTTTCTAGCTAGTCTCGGCCCTTCAAAGGGCGCTCCCTCCGCAGAACTTCCATCGAAGGCCCTCTTCATGATGATCTGGTAATAGGAATCAAAGGTTTTAAGCCTTGGGAGATGGAGGACGTGTGAGTTGCGGGTCCAGGCCCTCCTACTACTTATAGGACCCATTGGGAAGCCTAAACCTCTTGGGATTAGGCTCGGATAAGTCTAGGATGGGTTAAGATAGGGTTATGATAAGTGCAAATCATTCTACCGGCGGGCTGGGGACTCTCCAGGGAGTCCCCTTTCGAGCAAATAGGAGGTCCACTTGGGCGGTCTTACGATAGACCGCCCATATGCATGTACGGCCCATTATCAACCATTCATCTCTCTAAGAAAGCCCGAGTCTAGCCTCTTGTGTGGCCTACAAAATGCCGCTCAAATGTTATTACGGTTTATATTGAACCGTTCCAACTCAATTGAAGCGGTCTTTGGAGAACCGCTCTTCTCCACGAACGGCTTGGGGAGAACCGCCCATATGCTCTGCCCCCAATCAACCTACTGCACTCATGTCTCAGTCATTTGGCGCACTCATCTCACTCAAGTCGGCGTGTGCGTCGCTCATCTCACTCAAGTCGGCGTGTACGTCTCTCATCTCACTCAGTCGGCGTGTACGTCTCTCGTCTCACTCAGTCGGCGTGTGCGTCTCTCGTCTTACTCAGTCGGCGTGTGCATCTCTCGTCTCACTCAAGTCGGCGTGCGTCTCTCGTCTCACTCAGTTGGCGTGTACGTCTCTCGTCTCACTCAAGTCGGCGTGCGTCTCTCGTCTCACTCAGTTGGCGTATACGTCACTCATTTCACTCAAGTCGGCGAGTGCGTCCCCCTCTCAGGTCAGGCGCACCTTTCAATCTCGCATGTTTGCTTCACCCACTCTAGAAGCTAAGACACGTTCATTCATGCATACATACAGTCACCCACAAACAAAATTCAAAACAAAAAACATGCATACCACTATTCTATCATATCACATCATGTACAAGAGACGGACCCAGTACACAGTCAAGCCTGTCCCTCTCCTTGGCCCCCGTCGCTATCTCCGCCGCCCTCATGCCTCTTTGGGGGAGGCATCGCTGAGGTCGCCTTATCACGCCGTCGCCATCGCCGCTCCTCCTCCTCGTTCCTCCGATGGCCGGAGGAACCAACAAAGTAACTCCTCACGGAGCTGTGGGTGCCGTGGCTGCCACTCACAGTCGCCCTGCTGCGCTCCCGACTCGCCTCCTTCAGACCCTCCACCTTGCCCTCCAACCTGGCAACCTGTAGATGAGCCTGCTCTGCCTCACTCCGGTAGCGCTCTGCCTCTGCCTGGTAGCGGTCTGCCTCGGTGGCACCGGCTCGTAGTCTCTCTAGCTCGGCCCGGAGGAGGGCCGTCTCCACTGCGTCTCCCGGTCGACTCCGCGCGGCCTCCTCACGCACCCGGGCCACCTCCTCCCTCGCCACTACCCGGCTCTGCTCCAGCTCTGTCTAGAGGTGGGTCAGCTCGACCGTCTGCATATCATTATTAGGCAGTTGCATAAGCATTTCATTCATAAGCACAATAAGCAAAGGGAAGTTTAGAATTACGTACCCTCTCAGTGAGCGCCACCTCGGCCGCCTTGGCCCGCGCTACCATCCGAGTGAACTCCGCATCTCTCGCAGCCCGGTCGGTCGGAGTCTGGGTCGTAGAAGAGGAAGGGGCATCTGGTCTCACCCTTTGAGCACCCTCGGCACGCTGCATCCAAATACTCCAGGTCAGTCACATGCATAATCATAATCATATAGAATTGAATAATTTAAAGGGTGTAAGGTGTAGAAGACTCACCAGTAAGGCCAGGGCCTATCGGGCCTCATCCCGCTCCCTGATGGTAGAGTGCAGAAGTCCATGTGTCAGTGCATCATCATATAGGAATCATAAGCATAATAGAAGGAATTCAAGTTTAGAAGTCGTACCGGTCGGTGAGCACCCCGGAACACCTGGTCCCAGTAGTGCCGTGCGTACGCGGTGTAGTACGCGCTGTCGCTCTCTGCCCGGGTGGTCACCGCTCACCCTCGAGCAGCCCAGTCGGTGACCTGCTCGGCGTTCCTCGCTGTCCAGTCGAACGCCTCGCGGAGTCCCTGGGTTGTCCTCGTCACCCGTTCCCCCGCCTTCTCAGGCGTAGAGAACTCTACGGCCGGCTGATGGACCCCGATGGTCCTCATCACCAACCTGAAGTACAGTGGCTCCACCACATTCATGCAGTGAAGCCACACGTCCCGGCCAGAGAAGGCCAAGGCCTCGGTCACCCACGGCTGGCCCTCCGGGCTCTCCTCCGTGTAAGGAGTCCACCGTACCTGCAAGGAATAGGAAACTGCATCAGCATCATAATCGTGAAAGAATAGCATGTAATTAAAGAGTCTGAGTCTAGAAGCATACCGAGGTGTACGGTAGAGTGTCCAGGTCATCCTGCAGCTCCCGGACCTGCCTCCTCAAGGCCATCATCTCCCGGGGTGCTGTCCACCTCCGTGCGATCGGCAGGAGCCCAGGGCGGGTCTCCTCGCCTCTGCCCAACCCACGTAGGCGCACGTAGGCCCACACCTGTACCACAAGGTCATGTCAGCATTCAGCAAGCATATAGGGTTGCATAATTAAGTCTAGAGAAGAGAGTCGCACCTGGAGTAAGGGGGAGAAGCCCCCAAGCATCATCCGATGCGCCGTCGAACTGAGAGTGTCAAAGAGGAAGGCGAGGACCGCCGCTCCCCAAGCATAGTCACCCACATACTCGAGCTCCTGGAGGAAAGGGAGGAAGTGACAGCTCATCACGTCCGCCCAAGTGGAGAAGAGAAGCCGCCCGAACATCAGAATCTGGAACCGTCTCAGCACTCTATCCGCCTCAGGTCCCGGTCCCGTAGTAACCCTCGGCCTCGCCAGCCCCACGAGCCGCTCCAAGTGCTCCTCCGGCCGCTCACCCACTGCAACGCCGGCTCGTCGTAGACCCAGGCTGTCCTGGAGAGCAGCCCGGGGAAGGAGGGTCGACTGCCTCTCGGGGCGCCGCAGCTGTAGGCCGAGCAACTCCCGAGCCATCCCCTGGTAGTTGGGAAAGATAGTCCCGCTGACCGGTGACCCGTGCACACGTAGGCCAGTGAGCCTAGCCACGTCCTCCAACGTAGGGACCATGTGCCCCCACGGGAAGAGGAACGTCCGACTCACTAGATCCCAACGGTCGTGCAGGGCGTAGAGCAGAGCTGCGTCGAAACAACACACCTCGATGCTCAGGAAGGGGGCGAACCCCATGGCCGTCAGCCGCTCCCTCTGGAAGTCCGGCAATGCCAGGTACACTGCACGGACCTGCAGCCACGAGGTGCGGGTCCTGCGCTTCCCCTGCATTCATTTTATCCATTTCATTCATATTAATAATTGAGCTTTCACATTTTGTTTCATTTAAATAAAATCTCTCAAGGTCCAATCCTTAATTTGAAGAACGGTTATTCACGGACCGCTCGACAATTGAGCGGCCCCTTTAAAACCGTATGTCTTCCTATCTTCCTAAATAGAAGCGGCCCACCTTTGGCCGTATGAATTGTGGACGGTCCTTTGTGGACCGCATTGTTTCATCTTGGCTGCTTGTTTGAACGGACCGATGTGGTCCGTTTACTATTTGAATGGTGATAACCTCACCGTATCTATTTTGTGGTGGTTCATTTGCTGTGTGAGTTTGAACGGCGTTCCCTAAGCCGTGTGAATTTGGATGGTCCTATATGGACCGCATTGTTAGGCCGTGCGGTTTCTTTTGAACCATTCTACCGTCGTTGTCTCCGACGACGGTGAGCGTCCCCCAGCCGGCTGGGAAGACCATCATGGCCCCCCTAACCGACCCCTAAGCATCTAAACCCCCCTAAAAGATTTCTAAACTAACATGCATTGATAAAAATTGAAAGGAAAATGAGATTTAGGGTGGGGGGCCTACCTCGGGATCACGGGGCTTCTTGGCCGCCCCCGTGGGCGGTGGTCCTCCGGCGACCTCCTCCTCGCCGGCAGGGGCCTCTTCATCGGCGGCAACGATGGCGAGCTCTTCCATCGTCACTCCTGGCGCCTCCCCCTCCTCAGGCGGTGGTGGCGGTTGCCTCGATGGCGGCGAACCCTCGCCGGCGGCCGACGATCGGGCCACCTGGTGCTTCGTCCGGGTCATCGAGGGAGCTTGAGAGAGAGATGGAGAGAGGGGGGGGGGGAGAAGTTTGAAGTAGTTAGAGTGAGGGAGTGGGAGAATGAGGCCTTGTTGCTCCTTCGTCCCTTCCACCATCGGTTACGGTGGAGGGAGGCGAGGGGGTTTCAGTTTTTCGAGGTTACAGAGAAGAACGGTCTATCGTCAGACCGTTTATCCAGTGGGCGGTTCCCATATGACCGTTCAACTCTGGTGACCGTTAACTTTAAGTCGATTGAAATTCCAAGCCCGAGCAGTTCTGAATGAGCCGTTCTTATTTAAACGGTATGATCCGGACCGTTCATCCCTGGCAACCGGCCCCGTAAAAATTGTTTGAAGGTCAGGTACGCGCGGTTAACATAGAGCCGTTTGGAATGTTGCACGGTTAAAATAGGGCCGTTTATCTGGATAGTGTATTTAGATCATGAATATTGATATTCTCTCTAGAAAATTATTTATTAACCACCTTATGCAGCATCATTTCCTCCAGTCTCGCCGTTTCGCCTGCACAGGTAAGTTAGGTATGGCCTTCTACCCGTAATCCCTTATTGCATTAATTATATGGTATTATGTTATATTATTTCGAGAGCCGGCAGGTTACCTACGTGTCCCAGGATCTGATGTTCCCCTTCAACAAAAATGATGATGATCCATGCTCATGTACCTAACCTTCGGATAGGCCGTTAAGTTGGGATGTCACGAGGAGGACGGTTCTATCCGCACGCTGTGGTTGCGGACGGTATCTTGACTCTGATATTCCCAGCTTAGCAATACTACTCTCGAATATTCTATATTTTACTCTTTCTTGGCATTTGTTTTAACAGTTTCCTTTATTTTTAGCCCGAGCTTTCATGCCCCATAGTTGCTTAAGAAATGTCCCATCAAGTGATGGTCAGTTGTGTGTTCAGATGCTCGAGTAAGATGAACTAATTCCACTCTGAATTCGAAGGTTTTCTTTGGTCGATTCGTTTGGTCCGGTTGATTAAAAGGTCCCTGTCTGGAGCTTTAGCCTTTTTCTTTTGTGGCCCCCTCATTGGACCGCGGGATAGTGTCCCCCATGAGGTCGGTCTTGTCGGTTCGTTTAATTTGTTTAGTTCCTCCAGATTGGCGTCACCTTTTGGTCAATTACTCCTGACGTTCGGTTCAAGGTTTTCCGAAAGATTCTCATCGCTTGTTGGTAGAAACGGGTGTCGTTTCACCTTAACGCCCGCTTTTTCGGTCCACCCCGCTACATTTCTGCTTCGCCTCCATGTTCCATGTCACCTCCGCTCCACCACCGCTCGCTCCCCTGCAAAGAGGACGTTAAGGAGGGGCATCTGTTGACACTCGTTTTATACCGATGATTTGAGACGTTTCTCTTACTCCCACTTAGTTGATGCCTCGAGCTGTCCATCATTCATTGAGCCATTTTTTTTGTGGCACGTCTTGGGCTCACTCCCACTTAGTTGATGCCTCGAGCTGTCCATCATTCATTGGGCCATTTTTTTGTGGCACGTCTTGGGCTCATTTTATAGGTAGCCTCCCTCCTTGGTGAAGTCCGTGTCGATTCGGGGCTTAATGGGCCCTAGCTTTAATCAATTAAACGAATAAGGGTATGAACGGTCTAATATCCTCCGTTCGGAATATGAGCGGTTTAATACTGACCGTTCATACATTTTGGCTAATTTCTGGAAGATTTCTTGAATTTCCACCGACAGGAACATACACGGTCCTAATGGAGCCGTTCAAATTAATGGACGGATGCCATACGGCCGTTTATCTCTCAGAGTCCTACGCATGATAATCTCCTCAGATAATTATCCAATTATTTGAATTTTCACCGACAAGGCTAAAACGGCTTGCTCTGAACCGCCCTACCTGTGAGCGATCTCCCAAGAACCGTCCATCGTTCAGGATCCAACACCGGGCGTTTCAGTCAGTTTGAGCGATAATTGGGTTGATTATCTGATTAAGTTAATTTCCACCGACAAGTGGAACGGCCTTAAATAAACCGTTCAACGATTTGAGCGGTCTATCATTAGACCGTTCCTCCCTTCGATGGAGTTTTTTTTAACAGATTCCCACCCTTTTTATGCATGGTTTTATCCCTGATCTGTTTTGACGATTTCTCCGTGGATAATTAACCATTTTTGATGCCGTTTCATCCAGATAGAAGATAATGATATTATCTACGAATTATCTTTTGTAAATTCGACCTGACAATACCTCTAAACCCTAGTTTCGGAGTTGGCTTTCTAGGCTCTATAAATAGACCCTAGTGGCCGGACTCGAAAGGGGGGGGGGATTTTGGTCGACGGCGAAGCCCTGCCGCATTTCTGAACGACCTAGCACCAAGTAGGGAGGCTCTCTACGTCCTTACGAGCCTCCGGTTCAGGGAGTAGTCTGTGTGTCGAGTCATAGCGTCATTTTCCGATTTCTTCATCATCTGTTGCATGCATTGTCCTCTCTCTGTGTTTCCCTCGTTTTCTCCCCATGCATACACCCACCTACGTTTTTGTCACCCTAGGGGTTTAAAACCCCCCAGGTATCCCCCTTTCCACTTGATTATGCTTCATTCTTCTCACATGAACGCGTACTACGTCATTTAGCTTTAATCTGGGTGTTCCTTCTGTGTCTTCGTACTGTTTCGCAGGTCAGCACTTCATCAGCACGAGGCCCATCCCCTCTAGCCAGCTGGAGAGGGTGGAGGTGAGCCCTTTTGTAACTCTTGGCGTGGCGGACTAGCGCGGTTCTTATAGGCCCGTTCAAGGATACCAGCGGCCCTCTCTGTGCCGCTCTTCATCTTTAGGCGGTCCCACTAAAGCCATCCGTCCTCCAGGAGTTCTTCTCCCGCGTGTTTGGCAGCACCCTCAAACGATCTATCGTAGGGCCGCGCGTCTGTTAATGCAGTTCTACGTCGACTGCGCTTCTTCCCGGTGCTGCAGCAAGGCGAGTGTCTCCCCTTCCTTTCCAAGGTACGGCGTGACTATCACGTACGGCATCTTGGTGGCGATCACGGTCATGTTCATTGCTCTCTGTCTTATTTTCTTTCTCTCGCTCTCGTGGTTTGCCCATCGCACATTGTTCCGTACATTTGATGCGCTTTGACCATTGGTGAGAGAGCGGAAGGAAGATATATATCTACAGGCCCTATCTTGATCAATGGGTCGTGGTCTTTATTGATGACATCTTGATCTATTCCAAGAGTGAAGTGGAGCATGCTGAGCATCTGAGGATGGCATTGCAGTTATTGAGAGATCATCAACTTTATGCCAAGTTCAGTAAGTGTGAATTCTGGCTGCAAGAGGTGTCCTTTCTCGGACATATCATTACGAAGGATGGTATTTCTGTTGATCCTTCGAAGGTTGAGGCAGTGAAGAATTGGGAACAGCCTACCAGTGTGACAGAAGTTAGAAGTTTTCTAGGCCTGGCAGGCTATTATCGAAGATTTATCCATGATTTCACTAAGATTGCGGTACCTATGACAAGATTAACCCGCAAGGAGAACAAGTTTGACTGGTCCGAAGATTATCAGCTAAGCTTTCAGACTTTGAAGGAGTGTTTGACTACTGCACTTGTATTGGCTTTACCTTCTGGTGAAGGAGGATTTGTCGTATATACTGATGCATCAGGTATTGGCTTAGGCTGTGTGCTCATGCAGCATGGGAAGGTGATTACCTATTCTTCTAGGCAGTTAAGGAAGCACGAAGAGAATTATCCTATTCATGATTTAGAACAGGCAGCAGTTATGTTTGCTTTGAAGATTTGGAGGCACTACTTGTATGGAGAAATCTTCACGGTGTTTTCAGATCATAAGAGTCTGAAATATTTATTTTCTCAGAAGGAACTCAATATGCGGTAGCGCAGATTGTTGGAGTATTTGAAAGACTTCGACTTCTCGATTGAGTATCATCCTGGCAAGGGTAATGTTGTGGCAGATGCATTAAGCCGGAAGCCGGTAGCTAGACTGTCAAGTCTCATGTTACAAGAATGGAGATTACTGGAACAATTGTCCAGCCTGGATCTTAATATTGACAATGATCGGGTTATGATTGCTCAGATCCAACTTAAGCCCGAATTGTTGATGGAAATCAAGTCCTTGCAAGATAATGATCCCGAGTTGGTAGAGATCAAGGGAAGCTTGAGCAGCAGACCTGACTTCATGTTGGCCGATGATGGAAGATTATTATTCAAGGGCAGAACTTGTGTACCTGACGAAGCCGCAATAAAGAACAAGATTCTGGAGGAAGCTCATAGATCCATATATACTATTCATCCTGGCGGCACTAAGCTGTACCGAGATTTGAAAAGATCCTTTTGGTGGCCGAATATGAAAAGAGGAGTTGCAGATTTTGTGAGTGGATGCTTGGTATGTCAACAAGTTAAGGCCGAACATTTCAGACCGGCAGGGAAACTGAAACAACTCGACATACCCCAATGGAAGTGGGAGAGCATTGGCATGGATTTCATTATGGGTCTACCTAAGACTCGTGGTGGATTTGATGCGATATGGGTGATTGTCGACCGATTGACAAAGTCAGCTCATTTCTTACCAATTAAGTCCAAGTGGACGATTGATGTATTGGCTGCTTTGTATTTGAAGGAAGTGGTGAGACTCCATGGTATTCCAGTCAGCATTATGTCTGATCGAGACCCCAGATTTACATCACATTTCTGGAAGGGACTGCAAGAGTCTCTTGGTACTCGTCTAAATTTCAGTACTACTTTTCATCCGCAGACAGATGGACAGACTGAAAGAACCAACCGGATAGTGGAAGATATGCTGCAAGCTTGCATGATTGATTTCGGTGGTAATTGGAGTGAGCATTTGGCATTAATTGAATTCGCCTACAATAACAGTTACCCATCTAGTATACAGATGGCTCCTTTCGAAGCATTGTATGGTAGGAGTTGTCGTTCCCCATTGTGTTGGGACGAGGTAGGTGAGAAATAGTGGCTTGGACCGGATCTTGTCTCAGAATCTTCACAGAACATCCGTATTATCCGAGACCGGTCACAAGTAGCCCAATCCAGACAGAAGAGTTATGCCGACAACAGGAGAAGAGCATTGAAATTTCAGGTTGGCGAGCATGTGTTCTTGAAGGTCTCTCCTTCGAGAGGGATCCGAAGATTTGGCATTCATGGCAAGCTGAGTCCGAGATACATTGGTCCATTCGAGATTCTAGATAGAGTGGGAGAGGTGGCATACAGACTGGCTTTACCACCGCATTTGTCTGGCGTACACAATGTTTTCCATGTGTCTATGTTACGGAAATATGTGTACTACCCCACTCATATCATTCAGCAAGTGGATTTTGAACTGAAGGAAGATTTGACCTATGAGGAAAGACCTGTCAAGATTCTGGACCGAAAGTAACAGCAACTCCGGAATCATTCGATACCGATGGTCACGATTCAGTGGAGTCGGCGTGGGACCGAAGAAGCTACATGGGATTCTGAAGAGACTATGCGGAAGTGGTATCCCGACCTATTCTAGGTGAGCAATCTCATTCCCTATTCTCAGTTTTAGTGCAGTGAATTTGGAGGACCAAATTCCTTTAAGTAGGGGAGGGTGTAAGACCCTGAATTATTTAATTGAGCCCAATATATTTATTAAGCTTTTATTAATTAAGAATTGAATTCTTATTGAATTAATAATTGAATTTTGGATTTATTAATATTTAATTCGTTAGAAATAGTATATGTGAAAATCTGACTACCTTATAAAAATCTATAAAAATAGTAAACACGTTAAGGTCGTTGTAGACAACAACTTTGTCTTCTGCCATTAAGCCATTATAAATCCGTGGTTAGATCTAATTGGAGATTAAGCCCAAAAGTGCACACTTTTTAACCCTTACCTAACCTTAGTTTAAAACGTAAAATTCGGGCTTAATACTCAACCTAATTAGCTCAAATCGGAGGCAAATGAACGGCCATGAGCTAAGGATTAATAGCCCTCAATCAATTCGACACAACCCTAACCCTAGGAGGCGCAGCCGGCCGAGTTTGGTTGAGTCAACCATTTCGGCGCCGTTTTTAACACGTCTCTTGTTCCGTCGATTTCTCACAGCTCAGAACTCTCCAGAAGCTGTGTGAGCTATAGATAGAAATCTCTTCGAGTCAAGTTTCTTTTGGTGGTTGTGGGGTTCGCTGAAGTTTCATATCTAGGAATATCTTGCTCGATTTGTGGAGGTGTGTCGCACGCCGTCGGCTTCCTTCTTCCTTCTTCGTTTCTTCAATTGAGGTAGGAATTCTCAACCAAAATTTGATCATGAATATATGATTTTGTTCCTCTCGATGAGATCTATCCAGTGGGACTGAAAGCCCTAATTTTATCTGGTATCTAGAGAGCTATCGTGGGTTTTGTAAAGGGTGATCTAGTTCATTCTTCATTCTAGGGTTTTAAGTTCTCTCTTCGATTGAGGTAGGTTTAACAAGCCAAACTCTAATTAACTTATATGATGTAATCAGCATGTTGTTAGCTTTCATTTAACGTAGAAAGCCCCAATTTCATTGAGCATGCTTGGAGAATTTTAATTTTTAGTGAGAGCTGGTCTAGAACTTGATGTATATTGTGACCCTTTGAGTTAGAGCTTGATTGCGGGCTGATTTTGAGTTAGATAACTTGATCCACATACAGCTTATCATATATAGTTGGATTCAACATTGGGTTAGCTTTCTTTTGACATAAGAAGCCCCAAATTTTTTTATGTATATTGAGAGAATTTCATGATTTAGTAGAAGCATGTCAAGAATTAGGTTTTATGTGTTCATCATAGAATAGGTTAAGATTTAATTGATTTCTGTTGAAATTAGTGTTTTAAATCGCTTGTTTTATGACCCTACTATGTATATTAATAACCCTAGATCATGTGGTTAAGATCCCAACTCAATTGGACCTCAATTGGGTGAGTTCATACGTTTTCCGGAGGTTAAAACCATTTTTGTTCTTGCAGGGGTCGACCCCTGGGGTCGACCCATTTTCTGGAAGCCCTGGCAGGCCCGAGGGTCGACCCCAGGGGTCGACCCATCCAGCACCCAGCAAGGGTCGACCCATGGGGTCGACCCATAAGGCAAAAATATGGGGGTCGACCCATAGGGTCGACCCATTCTGCAAGATTGTGGGGGTCGACCCCAGGGGTCGACCCATGCATCTGGCAGACCCCGTTTTTACAGGGGTCGACCCCAGGGGTCGACCCATGTACCAGAAACCCAGTTTTTGTCGTTCTTCGACCCGAGGATCGATCCCGATCATTAGGGGATCGACCCATTTAACTTAGACCAACTGAAAAGTATATTCTTGAAGAACCAGTAACCTATTCATGTACCCCTTTGATTTCAATTAACATTGGTCCCTACATGCAAACGTAGTGTAAAAACATGACATTTATCATCTTCATGCAATGGTTAAATAGAAACCCACATAATTAGTGGTTAATGGTGAAACTAAATCTCTGTTAATGCATGCTATTTCATTCCTGTACGAGCTTGTTCCTTTACCTTATCATCTTGAATCATCCTTTGGCAAATTGGTTTAATACAAATGATAATGGATAATCCTTGATATATTAACTTGGTAATTAGGATTAAATTGATTGTTAAGTTGCTCTTTTAGTCCCTATTACTCCAGTAGAATGGATTACTTACACACTTGAACGGTATACTGTCAGCCGTTCTTTCTTGACCCCGTGGACCGAGTTTTGGTCCAGTTCTTGTAAATCGGCACCGAGGTGACCGTATCAACCGAGTTTTTGTCTGGAATCCAAGGACATGTTAGTCCTTAAAAACTCATACTCATGACAGAAATTCCTTTGATTAATTGGCCATTAAAATTGACTGAATGTCTGGACATGTGGGACTTTGGGCCCATAAAAATAAATGCCATCGCATCATAAGGGCCCGGTCTTGTCCTGGGGAGAGCGCCCGAAAAATTACTGAGCCCATGGGATGCTAATGACATGGTGGGGCATTACACCGAAATACTTGCTTGCTTGTTGCGTCTATGACAAACATCTCTTGTTACTTGTTACTTGTTACTTGTTACTTGTTACTTGATCGCGAATGAATTGATATTACTTACTTGTGGCCAATTCTTTACTACTGTCTCTTGTTATATCTCCTGTTGTAAATTCTTGTACTTGTTATCTTGTTAATTCTTGACATCACATATTTCTTGACCTTGCAAGATCTTGTTATTACGTTGTTTCATTATATCGTTATCGTCATTTATTTCTTTCTTAGTATTGCATATGAAAAAGTAATTAACTTGTTAATCACGTAAATTACCTATTATTTTCTACTGAGCGTCAGCTCATAGTTGTGTTTTCCCCCCTTTCCAGGTTTTTCAGGTGACGCGCTTACCGATGGAGAAGGGCAGGAGTGATGTCATGAGTGTGTCAGTTCTAGTGTGTTAGCAGTGTGTTATCTTACTTCTAGTTGTGTTTTGGAGAGCATTTAGTTTCTGTTATGTTATTGAGTTTTAGTGGTTGTAATTCCAGTTGTATTCAGTTGAATTTGAGGTTATTGTATCAGTTGTGGTTGGTTAATGATCATTTAGTATTTCCATCTTGTAGCATTGTGTATTATTTTAGATAGATCTCTCTCTTGCCAGCTCGTTCCCGACTGTACGTCCCGATATTCCGCGTCGGGGCGTGACAGCCTCGAGCCTTTATCTTCCTTTGAGAGGGACACCCTCGGAGAGCCACCAAAAGTCAGCCTGAGAGTCCGATGTGTGCACACGGAGGCAATACTAGGCAAGCAGGGTTCCATCGCCAGCAAGAGGGTGCTCCTGAGCCGCCTTGAGAGGATGAAGGACCGTCCCCTGGTTGCGGACGTAGGGTTGAGTTTGGAGGTTGAGGCTCACTCTGAGCTGCTTGAGAGGACCACTTCCCCGGTGGGCCCATACTCGACGGAGTCGAGTTTTCCGCGCCTCGGGGGTATGATGAGGACATCACCAGCAATTTCATTTGATCAAGGATCCTGATACTCGCCACCCATACTACATCTTGTTCACCACTTTATTTCGAGTCATATGATGTAAATTTCATTTTCTTATCATGTACTTTTCCTTTTATTTGAGTCCAATACCTAGGTTAGGTAGCTATTTACCTAAGTCTTAAGTCTTTATGTGTGTTATTGGGCCCAATTATATGGGCTAGGCCCAGGGGCGCCCCCTTCCCCATGGTTTAGTGTTAGTAGTCCAACAGTCAGGGACTTATATGTAAATGTGGGATTCCTATAAATAGGACCCCAATCCCTCATTTGGAAGCTAATGAAGTATTGATAAAAATTTGCCAAAAGCATTTGTACATCTCTCTCTCTCTCCCTCTCTAGCTCTCTCTCTCTCTCAACTTCTCTCTCTCACTAAAAGGGGCGAACCCCTCTCTCTCTCTCCTCCCCCCTCTCTCCCAATTTCACCCCCTCTCTCTCCTCCCTCACTTGCCACATCATCCCCCCCATGGAATACAACCTTTCACCTCCCAAGACTCATAAACCCCCTTTACTCCCACCACTCCCCAAGCAACCCTTCCCCTTCCCCATACAACCCTTCACATTCCCAAGGGAGAATCCCTTCTCCTAGACACCCTTTCCCCTCCCCAAAGTAACCCTTCCCATCCCCTAGGCCCCCCATTAATCCTTCCATTAATCCACCACCCACACCCAAGAGACACCCCCATTCCCCTAGGCCATTTGCGCCCCCACCATCCACCACCTCCCAGCCCATTCCCCACACCAGGTCCGCCCCCTGCCAACCTCCCCCTCTCCCCTCTCACACCCCCAAACCTCCCTCCCACATTCACAACTAGCAACCTTCCATCCCTCTTTGCTACCCCTCCATCCCTTACCTTCCCATCTCCACCAACAACCCCCCCTTCTTTTAACACTGCCCAGTTCGCAGGTAGCAGATTGGGATCCGACTTGGAGAACCTGCCCCGGTGTCATACGGAATCCCCTGAAGGCGTACCATACATCACCAGAAATATCGTTTAGATAGCTTTGCAGCCGAGGTAGTCTCGCCGGCATCCGACATCCCTACTGTCCGTGGTGCCCATTCTTACGCGGCTGTGCCAGATTTGAGCCAGAACCTGAGGTATGTTTGGCAGAGGTTGCACCGACATCAACAGAGCGATTCAGCCTGAACTCTCTTCTGGGAGTTGTTTCCTCTCCAAGTCCTCTTCACGTGCAAGGTGGAATCGTCCTGTTCTGACTCCACTACAGATCTTGGTGCCCATTCTCGTGCGGCTGCACCAGATTTGAGCCAGAACCTGAGGTCCGTTTGTCAGAGGCTGCACCGATGTCAACATCACGAATCAGCCTGAGCTCTCTTCTTAGAGTTGTTTCTTCTCCAAGTCCTCTTCACGTGCGAGGTAGAATCGTCTTGTTCCGACTTCACTACAGATCGTGGTTCCCGTTCTCCTCCAACTGCGCAGCGAGGACCAGAACCTGAACCAGAGCTGCAGTTCAGAAGCCGCCACGCCCTCATCTCTGATCTCCTGAGTGCGCCACTTGGCCGAGGCAAAGATCCCCATGTCCTCCATCCAGCACAGTAAGCGGGGCCTCGTTCGGAGTTGGGAGCTCCCCATTCCGATTTATTTCCCCCAGGTGCGCAGATCTGTCCTGCCAGGGACTGATCAGACCCCCTCTCCTTGTTCGCGCTCCTCCTCCCTGTTCCGACATCGCCTAGAGCCCATCTCAGTTGCTGATCGAAGAGCACTCAACCACGCTCACAACCGTCCTCATCCCGCCTCAATTGGATCACGGGAGCGATCAGAGTGAAGTCACCAACCTACTGCTACAACCTGCACCCCATCCGAGGCACAGCGGAACAGCACCAGTCCACCATCTGCCCCGGCCAGCGTCGGCAACTTCTGGCGACAAAAAAATTCAGGGTCCATCCTGGTCCAGTCACCGACGTTTCAATGCTGATCCCGTCTCATTTTGAGTCCGGGAGCGAGTGCAGCGGAGTCGACATCCTGTACCTAGCAGCGGACAGAACCGGCAAGCAGCACTCCGGAAGGGCGAACCGGTCCCGTTCATAGTTCCTTGGCGCTCCCCGCCTGGCCGGCTTACCACCCCTCCCTGCGCGGAGATAGTGTTTGATTGTAACTATAATCTCCCCACCCCAAGTTCCCCCTCCTGTGCGAGGCGTAGTGGATGTAATTAATTTCAACAGGTTGAAGCTTCATCGACGCAGCGTGCGGGTGGCCCACGCTTCCCCGCTCGCCCTCGTCTCCGGCCAGGATCGGTGTATTCACACCGATCAGGTGAGCTTCGGGTTGCCCTACTCTACTGGAATTACTTTGCTTGTTTAGTAATGCTTCTTAGTGCCGTCGGTCGGTGAGTGAGTGCCCGATCTCAAAATATCATCAATTTGAGTGCCACCGCGAAGCGAGTTGTGAGAGAGCCACTACATCCCACGCCCTTGGCGTGCTGGCCGCCCACGGAATTGGAGCATCCCAGGCCCTTAGGGGTTCAACCCAAGCTAGTCAAATCCCCGGAAAGGTGAGGTCCATCCTCGGACCCTCACCACTATCGCCAGTCCACCTTCAGACCCGGGTGTGCGCGATGCAGGTGAATCCGCTTGAGTGGGTCCGCCGTTCGGATCGATTGCTTGCAAATTTAAGTCCGAGGGGTTGTGTCACATCAAATAATATGCTGGCCTGAAGTAGATTTATATCTATGTGGGCCATGAGCATGTGTGAAAAATCTAGAATTCACATTGTTGTCTTCTTTCATTTTAAAACATGCATTCATTAGATGACCACGCCTACCACAGTAATAACTTGATGCATCAAATTTCTTAGTGGCATGGTTTGTATCAGATAAATTCTTAGAATGCATTCCTTCACCAGCATGCTCATCTTCAATCAACAGTCTGCAATCATCCATTACATGCCATATCTTGCCACAATAATGGCAGGACACTTTTGTTTTCCTGGTGACATGATTACTAACAGACTGACTAGATGCATGAGAATGAGTACATGAAGCATGAGCATTTTGCATTGACCCATTACATTCAGCAGAGCTAACTGATTTCAAGATGTACTCATAAATATTGTTTACCTTTTGTGTATGACCCTTCTTTTTCAATTTCTGATTATTCTTAACAGTTTTTGTTTGCTTTTCATTTTTCTGGGCTTTGAACTGAAATACAGATGTTGAAGGTGGTTTTTGATTTTCATTTTATTTTGGGGATTGCTTTGAAGTACAAGCTACATCTGAGCTTTGCACAAAGGTGGCATATAGCTGGCTTTTAGTGATTTCCTTAACATCAGAAGTGCAATCTGTTCCCCCTTTTGAATTCTTATCCTCACTTTTCACAACGGTTTTTATTTTTCTTTCAATTTTTGCAAACTTGGATGCTGAGTTTTCCAGATCGTGAATTTTATTTTCCAAGGATGCTATATGAAGATCATAACTAGCTATCTCCTGTTCACTGCAATTGACACATTCACTTAAGACTTTATTTGCAGTTTTGTACTTCTTAATTTCTTGTTCTAGACTGATCACCCTTTGTGATTCTCCATCACAAGTGAATTTTCCCTTTTTTAATGTGAGAAGTGTTTCAGATAAGCCAGTGTTTAAACACTTTAATTTTTTAATTTCAGCTTTCAGTTCAGTGTTTTCCTTCTCAAATTTTTGAGGTTGAGCTTCCTTAAAAATAGATTTCTCTTTTTGAATAGTGAAAAACCTCTGTGAGAAAACAGTATTTAAAACCATAAGTTTTTTGTTTTGTTCTCTCAGTTCTTTGTTCTCTTCAGATAGCTTCATGACTCCTTCATTACATTTTCCATTTCCAGACATAAGCTCTAATTTTTCAATTAGTTCATCTTCGCTTTCTTCTGCTTTAATTTTCTCAGCAAGCAGATTTTTGTGATCATCTTTAAGTGAGAAAATTTGTTTATTTAGCCATTCATTCTCACTATAAAGATTTTCATTACGTTCTCTTAAAGCTGAGCACATTTTGTAGTTTGATTCAGCAGAAGAAGAGTGTGAAACCTTAATCCTTTCCAACTCTTCTAGATTCATCAATTGTTCATTAGTTTTCAGTTTCAGCTGACTTTCTAATTAGGAAATTTTATTGAAACCTTCTTGGTTTTCCTTTTTTAATAGGCACATTTGTTTCATATTCAAGTGATTCTCAGACAGACATTTATCATACAATTCATTTATCTTCAAGCACTTTTCGCATGATGAATTAGAATCACTTTTATCAATTTTTCTTTTCATTTTCTTATGATGTTTTCTTAAATGATCATAAGATTCCAGCAGTTCATTATATGCAACAATCCAATCATCCAGGGTGTAATTTTCAAAGATGTTTACCTGATCATGGTCCTGTTCTTCATCTTCATTGCTATTTGGTTCACTCCCTCGAGCCATCATGCAGCTTGTTTGATTTTCTTTCCCGACTTTCTTTATCATCTCCAATATATCCCTTGCAGATCTGCAATCAAAGAAACATGAATGAAGAGCTCGATTAGTCACGGCCTTCATTAACTCCAGTGCTTTCTGATTTTCGGCACGCATAGATCGATGCTTGTTAGTCCATTTGGACTGATCTTTTGGAAGTTTATGTGGACCATGTGAAATCACTTTCCACAGGTCTGGATCAACAGATTTAACATGAGCACGGAAAGCACTGTGCCACTGTTTGAAATCAGAACCATCAAAGACGGGTGGATGAGCCATCGAGAAGTGATAAATGCACTGAAATCAGATGAACAACTCAAGACACACAACTGATGAAACAAAACACAGAACACAAGAAGCACACTCTGAAATGCACCAAATAGAAATGCAGGATATGCTGCGGATTGTTAGATCCTATGCACAGCAACCCGCTTTGATACCAAGTGTTGGGTTCGGTGCTATGTATTCAGAGGGGGGGTGAATGAATATACCATTTAAAAACTTTCGCCCAATTAAAATCAAATGCTCAGAACTGCAGAATTAAAGCCTAAAGAAATGAATTAAGCTTCAGTTCTAATCAATGTAAACTATAAGTAATTCACTGCTCTTCTAGACCCGAAATCAAATGATCTGAATGAAAACTTGGTTCCACCAGACTAACTAAACAAATCGTGCCTAATCATTCATCTAGCGCCAAACAGATAGAAGAATTCAAACCACAGAACAAGAGGGTTTTTAGGTGGTTCGGTCCTGTAGACCTACGTCCACCCCACACTCAAACCAGAGTATGGATTCCGCTGACTCACAGCTTGAACAGCTGGGCATCACAGCTTGCCATACAATCCGCTGAGCCTCACAGCTTACTGTCCGAGGAATCCTCCTCGCCTGTTGAGCCTCACAGCTTGCTCCGCTGGGCAATACAGCTTAGCCGTCCAGTGGAATCCTCCACTGCAAATGCTGAGCAACACAGCTTGCTCCGCTGATGAACAGCTTGAAGAAATGTATAAAATGAAAACGAAAACAATGAACTACAGCAACGAAAATCTGTAAACAATGAAGCACGAATGTGGCTCACAAAGAGCTGACTGGATTGGATTTGATCCAACTTCCAGTGGAGATAGATTTTCTGATGGAGTATTCTCTCTTCTCAACTCACGAGCTCTCTTCCTCTTTCCTTTTCTTCTTCTTCTCTGCTCTCGATCTCTCACTCTCTTTTTCTTTCTCTTCACACTCTGTCTTCTTCTCTCTTTTTCTTATTCTCTGTTTTTCTTCTCTGAGGATCTCGGTGGCTCTCTGCTGCTTCAGACCTTCAGTCTCACTGTATAGACTTTCCACTTGATCGAGCAGCTTTCATCTGAAGAAGAAAGCTCATATATATAGTAGCAGCAGAGTGGATAGGGTCGTGTGGCTTCCACATTTCCCACCCAAGGAATTTCACCAGAACCAAGGCATTTCGGCCACCTGGCAGCATCCTGGCTGGGCTGCATTCCACGTGTCATCATCTGGTCACTCCCCTTATCCTCGGATCACGTCCCCAGTCATCAGTCTCTACAAGGAATCCCTGTCAGACAGACAAAACAGAAACTTATCAATTTTGTGTCGACACCTTGTACAGACTTCATAGTATGCATAATGCAGTGTATAGACTTTCCAATGTCTAGACTTTGCAAGGCGACATGAATGTATGGACTTTGCAGTGTGTGATGTGCAGACGTTGTATGGACTTCTAAAGTGTAATGCAATGTGCAGACTTTGATCATATATGAAGAACATATGCTGTACAGACTATACAAAGGCAATGCTGAAGCAATGTATAGACTCTGTGAATGCGAAGCAATGCAATGTTTAGACTCTACATATACAGGGCTATGGCATTGTATAGACTTGGTGAATGCAGAACAATGCCATGTACAGACTTAACAAATGAAGCATGCACAAGACACCTATGCATAGACTTCAACGTTATGCAAGCCTGATGCGTGTGCAGACTTAGTGAATGCAACGCTAGAACACGTATAGACTTCATATATACAAGACTGAGAACATAGCAGCTGGTTGTACCGACATGCTAAATGAAGATGCAGACTCATCGTGCAATGTTGTCTAGACTTAGAATGCAATGCTTGAAGCAGTGAATAGACTCAGAGTGAATGACAGGCGATGTGCAGACTTAGCCAGCATTCAACTCGATGTATAGACTTAATGAATGATGCATTCAATGCAAGACAATCGAATGTATAGACTTCACGATGTGAAGACTTGACGAATGATGTACAGACTTGCCAAAGGAAACTCTGTACATACTTGATCAAAGCAAAGCAGTTGAATGTATGGACTTCACGATGTGTAGACTTGCCAAAGACAACAGGACGATGTACAGACTTGAAAGATCACAATGTGTAGACTTTGGCAAAGCAGCGATGTACAGACTTGCACAGTTCAAGGACGTATAGACTTTACGTGAAAGCCCAATGTATAGACTTGCACAGTTCAAGGATGTATAGACTTTACAAGAAAGCCTAATGTACAGACTTGCAGAACTGAACGTAGGTAAAGATCCCAGTGTATAGACTTTGAAGTTCACTTACGGATGTACAGACTTGCAAAACTGAACGTAGGTAAAGATCCCAGTGTATAGACTTCGAAGTACACAGACGGATGTACAGACTTCACCTCGAGCAAGCAATAGTGCAGTGTGTAGACTTGAAGAACAATGCATGACGCTGTACAGACTTCACTTGATACAGTCCGATGTATAGACTTTTCCTAACACAGTCCGATGTACAGACTTTGCCTAACACAGTCCGATGTACAGACTTCATTTGAAACAGTCCGATGTACAGACTTGCATGAGACGCTCAATGTACAGACTTCAAGTCCAGTGCATAGACATTGCCTTAGACGCTAAATGAGACAGTCAGTGTATAGACTTTAGCCAATACAATGTATAGACTTGCTAGTTATGTGAGCTACACTGTATAGACTATGCCATAGACGCAAAGTAAGACGGAGAACATTGTGCAGACTTTAGCCAATGCAATGTACAGACTTAGTCTAATGCATTGTATAGACTTTGCCCTAGACGCTAAATGAGACGGACAGTGTATATACTTATGTTGTGCAGACTTTGACTCAAATGTGCAAATGAGACGCTGAACAAGATGGTCGGATGTACAGACTTCACGAAGTGCATGCATTGTATAGACTGGAATTAGTGAGACACAAAGAAAGACGCTGAATGAGAAGCTGAAGTCTGTATAGACTTTAACAGTGAGACAGTGTACAGACTTTCAGCAACACACGATGTACAGTCTTTCAACTAAACAATGTGTAGACTTTAGAAATGCAAGCAATGCAGCAATGCAGCAATGTATTGACTTTGAACTTTGCCATGCAATGTATAGACTTACTAGCCTGCGAGCCATGCAGTGTACAGACTTGATGCAATGTATAGACTACACTACAGCAACACAAAGCCAAATGAATGTGCAGAGTTATGAAATGCACCAGTTATGAAATGCACCAATGCACACAGCCTGTTCCATGTAGTGACACTCAGATAAGATCTTCAATGAAACGTTCATATGCAACACAACAAATTCATATGCAGACACAAACAGATGACGACTCAATGTGTTGTTCTTATGGTGACTCATTCATGTTGCTATCATTAAAACACCACATTATCATCAAAGCACAAGGGGCACAACAGGCCGCACGAATCATAGAGCCGAAGGCCGTGTCAGCGGGAAACCCACATGATCAAACCAAAGTTATCGGAAGTTCTGAGAATGGCCGTACATCGACCTGGGGGCTTCGACAAGACATCTCGTCGAGGTTTCAAGGAGCATTGGCAAGATAAATGTTCACGGTGACCCCCAGAATAATCCCCGGACTCATCGACTGGCTCGAAGCGCGCGGGAGCATTAGCACGGCGTGCCCTAAACTGGCGCCCCCCCCCCCCTCCCACCTGATGCCCCTTATCCCAGCGCGCAAAGAACCCCAGCCGGGGCCTGGCTATACCAGCGTGCAAAAGGCCATGATGCCTTTCCCGGCGCGTAGTTCTTCTCGCTGGATAAGGCTTGGGGTTCGATCATATATATAGACATATGGCTGTTCAAAAAAAAAAAAAAAAGAAGGCAAGGCAAAGAAGAGAGAAGAGATAAGAGAGAGAAGACAGAAGAAAGAAAGAAGAGCTTTTCGAAGGAAGAGAGGCTTTCGAAGAGGAGGCAGAGAGGAAAAGGAGAAATCGGGAGAGAGAGCTCTTGGGGAAAAGGGGTCTCGTCTGAGCGTCCTCCGCCGGCCATCTTCCTCTACTTTTGCTGAAGATACGATACTCTGTTCCGAGAACAGGTGGGCGCCGGTGCCTATCTTCCTCTGCTTTCGTGGATTCTGTTCTTTTGGGGTTTCCATCTATCAGATGTAAGCGAGAGGGGGAGGGATGGCGATGATATGAGCCGACCCCCCTCCCCTTTCTCTGCGATTCTCTCTTCCCCTTTGCTTTATTGTTGTGTCTCTGCACATCCCTCTGCCTCTGCAACTGATGAACGGCGACCGAGCGATGATGCCGGCACTGGATTTGTAATGTAAATGTTAGTCCAATCCCGTTTACTGGGTGGCGATATGTACATGGAGGTGTGGACCGATAGGTCGAATGAATGCTTGAAGCTTATTTCTTCGTCTCTATCTATGTCATTGTATATGTATGAGTTCTTCCGCGTGTGGTTCTAGGCTCTGGTTTCCTCGAAGTCCGACTTAGATCATGCCCCGAAGCATCGTGGGCTACAGAAACGACCCCTCCCCGGGTCTTTCCCATCGACTGCTTTCATCTTTGATTTAAGGATCTTTGTATCCCCTCCGTGGACAGAGCTATGCTCATGCGCATGCTTCTTCCCGCCGTGGTATCGAGGGTGTAATTCCCATTAACTCCTCCCTTCATACTGCTCTGATTGTTCGCAAGGTGGGAGTTGCCTTTGGGACGGCCGGATCCATCGCCCTGAATGCTGCATCCTAAATGTTCGAGCATATGCTTCTATGATTGGCTCGTCTCATCTGTGCATCTACTACCCCTCTGCATCATGGTCATTTGAACTGTTCCGAGATTCTTTCATCCCGTCTTAATCGCCCGGGGAGGGGGACATTCCCCATTGCGTCACGGAACTGCTGGGTGATCGAGGGCTCTACCTCTCGATGGTAGATGCTTTCTCAAGGCCATGGCTGACAGTAGCAGGGGTCCTAGCCTAACAAGCTTAGCCCCAATAATCTGGAGACCCGATAGAGGCCAAGGGATGTATGCTCCTGGTAGGCTAGACCTCGGAGCTTCACTCTCTTAATGGTCGGTTCCTTCAAGGGATGTGTCGCAGGTTGTGGGTTGCCCACCCCTCGTAGGCTAGCCCTCGGGGTGCTACTCCCATTATCAGTGGCCTCATCCCTCTATCCTTACCCACAGAGCCTTGGTGCCCCTTGCAGGCTAGTCCCCGGGGTATCCTATCCGATGGGAATTTGGTGGCTGTCACCATGCAGACCGGCGGTTTAGGGGCTTACTCCATAAGTGAGTATGACCCCGTTCCTCCCCTACAACTCTTCATGTTCAGAGGAGATGCTGCCCAATTTTAGACAAACTCAGAATAATTAAACTATAATCCGATGCTCGTTCTGAACTCAATCAACTCAGCGCTCGAATGTGAACCTCGCACTGACTCACTGCATCATTTTCAAAGGATCTTGGACTTCAATCAAACAAGCAGTTGGCCCAAATAATTCCAAAACTCTTAATATAAGCTTAATAAACTTAAATGGTTTCGAAATGCATAAAAAAAAGCTGAAACGGCGCGGCCCTAATCCGGCGCGCCCTAATACGGCGCGGTCCCCCCCCCCCTGCGCCGGATTAGTAATAGACTCATAACTTCTGTTTTTTGGTCTGGCCAGTTCCCGGCGCACCCTAAACCGGCGTGCCCCGTGCCCTTCGCGCCGGGCTAACGTCTGCCCATGGCCACGCCGGTTTAGCTTATTTACCTACGTTTTGACCGCACCGGTTTAGTCCTTTTACTCATATTGTGGCCGCGCCGGATTAGTTCGGTCTGCCCACGTTTGGCTGCGCCGGGGAACTCTACCCCTACGTGTGGCTGCATCGGTTTTAAGCCCTGATGTTGTTTTAATCATCCACCTACCCTCGGGGTGACCTTCGTCTCCCGTGGCCGGAATTAATGAATCCTAATAAACTGAATAAGAGGAGTGATGTTGGATCCGAATTGCTTTACTATTCGGTTTGTGCTACTATTCTTGCCTCACTTGGTAGAGATTAACAAATGTGATTGAGCACTGCTTGCTTTCATAACTCTACTGCCATGCTTAGCATAGTCGTGAACATCATGCTTGCATACTTGCACCGACCCTTGGGTATATCAAATGGCGTTGATAGAAGACTGGGTTACGCCCGATCGGAAGTCTCCGCTATGCGCGAGGGTGGTCTTCGGACTTACGTCCTCCGCCACATATCAAGGGTCTTCAATTCAATGAACCATGCCTCTCCTGCATGACAGATAGACGCATCTCGCATGGCTCCGTCATGTTTGTAACATCGCATCTTTTATTCCGGCCTCGACAGCCCACTATCTCGATAATTAATCAAAGGTGTTCCCTCCTCGCGGGGGATGTAATTAACGCCATAGCCTTTATAGTATGGCGGACTGCTGTCCCGACTGAACCTCACTTTCGCCCGACACGGGTCAGAATGAGCGCATAATAAACTTGTCACGTACGTGACTGGCACGCCCGCATCGTCAATCAGTCAGTTAATTACCAGTTAGTTAATTGGTTAATCGACACATGAAATAAGATATATGTATATATACATATATATACATATATATGTATATATACATATATATACGTATATATATATATATATATATATATATATTAAAATAATAAGATGGTCGAATAAACCCATCGCAAACAAGTCTGGCACGCCTAGTGGGACCAGTGTCACCTTTCATCTCTTTGCCGAGATACATGGGCTTCGAGGCCCTCTCAAAGGCTACTGATCGTTGGTTTGTTTGTCTTTGCAGGCGAACAATGACAACAAATGGATTAACTGGGGTCGGCTTCGGTCCGTCGATCGTTGCTGGGCATGCACAAGGGTACCTGGTGGTGCCCATGGAGTTCAGCAGCTTCCCTGCCGCCGTCGGCTTCCCCAACTTCTTGGGGTTGGCCTTCGTGGACATGCTGGAAATCGAAGCCCCAGAACCTGTCGAGGAAGCCGTGGGGAAGGTGGAGCCTCAGAAGGCTCCTTGCTGCAACGACTCATCCAAGAGTCCGACTCCAGCCGCTAGCTGTCTGGTGCACCACGCCATACGTGGGGCCCGCCCCAATATTGTCAACAAGCACCATGGAGGACGTCAACGCCGGCAAGTCCAAAGGAGTGCTGCTGTGATTACCGGAACTCTATCTCAGTCCGGGAAGTCTATGATGGTGGGAAGCATGCGCGTCTTCCTTGATGGACACGACGCACGGGTGGCCCCGGACCGAGTCATCCCAACCATCCCTGTCCACAACACATACCAGGCCCTCACTGGAAGGAGGGTAGAAAGAGAAGAAATCGGCCACTATGGCCAAGGAAGGTTGGCCCCCAGGCCGAGAAAGTTCAAACAGGTGTGGGTTCCCAAGCAGGGCCCAACCTATTCATCAGTTGGCACCTATCTGCTGCCGTCCTGTGTACGACGGGGCGGAGGAGAGAAGAGAAAGGGGCTTGCCCCCGAAGGAATAAGGAGTGGATGCGGATCCTCCGTGCCGCAAAAGTTTTCGGGCGGCTGCCCGTCAAGCCAATGTCCCAGCTACGGGATGAAGATTCCAACAACCTGCCGACAGAGCTTGGCTAGCTTATATCCCTCCTACGGGAGGTCGACAATCATCCCCCGTGTTACATCAGGAGCGGGGTCAAGAAGAGATGACATGTCTGGTCAGAAACTATTTTCGAGGGTTAGGCAACCCCTCGCTTGGGCAACAGCGACTGATGCAAGCAGCCGCCGCCGATGAAGACTACTGCCTATCAATGGCAGATGAAGAAGATATAGGAGAAAGAATGATGGTGTCGTCAGTCGACGATAATGGATATGACAACGGCTTCGAGTTCGAAGCCTATGGAGCCGTCCCCGAGTGGAAGGAAACAAGAAGAACTTCTGTGTTCGAGAGGTTGACCTTCCCACAGCAAGCTAAAAGGAGGGTCCATCGACGGAGGAGAAGGATGCAGGTCTTCACTTGCAACATGGCTGGTGTATCCAACCGATATGGGGGGCTCCCCGAAGATCCCCAAGAATTGGCTCAGTTGGCCGCATGGCCAGGGCTGAGCACTCGCAGAACAGAAGCAGCAAGGGAGCTCCTGATAATGACTAAAGGAAAATAACCCCAGGTCTACCACCAGTGGGATGATAAGGCCCCCGTCCTGACCGCTAATGTGGTGACGGCAAAGGAAGAAGACGACGTTCCCCTCGACATCCTGCCCGAGGGTACGTCTAGGGACACAACAGAAGTTATCCCCACTACAGCCACTATAGACCCATCGGTCTTGATATTACTTCAGAAATATCGGCAAGAGATAGACTTGCTGAAGAAGCAGTTGATGGAAAAGACTGAACAGTCCTCAGCTTCCAAACCACCCAAAGTCCAGGGTGAATCATCTCGGGGAGTAGTCCGTCATGATGGCCCTCCACCACTCTACACACTGCCTCAGTCGTCAGAACCAAGCATGGCGACAATGCAACAGCGGCCACCACAGCTCCAGCCGCTGCTACCAACGGTGCTCCCTCAAGTGCACCAGACACCCCCGCTACCGCGTCCTCCGCAGGCGACCACCCTGGTCACCCCGTACCTGTAGTCGTCAGACTTCTATCCAGAGCTGGTTGACCCTACAGTCATGAACCGGATGATGGTGGAAAGAATGATCGAGCTGAAGCTCTTAGAAAGAGGTGAAGGCGACTACGTCACGTTCGATGCATACCGGGTGCCCTACCCACAACACCATGCTGCTAAGCGGCTTCCTCCGGGAATCAATAAGCCGCCCAAGTTCGATAAATTCAACGGGAAGGGATCCTCAAGAGAACACATAGCCTATTATATGACTGTCATGGGTGACTTGGCCACTAACGAGTCATATCTGCTGAAGTTTTTCGGGTCCTCGCTGACGGGGCTCACATTTGAATGGTACTCTAGCCTCTCGGCCGGGTCGATCAGCGACTGGCTAGATATGCAGAAGAAGTTCAGAGAAAGATTCCATGTCACAGAGAGGGAGGTCACGGTGGCCGAACTCTACTCAAAAAAGCAGAGGGCAGATGAGACAGTCCTCGATTATATTAAGAGGTGGAGGAACCTCGGAATGAGGTGCAAGTGGCCCCCGCATCAGGAGGACGCTGTGCAGATATGCAAACAGAATCTCAGAAGGGAGGTTCTGGAAAAGATGATCGGAATGGAAATACGATCGTTTGATTGATTAAACAATGTCGTGGCCGAGGTGGAAGCTTTCCTGGCCAGACCTGGCCCCACATCTGCTGCCAGCATGACCCAGAAGGGAAAGGCGGTGGAGCGGCGCTCCTCGCCTAAAGAAGCGAACGCTCTTGACATAAATGCGTTCGAACAACAGAAAAGTGAAGGCAAGAAGGGAGTCACCCCACAGCCTGCAGAAGCCCCAGACGGCAAAGAAGGTCCTTCGCTGAGGGACAAGATGAAGAAGGCCTATTCCTTTCCAAAAGACAAGACCCGAGTTCTGTTCGACTGGGTAACGAAATACAGCATGGTCACCCTGCCAGAGCCAAGGAGGCCGGAGGACTTAAAGAGAAAATACAGTCCAAGATTCTGCCCCTATCACCAGATGTTGGGGCATCCGATCGAAGACTGCTATGTGTTCAAGGACATCATCGAAGGGATGGTGAAGAAGAATGAAATTGAGCTGGGAGAGTACAAAGTGGACCCTCCTTAGCCACATGAAGCCCCTCAGAGGAGGGCAGAAGTCAACATGGTCTGCCTATACCAGGCACTGCCTGAGGAGATCTCTGAAAGAAGCACGCGGAGCACCTATGAAGCTCATTTCTTGGAGCCCGCGAAAGAACAGCAGGGATGGCAGCAGGTCCCTGTGAAACACAAGAAAAAGAGGGCACCTCGCCCGAAAGAGGGGGCACATATCCGTGGTGTCACACCCCGACTTGCTCCGCCAGTGGTAGCGCCCGTGTGGGTCACTCCACCTACAATTGTCAGGATACCTACACATAATCGGAGGAGACAAACATCACTGCCAGTGGTTAAGGAGACCAATCATGGGGTCCTTCGACTGTAAAACCTCATTGAGGGGCTAGACGAGTATGTGCAGCCCGAATTGAAGCCCTTGCTGGTGTGGGACCACGTCCCATGGCAAGAACTAGAGCAGCTCTCACTTGAACAAAAGGAGGAAGCTGAAGAGGCACCCGACAGAGAGCGCAGTCTATTCTGGGGGCACCCGCCCGCAGAAGCAAAAAAGAAGAAGAAACAAAGGAAGAAGAAAAAGAAGGCCATTGAGGCCGATAAAGTGCATATTGTCTCCTGTAATACCCTATCAGCACTCTTCAATCTGCCCGGAGAGGAGGAAGAAGAGGAAATTTGTTTCACACCCCATGCTGGGGGAGGCAAGGTCGAGGCCGCAACTGCTGCACATGCCACTCGGTCAGGCCGAATATGGGGGTGCCAGCCGCCACCCAACCACAGCATCATGTTCAGAGGGGAGCAACCCTACCAGACACCCCCGTCGGAGGTCAAGGGAGTCCAAATCCCTCCTCTGTCAGGCCTATATAACAAGAGTGGGGGCAAGGGGGTCCCTTCGTTTCTTGAATTCATGAAATGTCCAAGGGGAAGCAGCCTTGCCAGGAGGCTAACCCTACACCCCGGGACGTTCACCCGCAGCTGGCACAATCTGCCGAAGAGCCAAATGCAGACGGAGCTTGCCCCGTAGCAACTAACAAAGAAAACCCAGAAGCCGGTACCAACCAGAAGGGTGCTGAATCTGACGAAGATGAAGCAGGTCCGTTAGGGCCCGCAAATCAAAACCTCCCAAAGTCCAGATGGGCTGAAGAGATAAAGCTCTCCAATGTCTGAGCTGGGAGCCGAATAATGAAGCTACTCAAGAAGCTCCCTGCTCGATTTATAATCTGGGAGATCCTTTCTTTGAGTGAAGAGACCCGGCAGGCGATTATTACTGCTTTGCAGACGCCTGCTCATTTTGAGATATGTCTGGCTGAAGCAATGTCGGAGGCCAGCATGACCTTCACTCCGGACGATATGCTGCTGCCCACCATCAGCCACAGTAGGCCGCTGTATATGAAGGGGCACCTGAATGGAAGGGAGATGAACAGAATTCTGGTTGATCCCGATGCAGCAGTCAACATCTTGCCATATAGAATATATGAGAGGCACCACTTTAATGCGCATCTCGAGAAAGTCGGGGATATGCGTATCGTCAGCTTCAATCAAAAATGCGAGGTGTCCATGGGAGTGGCAGAGTTCACCCTCACCTTAGCAGATTTCACTACGATGGTGTAGTTCCATGTCATTGACTCCCGCACCTCGCACAAGGCGCTGCTCGGCCGCCCGTGGCTGCATGAAAATATGGTGGTGCCCTCCACGCTCCACCAATGCATCAAACACAGTCTCCAAGAGAAGGAGGAGATGATATTTGCAGACCCCCACCCGTTCGAGGTGTTTGAATGTCATTTGGCAGATCCCAACCGATATACAGGGCCTTCCCAGAAGACCTCTGAAGCTAAGACCCCTGCGGGGGCATCGAGAAGCACATCCGGCAGCAGTTGGTATCCACCACCGCCGCGCGGATATGTCAAGCCCAAGGTGGTCTCCCATATCACAGCATCCGGGCAAGTGGGCAGAACAGCACCCCCAACATTATACCCTGAAGCTAATGAAGTGTGGGTCGATCAGCGGCACAATCATATTGAAATCTCGGATGGCCTTACCAAGCCGACTCCCGGCCTTGACAAACCCTACTGTCGAACCATTCAAGACTTGGGAGGTGACACAGGAAGATGGACCCAGCTGCTTGTTCTATACGGCTGAAGAGCACCCCACTCGGGAAGACACAGACTGCAGCCTCCCCGAAGATATAAGCAACCCGCCAGTTCTCGTCCAGGGTCTGGCATTCACAACTGAGCAGATGGCCAGGATGTTTCAGAAGCAGCACATTCCCCCCGATCAGTCTCAGAAGCGTAGGGAAGCTTTCTAGAAAATGTGGCATCCCGCAAATCTGGATAAGAAAATGAGACGCGTCTCTCAATATCCGAGTTTGGGCTTCACCTTGGAAGAATATTATTATAGTGGGCGATACGAGGTGGGCACCATCTCCGCCTTTTATCCTGCTGAAGATAGCCCACTGGGGGCAACTTTTGATGAATACCCGGTGGAAGCTGAGCATGTTGAACTGGCTCAACCCGGAAATCAATAAATAGAGACCTCGGTCCCCTGCCGATGCTGGGAGCAGGTCCACCCTGAAGAGGAGGCCCTTCAAGCCAAATTTGATACGGCTAGCAGCAGTGAAGCTGAAGATACTGAGGAAGCAGGAATTTCTCCCTCCAGGGGAGCCATACTGATGATAACTTCAACACCTCTTCTACCAATCAGGGGAGCCTCGGTCGACTCCGATCAAGGGGAACCAGCTACCAAGAAAGGAAAAGCCACTTCCACAGAAGATACAACTGCCCCAGAAGGCGAGACCACCTCAACTTCTGCTACAAAACCGGGATGCTGTCAAGGCCGGGCAATAAACAACCACCAGCCTGTCACGGTCGCAACCTCATCTACAAACACCGAAGCTACTCTCTCGCCCTTGGGAGCTACAACGGCAGTGGATCTACTAATAGAACGATCTGTGCAGCCGCTAGCACAAGAAATAGAGAATCCTCAAGAAGCTCTGGTGGTGTCTGACGAGGAAGTTGAAGTGCTCGACCCTCAAGATGGTATTCCAGGTTTCGTTGACCTCCAGTCGGCACCTCCGGAGATAGAAGATGGAGGTCAAGCCACGGTCGATGAACTGATGGAAGTTAACTTGGGATATGAGGGGGACCCTAGGCCTACATTCCTCAGTGCCCAGCTGTCCCCAGAAGAACGGGAGCTGTACATCCAGCTGCTGCTAGAGTACCGGGATTGCTTCGCCTGGACTTACAAAGAAATGCCGGGTCTAAGCCCCGCTGTCTCGCAACATGAGCTGGCAATCAGCCCTGAGGCCCAGCCGGTGAAGCAACCACCGCAGCGCATAAGGCCATAACTCATTACCCAAATCCGTACTGAAGTCGACAAGCTCATTGACGTGGGATTTGTTGAAGAAAACTAGTACACCACATGGCTGGCGAATATCATCCCCGTGAAAGAGAAGAATGGACAGATCCGGATATGTGTTGACTTCCGAGATCTAAATAAAGCCTGCCCCAAAGATGACTTTCCGGTGGCAATAACGGAAGTCATGATCGATGCTACAACCGGTCACGAGGCCTTATCGTTCATGGACGGGTCATCCGGCTACAACCAGATTTGGATCGCGGAGCATGACCGGGTCCATACTGCTTTCCAAACCCCTAAAGGCATTTATCATTATAAGAGGATGCCGTTCGGACTAAAGAATGCTGGCGCAACTTATCAGCGCGCAATGACCAAAATCTTTGATGAATTGCTCTACCACAAGGTCGAGTGCTACATAGATGATCTAGTAGTCAATTCCAGAAGAAAAGAAGATCATCTGCAAGATCTCCGGATTGTTTTTCAGAGGCTAAGGCAGCATGAGCTGAAGATGAACCCCATGAAATGTGCGTTCGGAGTGTCAAGCGGAAAATTCTTGGGCTTCATCGTCCGATATCGGGGGATCGAGATAGACCCCGCCAAAATCAAAGCAATTCAGGAGTTACCTCCACCAAGGAATATCTCCGAGCTGAGATCACTACTGGGCCGCCTGGCTTATATCCGGCGATTCATTTCCAATTTGTCAGGGCGATGCCAGCCTTTTCACAAACTAATGATGAAAGATGTTCCCTTTTATTGGGATGAAGATTGCCAGACAGCCTTTAACAAGCTGAAGGACTATCTAAAGACTCCTCAAGTGCTGGGCGCACCAGTGAAAGGACGGCCATTGATACTATATATAGTAGCTACGCATAACTCCCTGGGGGCAATGCTGGCCCAGAATAATGAAGAAGGGAAAGTGCAAGCCCTCTATTACCTTAGTCGAAGACTGGTAAGGACTGAGGAAAAATATACTTATATCGAGAAGGTCTGTCTGGCACTGGTCTTCGCAGTTAAGAAGCTCCGACACTATATGTTGTCACTTGAAATCAGCCTGGTATCCAAAGAGGATCCCCTGAAATATATTATGTCCCAGCCGGCACTTAAAGGTCGCCTGGGCAAATGGGCGATAATCCTTATGGAGTTTGACATCTCCTATGGCAGCTGTATTTTGATGGTGCTTCCAGAATTGACACCTCTGCCACTGGATCGGCCAGGGTCAGGGCAGGGGCAGGAATAGTCCTAAAATCCCCAGAAGGAGAAGTGGTGCACACATCTTGCTCCATAAATAAGCATTGCACAAATAATGAAGCGGAATATGAAGCCCTGATAATCGGGTTGCAAATCACTCTGTCCATGGGAATTCAGATGTCGGAGGCAGTCGGAGATTCCATGCTAGTTATAAAACAACTGGAAGGAGAGTTCGATGTGAGAAAGCAAGAGCTTCTCCCCTATCACCAGCTGTCAACCGCCTGATGTCAAGATTCTACTTCATCAGCATCAAGCACATCAACCGGGGTCGGAATGCTTAGGCAGACGCCCTCGCTAAGCTGGCCAGTTCATTGGCGGTCCCACCAGATGCAAGCCTGAATATAACAGTGATCAACCGCCGGTAGGTCCCCAGTGTAACGGAGGTCTTGGCTGACGAACAAGAGATTGAGGTGGTAGCCGTCTAGGAGATACAGCAGCCCGATTGGCGAGAACATCTCCTGCGATGGTTCCAACACCAACAGCTCCCGAGGGAAAAAGAACAGAGAATGAAGCTCCTAAGGGTCAAGGACTCTTACGAGATGAGAAGCGGAACCCTGTTCCGAATAATGGCAGATGCTCGAAGGAAAGTCCTACTTCGCTGCTTATCTTCAACAGAAGTAGGACATGTGATGCAAGAAGTCCATGCAGGATCAGCTGGAGCACACCAGGCTGGCCCAAAGATGAAAATTGAGATAAACAAATTGGGCTACTATTGGCCCACTATATTTGATGATTGCTGCAAGTTCACCAAAGCTTGTCAGAAGTGTTAGGAACACGCTAACGTGGCAAGGAGACCTACAGTGCCGCTGCATCCCACCTTGCCAAGCTGGCCGTTCACCCAGTGGGGCACGGACGTGGTAGGGCCACTACCAGCATCTTCATCTGGGTGCAAATATATCTTAGCAGCTATTGACTACTTCTCTAGATGGGCGGAGGTAGTAGCACTAAGAGATGTGACGAGAGAGCTAGTTGCGAGATTCTTCCGGTAGAATATAATATTCCGGTTCGGGATCCCCAACCGAATCATCTCTGATAATGACAGCCATTTTAGGAACCAGAAGGTTTATTGGCTAGCCGACAAATACAAGATTCACTGGAGGACATCATCCCCCTACAACCCTCAAGCCAATGGACTTGCAGAAGCCTTTAACAAGACACTATGTACGTTGCTGGCAAAGACTGTCAAGTCTAATAAAAAAGATTGGGAAGAAAGGATGCACGAAGCGCTCTGGGCCTATCGTACTATCCACAAAACCCCAACCGGCTGTTCACCTTTCTCCCTCGTCTATGGGTCAGAGGCTGTGGTGCAGATTGAACTAGAAGTTCCTTCGCTATGAGTCGCCATCCAGCATGGACTAGCCAGCGGCGAACAAACCAATGCTGAAAGAAGATTGGAAGAGCTCGCTGAGCTCGAAGAAAAACGCCTCCGGGCACAACAAAACATCCAACTCTACCAAGCTCGCATGGCCCGCGCTTTCGACAAGCTGGTCAAAGGTCGAGAATTCAAGAAAGGAGATCTGGTAATGGTCAAAAGAAGAGAAGTAATGGCCTCCAACCCCAAAGGGAAGTTGGTCAAAAATTGGATCGGACCATATATCATCCGTCGAGTATACGAAGGGGGTGCCTACGTCCGGGTAGACAACAAAGGAGTCATCCAGTTCTCTCCCCTCAACAGAAAGCATATAAAGTTGTATCATGCAGCACAACCAACATTCCCCGAGTGATCGGTCGGAATACCTTTCCTTGGTCTAGTGGCATTCCGCCCTGATCGAACTACCTTTCCTTGGTCTAGTGGCACTCCGCCCTAGCCGAGCTACCCTTATCTTGGTCTAGTGGCACTCCGCCCTGTTCGAGCTACCTTATCTTGGTCTAGTGGCACTCCGCCCTGATCGAACTATCTTTCCTTGGTCTAGTGGCACTCCGCCCTAGCCGAGCTACCTTTCCTTGGTCTAGTGGCATTCCGCCTTGATCGAGCCATCTTCTCTCGGCCTAGTGGCAATCTACCTTAGCCAAGCTACCTTTCCTCGGTTTAGTGGCATTCCGCCCTAGCCGAGCTATCCTTTCTTAGTCTAGTGGCATCCCACGCTAGCCAAGCTACCCTGATCTTGGTCTAGTGGCATTCTGCCCTAGCCGAGCTACCCTTATCTTCGTCTAGTGGCATCCCGCCCTGGCCAAGCTACCCTGATCTTGGTTTAGTGGCATCCCGCCCTAGCCGAGTTACCCTTATCTTGGTCTAGTGGCATTCTGCCCTGATCGAGCTATCCTCATCTTGGTCCAGTGGCATCCCGCCCTAGCCGAGCTACCTTTCCTTGGTCTAGTGGCACTCCGCCCTGGCCGAGCTCTCAAAAGAATACACCATATTGCCGTTACGGGCCTTACGTCCGAATCGAAGAAAGATCATTCCTTTGCGTTAGCATTCGGCCCCTGCTAACGAATAAACCGCTCTGCTCGACACAAGGCCCGGTGATCCGGCCAACAGTCGCCTGCCACCAACCAAGGGTCGGACATCACACTTCGACCTACCACCTTTTATATCCTCAAAAAATATATATATAGAAAAGAAAAGAAAAATGGGGTTAAAAATAGAGATACCCCGCCAGACTTGCTCCTATATTAGGACAAGTGCAAAAATGGCCATCACCCAGCTGTGGCGAAAATCCGAAAGGGCGCTGCAGGCAAAATCGGGTACCCCGCCACGTGAAAACCCGAGAGGGCGCGTGGGCAAAAGCAAGAGGGGGCTGGCTTTGGCGAAAACCTGAAAGGGCGCTTAGGTTAGTAAAGTGGTAATTTAAAAGTTCCTCTTCTGTTCTCCACCCGATGAAACTCCAAAAGGGACAATCATCAAAAGCCCCACCGGAGATCCTTTAACGAACACATGTTTGACCCTCGTCATCATCGGCGGGATCGGTCGATCTCTACCCCTAACTTGGACCTACCGTCCTTGTTAATAACCCTACCTTTGCTTCGGCTTGTGACCCATGCTGATGAACAAACCCATGTTCAACCCTCGTCATCATCTGCGAGATCGGTAGATCTCTACCCCTAACTTGGACTTTCCGTCCCTGTTAATAATCCTACCTTTGCTTCGGCATGTGACCCATGCTGATGAATAAACCCGTGTTCAACCCTCGTCATCATCGGCGAGATCGGTCGACCTCTACCCTTAACTTGGATCTTACATCCTTGTTAACAAACCGTGATCTTTGCTTCGACATTTAACCAGTGTCGACAAACTAAGCCAGAGACCAATCCTTGTCATCATCGGCAAGGCCGGTCAGCATTCTCGCAGTCAAATTCTTCTGTACTCCAAATTCAAAGAAAAAGAAAATAAAATAAAATAAAAGAAAAAATGGGGTTAAAAATAGAGATACCCCGCCAGACTTGCTCCTATATTAGGACAAGCGCAAAAATGGCTATAACCCAGCAGTGGCGAAAACCCGAAAGGGTGTCGCAGACAAAATCGGGTACCCCGCCACGTGAAAACCCGAAAGGGCGCGTGGGCAAAAGCAAGAGGGGGCTGGCTTCAGCGAAAACCCGAAAGGGCGCTTACGTCAGTAATGAGAATAAAAATATATGTACGAATGATGAATAGTGTTGATCCATCCACTGATGTGACACAAATCCTTGGACTTAAATGTGCAAGCAATTTGGCCCGAACGGCGATCTCTCACAAGCGGTTGACCCACGTCGCGCGCACCCGGATCCGTAGGTGGACCGGCGATGGTGGTGAGGGTCCGAGGTTGGGCCTCGAGGCTCCAAGGATATGGCCAGCTAGGGATAGACCCCAATGGGCCAGGGATGCCCAATGTCAAGGGTGGCCGGCACGCCGAGGGCGTGGGATGTAATGTCACACTCACAACTCGCCCGCGGTGGCACTTGATTAAACGGAATGTTGGGACGAACTCTCTCTCACCGCCGACGGCACATCAAGGGATAATACTAAACTAAGCAAAGGTAAGGAACCAACAGAGGAGAGTGGTCCGAAGCTCACCTGATCGGTGTGAAGACACCGATCCCGGCCGGAGACGAGGGAGAGCGGGGAAGTGTGGGTTCCCCGCACACTGCGTCGATGAAGCTTGAGTCCTGCTTAATTAGTTACATTCACTACACCTCTCGCAGGAGGGTGAACATGGGGTGGGGATGATTGAATTACATGCAAACACTACCCCCACGTAGGGAGGGGCGGTGAGCCGGCCAGGCGGGGAGGGGGGATTCGCCGGAAATGCGGAAGGAGAAGCCGAGGCTGAATCTGCCTGCTTTCTGTGATGGCTGACTGACAGTTGGTGTCGAGGCTGTAGATCCCGTTCTGGAATTTTTCCGATGGCGAGACCAGTGGGGAACGCTTCGTATCTGGAACTAGGATGCCTCTGAATTTTTCTGAATTCTTCTGATGCAGTTGCGGGTCCGGGACGAGGTTCGATCAGGGAGGCAGAATCTGGGCGCGGCAGCCTCCTGTTTCTGACAGCAGCTTGCAGGGATTGCCCCGACCGCTCCCGTACTCTGAATCACGAACCGCTGGAGGCGTTGGAATCGTTGACAAGTCTTCTTCGCAGAAAAACTGACAGGGAAGCTGTCCAATTTCAGAGAGGACTGGGGGACTCAGAATAGTGGAGGCAGGTCGTTGCAGACTGTGGGAGGCAGACCCGCGCAGCTGAGGGAGAAAAATGGTAACGTGGGACCACGGTCTCCGATCGATGTTCCGCTTCTTGATCCTGAAGACAGACAGAACGAGGAAGAACTTTTTAGAAGAGCCCTAGGCCTAATTCCACCGTGGTTCGTCGTGGCACAGCTCCCTTTCTGGTTCAGGCACTCTGTTGGGGAAGCTCTGCGCAGTCGGGGGAGAATGGTCACCACAAACTGTAGTGAAATCGGATTGAGACGATTCCACCTCGCTTGCGAAGAAGACTTGCAGACCTTTCCAGAGATGTAAGATAGACCTCCAGATGATGTCGTATGACTCTGGAGCCGGCTCTGCAAGTTGGGCCCCAATCTGCTACCTGCGGGTTGAACAGAGTAAAGGGGCTATTTGGTGGAGAAGTGTTGAAGGGACTGCAATGGGGAGGAGGCTAATGGCTGTGGGGCTTGGATGGTGGTGGGTAGAGATGGTGGAGAGGTTGGAGAAGGAGGTTGGGTCGTAGCTAGCAGGTGGAGGGGAAGGGGGGGGGGTGCGGCCAAGGGTGGAGGGTGAAAGGGGGGGGGGGGCGCAAGTGGCTTGGAGGGAGAGGGAGATTTGAACTTGGTTTAATATGGGGATGGTTAATGTGGTCTTGGGAAGGGGAAGAGGTGTGTTGGGGATGTGGAGAGGTGCTTGGGGAGGTGGGATTCTCCCTTGGGAGATGGAGGGGTGGCTTGGGAAAGGGAGATGTTGTCTTGGAAGGTGAAAGGTTGCTTGGGGATATGGTGTGAGTAATGGGAGGAATTAGTGGACCTTGGGAAGGGGAAGGGTTGGGATGAGGTGGAGGATGATGTGGCAAGGAGAAGAGAGAGATAGAGGGGAAAAATTTAGAGAGAGGGGGAGGATAGAGAGGGGGCCGCCCCCTTTAGAGAGAGAGAGAGGTAGAGAGATAGAGAGCTTGAGAGAGAGAGAGAGAGAGAGCCAGAGACACAAATCTTGTGGATTTTAAACTCAATAATTCATTAGCTCCAAATGGGGGGGTTGGGGTCTTATTTATAGGAAACCCACAATTTAACAAAAGACCCAGGGTTTTTGACTAATGATAATAAACCAAGGGGAAGGGGGGCGCCCATGGGCCTAGCCCACTTAATTGGGCCCAACTGACTCATTAACCACTCTAATGACAATTAACCTAGGTAGATGACTCTTTAACCTAGGTACTTGACTCAATAAAAGGGAAATTACATAATCTATGACTCAATAAAATATAAAAATTACAAGTCATGATTAAGAAAAAATGCCACGAACATGATGACGCATAGCTGGAAAGCAACGGGAACCTCGAAAGAGTGAGGAGTGGTAGGAGATGTCCTCATCATACCCCCGGGGTGCGGAGAACTCGACTCCGTTGAGTATGGGTCCACCGGGGTAGCGGTCCTCCAAAGTAGCTCCGGGCGAACCACGACCTCCAGACTCAACCTTGTGTCTACGACCAGGGGACTGTCCTTCATCCTCTCATGGTGGCTCAGGCGCACCCTCTTGCTGGCGATGGAACCTTGCTTGCCTAGTATTGCCTCCGTGTACACACGTCGGGCTCTCAAGGCTATTTTGTGGGAGCTCTCCGGGGTGTCCCTCTCAAAGGATGGTATAGGCTCAAAGCACTCACTAGGATCCACCGCGGTGCCCATATAGGGTGCCAGGTCAGCCACGTGAGAAGTGGGGAATATCCCATAACCCATTGGTAAATTCAATCCATAAGCTGTGTTGCCAAAGTCACTAGGAACAGGAAAAGGTCCAAGTCCTCGTGCCCTCGAATGGGAGGTGACCCTAAGGTAGAGCCACTCCGATGCCATCATCGCCAAATCGCCTACTTGGAGTTCCAAGTGGCGCTTGCTAGCTCTTATCCGCTCTTTGTGAACCTCTCCGCTCATTGCGAATTGCTTGCGTGTATGCGTATGCCATGTACTATGATGCGGTGTGGGTGTGAAAAGCTTGGTGTGTAAAGGTGGACCAGGGCAACCGTAAATTGTCCTATCATGCTGTGATGCCATGTCGACCTTGATGAACTTAGGTGGACCGGGGCAGCCACAAGTGGCCCTATCATGCAAGAGATGGATGAAGAGTGGGGGAGGACCAGCTTGTCCAAATGTAAACCTGCCGTGCACTAGACCTAGTGTGTATGTGACATAAATGACGTGACTAGCCTTACCACATGATGCAAAATGTTGTGACACATGCATTCCTATCAAGATGGTCCCATCTTTAGGTGGGGGTTGATTTGGGGGTTTCCACTCATGGGGGTCGAAGGGGTCCAAGAAAGTTGACATCTTGGGATGGGTCAATTCCTCATTTCCTAGGTGGATGTCACCCATGGTCATGGCTCTCATAGTGTGGACTAAATTTTGGAATGGGTGGGTTAGGTTCAACATGGTGGGTGAGGGTAGGAGGGAGTGGGTGGTGAGTGATGAGTACTCGGAAGCCCATAGGAAGTGGCCAAAAGGCTTGAGATGGGTTAAGGGGTGGGTGATGTGGAGGTGGGCTTTAATCCAAGTGATCGTCCTAGGGTCCCTAGTACACATAGGAAAGTGGGAATCATGAACCTGGTGGGACCTATCGTAATGCTCCTTGCAAAGGGACGAGGGGTAGGGAAAGATGTAGGAGGGTAAGGAGGTGGGTTGGCGAAGAAGGGCTAGTGGGAAGGGATCATGTGGATCTAGGAGGACTTGGGTTGGGGGGATTGAGGCTTCTTCCCATCCTAGACCTGGAGCACTCCAAAGCACACACTCCCTAGTGTGGGCTAGGCACTCGTCTCCTAATGGGGTAAGTACCAAAGCGGATTCCCTAGGTTGAGTGCCCTTTTCTTGTGATAGGGGGGTGGTGTAAAACTCATCGGGCTCGGGTAGAAACAATACGAGCTCACTCATGCAAGGACCTTTGGTGTAAATGGAGATGATGGACCTGATAGAGGGGTTTGAGAAACTAAGGTACCCCATACCACTCACTCCTAAGGCCAGCATGTTTGTCACCTCTATTTGCCTTAGTATGCCTTTAATCAAGTCCCTCATGGCTCCTACAAAGTAAAACGAATGATAGATTGTATGGAATGGTAGGGTGGGCATGATTGGGTTATGGTTATCCATGGAAGGGCACATGATGTGGAGGAGGAGGTCTTGCTTAAGCCACTCAATGAGGGGTTCCCCAAGAATCACAATTCTCATGGAGGAAGGGGTGGGGGAACTTGGTTGGTCATCATGTAACTCATGAGGGAGGGTGTACCCAGTTAGGCTAAATGTGTTTTCTTTGGGTAAGGATGAGTTCTCTTGACCCAACTCTTGACATTGGGCTTCATATTCCTCCTCCCATTCTAGGGGAGCCTCATGGTCTTCGGTCACCTCCTCAAGTTCCCTTTGGATAGGGGTAACTATTTCTTCAGTTAGTGTGTTGGACATCTCTCGTGAAGGGCATTGATAGATGAAGTGTCCAAAGCCTCTACACTTAGAGCATTGTTGTCTATTTCCCTGAGGTGTCTCACCCACACTTGGCCCATTGGAACTCCCTTCTCGCCGGGGTATGGGTTGACTAGGGATGACCCTTGTTGGATGAGGGGTGGGAGGAGGATTTGTGGGCCGAAATGGGGTACTTCCGTTTGGACATGGCATGGGTGCCTTCAGGAGAGGGTCTAGGTTGGGACGGGGTCCCATGTTATTGGCACCATCCGGTCGAGGAGTGAACCTAGAAGTGTTAGAGAATTGCATCATTCTTGAGGATGGGTTGTCTAGGTCATCCCAGGGGCGTCTCTCCTCACGCCCATAGTGTTGGGACCTCTCATAGTAAGGATCATGGCCTAACCTATTCCTACCAAACTCATCCCGGGGAGGCAAGACTCTAAGGCCATTGCTCCTAAGTGGGGGTTCATTGACTCCAAATCCATCCCGAGGTGACCAAGCTCTAGGACCGTGGTTCCTTATTGCTTCAAGCCGATCAAGCCGGGAGGCGAGGGTAACCATATAGTTTTGACATTTGTTGATGAAAGCGTCAAATTGGTCCATGTTTAGTTGGGGTGTCTCCCTAGGGTGGTCATGCAATGGAGTGATGGAAAACATGACGCAACGGAGACTCAAATGATAATGCCCTAGGACTAGACTCGTAGAGACAAGTCTAAAACTTGCTCTGATACCAAGTTGATGTGACACAAATCCTTGGACTTAAATGTGCAAGCAATTTGGCCCGAACGGCGATCTCACACAAGCGGTTGACCCGCGTCGCGCGCACCCAGATCCGTAGGTGGACCGGCGATGGTGGTGAGGGTCCGAGGTTGGGCCTCGAGGCTCCAAGGATATGGCCAGCTAGGGATAGACCCCAATGGGACAAGGATGCCCAATGTCAAGGCCGGCCGGCACGCCGAGGGCGTGGAATGTAATGTCACACTCACAACTCGCCCGCGGTGGCACTTGATTAAACGGAATGTTGGGACGAGCTCTCTCTCACCGCCAACGGCACATCAAGGGATAATACTAAACTAAGCAAAGGTAAGGAACCAGCAGAGGAGAGTGGTCCGAAGCTCACCTGATCGGTGTGAAGACACCGATCCCGGCCGGAGACGAGGGCGAGCGGGGAAGTGTGGGTTCCCCGCACACTGCGCCGATGAAGCTTGAGTCGTGCTTAATTAGTTACATTCACTACACCTCTCGCAGGAGGGTGAACTTGGGGTGGGGATGATTGAATTACATGCAAACACTACCCCCACGCAGGGAGGGGCGGTGAGCCGGCCAGGCGGGGAGGGGGGATTCGCCGGAAATGCGGAAGGAGAAGCCGAGGCTGAATCTGCCTGCTTTCTGCGATGGCTGACTGACAGTTGGTGTCGAGGCTGTAGATCCCGTTCTGGAATTTTTCCGATGACGAGACCAGTGGGGAACGCTTCGTATCTGGAACTAGGATGCCTCTGAATTTTTCTGAATTCTTTTGATGCAGTTACGGGTCCGGGACGAGGTTCGATCAGGGAGGCAGAATCTGGGTGCGGCAGCCTCCTGTTTCTGACAGCAGCTTGCAGGGATTGCCCCGACCGTTCCCGTACTCTGAATCATGAACCGCTGGAGGCGTTGGAATCGTGGACAAGTCTTCTTCTCAGAAAAACTGACGGGGAAGCCGTCCGATGTCGGAGAGGACTGGGGGACTCAGAATAGTGGAGGCAGGTCGTTGCAGACTGTGGGAGGCAGACCCGCGCAGCTGAGGGAGAAAAATGGTAACTTGGGACCACGGTCTCCGATAAATGTTCCGCTTCTTGATCCTGAAGACAGACAGAACGAGGAAGAACTTTGTAGAAGAGCCCTAGGCCTAATTTCTCCGTGGTTCGTCGTGGCACAGCTCCCTTTCTGGTTCAGGCACTCTGTTGGGGAAGCTCTGCGCAGTCGGGGGAGAATGGTCACCACGAACTGTAGCGAAGTCGGATTGAGACGATTCCACCTCGCTTGCGAAGAAGACTCGCAGACCTTTCCAGAGATGTAAGATGCACCTCCAGATGACGTCGTATGACTCCGGAGCTGGCTCTGCAAGTCGGGCCCCAATCTGCTACCTGCGGGTTGAACAGAGTAAAGGGGCTATTTGGTGGAGAAGGGTTGAAGGGACTGCAATGGGGAGGGGGCTAATGGCTGTGGGGCTTGGATGGTGGTGGGTAGAGATGGTGGAGAGGTTGGAGAAAGAGGTTGGGTCGCAGCTAGCAGGTGGAGGGGAAGGGGGGGTGCGGCCAAGGGTGGAGGGTAAAAGGGGGGGGGCGCAAGTGGCTTGGAGGGAGAGGGAGATTTGAACTTGGTTTAATGTGGGGATGGTTAATGTGGTCTTGGGAAGGGGAAGAGGTGTGTTGGGGATGTGGAGAGGTGCTTGGGGAGGTGGGATTCTCCCTTGGGAGATGGAGGGGTGGCTTTGGAAAGGGAGATGTTGTCTTGGAAGGTGAAAGGTTGCTTGGGGATATGGTGTGAGTAATGGGAGGAATTAGTGGACCTTGGGAAGGGGAAGGGTTGGGATGAGGTGGAGGATGATGTGACAAGGAGAAGAGAGAGAGAGAGGGGCAAAATTTAGAGAGAGGAGGAGGAGAGAGAGAGGGGGCCGCCCCCTTTAGAGAGAGAGAGAGGTAGAGAGATAGAGAGCTTGAGAGAGAGAGAGAGCCAGAGACACAAATCTTGTGGATTTTAAACTCAATAATTCATTAGCTCCAAATGGGGGGGGGGGTTGGGGTCCTATTTATAGGAAACCCACAATTTAACAAAAGACCCTGAGTTTTTGACTAATGACAATAAACCAAGGGGAAGGGGGGCGCCCATGGGCCTAGCCCACTTAATTGGGCCCAACTGACTCATTAACCACTCTAATGATAATTAACCTAGGTAGATGACTCTTTAACCTAGGTACTTGACTCAATAAGAGGGAAATTACATAATCTATGACTCAATAAAATATAAAAATTACAAGTCATGATTAAGAAAAAATGCCGCGAACATGATGACGCATAGCTGGAAATCAACGGGAACCTCGAAAGAGTGAGGAGTGGTAGGAGATGTCCTCATCATCCTCCGTCCTGAAGACCCTTTACAGGGTCGAAGCGGAGTCTTCATCCAATGGCCCACATATATGTATGTATTTGCTACCCTTTTCGACCATTGTCACCATCGGCAAGATCGGTCGCTACCCTTTCCGGTCCTTGTCATCATCGGCAAGACCGTCTACCCTTTTCGACCCTTGTCACCATCGGCAAGATCGGTCACTACCCTTTCCGGTCCTTGTCATCATAGGCAAGACCGTCTACCCTTTTCGACTCTTGTCACCATCGGCAAGATCGGTCACTACCCTTTCCGGTCCTTGTCATCATCGGCAAGACCGTCTACCCTTTTCGACCCTTGTCATTATCGGCAAGACCGGTCGCTACCCCTTTTCGGTTCCTGTCATCATCGGCAAGACCGTCTACCCTTTTTGACCCTTGTCATCATCGGCAAGATCGATCACTACCCTTTTCGACCCTTGTCATCATCGGCAAGACCAGTCGCTACCCCTTTTCGGTTCCTGTCATCATCGGCAAGACCGTCTACCCTTTTCGACCCTTGTCATCATCGGCAAGATCGGTCACTACCCTTTTCGACCCTTGTCATCATCGGCAAGACTGGTCGCTACCCCTTTTCGATTCCTATCATCATCGGCAAGACCGTCTACCCTTTTCGACCCTTGTCATCATCGGTAAGATTGGTCACTACCCTTTTCGACCCTTGTCATCATCGGTAAGACCGGTCGCTACCCCTTTTCGGTTCCTGTCATCATCGGTAAGACCGTCTACCCTTTTCAACCCTTGTCATCATCGGCAAGATCGGTCACTACCCTTTTCGACCCTTGTCATCATCGGTAAGATCGGTCGCTACCCTTTTCGGTCCTTGTCATCATCGGCAAGACCGTCTACCCTTTTCGACCCTTGTCACCATCGACAAGATCTGTCGTTACCCTGTCCGGTTTTTGTCATCATCAGCAAGACCGTCTACCCTTTTCAACCCTTGTCACCATCGGTAAGATCAGTCACTACCCTTTTCGGTTTTTATCATCATCGGCAAGACCGTCTACCCTTTTCGACCTTTGTCATCACTGGCAAGATTGGTCGCTACCCTATCCGGTTTTTGTCATCATCGGCAAGACCGTCTACCCTTTTTGACCCTTGTCACCATCGACAAGACCGGTCGCTACCCCTTTTCGGTTTTTGTCATCATCGGCAAGACCGTCTACCCTTCTCGACCCTTGTTACCATCGGTAAGGTCGCTCGCTATCTTTTTTGGCGTTCATCTCTCATATACCCGTTTGGGTCCTCCAGACTCTCGACTCGCACAGGCCGTTGTTTAGTCTTGAGAATAGTCGCGGCGTGGTAGAGCGAACACCTCACCCCTTTGCTTAAGGCGTGAGCGCTCGCCTGCCCTCCTGGCCCACACACTCGGACTAGAAACCACTGGCGAATGGAAAGAAAGAAAAAAGAAGAATGATGAAAGAATGGAGTCGTCATTTGACAGAAACATGAAGATTTTCATTCTACGGAATAAAGAGTACATGTTATGCGGGGCATTCCCCGGAATACATGAAGTCCATCAAAAAAAGGCAAATAGAAAAGGACTATGGCAGGGGGCGTCGGAAGATGTCCTGCAACGCCGGAATGCCCAGGGAAGGATGGCGGGCCAGCTCCTGCAGTCTGACCTCAGTGGCCTCCAGCTCAGATAGTCTCTCCCCGAGGGAAGCAACTTGCCCTTCGGCCATTTCTGCCTCCTCCACCCTTTGGACTTCTAGGCGTTCTACCTCTTGAAGTTCAGCCTCTGCCCTCGAGAGTTTGGCATGTAATTCCGCTATGCGGGCCGTGAGAAAGCTTCGGCGCTGCAAAAAGGCATTGGCATTGTCCCTCATCCTTGCCGCAGTCCCTTTCAGAGAAATGAGAGCGGTTCGGCATTCGGCCCGCTCCAGTGTTACGGCCGCCAGCTGGTCGGCTGCCTCCCGGACCAAGAATTCCCTCCTGTTCACATACTTCAGAAGCAGGATAACCCGTGGAGTCCAGTCATCCATGGGGCAACCAAAGGCCAACAACGAGCGGGATAAATGCTCTATCAAACCCCTCAGCTGAACATAAGTTAAATCTCTGCTGGCCGTTATGGTCTGCTGAAGGGTCCCTAGGAACTGCCACACGAGGTCACTTGAAGACTGGAGACCAAGCGGCGATGTCTCGGGTAGTTCAAATTCCACTCTGCTATCCACAGTGGCCCAGATATTGTCGCCTGTCCCAGAAGATGACGATGGCATGAGCTACAATCCACTGCTATGGGGAACAACCGCAGTGGCCGATACGGTGGCTGGAGCCTTAATGACAACAATTTCCCTGCCTGCCCCTTGGGATGGAGGTGCAATTGGAATATCAAGAGCCAAGGACGCATGTTCTTTGATGATCTCTCCGGCTTCTATTTTGGAGGGGCCATCCTTTTCCGGAGCCAACTGTTGTGTGATTTCCAATGGTTGAGAGTCCGCGACTGCTGCCAAACTATCAACCCTCACAAGTGCTCCGAGTCCAGCTGGAGCCACTGCCGCCGCATATTCCTTTGGATATCGCAGTGCGATAGGCCGCAAGACGGACGGGAGAGTTGCATGGCCCGCGCCTACAGCCGGGAGGGGTATCTGCACCATCATGGTTGGCAGTACCACCTCAGTCTTCACCAGAAATATGTACATTAAAAGCTAAAAGGAAGAGGAAGAAAGGGCAGCAGGCACCGACCACGGATGGGTCCTTACCTCAGTCGGTACTAAGCTCAAATATCTAAGAGCAACTTCTCCGGCGCCAGCCTCTCTGCCTACAAGCGAGCCTGACGGCCCAAGACCACTCCATGACAACCGGGGTGGGCTAAAAGTCGGATGATCACTTTCATAGGCCGAGGACGCCCCGGCATCCTCAGTCTCTGTGTCAACAGGTGGGAACTCCTCATCACTGGAGCCGCCACCATAATCAACATGCTCAGAGGAGGAAGACACCTCTACTCTTTCGGGACGCTCCACCATCTGGGCAGGAACCTCACCAGCAGGAGCATCACCCGCGGCAGGAGCTTCCCCCGTGCACTCCACATCAGGAGCAATAGTGGATGGGACCTCAAGGGCAAGTTCACCCTGCCCCTGGACAATCGCTTCTTCGGCACTCTTCGAGCCCGGAAGTAATGACGGTTGTATGTCAACTGAAATTTACGGCAAGAAATGGTCAAGCCGGCTGAAGACATAGAGATTCGTGATGGCATCACAATTAAACTACAAATTACCTTCCATTTCTTGTCTGGGCGTTGGAGAAGGCAGATCTCTCTCTATTGGAGCAGCAGGGATTTCCTCTGCCCCTTCCTTAGTCGCGACGTCTACTGTCGCCTCTAGCCCGACGACTGCGGCAAGTGTGTCGGCAACTGTCAGCACGGGTTAGCCAAGGTAGTCAAAGCAAGCCAATGAACTCTGAAGAAAAGAAGAGCATACCTTCAGCTTCTGGCCTTTGTGTGCGAGAAGCTTCAAACTCTTCGAATGATACAACCGAAGGAAGAACGGTTGCTGATTCCCTTTCTGCGGCCTTCTGTTGGCGCGCCCGTGTCACCCGGGTCACCGCCGCTTTCGCCTTCCCGATGGCCTCTCTCAACTGGGATCGAGTCCGCTTTCTCGAATCACCAGGAGGCAGTGGCGTCGTGGTCGGGGCTGGCTCAGGAACCTCAAAATATGCCGGCTTCTGGGCCTTTATTATCAGCTCCCTAAAGTGCCGGGTCTCCTCCGAAGTCGGTCGGACTGCACATGAACACAGGTGAGAATAATGCACCATAATGAAAGAAAGAAGCTGGCCAAAGGGCCTGAATGAAGAAATGGAACATACTCGCCGGCCCCGTATAGAAGGGGAAGAGAGGCCAATAATATAGCGATGACATTTTGTCTCTTGAAGCTGCCTCGCGAATAAGCCAGCATAAATGTCCGATCTTTTCACTCGGCTCGGTCAACAGTGCCAGGTCCTCATGACCACGAGAAGACAGGAGATAATATAAGCTCAGGTGGTCCAGCCCCCATCTGTCAGCATACTTGAACAAGACTTGAAGAGGTCGGTCCAGGATGGCTTCGCTGGGACCACCCACTGAAAGGCCATGCGACCGAAGGAGCGCAAATAGCCAGGGGGTGTTGTCGTACAAGGCATCCCGTCTGTCTTCCTTGCAAATGAAGGTCCGATAGGGGTACAACCTATCCACCTCGGGACACCAGTCGGTCACAGCCGAGATGGGCTCCTCTACCGGCAAGGGGAGTTGCTGAAGGATGACCCTCTCGCTACTCACTCGGCATAAACCCCGAAGGTTTTTTACATAGTCGTCCTTGTTGATCGGGGGCAGCTTCGGGTCAACCTTTGTCCTGCGACTTTTTACGACCTTGCGAGCCTCCAAATAGGCCTTCACTTCCGTATGGGTCCAAGATTTCAACTTCTTCAAATAAGAAGACTCAATGTCAAGGACTGGCTCTGGCTGGGAATCCAGGAACCTCTGCTCTGCCACGGCCCAACACTCTCACCGGGAGCTCCTGTAAAATCTTGTCCGCGCATTCCACCACTTGATATATTCAGGCGTGACGCGAGGAAAACAGGTGGGGGTTGGCACCCTGAAAGAAACATCTTCCCGGCGGTGGAAGAAGTCCCACCATATCCGGGCATCGTCATTCGAAACCTACCCGGCCCTGTGCCTGTTAGGCAACGCAAATTGTGAAGAAGAATGTGGAATGTGCTGGTCGTAGCCGAAGTTCCAGCTGAAGCGGAATGGATAGTACGGCTCCAACCACAGAATGCCGCTCTTGCGGAATACAAGGACACTCGACCTGATAGCCAGTGCCCAGTCAACCAACTCCGGCTCAAGAATGGGTCTTGTACATTTGGCCTCAGAAAGCGGATGGATATACTCCTCAGTCTCAAAAAGCTTACACTGCTTCGTCCTGTTCACCAGCGGGCTGGAGTGGGCAGCTAAGCTCCAAAAATGAAGAATCCCGGGTGAATCTGTGGGAATACGGGTCAACTTGCCCCGAATGGCATAGAGTTGCTCCGCTAGTGAGGATGGCTCGGCACTCGGGAATTCTATCATCCGCGGAACAAGAGGAACAGACTGTAACACCCGAGGAGCCACCTCTGGGAATAGGGTACAGACCCAAGCATTGAAAAAGTGTAACGGACCGACCGTCCGAAGACTTCTGGGGAGACACATCTTGTGCAGGTCTCCCAACATCTTGTAAATAAGGCATAAAGCCACCGGACAATGAGATAGCTTGGTACCCCAAGCCATGAGACAGGCCGGATAAATGGCCTCTGCCGTAATCACGCTCTTGTCACCTTGCAGAAGAGCGAAAGAACAAAGCTAGTAAACCAGATGCGCAGCATAGTGGGTGACTACGTCAACACCGGTAGGGTTTGGGTTCTCCCCCTACCCTCCTCTCGAAGAAGATGATGAAGCGGCCTGGCGTCGTACCCTCTTATTCTGCTTCTGAGCCACTTGTGCTATCGGGGGAAAGTCTTCGTACTTATTCTTCCCATTGAAGAAATATTGAAGCCAGGTGCCCATCCGCACCCTCCGCTTCTCGCCCGGCTTCCGAGCTTCCCTCGTGTCGTGCGATGAATGAAAGAGGGTGCGGTATGCCTTCATCAGGTACCGGTAAGCATAGCCCGCTAAGTACCGACCCTCGCCATCAGTCTGATCTTTCAACCAGTCGGGCCAGTAGACCTCTTCATACGGTTCTCCATCAATGGGTAGGCCGCTAAGCTGTGAGAGGCTCCAAAGATCCAGAGAGGTCTCACCTTCCGAAGTGTAAAAAGTGTTATCTTCGAGGCAGAACACCTCGATCATACCGCAGCACAAACCCCGAGAGATGGGGTAGCGATACCTTGAATCATACACACTGTGGTATATCCCGACCATGGTCAAGATTGGAGCATAATGTTGCAGCACGTAGTCGGTGAACTCCACTACTCCGGGCCTGAATGCGTGGGTGTCGGTGGCTCTCAGCTCAGCGAACCACCCCACTGATATCTAGTACTTGAAGCAGACAGCCAAGCAATCCAACAAGAACAATTCTTCTCTATACCCCCACTTCAACGGGGCAAGGAATAGGCCAAAGACCGGCTTCTCCCGGTCCACTCTAGCAGCAGAGTCATTCCACCGAGCGGGTACAAATTCAGGGGCCTTGGTCAGTAGCCCGTCTTCTGAAGCTAGATCTTGCAGTCCCAGTACGACACTCCATTTCCTGACCTCTCCGGGGAGATAAATGGGTCTTCCCCGCACCACACAATTTGTAAGACTGTCCCTCTCCACCAGCAGGGCCTGCTCGGCTTTTCGGACAAGGAACATGTCCCTCTTCCCTTGGAGGTTGAAGCGTTGGAGAAGGGACATCAGGTGTTTGTCTTTGGGGTAGTCCCTCCTGGCGACACCTTCCCTGTCATAGTGAAAGGAGTCACCCCCAAGAATGAGGAGATGGCTAGTATCCACAGTATCTATCTCCGAATCTGAGGATTCCGCAACCACAGCCACTTGACCGTGCCCCCGATCAAGGGAATTGACGTTCGCCCACGTCACCACGGCACGAGAAGAAGAACCAGATGCCATGATAGCTGCAAAGAAGCGCATCAAACAATAAACAAAGTCATAAAATAGTTGATCAGAAGCATATTTCTGACAAAAATTTGGCAGAGTCTCCCTAGCACGGGAGATTGCCAAAGGAAAGCAGGAACGCGTCCACTAAGGGAACGGCCCCTAAAAGAAGCCATCGGCATTACATTGTGGCCAAAAGGAACACCCGGGGAAATAGCTCCTAGGGCAGGCCCTGCTAGAAGCCTCCCGGGGCCCAAAGAATGGGTTTGAAACCCAAAATGACAGCATCTCGCTCACCCCGAAGGAAAAAACCGCCGCAGCTCTCGCCCTCAGCTCACTCGGCACCGCAGGGAGAGAAGAAAGGGAGGAGAGAGAAAGTCCATTTGCAAATGAAGGATGAAGAAGATAAAACAAAAGGAGAAGGCCTTATATAGGGGATGGCTTCGGATGTTAATCCGGCACGCTATTTAGCACGCCGCATTAACGTCCCCCAAACCAAAAGGCGCGCCGATTCTTGGCACGCCGGATTAGCTCCCTTCTAGCAACATCCGCGCCGGATTAACAGGCAAACACCCAGGGCCGCACCGTATTAAAAACACAAAGGGGCTAGGAGCGCGCCGGATTAACGCCTCAAAGCCAAGAGCGCGTCGAAGCAACTCCGCACCGTATTAAAATGCAAATGGCACCGGATTAACGTCCGTGCCGATTAAGGACCGTCCCAAGCTCCTGTCAACCGAAGGGGAGAGCATTCCGGGTGAAATTCATCCGTCGGCCCTGCTGCACTCGTGCCTTGCTCGCAACACCCACGTCTGGGGGGCATTTGTTGGCACCCAAAATATGATCGTCGGAGACCAAGCCACAAAGACGAAGGACCCGGCCCGCTGAAGCACAGAAGTCGATAAAGAATAATATATTGAAGATTTCTCAAGCTGCTAGAGCCTCGAGTCGCCCCGTATGGACATGGGGACTTCACCTCAGGAGAGCCAAGACGAACTCACAACCAACCGGCAGTGCGATCAAGCCTGCCCAATGAACCGGCATCGACTCCGTCGTGCCGCATACAATACTCCCGTTGTCTGATCGAGGATGATGGTCTACCCAGTGGCTAGCCACCTCATGAAAGGCTCTCCTGAAGATGAAAGAGTCCCCCTGGCTCTCCGGGATGGAGGACCGAAAGCTCTGTCGGCAGAGGATCCCGATCACCCGGCACGGGTATGGCTTACCGCCAAGATGGGCCCGTTAGTGGCCGAATGATCACCCAGCTCAGGCGGAACTATCCCTGGTGGTACCCCACCCTCCAAGGAGCTTTGAGCACAAGCCAGACCGAGCCGACAGCACGAATCATAAAGCCGAAGGCCGTGTTAGCGAGAAACCCGCATGATCAAACCAAAGTTATCGGAAGTTCTGAGAATGGCCGTACATCAACCTGGGGGCTTCGACAAGACATCTCGTCGAGGTTTCAAGGATCATTGGCAAGATAAATGTTCACGGTGACCCCCGGAATCATCCCCGGACTCATCGACTGGCTCGAAGCACGCGAGGAGCATTAGCACGGCGCGCCCTAAACCGACGCGCCCCCACCTGATGCCCCTTATCCCGGCGCGCAAAGAACCCCACCCGGGGCCAGGCTATACCAGCGCGCAAAAGGCCATGAAGCCTTTCCCGGCGCGCAGTTCTTCACGCTGGACGAGGCTTCGGGTTCGATCATATATATAGACATATGGTTGTTCAAAAAAAAAAGAAGGCAAGGCAAACAAGAGAGAAGAGATAAGAGAGAGAAGACAAAAGAAAGAAAGAAGAGCTTTTCGAAGGAAGAGAGGCTTTCGAAGAGGAGGCAGAGAGGAAAAGGAGGAATTGGGAGAGAGAGCTCTTGGGGAAAAGGGGTCTCGTCTGAGCGTCCTCCGCCGGCCATCTTCCTCTGCTTTCGCTGAAGATACGATACTCTGTTACGAGAACAGGTGGGCGCCGGTGCCTATCTTCCTCTGCTTTCGTGGATTCTTTTCTTTTGGGGTTTCCATCTATCAGATGTAAGCAAGAGGGGGAGGGATGGCGATGATATGAGCCGACCCCCCTCCCCTTTCTCTGCGATTCTCTCTTCCCCTTTGCTTTATTGTTGTGTCTCTGCACATCACTCTGCCTCTGCAACTGATGAACAGCGACCGAGCGATGATGCCGGCACCGGATTTGTAATGTAAATGTTAGTCCATTCCCGTTTACTGGGTGGTGATATGTACATGGAGGTGTAGACCGATAGGTTGAATGAATGATTGAAGCTTATTTCCCCGTCTCTATCTATGTCAATGTATATGTATGAGTTCTTCCGTGCATGGTTCCTGGCTCCGGTTTCCTCGAAGTCTGACTTCGATCATGCCCCGAAGCATCGTGGGCTATAGAAACGACCCCTCCCTGGGTCTTTCCCATCGACTGCTTTCATCTTTGATTTAAGGATCTTTGTATCCCCTCCATGGACAGAGCTGTGCTCATGCGCATGCTTCTTCCCGCCGTGGTATCGAGGGTCTAATTCCCATTTACTCCTCCCTTCGTACTGCTCTGATTGTTCGCAAGGTGGGAGTTGCCTTTGGGACGGCCGGATCCATCGCCCTGAATGTTGCGTCCTAGCTGTTCGAGCATATGCTTCTATGATTGGCTCGTCTCATCTGTGCATCTACTACCCCTCTGCATCATGGTCATTTGAACCGTTTCGAGATTCTTTCATCCCGTCTTAATCGCCCGGGGAGGGGGACATTCCCCATTGCTTCACGGAACTACTGGGTGATCGAGGGCTCTACCTCTCGATGGTAGATGCTTTCTCAAGGCCATGGCAGACAGTAACAGGGGTCCTAGCCTAACAATCTTGATGGGAATCGACGCCGAGCAAGTACTTTTCATATTGTATTTATATCCTTTAGTTTATTTTTATATCCACGGGAAAGTATATGCGCAATTGTACGGCTTTATAAGCCAATGCCTCATTCCCACGGATTGTTTGGGTTTCTTTATAATTTCTCAGTAGGACCAGCAAGGGGGCCCTCAGTCCTTTCCCATTGGTCCATGTCACTCATGTGGGGCTGGTCAACCATCCTAGGTGGCCATCTAGAAGGGTTGAATGTCAAATGCCACATGGGTAGACAAGTGGTTAAATTTGTCCAAGGTAGGTCACCTACCTTCACCTACCATACCCCTTGGTCAAGGGGGCGCCCCTCTCCCCTTATTATTTTATTAATTTTTGTGTGTGTTTCACACTTAATCCCAGCCCTTCAATCCCCACCCCTACATCCATGGGTTCACATTGCATTTGATGTGAATCATATAAAAGATTGTATTTTCATATGAATATTAATGAAAAATCAGAAATTTTGTTGAATGTCTTGAAGCTTGGTGCGCCCCCAGCTCCTCCCCTCTGGTTCCTCTCCTCCAACCTCCAGTTCTAGAGTGTATCCACCTTATATCTTCCCCTCTCAACCTCTGATCTTCATCTGTGCTGCCGCCGCCGCCGTTCGTGCCGCCTTCGAGCCGCCGCAGAGCCGTCTTCAAGTTTCTGTCCTGCTGGACAAAGGTGTAGTTCGTGAATTCTTGCTGCCAGCCACGAGCTCATATGGATTTGAAATTTTGAGGGTGTGTTCTTTCCTTGAATCCTCACCTCCACCTAAAGTTTCACATCCAAAATCCTCCATTTAGTAATTTTCCATTTTCGTTCATTTTACATTCCCAGATCTATTTTGTCTCTGTCTACAGTGACAACAGCTCTGAGTTTCTCATTTCCGACCACCTTTTTGATTTTTCCAAACCCTCCCAATTTCACTGAGATTTCTGTCCATAATCCCCTACATCGACGAATTTTCTTAATTTTTGATCAGCTTTTCATCTATTTTAAAAATTCGTGTTCTTCCTCAGCTACAGTGTTATCAGCCAGATTCCAGATCCGACCCACTGCTAGTGCAAAAATCATAGAAATTCGTAGCCTTTCTCAAATCCCGATCCAAAAATAGTCCTGATTTCCTAGCTTGATTTCCAACAACGTTTCTGAAGACCATAACCTCAGATTCGGACGTTCACATATCGGTCAAAGGCAACTCTCAGGAAAGTTCCCTGCTAGTCTGAGAGTTCAGACACTGTACAACAGTAACCTTCAAAATTCACCAATCAGAAGTACAGGCTTGATTATTTTTCTATAATCCCCTTGGGTTGAATCCCTTCAAAGCATATTTCCAACGGCGCCAGTTTCGTCGCATTCCGACGTCGGGGCAGATCGCAGCGTTCGTTCTCGCCGGAGCGCGCGCCAGAAAATAGAACCGGCAGATCTGTGGCCGGTTATTCCGACCGGTGCCGAACGGAGCCGCCTAGCCTCCAGCCGGCGAACTAGCGTGCCGCCAGCCCAGGGAACACTTCCACAAGTGTCCCAACCACAGCGGTGACACCGGGTCCCGCACGGTCCCTCCGGACAGCACATGGGTCCCCACCGTCATGTGTTCGGGTGCTGTCTAATCAATGCGAGAAGCGGCCCGTCAACCCGAATTCGGTCCTCCCGGACCCCATTGTGTAGCCCTTTACCTCCCTATGTGGAGTGGGCAGCGATTTGTATTGTTGTAATCTTGTGTATTATTGTTCCGGGAGTATGAGTTTCGGCCGGGTCCGTCGTCCCCACGCCGAGCGCGTGGAGGTATCGTCTCGCTCCCTACACTCGGCATTTACTTATTTTCATATATACTTGTTTATGCCACTGCTAGAGAGCATGTGTAGGGATAATTAGATCGCTTTACATTTATATCACCGCTGCTGCGAGAGAGAGTGAACCCGTCCCGTGACCTGATCCGGGCACACGAGAGAGCCGATCACCCTAGCTCATTGCCGATTTCTTAACCGCGCACGTCCGACGCTTCCCTCGTAAAGGGATGATCGCGAGCTTGTCGTGTCCGTGGTCCCGTCCCGCATCAATTTGGTATCAGAGCGAGTTTGAGTCTAGGGTGTCAAAAAAAAAGAAAAAAAAAGAGTGTCATTTACGTCTAGTCATTAGTCAGTTTAAGTCGAGTCTGGGATCATCATATTTCTAAAACAAAAAAGATAGTGTTTTTAAATTGCATTTCATCCCGATAATTCGGTAGATCAAAAGGTGTTGTCCGAACGTTAGGCTACGCCTATCGGGAAGGCCGCACACTTGCGCGAGTGACCTTCGGGTCGATTACCTCCGCCACTTACCGGATATTGGTTTAGGTCTAGGTGCATCATATTTGCATTAGTCGGTGTTTCCTAGTCCGTGTCGTTGCATGCCCACTCGGCGAGGTACCCAATACCATCGCCCTTCCCCTATGGCTAACCCACGAGATGGCGCCTCGGGAGACTTCCACTCCCTACACGAGGCGATGATGGCCATTATGACTAGGTTGGACCAATCCGATGCTAACTTTCAGACTTTCTCCGATAATATGGATGATCGCCTTAGAGCCATGGAGGGACGCATGGAGACCTCCGACAGGTCGGTCCAAGACCTCGTTGGGCGGTTAGATAGGATGTCACACGGGGACCCTCCAGGGGCAGCCCAAGGCCCACCCGCACCTCGTCCCGCGGTGGCCCAAGTCCAACCCGCTCCCATGGCCCAAGTCTAGGCCACTCCCGTGGCCCAAAACCAGCCCCCACCCGCTCCTCAAAACGCCCGGCAACAGGCTATACCACAACATCGTGACCTTGGTTTAGAAGACTTTGGGTCCGACAATTGCTATGAGGGGTATGGTCAACGTGATCATGGCTTTCAACCACAAAGGGATGAGGATGACGATAAGGTCCTTAAGACCGTGCGAGCGGACCCTCCCGCTTTTTACGGGTCTTTGGATCCGAAAGTCTACCTAGATTGGGAGTTCGGAATGGACCGTTACTTTGAATGGTATGATATGTCGGAGCGCCGAAGGGTCCGATTCGCCACCATGAAACTCATGGGGCAGGCACAAACCTATTGGAAGAATGTGGAGAGCCTGCTACTTCAGCGGCTAGAACCCCCGATTGACACATGGGCCGAGATGAAGAATAAACTTCGGCAAAAGTACCTTCCTCCCACTTACCGCCAGCGACTCATCGATAGATGGCAAAGTCTTAGCCAGGGAGATCGTTCCGTCTCCAAATACATTGCGGAGTTTGATGAGTACTTTCTACGATGTGGTGTCACGGAGGAGAGTACCATGCCCGTTTCCCGCTTTCGACGTGGTTTGCGGCCACACTACCAGTATGAGCTTTTCCGCCGCAATGCCAAGACGTTGGAAGAGGCATACCATGTTGCACTCGAGTTGGAGCAATTTGACGGAGAGTTCGAGTCTAGCCATCGGTTAGGCCCCACCCCTGTCCGTAGTACTGAGCCCCGTCACTCCATAGGCCCACATCAGCGGCCTCCCATGGCTCGACCTCAGGAGCCCACCCGTTAGGAGCACTTCGCTCCACGGCCACGCCCTCCTCCACCCCGGGATCTATTTCCACCCCAACCACCCGCACCCGTTGCCCGTCCCCCGGCTTCTATAGCCCGTCCTCTGGCACCGACACCCCCTCCACTATTATCCAAGGCACCTACACCTCGCCCATTGCTACCTACACCCCCTACCCGACGGGATGATAAGGGTATGGCCCCTTTTATAGGAGAGAGTAGTCGGTCGAGAGTGCAGTGTTTCCACTGTCACGGGTTTGGCCACATTGCCAGAGAGTGTCCCGCTCGCACCACCCTAGCCCTAGGTGTTGGAGAATCCGTACCTCCCGAGCTTGAGTATGTCAATTACGTGGCTGATGAGGCACCAGCCGATGAGTACTATGCCTTGGGGGGGGGGAGTTGGACGGCTCTCTGGCCGCCTAGGATGCCGCCACCTAGTGGGCTTGATGTCACCACCTTAGTCTAGAGTCGTGCATGAGTCAGTGTGTTTTTTTTCTTATGTGGTTTGTTTGTGTGGTGTGTTTTGAGTCGATTGTTTGTGTGTAGTGCATAGTGCGTCTGCATGTGTCTTGTGTAAGCTCGTTGTCGTTCTCTTATGAGTGTGAAGCGAGTCGCCTCACTCGATGAGTATGGGATTGGTTCTACATCTATACCCGGATCAGTCACCTATAAGGACTCATCGGTGATTCCTAGTGAGTCTTCGAGCTGCTTCCTTCCCTTTTAAGAGTGCCCCACCCGGAGTGTCCACCTCTAGCCCATGGCAGCTTGCGCATATCGAGTACATATGGAATGAGCAGGTGACGATCACTTGGAGCGGAGCATACCCGCGTTACTTGGCACGGTGACGGATCCGCCGGAGTACTCGCGCATCCCTACCCCTACTCGATGGGGTCGAGTTCCTCCCACCCGGGGAGAGTTGATGGGAATCGACGCCGAGCAAGTACTTTTCATATTGCATTTATATCATTTAGTTTATTTTTATATCGACGGGAAAGTATATGCGCAATTGTACGGCTTTATAAGCCAATGCGTCATTCCCACGGATTGTTTGGGTTTCTTTATAATTTCTCAGTAGGACCAGCAAGGGGGCCCTCAGCCCTTTCCCATTGGTCCATGTCACTCATGTGGGGCTGGTCAACCATCCTAGGTGGCCATCTAGAAGGGTTGAATGTCAAATGCCACATGGGTAGACAAGTGGTTAAATTTGTCCAAGGTAGGTCACCTACCTTCACCTACCATACCCCTTGGTCAAGGGGGCGCCCCTCTCCCCTCATTATTATATTAATTTTTGTGTGTGTTTCACACTTAATCCCAGCCCTTCACTCCCCACCCCTACATCCAAGGGTTCACATCGCATTTGATGTGAATCATATAAAAGATTGTATTTTCATATGAATATTAATGAAAAATCAGAAATTTTGTTGAATGTCTTGAAGCTTGGTGCGCCCCGAGCTCCTCCCCTCTGGTTCCTCTACTCCAACCTCCAGTTCTAGAGTGTATCCACCTTCTATCTTCCCCTCTCAACCTCTGATCTTCATCTGTGCTGCCGCTGCCGCCATTCGTGCCGCCTTCGAGCCACCGTGGAGCCGTCTTCAAGTTTATGTCCTGCTGGATAAAGGTGTAGTTCGTGAATTCTTGCTGCTAGCCACAAGCTCAGATGGATTTGAAATTTTGAGGGTGTGTTCTTTCCTTAAATCCCCACCTCCATAGAAATTTGCACGTCCAAACTCCTTCATTTAGTAATTTTCCATTTTCATTCATTTTGCATTCCCAGATCTGTTTTGTCTCTATCTACAGTGACAACAGCTCTGAGTTTCTCTTCTCCGACCACCTTTTTGATTTTTTGAAACCCTCCCAATTTCACTGGGAGCTCTGTCCACAATGCCCTACATCCACAAATGTTCTTAATTTTTTATCCGGCATCCATCTATTTTTAAAAATTCATGTTCTTCCTCAGCTACAATGTTGTCAGCCAGATTCCAGATCCGACCCACTGCTAGTGCAAAAATCATAGAAATTCGTAGCCTTTCCTAAATCCAGATAGAAAAATAGTCCTAATTTCCTAGCTTGATTTCCAACAACTTTTCTGAAGACCATAACCTCAGATTCAGATGTTCACATATCGGTCAAAGGCAACTCTCAGGAAAGTTCCCTGCTAGTCTGAGAGTTCAGACACTGTACAACAACAACCTTCAAAATTTGCCAATCAGAAGTACAGGCTTGATTATTTTTATGTAATCCCCTTGGGTTGAATCCCTTCGAAGCATCTTTCCAACGGCTCTAGTTTCGTCGTATTCTGACGTCGGGGCTAATCGCAGCGTCCGTTCTCGCCGGAGCGCGCGCCAGAAAATAGAACCGGCAGATCCGTGGCCGGTTATTCCGACCGGTGCCGAACGGAGCCGCCTGGCCTCCGGCCGGCAAACCAGCATACCGCCAGCCCAGGGAACACTTCCACAAGTGTCCCCACCATAGTGGTGACACCGGGTCCCGCACGGTCCCTCCGGACAGCACGTGGGCCCCCACCGTCACGTGTTCGGGTGCTGCCGAATCAACGCGAGAAGCCGCCCGTCAACCCGAATTCGGTCCTCCCGGACCCCATTGTGTAGCCCTTTACCTCCCTGCGTGGAGTGGCCAGCGATTTGTATTGCTGTAATCTTGTGTATTATTGTTCCGGGAGTACGAGTTTCGGCGGTGTCCGTCGTCCCCACGCCGAGCGCGTGGAGGTATCGTCTCGCTCCCTACACTCGACTTTTGCTTATTTTCATATATACTTATTTATGCCACTGCTAGAGAGCATGTGTAGGGATAATTAGCTCGCTTTACATTTATATCACCACTGCTGCGAGAGAGAGTGAAGCGGTCCCGTGACCCGATCCGGGCACACGAGAGAGCCGATCACCCTAGCTCATTGCCGGTTTGTCAACCGCGCACGTCCGACGCTTCCCTCGTTAAGGGACGATCGCGAGCTTGTCGTGTCCATGGTCCCGTCCCGCATCAAAGCTTAGCCCCAACAATCTGGAGACCCCATAGAGGCCAAGGGATGTATGCTCCTGGTAGGCTAGCCCTCGGAGCTTCACTCTCTTAATGGTCAGTTCTTTCAAGGGATGTGTCACAGGCTGTGGGTTGCCCACCCCTCGTAGGCTAGCCCTCGGGGTGCTGCTCCCATTATCAGTGGCCTCATCCCTCTATCTTAACCCACGGAGCCTTGGTGCCCCTCGCAGGCTAGTCCTCGGGGTATCCTATCCGATGGGAATTTGCAGGCTGTCACCGTGCAGACCGGCGGTTTAGGGGCTTACTCCATAAGTGAGTATGACCCCGTTCCTCCCCTGCAACTATTCATGTTCAGGGGAGATGCTGCCCAATTTTGGACAGACTCAAAATTATTAAGCTATAATCAGATGCTCGTTCTGAACTCAATCAACTCAGTGCTCGAGTGTGAACCTCGCACTGACTCACTGCATCATTTTCGAAGGATCTTGGACTTCAATCAAACAAGCAGTTGGCCCAAATAATTCCAAAACTCTCAATATAAGCTTAATAAACTTAAATGGTTTCAAAATGCATAAAAACAAGCTGAAACGACGCGGCCCTAATTCGGCGCGCCGTAATACGACGCGGTCCCCCCCCCCCCCCCCCGCGCCAGATTAGTAATAGACTCATAACTTCTATTTTTTGGTCTGGCCAGTTCCCGGCGCACCCTAAACCGGCGCGCCGTAAACCGGCGCGCCCCGTGCCCTTCGCGCCGGGCTAACGTCTGCACATGCCCGCGCCAGTTTAGCTTATTTACCTATGTTTTGACCGCACCGGTTTAGTCCTTTTACTCATATTGTGGCCGCGACGGATTAGTTCGGTCTGCCCACATTTGGCCGCGCCGGGGAACTCTACCCCTACCCGTGGCTGCATCGGTTTTAAGCCCTGATGTTGTTTTAATCATCCACCTACCCTCAGGGTGACCTTCGTCTCCCATGGCCGGAATTAATGAATCCTAATAAACTGAATAAGAGGAGTGATGTTGGATCCGAATCGCTTTACTATCTGGTTTGTGCTACTATTCCTACCTCACTTGGCGGAGATTAACAAATGTGATTGAGCACTGCTTGCTTTCATAACTCTACTGCCATGCTTAAAATAGTCATGAACATCATGCCTACATACTTGCACCAACCCTTGGGTATATCAAATGGCGTTGATAGAAGACTGGGTTACGCCCGATCGGAAGTCTCCGCTATGCGCGAGGGTGGTCTTCGGACTTACGTCCTCCGCCACGTATCAAGGGTCTCCAATTCAATGAACCATGCCTCTCCTGCATGACATATAGACGCATCTCACATGGCTCCGTCATGTTTCTAACGTCGCATCTTTTATTCCGACCTCGACAGCCCACTATCTCGGCAATTAATCAAAGGTGTTCCTTCCTCGTGGGGGATGTAATTAACGCCATAGCCTTTATGGTATGGCGGACTGCTGGTCCCGACCGAACCTCACTTTCGTCCGACTCGGGTCAGAATGAGCGCATAATAAATTTGTCACGTACGTGACTGGCACGCCCGCGTCGTCAATCAGTCACTTAATTACCAGTTAGTTATTTGGTTGATCGACACATGAAATAAGATATATGTATATATACATATATATATATATATATATGTATATATGTAAAATAAAATAATAAGATGGTCGAATAAACCCATCGCAAACAGCCCCCAGTTGAAGCTCCACCACGAGCCTCCAACACGCCAGTGCTGGAAAGTCTCATGGTACAATGCCAGATGATCAAGCAGATTGTCGAGACAAATCTCGCCCAGTATGGTGAGGCGGTTCCCACTATAGATCTCTATAGTGTGCCCTACTCGCTTCACCACTAGTTGAAAAAGTTCCCTCCGGCATACGCCAAGCCCCCGAAGCTATAGAAGTTCGACGGGCAAGGGTCTCCACACGAGCACTTGGCCTACTATGTTATGGCCATAGGCGAGTTAGCGTTGGATGAGTCATATCTCCTCCGCTACTTCGCTACTTCACTTACGGGAACGGTGACGAAGATCGTCAAGCAGCATGGGCAACTATCCAATTATATTTATTTTAAGTGTTTTTTTGTTAATGGGCCACTTTAGTGGGCCTATATGTGTACTTTTCCTTTTTATAGAAAATAAGATGTATCATCATCATGTAATAGTCTTTTATTATTTTAGTCTTCCCACTAGAAGTATAATTAGTCATAGATGTCAGGTGTTAGGTGAGGTTTGGTATGATTAGTCGTGGGTGTTAGGTGTTACATTTTGAATAAATTTTCTGTCATTTGAAGAGTCTATATAATAGTATGTAACCCCATGATAGAAGGAGGAACAATGAAGATAAATCAAAGTTATTGGGGAATCATCACATGTTAGGTGTGAGGCCTTATCTCTCTTGTTCTTCTCCGAGATGGAGATGGGGTGAGATACCCCGGGGTGAGAGGCCCCATTCTACCCACCGTCCACTGTCTTCCCCCCATCCTCCCTCTCATCACACTCGCCACCACCGTCGTCATGTGCGGTTAGCCCAACCATCACCGGCTCTTCGCCTACGACCTCATCTAGTGTGTGCTGCGGTTCCTACAGAACCAGTCGGCGGTGATCCCCCACATCGTCTGCTCCGTCGTCCCGCTGGCCCTCCACGTCTGCATAGCGTACTTGCTAGTGTATGTGATGCGGGACGACAATGGGACTCGACTCGGGCTAGACGCGAACCTTGGACTCTATTAGACGACGCGACTAAAAGACGACGCGACTAGCAACAACACAACAACGCTGCACCTAAAGAGCTCCAGAAGAGGCGAACATGCCCCAAACAAGAAGCACTAAACTCATAGTCGTCCCCGGCGAGGGAAACACGACGATCTGCACGTTGGGAAATCGGCTTTGAGTCTCGGGTGGTCAGCTCACTCTCATGCTCGGAATGAGTGACGTGACGGGTCTAGCACTCACAACTCACAGCGGTGACTAAATTTTAACTAGCTAGGAAATTACTAACTTACATGCAGCGGCATCTAGAATGTATACAAAATAAGCAAGTAAGACAAAGTGGGTGGCAAGTGTACCTTCACGCTCGAGACGTGGGGAAGACGTCCCGACCAAGTTCCGTAACTCCCGGTACAACGGTAAAAATTTAGTTATAGCAAAGATTTTACGATCCACTCCATGCAGAGATGTAAAGGGCTACACAATGGCGCCAGGAGCACCAAACTTGGGTTGGCGGGCAGCAAGGCGGCAGTTCCAAGCGGTTGCAGGCAGTGGCTCCGGTTCGGTGATTTGCTGGCCGGTAGGACATCGAACACGGACGTCCAAAGGGACGTCGACCTCCTGCTAGCTTCAGAAAGCGACGGTTCACCGGGAAGAAGGCAAAAGGTCCCTGGTTGACCCCTGGGAGTGGCCGTCACTGAATCTTCTTCGATGTATTTTTTGATGAATTTCTACAGTCGCCTTCCTCGCTGGCCTGGTTCGAAGCAGAACTGTGTGCCACCACAGAAACGGCCCGCATGGCCAGATCCGATGTCAGATTGGGATGAGATTAGAGCTGTTGGAAAGAAGATTCGAAGGGCTTCGACATACTCAAAACTTAGGTCCGTCCAATGGCTGGGTTCAAAATGAAAACCTCTGCAGGTTGACTGTGATTTCTATCCAGAAACACAAAACAGATAGGGCAGAACGTGGTCTCCATGTTTATGGGGTTTGACCGAAAATCAAATGGAGGATTTAGGACTTGGAGATTTTTGTGGAGAGAGGGGGGAAGTGGTGATCATGCAGATAATTTTATTGTAATTTTCTGACAAGGTTTGGGGGGTGGGAAAAATCAACTACGAGGTGCCTATCTCGCATATCTGCATACAGGCAGACTGTGAGGGGGTGAAAGAAATGACTAGGAAGGATCTCAAATGGACTCTGATATACATGAAATTTAAACTAGGAATGAACAAGAACTGGGGGAACCTACCCTCAAAAGCTCAACTCCATCTGACGGTCGGATCTGGAGTTATAGCCTTTTCTCTGAGCTTTAGATCTGCAAGTTGGAATCTAGGACAACAGCTCGAAAAGATGGCTGTGGTGGCTTGATGGCGGCACGAACGGAGGCGGCGGCGGCAGAAGCTGGACGTTGCACCCAGGGGAGGAGATAGAATTTGAAATCGCTCCCAAGAATGGGTCTCAAACCCTAGATCTTGCTATTGCAAGGAAGAGGAAGAACAAGAGAGAGAGGGGGGCGCCCTTGGCTATTTTCCAAAATATTTCTTCATTAAAATTGATCAAAATGCAACAAGAGATATTATATACTAAACCCTAGACCTAGACAAATGACCTAAGATGCCCTTAGTCAAGTGGGTATAATGGGGAAATGGAGGACAAGGGTGATTAATTTAATCCCACAAGGGGACAAAGAGGGGGGCGCCCCTCTCTCCAAGTCAACATAAATGGCTTGGTTAATTTATTCCCCTTGGACCATATTAATCTCCCCTTGGACCATAATAAATCAAAAATATAAATACATGGTCAATTATTCTCCCATTGACCCAATATTAAAATCCAAAATAATACGAACCAAAATACAACCCAAATACATGCCAAATACACACCAAATACAACCAAATACGTACAAAATACAAATGCGTACAAAAATATGTACCAAAGTATAAAAGCACCGGTGGAGACTCCAGACTATCACCCAGCCACAAAGAGGTCGGTGTCGACCGAGTCGTGCTGCGTGTCCTGTACCAGTGGCTCGCTAAGTCGAGCCGTACTCTGGCTCTAGTGTCCTCACCAATTCTCTCGGGGTGGGAGAAGCTCGACCCCGTCGAGTAGGGATCCAGGTCGCTCTGGTATCGATCCAGTAGATCTGGATCTATCCTATGTAGCTCGTCCCTGGTGATCCAAGTGTCATCGGATGTGGGCCGTCCCCTCCATCGCACCAAGTAGCGCTGATACACTCCACCTCGAGTAGTCGTTACTTGCTCATCTAGTATATGCTCTATCTGCTCTCGCTGCTGCAGTAACAAGGCTGGAGGTGGACACTCTAGGGTGGTGTTATGCCCCAATGCGAAAAATTGGAACGCAGCAGTTATATCATTCATGTCAATCAGAGCATTCATTGCCACAAGAGATCGCATAACAGGGCTAATAATTTCAAATAACCAACTTTATTGATAATAATGCAGAAAAGTACTTTACTACAATCGACAACTTGTGGACTTTCTAACTCTATATCAATCAAAGAAAAGAATTACATCGACTCTTGATCTTAACAGGATCCGACATCTAACTAAGGTATCAACTCAACATAAAACTAAAAGGATCGCTCCAAGATCACTCGTTACCGTCCCCATCGGTGCGCACGTCCTCATCCGTGCTACCTGAAAAGATTGGAAAGTAGGGGTGAGCAACGAGCTTAGTAGGATTTTATATCTCCATCACCAGGCACAAATTAAGTGATTAATCATTTTAACATGCATAACAATATGACAAAAGAATAATAATAAGTAAATGACAAGCGATAAATAACAGATGTGAGAATAGTGTTGTGCCCATGTGGTTTTGATGATGGTTTTAATGGTGGCTTTGATGATTGGCCTTTGAAGTGAGTTAATCACTGTGAGTCATCTTGCTGTGTATCATCATGCTATTATTCACTTTCTGATCATAATGCAGTTCTTCATAAGTTCTGATATGGCATTGCATATTTGATTATGTTCAGTCATGTTACTGTTGCTCTTTAGACTGCAGTTTGATACTGCAGCGTCGACCCATCGAACTGCAGCGTCGACGCTGCCAAGGCACTTCAGAGGTAGCAGTAAGAAAAATTTGATCTGCTGCATCCACGCTGCTTGGGCAATGCGTTGACGCTTGGTGCCTCTTTAACTTTGCTGCATTTATTCATTGGTCTGGTCTGTGGTGCGTCGACCCCTTGTGCTGATGGGTCGACCCCTCAGTTCATTCATCGGTTGTTCACAAGTCCATACATTGATCTTCACCTAAAGTCCATACATTGGTCCTCTTTCAAAGTCTGTACAGCCACTGGTCTAGAATCTGAGTCTGTACATCGTCTTGTGAGTTCAACGTTCAAAGCCTCAAGTCTGTACATCGTTACGTTCTCTTTGGAAAGTCTGTACAGCGTGAAGTCTACACATTGGCACTGTAGCTCGCTTCTGCAAGTCTGTACATTGGAGTCTCATTTTCAAATCTGTACATCGGGCATCTTCTAATTGAAGTCTGTACAGCCAATGCACTTAACTGAAGTCTATACACAATGGTCTTCACACCTGAAGTCTGTACATCCACAGTTAAACTTGAAGTCTGCACACTGGTCTTCAAATCCAAAGTCTGCACATTGGTCTTCGAATTCAATGTCTATACATTGGGCTTTTACATGAAGTGTATACATTGTTATTTGCATTGTAAAGTCCATACATTGGTTGTTGTTCTTCAATGTCTATACACTGCCTTTAGGATTTAAAGTCTATACAGTCGTTGCCTCCTTTGTTGAAGTCAACACATTGGGCAAGTCTGTACGTTGCATTCGCCTTCACAACTCTATACAATGAAGTATATACACTGCAATGTACATACTTAAATCTTATGACTTCATTCTTGTTGCTGAAGGGAACAGGGTCGATGCTGGGAGCTTAAAGCATCCACGCATCAGTTGACGAAGCCTTCACGATATCTTCCACTGCGTCAACGTCACAAGCAAGCAGCGTCGACGCAGCAGTTAAAGAAGTAGAGACCTTCACAGGCTATTCCACTGCGTTAACGCCATTGATTGACAGTGTCGACGCAGCACGCCCATCTGCTGAAGACTTGATCACTGGATCACCGATGCATCAACGCAGCAGGCTGATGGAGTCAACGCAGCAGACTTGAGCTTTGCTGGTCGAATGTCTTTGAAGGCTGCGTCAACCCTTTGGAGCAAGTGTGTTGACGCCACCTCAACCCCAGTTGCTGAGCGTACTAATGAAGGGCACGTGATCCGAGGTGCCTGGCTCGTGATCCAAGGATGGACGAGATACCAGGATGCTGACACGTGGCCAAATGTTTGGGCGAGAGCTGTGGAAGCCACACTCACCCTAGTTGCTGCTGCTATATATACGAGTCTTCATCCTCTGTAGAAGACTGATCGTGATCGAAGAAGAAGCCTGGAGAGCAGAAAGCCCTTCGATCCAGAAAAGGAAAAGAAGAAGAAAAAGAGTTAAAGAGAAGAAGGAGAGAACAGCGTGAGAGAAAAGGAGAGCAGAAGAGAAAGAAAGAGATAGAGAGAGAGAGAGAGAGTTCATGGAGAAAAAGGAAGAAGTTACTGAATATCTGTCTACTGGACCGTGGATCAAATCCAGGCCAGTCAACTCCATGGGAGCCACATCTGATGTTCCTTCATTTACAGCTTATGTTTGCTGTGTTATTTTCGTTTCTTATTTTTCCTTTTATTCAATCTGATTTACTGTGTTCTTCCGAACCTCTGGACTGAGGTCGGGCTCCTCCTGGTGGGTTAGGAGAAGGGAGATCTGATCTCCGGTTGCAAGTAGCTAGGAGCTACTTGTGGGTTCCCTCCGGTTTGGAAGAAGGGAGACTTGTCTCCGGTTCTGGGCTTGTGGGTAGCAAGTCCAGGGGTCCCTCCGGTCTGGAGGAAGAGAGACTTCGGTCTCTGGTTTCCAAGTGGCTGGGAGTCACTTGGGGTGTCCCTCCGGTTGGGAGGAAAAGGGGAGGCTGTTCCCCTGGTCAAGCTGTGTGGCAGCAACTGTTCGCAGACTGAGTCTGCTTGGTTCTAGCATTGGCTAGTGAAGCCTCACTCCGGTTGGGAGTGAGGGGTGGATGTAGGTCTGGAGGACCGAACCACCTTAAAATTATTTGTGCAGTGGTTTGCCTTGCGTTAGCTCCATATCCTCTACCTCCCATTCACAGGTTGTGCATGCTTGGCTAGTTGCATTATCTAGAGAGTTATTTTTTAGCATTATATTCTGCTAAGTGTGTTTAGGTTGTTTAGCTCTGCCTTCGTTTCTGGTTGTTCAGGTGGCTGCATTGGTGCAGTCCAACTGTTTGTTCATTTGTTGCCTTATCATTTCATCTTGGAAAGCTCATTAGTCTTTATTTCGCATATATGAGCTTTAGAGTTTTAATTTGGGCTATATTTTTTAGAGGGATACATTCACCCCCCCTCTGTATCTGGGCCTAGCACCTTAACAGTTGGTATCAGAGCGGTGTCTGCATACAAGGTCCAGCGACCTGCAGATCTGATCTTGCAGTCTTAGGTGCTAATTTACTTTTGGTGCATCAATATTCCTGTTGCATTATATCTGTTTGTCTCCATTGGTGAACCACCAGTTTTCAGTGGTACGCATTTTAATGTATGGTTTGCTAGTCTAAAAAATTATGCAAAATCTGTTAATCCAGATCTTTGGAAAGTGATTTCACATGGTCCTCATGAACTACCAAAGAAAAAGTCCAAATGGACTGACAGTCAAAAATCACTGCATGAAGAAAATCAGATAGCTATAAATCTGATGAAGGCAGCTACTGATAGAGCTTTTCATTCATGTTTCTTTGATTGCAGTTCTGCTAAAGATATTCTGGACATGCTGAAGCGAACTCATATAAGAGATGTGGACAGCTGCATGATGGCTGACAGAAATAATCAAGGCAGCAGTCAAGATGAAGATGATGATGATGATGAGGTAAATCCCTTTGAAAACTATGATTTAGATGATTGGGAAAATGCATATTCTGAGCTGCTTGAATCTCATGAACTGTTAAGAAAACAATACAAAAAATTGAAGAAAAGTAGTAGGTCAGACAATTTAAATGTTGATTGTAGAAATTGTGTTGAACTGAAAAATGCTCTTGATGCTAATATGTCTGATACTCAAATGCTGAAAGAATTTGAATGCGTTAAGTCTGAATTAAACAAGCTGAAATCAGAAAATGATTCTCTTAGAGGGTTCTCCAAAGAAAATGAAGAAAGTTTAGAGAAACTAGAAAAGGAGAACACACTGCTGACCGAGAAATTTGAAGCCATCAAATCTGTAAACATAGAATCATAGAAAGATTTTAAAATACAACAAAGAGAAATGAAGCAAATTGAAAATGAAAGAAAGTATGAAGTCAATTCAAAATACCAGCTTCTAATAAATGAATTGGTTCAAAATGGTGTGTGTTGAAGTTCCTGAAAAATTGAGCATTTTGGAACAAGAAATTGAAAAATATAAAACTGCTAACAAGGTGTTAACTGAATGTGTGAATTGCAGTGAACAAGAGATTGCCAGTTATAAGCTACACATTTCCTCTCAAGAAAATGAAATTCAGGATTTAAAAAACTCCTTGTCTAAATTTGTTAGTGGGCAAGATAATCTGAACAAACTGCTGGGAGTAAAAGTCAATTTTCAGAAGGAGGGGTTAGGTTATAATCCTGTAAATAAAAAGATTTTGAAAATAAAATTCATACATCTTTTGTTGCTAGCTCTACTTCTCACACCTCTCAGAAGTCACATGTTTCTCAGTCCACTGTTCAGAGAACCCAAAAACAAACTGTTTTCGTTAAATCTTTTGAACAGGAAAAGTCTTCTACTTCATCTCCACCTCAGTATAAGGCTAAGAAAATAAAGAAATAGGATAAAAATCAGAAAATGATTGGAGAACAGAAAATGAATAAAAAGGGTTCATCTGTGCATGTTGATCACAGTCCTCACACACACTCACATGCATCTAGAAGGAAAATGTCATGCCACTACTGTCATAGATTTGGACATTTAATGCATGAGTGTAAATTGATGGAGAAGGATGACATGAGGGCCGGGATAATGAATGCTAAGAAACTTCATGATAAAAAGTCTTCATTCCAGAAAAATAAAATTGAATGTCTGCACTGTGGCAAATTAGGACACTCAATTGCTCATTGCTGGTTTGCTAGTGGTAAAAAAACCTTTTATTCATATCATGCTAAATTCCCTGCAAACCAACATGTTTTTAATAAAAACAAATCTGTTTCAATGAACCAGCATATCATCTGTTTTAACTGCAACAAAATTGATCACAAGACCTCTGAATGCTGGTCAGGCTCTTTTAAAAGAAATTCTATTTCATGCTTTGAATGTGAAAAGCATGGCCACAGGGCCATTGATTGTTGGCATGCTCAGGGTAGAAAATTCAATTCTAAAACTGTTAAATTCCCTGCCATTAATAGAAAGTCTCCTACATGCTATCACTGTGGGAAGTATGGCCACACAGTCAAGGACTGTTGGCATGCCCAAGGAGGCTATGGCAATAATGAACTCAATTTTAAAAAGAATGCCTCTTATTGCTCTCACTGTGGAAAGCATGGCCACATAGTCAAAGACTGTTGGCATGCTCAAGGGAAAAATTTTATTTCTGGAAAGTTTAAATTCCCTGCTAGTACAAATGCTCTGAGAAAGAACAAAGTTGTTTTCAAAAAGAAAAACTTTGAATGTGTTGATTATGGAAAACAGTTTGGTCATGCAAATAATAGAAATTTCCATGCTAATGCACATACAATTCATGTTCATAATGATGTGCATAAAAAGAACCTAAATTCTATTTTCTCATGCTATCATTGTGGGAAGCCAGGTCACAGGGCTGCAACCTGTTGACTGGCAGGATATCAAAACCAAACTGGTTTTGGTAAACAGAATTTTTATTCTGTTAACAGAAAATCTCATGTATATGCACATAGAATTCATGCTAACAAGAATGTGCATAAATCAGATCTGAAAACTACTGCTCCTTGCTATCAAGTTAAAGATGTGCTGAGAAAACCTGCTAGGAGTAATACTGTCATGTCAGGACCCAAGACTTCTTGGGTACCTGTTTGTGCAAAATAACATTGCTATGCAGGTGTGCCTTGGGACTGAAATAAAATGGGTAATAAACCAAGGCACTCAAGAGTGAAAACCCCTTCCTGAATCTTTCAGGTAAATTTCTTGCACTTCCTGTTTTTAGTTCTACTGCATGACATACTAAATCTATTTTTGCATATTCATTCTTCATCTGCATTGTCTGAATTGATGCCTCTGAACTCTCCTCATCTGAAGTGCATATATGTGATTTGCATGTATAGTACATTGAAAAATCTAAACTGCATTTGAATGCTGTTTGAAAACTATCTGTTACATAGTTCACTGAAAATCTGATTTATACATAGGACTGCACATTGAATTATCATGATTGACCACTATGGTATGTAAATGGTAAGCTACCAAAAGACAGAGAAATCTGTCTAGAGGTTCCTACTATGTGTGAGGTGGTCGTTTAGACCAAGTGCTCCGCCTAGTACCATGGGTCTTTTTGCTTGATAGGGCAGTCTGAATGTGCATGAATCAAAATCATATGTTCAGTGTCTCATGGCAAACATTACATGTTTTCAGGGGGAGTTAATTGCATGTCCTTGCATAGCATTCAGTGTTGAGTCCTTGCATGCATGTAGTTAATTGCATTGCATTTCATGAAAAATGCCAAAAAGATTGTCTGAATGCACAGTGTCAGGGGGAGTCAATGCGTTGCATGCAAGTGGTCAAGTGCATACATCTCTATCAGAATTCACTACATGTTATCCTTGGAAATCCTGAAACTTGCCAGACCTCTTGATATCTTGCTTGTTGTGCATAATCTTTTCCTCATTGTTTTTAAGTGACAAATCTTGATCATATTCGGAAAACACTGAGCTTCAAAATCTCTCCTATCAATTGGTATCATTTGGCTTCAGAATTCTATCAGTCTTTCATGAAGATTTCAATGGGACTATCTCGATCATAAATCTGAAAACTCTTGAACTAAAAATCTTCTATTATACATTTTTATGAATGACTGAAATAACTCATGTGGTTTAAGTTTAATATATTCAATGAGTTTGGCTTTAAAATCTCTTAAAAATATCTGAAGCATGTTTAATAAACCTTAACCATATGTTTCATGCTGTGTCTTGTAAAATCTTCTGAAATCTGTACTATTGAATACATGACATTATTTGGTTAAGTACATGAAATTATTATTGATTTGAAGCAAATGAATTTTTTTTTCTGAAATGTCTAAAGGGTATTTTCTGTCAGAGCAATGACCTTGGTCACTGAGAAACACATGTCCAAAGGACTGTGTCATGAGGTACCATAGTTAACTCTGATTAAGATTAATTGAAATTCAGGCAGAGCAAAGGCATGCACACTGAGAAATATAACTCACTCATCAAGAAATGATTTACAGTGTGTCATGATGTGTAAATGCTATCTCTGTTCATATAAAACATGACAGTTAGTCACACTAAGTGCTTAGGGATATTGGCCTCTGATCAAGCTATATCCTCTAGTTACAAGGTGTGCACTGAACTAGAGTGCTCGTAAAATTTGTAGCATGAAAAATTGTTGAACGAATTGAAATATCTGAATATTGATGCTAAAATCAAATTGCTACAACCCTAGATAAAATCATATGACTTCATAATTGCTTGATTTCAATACTGATGCATGTAATTCCGAAAGAAGTCAATAAATTTGATTGTGTAAGAGAAAGGGAGTTTTATCAAGATAAATATAAGGACTTGGTTCATTTTTATTAAACCATGGTTTTAGATATCAATACAGAATTTTATTGATAAACTCTACATACATCATGTTTAAACCATGCTGTTCAATAAAGCTCATTCATAAGCCCTTATAATGGAAGACTTTGAAAAACTTATGTTTTGGATTTATGAGATTGATATCTCTTTGAAAATCTGACTGAATTTTCTGAGATTGGAGCTTCTTTAAAAATCTGCTAATTGAACCTCTTCTGCTCATTGACCTGAACTTCTCCTTCTTTGCCCCTGTGGTCTCCTTCTCATTCATTTCATAAGGTTCCATTTATTGAGGGGGAGCCTCCTTGTCATATGCATCATGCTGCATAGAAATAGAAGAATTGTGCTCTTGCATTCATATTTCTGGTATCTGCATCTACATTCATACCCCTTCCCATGGTTTATTTTGATTATACCAAAGGGGGAGATTGTTTGCCAAAGAGGGAGAATATCATTCAATCAGTGCATGCAGGTTCCTTTTGATCATCTCTAACTCATGCTTTTGCTGAAACTCTTAAAGGGGGAAAATCATGTTCTTGCAAGGGGGAGAAATTGACTGAATTTTTATACATGCTATAATTTTTCAAACTATTTTCTTTTTGATGAAGTCAAAGGGGGAGAATAGTTTGAGTCATCAGACTGACTCACTGTGTAGTGTTGCCATCATCAAAAAGGGGGAGATTGTTGTGCCCATGTGGTTTTGATGATGGTTTTAATGGTGGTTTTGATGATTGGCCTTTAAAGTGAGTTAATCACTGTGAGTCATCTTGCTGTGTGTCATCATGCTATTATTCACTTTCTGATCATAATGCAGTTCTTCATAAGTTCTGATATGGCATTGCATATTTGATTATGTTCAGTCATGTTACTGTTGCTCTTTAGACTGCAGTTTGATACTGCAGCGTCGACCCATCGAACTGTAGCGTCGACTCTGCCAAGGCACTTCAGAGGTAGCAGTAAGAAAAATTTGATCTGCTGCGTCCACGCTGCTTGGGCAATGCGTTGACGCTTGGTGCCTCTTTAACTTTGCTGCATTTATTCATTGGTCTGGTCTGTGGTGCGTCGACCCCTTGTGCTGATGGGTCGATCCCTCAGTTCATTCATCGGTTGTTCACAAGTCCATACATTGATCTTCACCTGAAGTCCATACATTGGTCCTCTTTCAAAGTTTGTACAGCCACTGGTCTAGAATCTGAGTCTGTACATCGTCTTGTGCCTTCAACGTTCAAAGCCTCAAGTCTGTACAGCGTTACGTTCTCTTTGGAAAGTCTGTACAGTGTGAAGTCTACACATTGGTACTGTAGCTCGCTTTTGCAAGTCTATACAATGGTGTCTCATTTTCAAGTCTGTACATCGGGCATCTTCTAATTGAAGTCTGTACAGCCAATGCACTTAACTGAAGTCTATACACAATGGTCTTCACACCTGAAGTCTGTACATCCACAGTTAAACTTGAAGTCGCACACTGGTCTTCAAATCCAAAGTCTGCACATTGGCCTTCGAAATTAATGTCTATATATTGGGCTTTTACATGAAGTCTATACATTGTTGTTTGCATTGTAAAGTCCATACATTGGTTGTTGTTCTTCAATGTCTATACACTACCTTTAGGATTTAAAGTCTATACAGCCGTTGCCTCCTTTGTTGAAGTCAACACATTGGGCAAGTCTGTACGTTGCATTCGCCTTCACAAGTCTATACAACGAAGTATATACACTGCAATGTACATACTTAAATCTTATGACTTCATTCTTGTTGCTGAAGGGAACAGGGTCGACGCTGGGAGCTTAAAGCGTCCACGCATCAGTTGACGAAGCCTTCACGATATCTTCCACTGCGTCAACGCCACAAGCAAGCAGCGTCGACGCAGCAGTTAAAGAAGTAGAGACCTTCACAGGCTATTCCACTGCGTTAACGCCATTGATTGACAGCGTCGACGCAGCATGCCCATCTGCTGAAGACTTGATCAATGGATCACCGATGCGTCAACACAGCAGGCTGATGGAGTCAATGCAGCAAACTTGTGCTTTGTTGGTCGAATGTCTTTGAAGGCTGCGTCAACCCTTTGGAGCAAGTGTGTTGACGCCACCTCAACTCCAGTTGCTGAGCGTACTACTGAAGGGCACGTGATCCGAGGTGCCTGGCTCATGATCCAAGGATGGACAAGATACCAGGATGATGACACGTGGCCAAATGTTTGGGCGAGAGCTGTGGAAGCCACACTCGCCTAGCTGCTGCTGCTACTGCTATATATACTAGTTTTCATCTTCTGTAGAAGACTGATCGTGATCGAAGAAGAAGCCTGGAGAGCAGAAAGCCCTTCGATCCAGAAAAGGAAAAGAAGAAGAAAAAGAGTTGAAGAGAAGAAGGAGAGAACAGCGTGAGAGAAAAGGAGAGCAGAAGAGAAAGAAAGAGAGATAGAGAGAGAGAGAGTTCGTGGAGAAAAAGGAAGAAGTTACTGAAGATCTGTCTACTGGACCGTGGATCAAATCCAGGCCAGTCAGCTCCATGGGAGCCACATCTGATGTTCTTTCATTTACAACTTATGTTTGCTGTGTTATTTTCGTTTCTTATTTTTCCTTTTATTCGATCTGATTTACTGTGTTCTTCCGAACCTCTGGACTGAGGTCGGGCTCCTCCTGGTGGGTCAGGAGAAGGGAGATCTGATCTCCGGTTGCAAGTAGCTGGGAGCTACTTGTGGGTTCCCTCCGGTTTGGAGGAAGGGAGACTTGTCTCCGGTTCTGGGCTTGTGTGTAGCAAGTCCAGGGGTCCCTCCGGTCTGGAGGAAGAGAGACTTCGGTCTCTGGTTTCCAAGTGGCTGGGAGTCACTTGGGGTGTCCCTCCGGTTGGGAGGAAGAGGGGAGGCTGTTCCCCTGGTCAAGTTGTGTGGCAGCAACTGTTCGCAGACTAAGTCTGCTTGGTTCTAGCATTGGCTAGTGAAGCCTCACTCCGGTTGGGAGTGAGGGGTGAATGTAGGTCTGGAGGACCGAACCACCTTAAAATTATTTGTGCAATGGTTTGCCTTGCGTTAGCTCCATATCCTCTACCTCCCATTCACAGGTTGTTCATGCTTGGCTAGTTGCATTATCTAGAGAGTTATTTTTTAGCATTATATTCTGCTAAGTGTGTTTGGGTTGTTGAGCTCTGCCTTCGTTTTTTGTTGTTCAGGTGGCTGCATTGGTGCAGTCCAACTGTTTGTTCATTTGTTGCCTTATCATTTTATCTTGGAAAGCTCATTAGTCTTTATTCCGCATATATGAGCTTTAGAGTTTTAATTTGGGCTATATTTTCTAGAGGGATACATTCACCCCCCCTCTGTATCCGGCCCTAGCACCCTAACAAATAGAAAGATAGATCTCATGTAGGAATATTTGCATGTATAACAGGAATCTTTCACGAGGGTTCAAGTAAGATATAGTTGAACAGGCCATAACAAGCACGCAGGCCATGTCACACAAGAACTTGCAAGTAATTGAGTGAAGTAGAATGGCGTAGACCAAACACGCTAGTCATACACTTCGGTGCAATGCCACACCTTGTCATTACAAACTCCCCGGGGCACAAGTACTTTCGGGCGATCCTCCCAGGACCAGACCGTGCCCTTATGATGCGTTGGCATTGAAGGGTTGGATCATAGATCCCAATCTAGACATTCACCACATTAAATGGCCAGAATTCCAAGGTTTAAGCTTATGAACTTACTTCTAAGATCAAGAGACATTCCAAAGGAAAATTGGAATAAAATATCATAAGGAAATGACGTGAAAGTCCAAAGTGACCGTGAATCAAACAAGACTTTGCAGTCCAAGATACGACTGATATCACAACAGAAACACGAAAAAACACGCTCAATCTCGACGTTAGCGGTCATTACCTTGGCCGCTAGGATGAGACTAACGGTCTAGCCCTAGAACGCGTAGGGTTGAGTATTACAAGGCTTTTCAATTGACAAAGGAAGGTCCTCAATTCAACCTGAGACAACATGGGCCTAAACCAGAGGTCAGCCCATGAAGCCAAAGTCAACACAGAGAACTTGGTCAGGTTAGAGTTGACTGGGTTCAAGAATAGTCTGACTAACCCAAGCCCACTTCTAACCAGGCCAAGAAACGACTAGCGGTCTAACCCTAGGCCGCGAATGGTCTCTTAGCGGTCCCCATGTGGGCCGCTAAGGGTCCAGAACAGTCCGGGTATTGGTCCACTCCAAAACATGAATCAAATCAAGTCTGTGGGTTCTGGTCTTTGTGGTATAACTGGCCCGACATCCTGGTGGGAATCCTAGGCTCACGGGGACTTACGGAGGTCTCATAATAGTGGTCCTAGTCCAACGGAAGGAATATCCGGCGGAGAGTCCCAACTATTACAAGATTGAGGCTATATAAAACACGGAAAACGTGAACGGTGCGGTCAGTCAATTCCACCGGAGTGGCATGACTGTTAAACAATTATATCAGAATCATAATAATAAGCAATTTATAAGTGGCAAAGTTTAAGATCACGAAGTTGATAACCATGTTTATTATGTTAATTCACATAGTTGTCCAACAGTGATTATCAAAGGAAATTTTCCATGTAGATAGTGAACATAAATGTATAACTTTATGATACCAAGTTAATACTACGTTCTACATAGTTACTGATCATAATAAAATGCTAACCAAGGTAAAATGCATAAATTGGGCTTTAAAATCTCCCTGCCAGAGGCCAAAAATGGTCTATATGGAGACCGCCAATACTAGAAAGCGGTCTATCGTACGATCGTTTGATCCATATAATTTCTTTTTAAAAAAATGCAGGGCGGCCAAGCGGTCTATCGGGCGACCGCTATATGACTAGTGGTCCCTGGTAAGACCGTTTACCAACCCGAGTCTCCATCGATGGCAAACCTCGACACACCACGGTTAGAACTCCGATTGCACGCGTTAGGGTGAACAATAATTGGGCAAACATATACCATTGGAAGGAGCATTAAAAGACACATAAGATCAGTCTTTGGTTAAAGTTTAAAGTTATTTACTAAACATAAAACGGATTAATATAGAAGTTAACCCTTTGGGTGTACCTCGGGGTAAACGATGAAATTAGACCAACATGATGCATGAAATTTGGGCAAATTGGTATCAATGGAAAGAGCTCGAAAAAGATGAACAAGATGGTATAATTAATTCTTAGTTCAGTCTGAGAGACACCTACCGTTATTGCTGGAAAGAGGAAGAAGAACGGGGGTCACCAGAACCTTAATCTGGCACTCCTAGAACGCCCAAATTCACCCCCGTCTGGCCACGATCGATCACGCCACCAGCCGCCAGAGCAAATTGGGTTTCTGCAGGTCAAAAGCCCTCTATTTAAAGAGTCTATGGATGCCTCAAGCGATCGAATTTGGGTGGAGAGTCCAAAGAGGGAAAACGACAAAAAAATCAGGGCAGATTCTAATCCACCGCCGCCAATAGAAGGCTCTAGAGTTAGGGTTTTCGGAGGAAAAATGAACCTCTACTATTGGGCTAGGGTTTGGCTCCAATCGGGGCCCAATTGGGTAAGAATTTAGGTCCGATTAAGAATGTTTAGTTTGATCCTTTAAAACAACGATTTTCAACTTAAATTGTGAAATCAGGCCTTAATCAGTTTTATTCTGGGTTCCTTCTTGAAGATAAAATTGCTGGAAATTAAATTTTATACAAAATACGTATTTTTCTACAATTTTTAAAAAAATTTAGATTCTAAGCGAAGAAAATAATTGAATAATATGGTGATATTCATATTAAAATTCATGATGCTACACCCTCCCCCACTTTAAGGAATTTGGTCCCCAAATTCACTGAATCTATTGAAAAACCAACCTTAGGACAAATCTGGGATACAACTTCCTAATTACTTCCTCGGACTCCCACGTTGTCCTCCTCCGTTCTCGCCGACTCCACTGAACCTCGACCATCGGAATGGATCGGTTCCTGAGTTGCTGCTACTTGTAGTCCAAAATCTTGATAGGCTTTCTCTTCATAAGATAGATCTTCTTTCAATTCCAAATCAGCATGTTGGATGATGTGCGAAGGGTCGTATACGTACTTTCGTAGTATGGACACATGGAACACATTATGAATGCCTGATAACTATGGTGGTAGTGCCAACTTATAGGCAACTTTGCCTACCCTCTCTAAGATTTCGAATGTGCCAACAAATCTGGGGCTTAACTTGCCTCGATTTCCAAATCTTCTGATTCCTCTTGATGGTGAAACCTTCAGAAAGACATGCTCTCTGACCTGAAACTCCAAATCCCTTCTTCTGTTATCAGCATAGCTCTTCTGCCTGGATTGAGCAATCTTCACTCGATCTCTAATGACCTGAATGTTTTTAGACGACTCCGAAACAAGATCTGGTCTGAGCCATTGCTTCTCACCGACCTCTTCCCAACCAAGATGAGATCTACAGCTTCTTCCTTACAAAGCCTCAAATGGTGCCATCTGTATGCTGGATTGATAACTGTTGTTGTAGGCAAACTCAATCAAAGGTAAATGTTCATGCTAACTTCCTCCAAAGTCAATAGTACAAGCTCTCAACATGTCTTCGACAATGTGATTTGTTCTCTCAGTCTGTCTGTCAGTCTGAGGGTAAGAAGTAGTACTGAAGTTCAAACGAGTTCCCAACGATGCTTGCAGACCTTTCCAAAAATGAGAGATAAACCTGGGGTCTCTATCGGATATGATGGATACATGGACTCCATGCAACCTCACTTTTTTCTTCATGTACAAGGCAACCAATACATCCACAGTCCACTTAGATTTAATAGGTAGGAAGTGCACGGACTTTGTCAAATGATCAACAATCACCCAAATTACATCAAAGCTGCCACGAGTTCTGGGAAAACCCATAATAAAATCCATATCAACACTCTCCCACTTCCATTGTGGTATTTCAAGGGGCTTTAATTTCCCAACATGCCTAAAATGTTCAGCTTTGACTTGCTGACATACTAAACACATGCTTACAAATTTGGCCACTTCTCTCTTCATGTTCGGCCACCACAAGGTTCCCTTCAGATCTCGATACATCTTTGTAGCTCTTTGATGAATAGTATACTTAGACTTATGAGCTTCTTGGAGAATCTTTCTCTTCATTTCTACAGAATCAGGAACACAAGTTCTTCCTCGAAACAACAATCTACCATCATCAGCTAACGTAAAATCTGGTCGACTAGCCATCTACTCTTTGATTTCTACTAGTAACGGGTCATTATCTTATAGCTACCTAATTTCTGCTAGTAATTCCGAATAAAGCTGGATATGAGCAACCATAACCTAGTCCTCTTTTTCTGTGACATTAAGATCTAAGCTTGCAAATTGCTCTAGCAACTTCCATTCTTGAAGCATCAAACTTGCTAATCTAGCTATCGGCTTCCTGCTTAAAGCATCTGCTACAACATTCCCTTTTCTGGGATGATATTCAATAGAGAAGTCAAAATCCTTTAGGTACTCTAGTCACCTTCTCTGCCTCATTTTCAACTCCTTCTGAGAAAATAAATACTTAAGACTCTTATGATATGAGTATACCGTGAAAGTTTCTCCATATAAGTAATGCCTCCAAATCTTTAGAGCAAACACAACTGCTGCTAGCTCCAAGTCATGGATAGGGTAATTCTCTTCATGCTTCCTTAGCTGCCTAGAGGAATAAGCTATCACTTTCCCTCGTTGCATCAAAACGCAACCTAAGCCGATTCCTGAAGCACCAGTGTATACTTCAAAACCTCCTTCTCCAGAAGGCAAAGCCAAAATTGGGGCAGTGGTCAAACACTCCTTCAAAGTCTAAAAACTTTTCTCACAGTCCTCTGACCACTCGAATCGATTCTCCCTACGAGTTAACCTAGTCAAGAGTACTGCAATCTTGGAGATGTCCTTAATGAACCTCCGATAATAACTCGCTAGGCCTAAGAAACTCCTGATCTCAGTTGCATTAATAGGCCTTTCCCAATTACGTACTGCCTCTACTTTAGAAGGATCCACTGAAATCCCATCTTTAGAGATAATATGCCCTAGAAAAGATACCTCTTGCAACCATAACTCACATTTACTGAACTTGGCGTATAACTGATGATCCTTTAAGATTTGCAACGCCATCCTCAAGTGCTCTTCATGCTCCTCCTTGCTCTTTGAGTATATCAAAATATCATCAATGAATACTACGACCCACTGATCTAAGTAGGGTCGAAACACACTATTCATCAGCTGCATGAAAGCTGCAGGAGCATTTGTTAGTCCAAACGGCATTATGATAAATTCAAAATCCCCATACCTGCTACGGAATGCCATCTTAAAAATATCTTCATCCTTTATCCTCAACTGGTGATACCCCGATCTGAGATCGATCTTCGAGAAATACTGGGCTCCAGATATCTGATCAAATAGCTCATCGATCCTGGGTAAAGGATACTTGTTCATCACAATGAGCTGGTTCAACTGACGATAATCATTACATAACCTCAATGACTCATCCTTCTTTCTTACAAAGAGTATAGGAGCTCCCCACGGGGAAGTACTCGGGCAAATAAACCCTTTTTCTAGCAAGTCCAACAACTGATTCTTCAATTCCCTTAACTCAGTAGGGGACATACGATAGGGGGTCTTGGAAACAGGTGAAGAGCCCGGAATTAAATCAATGGAGAAAACCACCTCCCTCTCAAGGGGAAGACATGGTAATTCTTTAGGAAACACTTCAGAAAAATCCTGAACAATCGAGATATCCTTCAACTCTACTTCTTTCTTATTTGTCAAAGAGATCAAAGCCAAGAATGCCAAGCACCCCTTCCTTAACAATTTATCTGCCCAGAGTGCCGAAATAAGCTGCACATACTTAGATTGTCTAGAGCCAGAAAAGGAAAGTCCAGGACGTCCAGCGAAAGATACCACTCCTGATTTACAGTGGACACTAGCACCATGTCTAGCTAACCAATCTGCTCCTAGAATCACATCATAATCTTTCATCTTCATGCATACCAAATCAGCAGGTAAGTTACAATCATTAATCAAAACTTCACTAGAAGGGTAATACTGTTTAATCTCTGACCCCGAACCAATAGGGGTTGATATCACAAGATGAGAATCCAATAATACTGGTTTCACAGATAAAGTCTTAGCAAATTTTAGAGATATAACAGAATGGGTGACTCCTGTGTTGAAAAGTACAAATGCTGGCTTAGAAAGAATAGTAAGGGTACCTTCGACAATACCACCTTGCTCGATAGCCTCGGTCTCAGTCTCCACCTCTTGGAGGGCTTGAAGCTTGCCCTACCGCCTTTGGCTTCCTTGCAGCGAGTCAGTTGACGCATGTTCATTAAAAAGGGGGCACTCATGGATTCGGTGGTCCCTGCTACCACATCTCAGGCAAGCGCCCAGCTTGTGCCAACACTCCTCCATCTTGTGACCTGGGCGGTCACAATACTTGCAGACTGCTTTAGGTGGAGCAGTCGGTCCTACCTTCTTCCCGCCTTCCTTCGGTTTCTTGTTCTTCGAAAAACTCAGCCCACCATTGGGCCTCTTCTGGCCATTAACAGGTTTAAAATTCCTGGAGCTGGTAGTCTGCTCCCTCTTCTTGTCATGGCCTCTTATCCGGTCAGTCATTTCCGTAGTGTCTTCAAGAACTTGGGCTTTTCTGACAATCTCTGCATAAACATGGATCTCTAAAGGTGCTAGTTGATTAATGTACTGAAGCTTCAATCCATTTAGAAATCGTTTGGCCTTCATCTTTTCCGTGGATACTAAATGTGGTGCATATTTAGATAGTCAAGCAAATTGTGCTTCATACTCTATAATAGATAGATTTCTTTGCTTCAATGCAGCGAACTCTGCCGCCTTCTTCTCCTATACCTGATCCGAGAAATACTTGTTGTTGAATAGCTCCTTAAACTCATCCCATGTTGCACGTCGATTGCCGAGCGTGGCTTCCACTCCTTCCCACCAAGTGCGTGCATCGCGCTCCAGTTGAAAAGTTGCCAAGAGGACACGATCCTGATCTCCACATTGCATAACCCTGAAGATACGCTCTGTCTCGTTCAGCCAATTCTCGGCCTCGTCTGGGTCTGAAGATCCACTAAAACGTGGGGGATTCAAGCCTTAAAAGTTTTCGATGTAGATTGCCCGCTCCGTGCTGTGCACCACCTTGAGCTACCTACTGTAAGGCCTGGGTCAGGCCCTGCACCGTGCGTTGCATATCTCGCCACTGCGCACGTTCCGCTGCCATCGTGAGAAAATTCCTGCAATAAAACCTGTATTAATTGAGAATATTTTATTGATTATATATATTCTTAGAGCTAGTTAGTTAGCTTAACCCAAGTCTCTACCCAACTCACTGGGTTAGATTCCTGTCTTTACCAATGTGACGGGTTCTATGACACCACTAGAAACCTAGGGTCTAAGGAAAACCTAGGCTCTGATACCACAAAAATTGTCACGTCCCAATGCGAAAAATCAGAACGCAGTAGTTATATCATTCATGTCATTCAAAGCATTCATTGCCACAAGAGATCACACAACAGGGCTAATAATTCCAAATAACCAACTTTATTGATAATAATGAAGAAAAGTACTTTATTACAATTGACAACTTGTGGACTTTCTAACTCTATATCAATCAAAGAAAAGAATTACATCGACTCTTGATCTTAACAGGATTCGACATCTAACTAAGGCATCAACTCAACATAAAACTAAAAGGCTCGCTCCAAGATCACACGTTCCCGTCCCCATTGGTGTGCACGTCCTCATCCGTGCTACCTGAAAAGATTGGAAAGTAGGGGTGAGCAACGAGCTAAGTAGGATTTTATATCTCTATCACCAGGCACAATTTCAGTGATTTATCATTTTAGCATGTATAACAAAATGACAAAAGAACAATAATAAGTAAATGACAAGCGATAAATAACATATGGGAGAATAGAAAGATAGATCTCATGTAGGAATAATTTCATGTATAACAAGAATCTTTCACGATGGTTCAAGTAAGATATAGTTGAACTGGCCATAACAAGCACGCATGCCATGTCACGCAAGAATTTACAAGTAATTGAGTGAAGTAGAATGTCGTAGACCAAACACGCTAGTCATGCACTTTGGTGCAATGCCACACCTTGTCATTACAAACTCCCCGGGGCACAAGTACTTTTAGGCGCTCCTCTCAGGACCAGACCGGGCCCTTATGATGCGTTGGCATTGAAGGGTTGGATCATAGATCCCAATCTAGACATTCACCCCATTAAATGGCCAAGAATTCCAAGGTTTAAGCTTATGAACTTACTTCTAAGATCAAGAGACATTCCAAAGGAAAATTGGAATAAAATATCATAAGGAAATGACTTGAAAGTCCAAAGTGACCATGAATCAAACAAGACTTTGCAGTCCAAGATACGACTGCTATGACAACGAAAACACAGAAAAACACGCTCAATCTCAACGTTAGTGGTCATTACCTGGGCCGCTAGGATGAGACTAACGGTCTATCCCTAGACCGCGTAGGGTTGAGTATTACAAGGCTTTTCAATTGACAAAGGAAGGTCCTCAATTCAACCTGAGACAGCATGGGCCCAAACCAAAGGTCAGCCCATGAAGCCAAAGTCAACACAAAGAACTTGGTCAGGTTAGAGTTGACTGGGTTCAAGAATAGTCTGACTAACCCAAGCCCACTTCTAACCAGGCCAAGAAATGACTAGCGGTCTAACCTTGGGCTGCGAATGGTCTCTTAGCGGTCCCCATGTGGGCCGCTAAGGGTCCAGAACAGTCCGTGTATTGGTTCGCTCCAAAACATGAATCAAATCAAGTCTGTGGGTTCTGGTCTTTGTGGTACAACCCGCCCGGCGTCCTGGTGGGAATCCCAGGCTCATGGTGACTTACGGAGGTCTCATAATAGTGGTCCTTATCCGACGAAAGGAATATTCGGCGGAGAGTCCCAACTATTATAAGATTGCGGCTATATAAAAGACAGAAAACGTGAACAGTGCGGTCAGTCAATTCCACCGGAGTGGCATGACTGTGAAACAATGATATCAGAATCATAATAATAAGCAATTTATAAGTGGCAAGGTTTAAGATCATGAAGTTGATAACCAAGTTTATTCTGTTAATTCACATAGTTGTCCAACGGTGATTATCAAAGGAAATTTTCCATGTAGACAGTAAACATAAACGTATAACTTCATGATACCAAGTTAATACTACGTTCTGCATAGTTACTGATCATAATAACATGCTAACCAAGGTAAAAATGCATAAATCAGGCTTTAAAATTTCCTTGCCAGAGGCCAAAAACGGTCTATATAGAGACCGCCAATACTAGAAAGCGGTCTATCGTACCACCGTTTGATACATATAAAAAAATATATATTTTTGATAATGCAGGGCAGCCAAGCGGTCTATCGGGCGACCACTATATGACTACCGATCCTTGGTAAGACTGTTTACCAATCCGAGTCCCCATCGATGGCGAACCTTGACACAACACGGTTAGAACTCCGATTGCAAGCGTTAGGGTGAACAATAATTGGGCAAATAGATACCATTTAAAGGAGCATTAAAAGACGCATAAGATCATAAGCTTTGATTAAAGTTTAAAGTGATTTACTAAACATAAAATGGATTAATATAAAAGTTAACCCCTCGAATGTACCTCGTGGTAAACGATGAAATTAGACCAACATGATGCATGAAATTTGGGCAAATTGGTATAAACGGAAATAGCTCAAAAAGATGAACAAGATGGTATAATTAATTCTTAGTTCGGCCTAAGAGACACCTACCTTTATCGCTAGAAAGAGGAAGAAGAAAGGGGGTCGTCGGTACCCTAATCCGGCGCTCCTAGAACGCCCAAATTTGCCCCCGTCCGGCCACGATTGATCACGCCACCAGCTGCCGTAGCAAATAGGGTTTCTGGGGGTCAAAAGCCCTCTATTTGAAGACTCTATGGATGCCTCAAGCGATCGAATTTGGGTGGAGAGTCCAAAGAGGGAAAACGGCGAAAACGTTGGGGAGGATTCTAATCCGTCGCCTCCAATAGAAGGCTCTAGAGTTAGGGTTTTCGGAGGGAAAATGAACCTCTGCTGTTGGGCTAGGGTTTGGCTCCAATCGGGGCCCAATTGGGCAAGAATTTAGGTCCAATTAAGAATGTTTAATTTGGTCCTTTAAAACAATGATTTTTAGCTTAAATTATGAAATCAGTCCTTAATCAATTTTATTCTAGGTTCCTTTTTGAAGATAAAATTGCCAGAAATTAAATTTTGCACAAAATACGTGTTTTTCTACATTTTTAATAAAATTTTTAGAATCTAAGCTAAGAAAATAATTGAATAATATGGTGATATTGATATAAAAATTCAGGATGCTACAGGTGGTGTCACTCACAATGGGTTACAGGTGGTGTCACTCACAATGGGTGGAGACGGCTCAAAGAGCTCACTGGGTATCACCGCTGGGTCCCTATAAGCGACGAGATCCGAGATGTTCAAAGTGGAGCCGATCCCGTAATCCTCTGGCAAGTCCACAACATATGCATTTGATCTGACTCGCCTCACTACCCAAAAGGGACCGGCACCACGAGCGTGCAACTTCTTCACGGCTCCCGAGGGAAACCATTCAGGTCTGACCCTGATCATGACATAATCACCCTCCTGAAACTCACGGTGGTGCCTGTGGGCATCAGATAATTCTTTGTACCATGAGTTGCTGGACTCAATGTGACGACGCACATGCTCATGCAATTGTCTAATATGATCGGCAAAGGACTCGGCTGACTCAGACACATGGGACTGGATGGGAGATGGAACTAGGTCTATGGGCTTCCTAGGTCTACGGCCAGTGACAATCTCAAAGCGGCTCATTCCCAAAGACCTATTGACCGAATCATTGTAGGCAAACTCTGCTAAGAGTAAGACCAAATCCCAATCCTTGACTCGATCTCTGACCAGACACCTAAGAAGATCCCCCAAACTCCTATTAACAACCTCAGTTTGACCATCGGTCTGGGGATGATATGCAATGGAGAATTTCAGTTGGGTGCCCATCATGTGCCATAGGGTTTTCTAAAAATAACTAGTAAATTTCACATCCCTATCTGACACTATAGTACGAGGGAGGCCAAACCTGGAGACACAGTGAGAAAAGAATAGATCGGCAACTCTAGAGGCATCAGACGTCTTGGAGCATGGAATGAATAATGCCATCTTGGAGAACATGTCTACAACCACAAAGATAGAGTCATACTTTCGGAGGGTGCGGGACAATCCCAACACAAAGTCCATGCTAATGTCCTGCCATGGACTATCTGGAATGGAAATGAGAGTATGGAGACCGGTATTCCACTTCATCTGTTTGGCCATAGCGCAAGTGCGGCATTGGGCCACGATACGAGCGACATCCCTCTTCAAGTTAGGCCAATAAAATCTATGCTTAACTGCCTCTATGGTCTTGTTCCGGCCGAAGTAGCCCGCAAGACCTCCCGTGTGCATCTCCCACGTAAGAAAGTCACGAACAAAAGTCTGTGGGATACACAACTTGTCACCCCGGAATAGGTGACCCTTCTGAAGCACAAACTCGCTATAATCACACGAGGGACCTGCCTGAAGGACAGCGTAGATCGGCCCAAAGTCCGGGCAATCAACATAGGCGTCCTTTAGCCTCTCTAAGCCTACCACCTCAACACTCATGGTGGTCAACATCATCACCCACCGACTCAGCGCATCGGCTACCTTGTTCTCTACCCCTGCCTTGTGCTTGAGCACAAAGGTGTACTCCTAGAGATACTCCACCAAACGATTATGGCGAGCGTTCAGCTTTTTCTAGGTATTGAGGAAGCGTAAGGCCTCATGATCAGAAAAGAGGACAAACTCATGGTGCAAAAGATAGTGCCTCCAATACCTTAATGCCTGGACAACTGTGTAAAGTTCTTTATCATATGTGGAATAACGCAGTTTGGCATCATTAAGCTTCTTGCTAAAGAATGCAATAGGATGGGACTCCTAGCTCAACACTCCACCAATACCCACTCTCGAAGCGTCACATGTGACCTCAAACACCTTAGAAAAATTAGGTAAAGCAAGGACAGGTGCCTGGGTCATATGCTCCTTAATGTCTTGAAAGTCTGTGGTTGCAACCTTAGTCCATACGAATGCCCCCTTCTTTATGCAATATGTGATTGGGGCAGTGATAGAACTGGAGCCACGAATGAAGCGACGGAAGAACGTCGTGAAGCCATGAAAACTCCAGACATCGTGGAGTGTGCGGGGCTCAGGCCACTCCCTAATGGCCCTAATCTTCTCCGGATCAGCGGAGACTCCATCCCTAGACACAATAAACTCGAGGAAGGTAATCTGATCGGTCATGAAAGCACATTTATTCGGGTTGGTGAATAAGCTCTCTCGTCTCTACATAATGTAGACCTGTTTGAGATGGTCTAAGTGGTCCTCCCTAGTGAGGCTGTAAATAAGAATGTCATCAAAGTAGACGACCAAGAAGACCCCTACCATAGGGCGTAAAACTTGGGTCATCAACCGCATGAAGATGCTAGGGGCGTTGGAAAGCCCGAAGGGCATAACCAACCACTCATAGAGACCATTCTTTGTCTTGAATGCCGTCTTCCATTCATCCTCAGGCCTGATCCGCACCTAGTGATAGCCACTACGAAGTTCTATCTTTGAAAAGATAGTGGCTCCCGACATCATGTCTAGCAAGTCATCTAATCGGGGAATGGGAAAATGATACTTCACAGTGATCTTGTTGATCGCACGGCTATCAATGAACATTCTCCATGTGCCATCCTTCTTCGAGGCCAATAATGAGGGAACAACACAAGGGCTCTTGCTATCCCTGGGAGATCCCCAACTCATCAACTCCTCGACCTACCTTTGAAGTTCGGCATGGTCCGTAGGACTCACCCTGTAGTGGGGAAGGTTGGGCAAAGATGAGCCTGGGACATGGTCGATCTCATGCTAGATATCGCGCAGGGGCGGAAGGCCTCCAGGGAGGTCCTCCGAGAAGACATCTAAAAACTCGCGCAAAATCGCAGCCACCTCAGGGGGGTGTTCATCCTCTAACCCTGGAGCTACCTCGCTCACCCCACAAACAATGACAGCCAGGATGGGACTACCATTGATAAACTCCTTCTCCATCTCTCGGGGACTAATTATCATTAACCTCCTAGGTGGGAGGTCTCCTATACTGGGAGCAGTCGAAGCGGTAGTAGCCCTCGCCGAGGATGTGGTGGGAGGACCGACCGTCCCCAGACTAGGAGGGGTTGAAGTGCTGGGGCCGGCTGGTCCTCGGATAGAGGAGTCCTTCGACTGGGTGGGGTGGAGGGTAATCCTATGGCCCCCATGGTCGAATGTGCAGGTGTTCGACCGACCTTGAAGGGTGGCATCCCGATCGAAAAGCCAAGGCCTACCAAGGATAATGCTACCCACCTCCATAGGCAACACATCACACCATATCTTATCATGGTAAGCCTGGAACTATAGTGGCACCAGACATCGCAGTCTGACCGGGATGGAAGTAGAATCCACCCAGGATACTGTGTAAGGTGCGGGGTGATCTATGGGCGTCAAACCCAGGCGACTAACAGTGCCCATAGAGATTGCATTGATGCAAATCCCACTATCTATGATCACCTTGTAGGCCTTTCCTACCAGCCTACAAAATGTATGGACAATGGTGGTACGACGACTGTCATCGCTCACTTGAGACTAGGTCAGGATGCACCTGACTACACCCCGCTGTACATCACCCTGATACTGGGTACCTGGGACATCAGCTGGCACTCCCTCCATCAGCTCATCAAAGAACTCCTCCACTAAATCCTGATCAGCCTTGTAACTGATCGGCATAAGTTCAGGTGTGGGGTCACTGGCAGAAGGATCAGAACTGACAAGCGACTCCCGAGTGGGACATTTGTCCGAATAGTGGCCAACTTTACCACACCTATAGCAAGTGCCATGCGTCCCGGTGCCCTGGGATGTTCCACTAGCCATCGGCCCCTTACCCTTGTCCACAAGATGGACCGAGGGTGAGGAAGCAGGGGTCGAGTCGGCACGGTGGGCTGGGGAGGTCTAGGGGCAGGGACGTGTGCCTGCTGGCAAAGGGGAGGATCCCTCGTAGGGAGGGAGCACCTAGGAGCAGTGAGGTCCTGGCGAGGGGGTTCCTGTGGATGGGCCACAGGCCACCAGGTGTAGGAACTCGACGTGGTCCGTGGGTCAGACACACGAGGATAAGTGACCCCCTGGCGCGGGATAGGAGCAAACTCCGCCTCAAATTGCTCGACCTCGAGGGCAACCTAGTACGCGTCTTCCAACTTGTCCACTTTGCGGCAGAAAAGTTCATACTGAAGGTGTGGCCGCAGACCATGTCGAAAATGGAAAATAGTCATGGAGCTTTCCTCCGTGGCGTCACATCGCAGAAAATACCCATCAAACTCGGCAATGTAATCGGAGACGGACCGATCTCCTTGGGGGAGACTCTGCCATTTGTCGATGAGACGCTAGCGGTATGTGGTAGGAAGGTATTTCTTCCTGAGTTTGGTCCTCATCTCATCCCATCTCTCAACCTGGGGCTCCTGATGATGAAACATCAGGCTCTCCACATTTCTCCAATAAGTCTACGTCTGCCCTAGAAGTTTCATTTTGGCGAACTTGACTCTCCGGTGGTCCGTCATCTCAAACCACTTGAAGTACCAGTCCATGCCGGCCTCCCAATCGACATAGACCTTTGGGTCCAAGGACCCATCAAAAGTGAGAGGGTCTGCTCGCACCGTCTTGTGGACCCCGCTCGTCCTCATCATCCCTCTGTGGTCGGTGACGACGACGGCGTCGGCCATTTCCCCCATAATCATTGTCGGACTCGTAGTCCTCAAGGTCGGAGGCACGTGGCTATCACTCCTCAGCCCTAAGTGGGGCGGGCTGGGCAGAAGGCACTGGAGGGGCCGGGACAGCTTTGGCGAGCTCCCGGTGGGGGACTCTTTCCGCACTCTCTATCCTTCCAACCGGACCTTGGATAGATCGGTCGGAAGCCTCGGCACGGTCCTCCATGGCCTTGAGACGGCCCTCCAAGCGAATGGTATTCTCCCTATTAGTTAGATCGGACCTATCCATGCGCTCCATGAGAAGAGCGAACACGTCCTCCAGAGATCGGCCTCCCGGGGTGGCACCTCGGGGTTCACCCATAGTGTCAGGGCGATGGTACTGGGCACCTCCACGAGTGGGCATGCAGTGGGAGAGGACCTAAAGGGAACTATGTTGTGACTCACTACGACCTATATGGATGGACTAATGTAAAATGAAGGATGGCCTAGACTCCAATATCCGTTACGAGGTGGAGGTTTGATCCAATGTTCATACTCACGCAAGTGTGCCCCTTTCCTAATAGGCATAGCCTATCGTTCCGAGAACACCTTTAGATATACTAGATGAAATGGAGTACCTTGGACTGACTACCCTAGACTCAAACCGGCTCTAAAACCAATTTGACGTGGGACGACAATGGGACTCGACTCGGGCTAGACGCGAACCTTGGACTCTATTAGACGACGCGACAAAAAGACGACGCAGCCAGTAACAACACAACAATGCGGCACCTAAAGAGCTCCAGAAGAGGCAAACATGCCCCAAACAAGAAGCGCTAAACTCATAGTCATCCTCGACGAGGGAAACGTGACGATCTGCACAGTTGGGAAACCGGCTTTGAGTCTCGGGTGGTCAGCTCACTCTTATGCTCGGAATGAGTCACGGGACGGGTCTCGCACTCATAACTCATTACGGTGACTAAATTTTTACTAGCCAGAAAATTACTAACTCACTTGCAGCGGCATCTAGAACGTATACTAAATAAGCAAGCAAGACAAAGTGAGTGGCGAGTGTACCTCCACACTCGGGGCGTGGGGAAGACGTCCCGGCCAAGTTCTATAACTCCCGGTACAACGGTAAAAATTTAGTTACAACAAAGATTTTATGGCCCACTCCATGTAGAGAGGTAAAAGGCTACACAATGGCGCCGGGAGCACCGAACTTGGGTTGGCGCGCAGCAAGGTGGCGGTTGCAGGCAGCGGCTCCGGTTCGACAATTTACTGGCCGGCACGATAGCGAACACGGATGTCCAAAGGGACGTTGACCTCCGGTGAGCTTCTGAAGGCAGCGGTTCACCAGGAGGAAGGCAGAGGGTCTCTGGTCGACCCCTAGGAGTGGCCGTCATTGAATCTTCTCTGATGTATTTTTCAATGAATTTCTACAGTCGCCTTCCTCGTTGGCCTGGTTCGGAACAGAACTGCACGCCTCCACAATAACGGCCCGCACGGCCAGATCCGATGTCGGATCGGGATGAAATTAGCGCCGTTGGAAAGAAGACTCGAAGCACTTCGACATACTCGAAACTTAGGTCCGTACAACAGATGGGTTAAAAATGAAAACCTCTGCAAGTTGACTGTTGTTTCTATCTCAGAACACTGAATAGATAGGGTAGAATGGGGTCTGCCTGTTTATGGGGTTTGACCAAAAATCAAATGGAGGATCTAGGGCTTGGGGACTTTTGTGGAGAGAGGGGGGAAGTGGTGATCACGCACATATTTTTTTTGTAATTTTATGACAAGGTTTGGAGGGTGGGAAAAATCAACTACCAGGTGCCTATCTCGCAGATCTGCACACTGGCATACTATGAGGGGGTGAAAGAAATGACTGGGAAGGGACTCAAATAGACTCCGATCTACGTGAAATTTAATATGGGAATGAATAAGAACTGGGGAAACCAACCCTCAAAAGCTTAGCTCCATCTGACGGTCGGATCTGGAGTTATAGCCTTTTTTTTGAGCTTCAGATATGTAGGAAAGAATCCAGGATAGCAGCTCGGAAAGATGGCTATGGTTGCTTGATGGCGGCACGAACGGAGGCGGCGGCGGCCGAAGCTGGACGTCGCATCCAGGGGAGCATATAGAATTGGGAATCACTCCCAAGAAAGGGTCACAAACCCTAGATCTTGATACTGCAAGGAATAGGAAGAGGAAGAATAAGAGAGAGAGGGGGGGCGCCCTTGGCTATTTTTCAAAATTTTTCTTCATTAAAATTGATCAAAATACAACAAGAGACATTATATACTAAACCGTAGACCTAGACAAATGACCTAAGATGCCCTTGGTCAAGGGGGTATAATGGGGAAATGGGGGACACGGGTGATTAATTTAATCCCACAAGGGGACAAAGAGGGGGGCACCCCTCTCTCCAAGTCAACATAAATGGCTTGGTTAATTTATTCCCCTTGGACCAGATTAATCCCTCATTGGACCATAATAAATTAAAAATATAAATAATTGGTCAATTATTCTCCCATTGACCCAATATTAAAACCCAAAATAATACAAACCAAAATACATGCCAAATACACACCAAATACAACGAAATACGTGCAAAATATAAATACGTACAAAAATTACGTACTAAAGTATCAAAGCTCCGGTGGAGACTCCAGACTGTCCCACAGCCACAAAGAGGTCGGTGTCGATCGAGTCGTGCTGTGTGTCCGGTACCGACGGCTCGCTAAGTCGAGCCATACTCTGCCTCTGGTGTCCTCACCAGTATGTCGCCGGCCTCGGCTTTTGCGGCGCCCTGCTGTCTGCCGCCATATCACTGTGCCTATCCTTCATCATGATGGCCATCTATGTGAACTACTCGAGCAGGTTCTCGATGACCTGGCAGGGTTTCTCCACGGAGGCCTTCACACATGTCCTGCCCAAGCTGAAGTTGGTCGTCCCATCCCCCGTAATGGTCTACTGTATCAGAGCTAAGTCGAGTCTAGGGTAGTCGGTCCAAGGTGTCGCATTGCATCCCTATATCCGGTATATCAAAAGGTGTTCCCAAAACGATAGGTTACACCTATTGGGACGGTAGCACACTTGTGTGAGTGCGATCTTCAGATCAAACCTCCACCACATACCGAATATTGGAGTCTAGGTCGTCCTTCATTCCACCTTGGTCTGTGCATTCCAACCCCTTGTCCATTGCATGCCCACTCGTAGGGGTACCCAATACCCACCACCACCACCACCACCTATGGAAGATCCTCGAGTCCATCGTTCCGATGAGCCATCTGCGGCCGACATGTTCCGAACTCTTATGGAAAATATGGATGGGTTAAGTACATGATTGGATGGGCTGAGTACACAAGTGGATAAGTTGGATGGGTTGAGTACGCGTGTAGATGGCCTAGGCACATGCTTGGAAGAGTGAATGTAGACCTTAGACGGTCGGGCCGAAGATTCAGACTAGTCTATTCAGGGATTGGTAGGTGTGAACGTGTCACATAGACATTAAAAAGAAAGAAGATTTAATTTCTTAAGCAAAGACAAGCAAAGTAATATTGATTAGCCAAAGCGTATAGTATCAATGCTCATAAGAAACAAGACTATGCAACATGGGCAAGAACACACCTTGTGTGTTTTGTTTTAAACCCCTAAGAGGAGTAAAGGATGGAAAAGTATGCTATGGATGCAAAGTAAGTAGTATATGCAGAGAGATATTTGATGCTATATGATGAACACTTCAAGCAAAGATAGCTAGAAAGATAGGCGTGTGTGAAAAGGAAGACTAAAGAGAGAAGGAGCTTATCTGCTGTTGCTGTAGTAGTAAAGGAAGAAGAAGAAGAAGCAGAGAGAGCTCGGCCGTAGAGAAGGAAGAACGCCGTGAGAATGTAGCAAGAAACCTGCAAGAGAATTGTTAGTGAAAAAACCAGATTCTAATCACAGCAATTGAATTCTCTCTTGCTAACCGCAGGGATCTCTCTTCAGCCAGATCTCTCTCTCGTGGGTGGCCTTCAAGGGAGGGTATTTATAGAGTTTAAGACCTAGTTCTAATGGGATTAAAACTAGGGATAAACTACAAGAATATGGATTTACTTCCATGGAAAGGATTGAGATCAAAAGATAGAAGGATTGCCCTGCGAGGAAGCAGTAGTAGAAACATATACGGAAGCTAAATGACGACATCAGGGTAGTCACTAATTGAAAATGATCGCGCATGCAGTCGCGAATTCTTGGATTAATAAATGACTTTCCATATTTGAAAAATAGGAAATGACGCCTTCGTGAAATGGCATCAATTAATGAGCGCCTTTTAAGTAGATGTTAATTCCTTATATTTAATTTTGAATGAAATTCGTAAAACCAAGAAATGACGCCTGCACGAACGGTCGTTAATTTATTGAAATAACGACAACCATAGAGTCGTCTATTAAATGGCACCCTATTGACAGTCGCTAATTACAAATATTCCAGAAAAATTCTAAATAATTTAGAAAAACTTCATATTGAGCCAGTATTGAAGACCACTTTGGGGCATCACGTTGTGACATGAGATTTACTCAACATAGTATCGATTTTAGCGTGTCTACAGCTGCCCCGTCTTAGCGTCTTGTTTGCAGGGGAGTCAGACGGAATGAGGCAAAAGTGCAACAATTGGAATGAAGTAAGATCAGACTGAAAAGTAGATGCCAAGGTGTGATGTGACATGTCTCCGACACTAAGCGTTAGAAATCTTTTCACGATTCTGAATAAAACAACCTCGGATGATCACGAGAAAGCAACGATGAACTGGATGAAAGAACTAAGTTAATAAATGAAATGTGCACGCGGGCACGAAAGAAGAGACACCATTGGAGAGCGGTTACTAGCCAATATGGATGTGCTACAACCAAGGTGAGCTTGCAGATAAATAAAGTGAAGCGAGGTAGGAATCCAGTGAATGAATACTTTCAAGGAATCAGCCTGAGCGGCTTCAAGAAGAACATAATACTCGATATTGAATGGAATATCTCATGTCAACTCAAATTAAGATCAAGTGGCCCTCATGACTGGCTTAATATGAAGATTTTCTCATTCAGGCTCAAAATCCTACATGATGCATGCTGGGCTAAAGAAACAGGTTAAAACAAACTAAAAATAAAAAATAATCAAGGATAATATTGCTAAACCATCCAGACTTGGTCAGGAATCCAGATCTCTCAGCTGACACTAAGTCGAAGTCCGTTTATCCATGCATCAACTCAAAAAGTGGAACCGTCGTCACAAACCTTAGATAACCTAACGGCCTATCCGTGTGATCGTGACTCCCCTGGAATTATCACTATTTTTGATGAAGGGGAACTCAAATTTCAGGTTTATCAGAGCCATAAGGTCCTTGATATACTATAATAGAGTAGGTACCATATAGTAAAAATGCATACATGGAGTATACAAAGGAGGGAATGATGTCACCAAGGATAAGATCTAAGCACCTCAAAATCTGCATAGCCTGTTCTTTTCTGCGCTCAAAGATCATTAGCACAACGAAACTCATGACGTGATCAAATCATCAAAATGTAAGAGTGTAAGTTCATCCAATAACCATAATGCCATAAAACAATTCAAAATATGTAAATCTCAGGAAATGACGACTTCGTGCAGAGGCGTTAAAAGGTGAAATGATGACAGCCCCTGGGTCGCTAATCAACTTCACTATTCAATTCGGAATCAGACTGGAAATAATGCCTACGTGAGAATGTGTCAAATAAATAACAACATGGCCTATGCCACGATTCAAGAAAATGACGACAACGACTCTATCGTCAATTAGTGTTCTTTTAGCGCCCCATTTCCTGTTCGAAAATAAAACCCCAGAGACCCAATTCAACTCAAACTTGAACTGCTCTTTTCAACTGCCTGCCAGAGCCTCAATAAATATAAAAGGGGGTATCCTCTTCTGCTAAGACTCATCCATCAAGACTAAGCCTACCGAGACAGCCGAAACATCAATTAGAAGAAACAAGAGCAACAGAAAATAGAGAACATGAAACTCTCCCTCAGTAGATAGAAGAAAGGAGCCTCCTTCAAGATGGACAGGATGATGCAACGGCCTTTGAAAAAATCCAAAGTCGGATTTCCAAGAATTTTAGAAATTGAAGGCCATATCAACGGAAGGATCACTATGAACCAAGTAAGTATCAAGATTTTGAAATTGGACTTCTATTCTACCCTCTTCCTTCTTAAATTATGATCATGCTCTTCTTTCTTCCTTTCCTTTCTTCTTTTATATTTTCAGGATTATCCAAACATTCCAAGGGCAAGAAGGTTTACTACTAACAAATGGCTACCCCTCCTTCTTTCTAAACTCTCCTTAGACATGAGGACTTACCTCTCTAGATGGCACCTTCTAGGCTTAGTGACACATGCCAAACATTATGACAATGTACACCTAGATTAGGCTGCCATGGGATCCCTTATAGAAATATGGCATCCTACTACACACACCTTCCTATTTTCAACTTTTGAAGCCACTATACTCCTAGAAGAAATGGAGATGCTCCTACGCTTGAATAGAATGAAGCAAGGAGATGAAGAGAAGATGGCAAACATGACAAGGAGCATGAGTGCACATGAAGTACTATCAAGCTTAATTTCATTCTCCAACATGGTGAATCAAATCAAGGCTACCAAGGGGATCAATCTAATGAAGCTTGCGGCATGGGTCTACAAGTGGATGGACCAAGCCAAGGAAGATGATATAGAAAAGGTAATGAAGACTTTTGTGATATGCTTGGCAGGAGCACTACTCTTCTCTTCATTGGAGGATCTTCTAGAAGAAGAGCAATTGAGCAACATAGCTAGCATATGGGAAGGAGAGAGAATAGGACCGGCGGTGCTAGCCTATCTCTATAGTGGGCTTACCTCGGCGGCTTTGGGGAGGCCTCTATATAGGTCTATGCTTTTATTCTCTAGTTGGGTAGACCTCCACTTGAAATTTGATCCATGTGAGGAAACTCAATAAGCATCTAGGATTTTCTCTAGAAGTCCACTTCACTACATGACGGGCTCACTAGGATTATGTGAGAGGGTGGTGAATTGGGTGCCAAAAGTAAAGAAGAGAGTGGAATGGAGAGAGAACCTAATGGTTATGCCTAAAAATCTCTTTACATGTGCGCCAGGATTCCTTAAAACTCAAGACACCCGCGCACGGCTCTCATCCGGAGTGGAGCTTCGACTAGTGGGTGCCACCGAGCTAATCCTCTACAATGCTCACCGGTGTCTACCACAAATCAGTCTTCCACGTCACCACTTTGAGGAAGCGTCTCACCTCCCACATACCAAGAGGCGGGATCTCGGTTACAATGATGATGAGAAGGAGATCAAGACAATCCAAGCTCTATGGAGGATCAGCAAGCTACACCGGCCTATGGAAAGGATTGAAGAAGACCGGGAGCAATGGAAGATCTATGTAATAGCTCTTAGGGGATTGAGACCCAAAGTGACTCATTAAAAATGTAATGATGTTTTTCTTTAATAAAAATAAAGGATTCTTCCTTAATTGAGCCAAAGAAAGCATTCAGAATGATCAATATCTCAAATTTCCTCAATTCTATCTTTCCGTATTGAGACGCGACTGCCATTGAGTCGCTAATTCCTTAAATAATGCCCTTCTCTTGGTCGTCAATTAACTTGATCAACTTCCTAAAAATAAACAATTAAACCCATGATTGGTGCCTTCGTATGCAGCCGTTGATTAATTGACGCCTCAATGAATGGGCGTTGATTCGTTTAAATTCTTTCCATATATTCCCTTAATTTCACGAAATAGCGTCTTAAGAGCATTCGTCCATTAAGCAAATGATGCCTCTGTGAGTTGTCGTCAATCAATTTCAAAAATAATAATTTTATTCATCCCATCATTATTCTGACAACAATTACAATTCCCCATGCAATATGAAATGATGACTTCTCACTCGGTCGTCAAATCTTTAAATAGCGCCTTGGGTGTAGCCGTTATTCACAATTTATTTCAAAAATTCAAAAATTCCACTAATGCACGTCTTTGCACACGGGCGTCAATTAATCAAATAACGACACCCACGCAGGCGTCATTTCTTTTCGAATCCAACCGCCTGACTTTCCAAATTTCTTCTTCCTTTATTTATTCATCTTCTTCCTCCATCTCTCTCGTTTCTCTGCTCTCCTCTCTGCTCACTCCGCCATCGTGACATTGCTTCCATCTTCTCATTCCATTTCTCATTCCCATCCCTATTCCTATGGCTTTCATCGAAGGCTCGGGCTCCAGCAAACGGAAAAGGGTCACGGCCCCCGCCGTCATCGACTTAGATGAAGAACAACCCGCCGACGAGGAGCTACCTCCCGTGGTGGCCAATGGTGCTCCGGCGGTGGAGCACGGTGGAGAAGAAGAAGAAACTAATGAAGAAGAAGGAGAAGACGGAGAGGAAGAAGATGAAGGAGAAGACAACGGCGACAATGAAGAAGAAGAAGATGAAGAAAATGAAGAAGACAAAGAAGAAGGTGAAGAGGGAGATGATGAAGATGATGACGAAGATGATGATGACGTCGGAGAAGACGATGAACCACCCCCTCCTCGCCGGCCACGGTGAGGAGGGTTAATGGCACCAGAGCCCAGCAAGGTAGGTACCCTAGCCCTCATGCCATTTATTATTTTTTTGCTTATTTTTTCTTTCTGTTCTTCAATTTTCCATAGCTATCGGTGAAGGGAAATGTTGAACGAGGAAAACTAGTAAATGACGCCCCTTGAGGCGTCGTCAATTCAAATGACGACCTAAGGCAGGTCGTCAATTCATTTTTTTTTCATTTTTTGAAAATAGATAATAAGAAATAGCGCCCTGAATCATGTCGTTATTTGAAAAACCCATTTTTTATCTTTTCCTTTCATTACATCAAACTGCCATTTTTTTTCTATATATGCACATTTTAACTTTTTTTTTATTTTTATATTATAAAAAACACCGTCGGGACATAAATACCCTTAGAAATAGCGCCTCCCCCAGGGGCGTCAATTCAATAAGTAACGACCACAGTGTGGCCGTTAATTCAAACAGTGATGAAATTATTCAGCAAATGGATTTTCCTTTTGCCAGATGTATATATATATATATATATATATATATGTATATTCTTTTTGTTTGGCTGGGATTGATGCGGACTCGGATCTCCTGGGTCCAAGTTTGAGTGGCATATTATGGGTTGCCTGATTTCCAGAGGGCTAGGGTAGAGGCGATGGGGTTCGGCTCCTTTCTTAGCATTGAGCCAATGCGGCCCGACATGCCTTTGATTAAGGTCTTGAGGGAGAGGTGGGACAGGACTAGTCGGGCATTTTTGATGCCCTGGGGGCACATGGTGCCGAGTTTGGAGGATATTGCTAGGATCATCGGGTTGAGGGTAGACGGGGAGGCAGTTAGTGGAGTGACCCTTCCAGACTACGGGGAGCAAGCCCAGAGACTGTTAGGGCTGAAGACGATTACAGTGACCCCGAGAGAGTGTAGGACCATCTTCCGTACTGATTTGACCCTGGCTATTGGGATTAGGGGATTCTAGACAGAGACCGAGAGAGTCTATGGAAGAGTTTTTAGTGAGGTTGATTGGGAAAGCCCGGGCTGCCTACTACCAGGACCCGACTCAGAGGGAGCGAGCAGATCGTGATTTGAGGAGGTTTCTGTTCCTGATGCTCGGGAGGCTATTGTTGGGTACGAAGGGAGAGGTAATAAACTGCCGATTCTTAGACATCCTTGAGGACTTGGAGGGAGTTGGGAGGTACGCGTGGGGAGCCACCCTACTAGCGTACCTGATGGCCGATCTGTCCATGGGGATAGGCCGAGAGACGACTATTAATGGCTTCCCACCTTTTCTTTAGGTATACATTTTCCTTCGTTATTTATTTAAATATGAATATGTATGTTTACTATGAATGTTTAATGATGCAATTGATGGATGCAGGTGTGGAGCCACTTATATATGACGATGAGTCGAGCCGACCCGCGACCCGGAGATGAGGGGGCCTCCGCACTAGCGCGGCGGTGGCTGCCTCTCCTGACTGGAGCACCACACGCTTACGAGTTGCGCGTTCTTTGCCGGGAGTTCCGCGACTACCCCGCCTCACTGCTACGTGTGTAAAATATGATGCAATTTCCTTTATTTCCTACTTTATGAAATATGATGATATGATTGCTGTGATATGATGATATGAATGCAAGTGGTTTGGAGACCCTACCAGGGTATGACCGAGGAGGGTCAGTCTTGGGTCGTAGCGGGCCGACCTCGTTGTGGGCGTGAGCTTTGGGTACACTGCCTAAACGAGATCGAGCCGTTACGACTCAGACTGGCGATGAGGACTGATGTGACACAAATGTCTGATGTCGTCAAACTCATGTACACAGTATCGTGTTGCTGCACCACACCATTTAAATAAGCCTCTCTTGGCCCCATGAGTATCAACAGGTTCTTTTAAATGGCCATGTCGACCATACTTCAGCCAGAGCTCCATAGGGTTGGACCATCTCATGTGGTCGGGATTATGAAATACAAACCGCACTGAGGCCTTTTAACTCGAGAATCTTAGAGGACATCTTAATATGATTGTCTTTAGAATAATTCTATCCGGGTCTGCACTTCCCAGTGAGCCAAAAGTAGAGATAGCTAGTTCCATTCTTGCAAGAATGATGTCTTCTTGGGCTCATGTTGCTTTGAACAAAATGCAACTACAGGTATTCTTCAGAGAACTTTTATGAGAGAGAGATAAAGAGAGAGAGGATAGAGAGGATGGGTGTAGCAACCCTAATAAATGAATAATTGAAATGAATTAAAACATATATATTACAGAAGTAATATATATAAAAGGAATAGGGTTAATTGGATGAAATAAAACAAATTAAAAATAACGCCTCTTATTAGGGCGTTAATTCAAAAAGAAACGCCTCTATCAAAGGCGTTACTAAAGAAAGGACGCCCACACGTGCGGTCGTCAACTCACGCGACCAAATGGGTAAGTAAAAGAAACGCCTCTATCATGGGCGTGTTTTAAAACAAGAAACGCCCTTTTTCAAGGCGCTTTTTAAGAAACGCCCTTATGCAAGGCGTTAATTCAAGAATACACGCCCTGACCAAAGGCGTTAATTCTATTCGAGTTCCGTTCGACACGGGAGCTTATCCAGGGAAGGATTATGTTAATCCAGTAAGTATTTAATAGGGCAAGGACTCTATATTGGAAGCATTGCTTCTACTAGAACACTAACCTTAACAGGACGTCCAAAATCCTATAAATAGTCTTGATCGAGCAAACCCTAAACATATTTGATTCAAGCCTCTGCCACGGTAAGTGAAGAACAGAACTGTTCTTCTTATTCCTTTCTTTCTGTTGGAGTGTATGAAGAACTAACGTTCTTCATCTCCTTCTCTTCTTACAGGTTGAAGAGAGAGCACACGCTGTGAAGAACATAGGTAAGGTTCTTCTAAAACTTTTCCTAACTACGGTTATGTACCCATCTTCCTCATCTTCTTTTCTTTTCCTTACAGATCGATTGTTGGGTGAAGTTCCTGAAGACAGAAGATCAATATCTTCATCATCCTCATCAAATACAATCACCTTCTCTTCTTACTACTACCAGCGGGATTCTTCGTCCCTTCGATTAAACCAAATCAACCATTAAAGGTAGGTTTTCTCAAGCTACTGTAGCCCAAATGAAATTAATGCAAGATATATATATATATATAAGCATGTCATGCATATGATTATTATAGTTTTCATGCGTTTTCTGAAATATTTTGAAAGAAACGCCCTTGATTAGGGCGCTAATTTAAAAGAAACGACCATGCCAGTGGTCGTCAATTTAATATTTGACGCCCTCTACGCAGGCGTTAATTTTATAAGAATCGCATGTGATTAATAATTGATCTGTTTAAAAATTACAATACATATGAAATATTGATTTTTAATATCTTGCATGACTCTGTGAATTCCTGTTAAATTTTACTGCCATGACATGTCTCCTGTCTCTCGAAATATTATTTATTAAAATATCGTAAATTCCTTGAAATTCACGACTTTGACAAAGTCGTTTTCCATATTCTAACGCCCCAGTACAAGGCGTGAATCTGAAAAGTAACGCCCCTTCCTAGGGCGTGTATCTGTTAAAAACCTGAAATTCACATATTCTGTAAAAATGGAATTATAAAGTAACGCCCCTTCCAAGGGCGCGTTTTTGATAAATTTCTGAGAATAATTATATCCTGTCGAATATGTAAATGATGAGACGCCTGCCCCTGCAGTCGTCAACTTTTAAGAAACGCCCCCAGGAAAGGCGTGTTTTTGATAAATTAATGAAATAATGGAAATTCTGCAAATTGGCAATATATATAAACGCCCTTCAGTTAGGCGTTAATTACTTGAGACACGACTTGACCTAAGTCGTTATTTTACTGTAAACTGATTTTTCCTCTGATTTGCTAAACCGATGGTTTATATATTATACATATATATATATATCGGCACTATTCTCCACTCCGTGAGTATAGTCCCACGTTTCATGTTGATTTATCGATCACACTCAACTCTCATTGACATACAAGCTCTCCATTGGACATTCCGTTCCTTTGGACTAGCAAGTTAGTCATAGAGACCTCCGTAAGACTCCTCGTAGCCTTGGATTCCCTCAAGGCCGACTGAGCTGGTTGTACCCTAAAAACCCATTACACAGTTTTTGCCATGTCAATCTAAAGAAACATGGTATACCGGCCCTTATGATTATACAAAGAGTATATCATAAGAAATTCTTGATGGGATGATGATATCATGCCATATCGTGTCATTCTTGTAAACCCCAATTCTATGATAAGAATGAGGGTATCTTGCTTGATCTAATGTTCATGTGGACCTCAATTCTATATAAAGAATGTCCATATTGATTTGTCATGGTACCTAAGTTAAGGGAACCATATTCTACCTAGTTTTATCGAACTCGTGATTATACCGTTATTATCGCCATTCTATGTCCTTTGTCATATTTTGGACTCTATTCTATCAAAGTTGTCATACGTATCTACAAGCTTGATTATTGAAATTCTATATTGGCTATATAAACAAGAGTGGATGTCAAAACACATGATAAATGCCTGCGCATATAGGGCCCGATCTGGTCCTGGGAGGAGCACCCGAAAGTACTTGTGCCCATGGGAGTTAAAATGATAAGGTATCTGGCATTATACCGAGTACTTGACTTGCTTGATTGGACATTCCACACACGTCTTGTACTTGAATCGTACTTGACTTTACATGAAATGCGTGGCCCGAAAAAGGGTAATTTACTTGCTTGATACATGATAGCCAAAGTTCTTGACATGACTCGATAATGGTACTTGCTTGAATATCTTGAATAACTTGTATCTTGTTCATGAAAGTTCATCTTATTTCTTTGATATTACGTTCTCTCTATCTTGTCGTTTCATGCGAGCATGCATAGCTTTATTGCATCCATGAAAATGTAATTACTTAAACCACTTGCTAGTACTTGAGATATAATTTCCTACTGAGCGTTCGCTCATTCCGTTTGTCCCTTTGTACTTTTCAGGTAAGTCCGACGACGATGGAAGTCAATCGGATGGGAATTGTCAAGAGTGAAGAGATAGAGATTCTCCAAGTGTCATCTAGTCTTTTCTATAGTTTCTTGAGTCAAATATGTATTCTTTTCCTTTTTGTTAAACAGAGTATTGGATTTGTAATAGTCTATCCATTATGAAATAAAGGATTGGGTTATCTTGCTATTTTTGCGCATCTCTGTCTTTGTGTCGAATACACGACCACTCTGATTGACATGATTGATATAGACACGTCGCGCATCTCCGGGTATCTTCCGCGCTCGGGGCGTGACAATGGGAGAATGGCAAAGAGAGAGAGAGAGATGATGAGAGAAATAAGGCACCTGCGGCCATGCTCCTTACGTGGGGAGAGGGGGATTGAGAAAGAGAGAGAGAGAATGAGTAGAGAGAGAGAGAATAGTGAGGGAGTTAGAATGGGACGCGAGGCACGCAAGTCATGACAGGGAGGGGCATGGAGCCGGTTGGGCGTGCTGGAGAGCCTACCGGCACGACAATGACAACATCCAGTGCGTGCTTGACGATGGTGCAGTCACCGTCCGGAGTAGGTTGGGGTTGCTTGGAACTGTCGAGTGGTGGTGAGTATGCACGCACATGCATGCCGGGGACGTACTCGGCGGAGATGGACAACCGCTTGACGACGGCAGGGACTGGCAACTACTGTCTAGCGATGGTGCACGCATGGCCGTGGTGGGAGACGAGGAGGTGGCTCGATGATGCATGCATGCTGGGGACATTTGCAAGATCTGGCGGCGTGGCCTACCTCCGTGATGTGGCGTGTGATTTCCAGCCTGCATGATGCGAGGAGGGGAACCGCGATGGCATTGCTAGCGAAGGGGTCTTGGACCCTCCTCATCTTGATGGGACAGACGCACCAAACGGTGCTCTGTTCTATCTAGCTTCAACGTGGGCATCCATGGGTTTTCCTGGCAGAGTGTGGGTGATTTGTTGGTGTTGTAAGGGGGGGTTGGAATACAGAGAATAGAAAAGGGGGGGGGGAAGGGGGGATGAGTATAGAGGGGAAAAGAGAGTGAGGGGATATGGAGGTGGGGAGTTGGAACGGGGCAAGGGAGAGAGAGTGGGGAGGGTAGGAGGCACTTGCGGTGCCCCTGTTCCAAATAGGGGGCCGCCGCGGTGGGGGGGGTTTGAGACTGCGAGGAAGAGGGGGGGAGAGAGGGCTGGTGGTCGGCGGGGCTGGGAGGTGGTGTGGGATAGGTACGTGAGGGGGGCAGGGCATGTGTGATGGGGATGGCGAGAGTGTTAGAGAGGGAGGGGTAAGCCGTGCGTGGTTGAGGCTAGTGAGGGAAAGAGGGCGAGAGACAAAGGAGAGGGGGGGGAAGACGTGGCGAGCTCCTTCACTTTGGGCATTGAGGAGGGTTGGCAAAGCAAGTGGTGGCGCTGGTTACAGATGGTGGGCAGAGGGTGGCTGGTAGGGAGCTTAAATGGCAAGACAGAAGAAGAGGAAGATGACTTTGTGGGGAGGGAGGATAGGGCCGCTTCTCACGGCCATGGTGACTTGGGCTTCTCACCCACGGAGCTTCTCACCCCCATCTCCTTCTCGGAGAAGAGTACCCAAGCAAGGCATCTCACCTAACGTGGGAAAGATTTCCAAAAAGTCTAAAACACTTCATTGCATTAAACGAAGATTACATGACCTTTTATAGACTCCACAAAGAAGACCAAAAGATAACTCACCTAACACCTACTTCCTACCACTCATAACTCCCTTAGGAAGACTAAAAGACACAAATAAAAAAAAATACTCTTACATGATAGTTGGGGACATAATTACTACAAAACATAAAACATGGCCCATTTGGCTCAAACATGCGACCCAATTAACAAGAGACGATTAAACATAGATATATATTTGATACTTTTGTTGAAGTCGATTCCGTCAAGGACCCTCGGCCTGCTCCAGGAGTGGGTCGAGGTCGGAGAGCCACGCGGGATTGGCAGGAAGACCCGCAGATGTACCATCTCCACCGACTGGCGGATCCGGTTCCTAGACAAGTACGCTGACTGGCAGTGTGGCGGGACCCGTGCTACTTCTCAAGCGGCAGACATCTCGGAGTACTTGCGGCGCTATTGGGAGATCTTCGCCGGCCTGTTAGGGAGCTAGGCCCGGATACAGAGGGGGGTGAATGTATCCTTCTATGAATAATGGCTAATTAAAAACTCAGATGCTAGACGCAATCACAGAATGAAACGAATTCAATTAAACTTATGAGCAAACACATAGAGCGCGCCTATGCAAGCATCTAGCGGAAGCAAGCACACAAAGCAAACCATTGCTCAATAGACTTTTTAGGTGGTTCGGTCCTCCAGACCAACATCCACCCCTCACTCCCAACCGGAGTGAGGCTTCACTAGCCAATGCTAGACAAGCAGACTCAGTCTGCAAACAGTTGCTACCACACAGCTTGACCAGGGGAACAGCCTCCCCTCTTCCTCCCAACCGGAGGGACCCCTGGACTTGCAACCCGCAAGCCCAGAACCGGAGACAAGTATCCCTTCCTCCAACCGGAGGGAACCCACAAGTAGCTCCCAGCTACTTGCAACCGGAAATCAGATCTCCCTTCTCCTGATCCACGGGAGGAACCCGACCTCACTACTGAGAATCGGAAGAACAAGGATAACCAAATAAGAAGGGAAAAATAGAAACATGAAATGAAAATAACTTCAGCAAACAGAACGCTGAAAAATGAAATGCACAATGTGGCTCTCAACGGAGCTGACTGGCCTGGATCTGATCCACGGTCCAGTAGACAGATCTTCAGGTAAGCTTCTCTTCCTCTTCTCTTCTCTCTCACTTTCTTTTTCTCTTAACCCTCACGAGCTCTCTAACTCTCTCTTTCTCTTCTTTTCCTTCTGCTCTTCTTCTCTTTCTTTTCTTCTGGATCGAACTCTCTGCACTTCTGCTTTTTGCTTTTCCCTTTCGATCAACCTTCATCTGTGGACGAAGGCTTCAATATATAGCAGCAGCAGCAGGTGGGTAAGGTGCAGAATGCGTGTGCCTCCCACACTTCATCCAGAACCTTCTTGCCACGTGCCTTTATAGCATTGGTTCCTTTGGTATCGGATCACGTGCAGCCCAGACACCGGTGAATGTTCTTCCTCGGACCTGCAAGGAGATAAAACCAATACACTGAGGGCCACAAGAACTAAAACTGCATGAGGTATGTGATAACAATACGAGATGCACTTTACTGAGAACGACACGAGATACACAAGATTACTACAGTACGAACGAAAGAGAGAATGACACGAGGTCAGATTAAAACAGCACGAGGTAAAAAGAGACGACACGAGATACATACTAATAAGGCTAATACTACAAAGAGAATGACACGAAGTATCACTGTAACAAAACAAACACTACGAAGAGAACGACACGAGATACACAATAATAAAGCTAACACTTCAAAGAAAACGACACGAAGTCAGAAGAGAACAGCACGAGGTGAGAAGGAAGTCTCACGGAGTGAAAAGGTAGACAAACACGCGATCAGAGGGAACCTGGACGAAGATAGAAAGAAACAACACGAGGACATAAACACAAGAAAACACGAAGACACGAATACAAAAACAACACGACATAACAAACAGCAAAGAGAACGGCACGAGGTGAAACGACACGAGGCGAAGTGAAGACTTTGCGTTCAACATGATGTATAGACTTGAACAAGGCAAAGTCTGTACAGACTTGAGGGTTCACAACGTATATACTTTGGCAAGACAATGGCTGTACATACTTGAAGTGAAGACCAATGTATAGACTTCAAAGTTCAGCTGCCAATGAATAGACTTGGAAAGCTTGAAGGCCAATGTACAGACTTGGAAGCTTAAACCAATGTATGGACTTTGAATACTGATGCATGACGCTAAGCCAATGTGTAGACTTTGGCTTGGAACGAAGGTCAAGATGAGGCTGTATAGACTTGGCCAGAACAAAAGACTCGAAGATGAAGGGGTGACACAGATGGAGCGACACGAGGTGGTACAGAAAGTAGCACGAGGTGCTGCAGTGTTCAGCACGCGCTGGAACAAAACACGACACGAAGACAACCAACAAACATAGTTGGAACAACACGATGTTGAAAAAGACAACACGAAGTGAAGTGAACACAACCAACACGAAGTATGAAAGGAACAGTACGGACATGCAGGGTATTATCTCATAGCAGTTTTTCTTGTTAATCATGGAAAGTTCGAATGCATAACATTACTCATGATATCTGATTAAAAATAACAATATTTAACATAGTGATGCTCATCATCAAAACACTAGGGAAGTCACAAAAGTCCAACAATCTCCCCCTTTTTGATGATGGCAACACTATATTAAATAACAGAGATGAAGTGCATGAAGATAAGCTGTGAAAATAAGCAATGCAGACACACAACACACTCGCCTCCTCTGACGACTCCCAAGAGCTCCCCCTGAACACAACATCTACTTTCCTCTGACTAGATAACTCAGGCACTTATCTTTCGCTCCCCCTCAGCAAAGCACAAAAGCACAAGAAGACACTAGCAAGACACTCTCCCCCTTTGACATCATCAAAAACTAGGGGCAGGTCTGAAGATATCACGAAAAGAAAATTGCTGACAGTGGAGAGAAAACAATAGAGAGTATGGCTGATAAAGGAGAGTTATTGAGATGTTTAAGCAATTAAGAAAGCCATTAATTTTATGTGAGGATTTTGAGGATCAGTTAGTCAGACTGTGTGCAAAATGGTGAATGAAGATCCGCTCCATACACAGAACCAGATTCTAAGCAAGTAAGGTACAAGATACCAGTATGGTCAGAGTAAGTCTTTACTCAGAGTGTATAAAGCAAGGAAGTCAGGAAAACAAAGACCTGTGGTATTGAGAACAAACAAACCAAGACCGAAATGCTAAGTGAGCAGGATCTTGATACCAAGAGGGAGAAAATATTTCAAAGATGGTCAAGATCAAAGGTAAATCTGTCAAGTACACCTTTGACATTAGGGAGACACCTTGTTTAGAGGCAGGAATCCCCAGTTACTTGGTGGCAAGACCACATTACCCCTTCTGACAAGAGGACAGAGATAGTATTCTAACTGGTGTTGACATTAAGGTGACACCTTTACCAGAGGCCAGACACCCCAGTTACTAACCAGATATATACCATAGCTCTGTATGATCAAGACAGCTAATTAAGCCTGATTTACTGCCATCTCATGACATGGAATTCTTTCACTTCATTGATGAAAGTCCCAGTTTCTCAATGAACAGATAACAAGATTTGTAAAACTTCTTTCATGAATTTTTCATTAAACTGCACTTGAAGCCTTGTAAATTAGTCTTGATTCAGTTTGAGAACAATACACCAGCTCCAAAGTTTTTCAGACAAAAACACTATATACCTCATTTCGGACTCAACTTAGACTAAGTAGGTATGCTGTACTGGCTAGATCAGAAGTCAGTTACAGTGTAGGAAGATAGTCTTGAATTCAGATTTTGATCTCAGTGGGACTAACAGCCGAAATTCCAACAAGAAATTAGATGAACAGTCTTAACGGATAAAACATTCAAAAATTTCTTTTATCCACCTACTCAAACTGATTCTCTTATAAGGTCAGCAAAAGTCCGTTCAAAGTATGTTCAGATTTAGCCAAAAGAGCATGACACCAATTATTAATCTAGCTCCCCCTGAGACCTTGACTCCAACTCAGACTTAACCAAGACAAACCTCAAAACACCTCAAAGAAAACAAAGTGGTATTAATCAGTACGAGTGAATCAGCAAACACCCATAATGAGGTTATTTTCAGCAACAGATAATGAGCAAAGATAAGCATAAGAGCACATGACAGATTATTTAGAGATCAATTATTCAATCATGAAATTCTGTAAATACCTAATTCTCTGCGCAATGTGCTAAATTTTTCAGTATCCAGTGGCTTAGTGAAAATATCTGCAATTTGTGAGTTAGTGCCAACATGGATCAATTCAAAGGTCTTCCTAGCTACTTCATCACGAATAAAATGATGCCTGATTTCGATGTGTTTAGTTCGAGAATGAAGTACAGGATTCTTTGCAATGTTTATTGCACTAGTATTGTCACAAAAGATGGAAGTGCAACCTAGCTCAACTGAGTAATCCAGAAGCTGGTGTTTTATCCATATAACCTGTGTGCCACAGCTCCCTGCTGCCACATACTCAGCTTCAGCAGTAGAAAGAGCCACAGAGTGTTGCTTCTTGGATCCCCAAGAGACTAGGCACCCTCCTAAAAATTCGCAGTGACCACTAGTACTTTTCCTGTCCAATTTACATCCTGCATAATCTGCATCTGTATATGCAATGAGATCTAAACTACATGATGCAGGATACCAAAGACCTAGATCATGGGTAGCAGATAAGTATCTAAAGATTCTTTTTACAGCTGCCAAATGCAATTCAGTAGGCCTAGACTGGTATCTGGCACACATCCCTACACTAAATTGAATGTCAGGCCTGGATGCTGTTAAGTAGAGGAGTGAACCGATCATACCTCTATATAATTTAGCATCCACCTCTTTACCTTTTTCGTCTGAATCCAGTGAGGAGTTGGTGCCCATGGGTGTTGAGATAGTCTTGAGGTTGGTCATTCCAAACCTTTTCAGCATCTCCAGAGTATACTTGGTTTGATTTATGAAACAACCATCCTCCATTTGTTTGACCTGCAGCCCAAGAAAATACTTTAGTTCGCCAACTAAACTCATTTCAAATTCATGAGACATAGATTCAGAAAATTCTTTACACAATTTTGAATTGTTAGATCCGAAGATGATGTCATCAACATATACCTGGACCACTATTAAATCCTTTCCGAGATTTTTGGTGAAGAGGGTTTGGTCAACCTTACCTCGAGTGTAGCCCTTGCTCAAGAGGAATTCAGAAAGTCTCTCATACCAGGCTCGGGGAGCCTGCTTCAATCCATAGAGGGCTTTATTCAACCTAAAAACCATGTTAGGCTGAACAGAGAAATTAAAACCTGGAGGTTGTTCAACATATACCTCTTCCTTCAATACCCCATTTAAGAATGCGCTTTTGACATCCATCTGCTGCAGCCGAATGTTCCTAGAGCATGCAAATGCAAGCAGAATTCGTATAGCTTCCATCCTAGCCACTGGGGCATAGGATTCATCAAAATCCACACCAAATTCCTGACTGTAGCCTTGAGCTACAAGTCTTGCTTTGTTTCTAGAGATAGCTCCATTCTCATCAACTTTATTCTTGAAAATCCATTTAGTGCCAATGACATGAGTGTTATCAGGTCTGGGAACTAGTTCCCATACAATATTTTTCTCAAATTGATTTAATTCCTCACACATGGCGGATACCCAAGAATCATGTTTTAAGGCTTCTTCCACAGATTTGGGTTCCACCTGAGATACCAATGCAGCTAAGTCCTGTTCTTGGACAATTCTAAAATGAGACCTAGTCCTAGGAGGATCATGCAAATTGCCTATGACATTTTCACTAGGGTGGTCTTTGTGAAATATTATCTCACCTGAGGGTTCACCTACCTCAGCTGCTCCTTCTTGCTGTGAGTTTTCTGGTTGAGCAGCTGGCTGCATTTCTTCTTCTTCAATTCTCTCCAAGAAATCTCCCTCATTAGATGGCTCCCTGTCATCATCCATCACTTTGTTAGAGAAATCATTTTCATCAAACACTACATGCGGTGTTTCTTCAACAGTTTGGTCAGCTTTATTGAAAACTCTGTAAGCCCTTGAAGTTTCTGAATATCCGAGAAAAATTCCAGGAGAGCTCCTAGCTTCAAATTTGTCCAAACTATTCTTACCATTATTGTGGATAAAACATTTGGAGCCAAAAACTTTAAAGTAAGAAATGTTTGGCTGCTTACCCTTGAGAAGTTCATACGGAGTTTTCCTATGAGTAGGTCTTACCAAGGCTCGGTTTAGAATGTAGCATGCAGTATTCGCAGCTTCAGCCCAAAATCTCCTTGGAAGTCCACTCTCAATCAGCATAGTCCTGGCCATTTCAATTATTGACCTGTTTCTTCTCTCAACAATTCCGTTCTGCTCCGGTGTCCTGGGAGAAGAGAATTTGTGAGTCACTCCCTCTCTTGAGCAAAATTCAGAAAATGAAGAGTTCTCAAACTCTCCTCCATGGTCAGACTGAATTGTAATGATGTTATGTTCACCTTGCAATTTGATTTTATTGAAAAGTTCTTCAAAGTGAACAAAGGCATCATTTTTATTTGCTAAACAAAACAACCAAGAAAATCTAGTGAAGTCATCAACTATGACTAATCCATATCTCTTACCTGACAAACTTTGTATGCGGGTAGGACCAAAGAGATCCATGTGCAAGTGCTGCAGCGGTTTAGATGAAAGATTCTCAGTTCTCAACTTAAAAACTGCACGAGTCTGTTTACCTAGTGCACAAGCATCACATAGCTTGGACCCTAACTGAAATCTTATTCGGGGCAAACCTCTAACTAGGTTATGCTTAGACAGTTTATTCATTGTAGACAAACTAGCATGGCCTAGACGCCTATGCCAGTCAAACGCAACCTGTTCAGAATTAGCAGACATACACAAGTGAGTTTCAGGATTATCATCCAGGTCTACGATGTATACATTGTTTACTCTATGACCTTTGAACATGACGTTATCAGAATTCAGCTCAAAAACAGTACAGGAATTGTGGTCAAAGAGTACCTTGTGTCCTTTGTCGCAGAGTTGACTTATACTTATCAAGTTGTGCTGAAGTCCTTCTACAAGATACACATCTTCAATGGAGTTAGTAGAGGACTTACCAATTGTACCAATTCCAATTATTCTTCCTCTGTTATTTCCACCGAATTTGACCAAGCCCCCAAACTTCATTTTCAGTTTGCTAAATTTGGACCGGTCTCCTGTCATGTGCCTGCTACAGCCGCTGTCAAGATACCACTTGTTATGCTCGGCTGCCAGGCTAACCTGCGAAAGTTCAGACAAAGTGATGTGGGACCCAATTCAAATTGGGTCCAAAGACAGTTTTCAATTTATCCAAATCACACTTAGGAACCCACATTTGTTTTACTGTTCTTTTCAGAGATTTCATGTAGATTGATTCTTCCTTCTTGGCATTTCTCAGTGGGTGTTGAATGAGCCTATTCCTATTAAAATTATGCTGTTTCCGAGCAGAGAAATTGTTGTTTGGCCTCTTAGAGGAAACACGTGTGTGCTGAGCATAATTCATGTAGCCATTTTTATTCAAATGAAAATTGTGCTGAAGGTGATGCATGTTCGCATGCTTTCCTTGATAACTATCATGCTGAATTTTCTTAGCGAAACTGTTCACCTTTCTAGTGACATCAATAGGAATGGTCGTGTGAAAACCCTTGTTCCACACCTGTTGCACAGGAACAGTTCTAGTCTCAGGATTTCCTGACTTAGTCTGCTGACCAGTGGATTGAATAGATTTGCTGGTCGAAACCTTCAATGTGGAGACAGATTTGGAGCTGGATGGGGTTTCCAGTTTTTCTTTGCCCTTGGCGGGGCAGAACGTGACAGTTTTGAATTCAAAGGGTTTTTTACTTGTGGGATTGTATCCTAATCCCTCCCTATTGAAGTTTACCCTCGACCCCAGAAGGGCATCCAGATTGTTTCTCCCCTCTGTAAATTTTTCTAGCATTTTTCCTTTGTCCTCAATCTCCTTCTGAAGTTCATTACATTGGTCCTGGAGTTCCTGATTAACTTTTCTAACCGCCTCATATTTTTCTGCAATCAGTCTAAACTCCTTTTTACTCTCTTCAGTTTTACTCTTCAGCTCATTCATCCTAGCTAGATTTTCCTCTCTTTCCATTCTAAACTTCTCGATCTCACTTCTAGCCTGATCTAGCTCAATGGCCATCTCCTTGTTTTTCATGTTGTCCGTAACAGCAATAGAGTGTTCCTCAGAAACTGAGTGAAACTTTCGTTTAAGCATTCTGTGCTCCTTGGTTAGAAAATTATATTTAGCTAACAGGTCGCCATAGGCGTCCTCCCAATCATCCAAAGTAAAATTCTCAAATAAGTTCGTTACCTCTTCCTCATGGTTGGCCATGAGGCAAGTCTTCTCTTTACCTTCACTGGACGAGGTGGCTTCAGGATCCTCCTCCTCGTCGCTCCATGTGCACAGCATGGCTTTCTTCTTCTTGTGCACCATCTTCTTCTGGTATCCGGGAGCCTTAGCTTGCAGCTCTGGACATTCACTTTTCATGTGACCAGGTTTCTGACAATGGTAGCATGTAACCTTTCTTAACAAACCGGTTCTTCTCAAGTTCTCGTTCAGGAGACTTCCTTGTAGCATTAATCTCTTTCTCCTGTAGAATTTCCCTTTAGTCTCAAGAACTTTCTGAATTGCCTGGTGAGCATGGCCTGCTCGCCCTTGTCCAGGTCTGAGAATCCGTCAGAGTCTTCGCTGCTACCACCACTGTTGCTGCTGCTGCTGCTCTTCTTAGTATGTCGTGAGACTTTCAGAGCAACATTCTTTCCCTTTCTGTCATGTCCATCATTCCCTTGTCTGAAGTTCATTTCGTGGGTCATGAGAGACCCAATCAGCTGGGTTACTGACATGGTGGATAAATCTCTTGATTCCTCTATGACGGTCACCTTAGTATCCCAGATGGGAGTTAGGGACCTAAGGATCTTCCTGACAATGTCTTCTTGCTGAATCTCCTTTCCAAATCCTCTCAGACTATTGATGATCACAGACAATCTAGCATACATTTCTGTGATCGACTCCTCTGGCTTCATCTTAAACAACTCATACTGAGTTGTAAGCATATTGATCTTGGTAGCTTTCACTTGAGATGTGCCCTCATAAATTAACTGCAATTCATCCCACATTTTCTTTGCAGTCTTGCACGCTGAAATCCTCAAGTACTCTTCAGGGTGGACGGCGCACTGTATGATGCTAAGAGCTGTCCAATTCAGTGCAGAGAGTTTTACCTGTTCCTCTGTCCATATGTCTTCGTTCGGTGGAAGTTGGTACGGACCATCTGTAATTACTCTCCAGAGCTTGTGGCTTTGGGCCCTGATAAAGACTTCCATCCTGTTCTTCCAAAAAAAATAGTTATTACCATCGAAGAAAGGGGGACGGGTGATTGACTGCCCTTCAGCAATGTAGCTGCGAGGACCAGCGGATCCGTTTCCCTGGCCGTTGGACCACATATTGGGAAATACCCGCTCTGATACCAAGTGTTAGGGTGCTAGGCCCGGATACAGAGGGGGGTGAATGTATCCTTCTATGAATAATGGCCAATTAAAAACTCAGATGCTAGACGCAATCACAGAATGAAACGAATTCAATTAAACTTATGAGCAAACACATAGAGCGCGCCTATCCAAGCATCTAGCGGAAGCAAGCACACAAAGCAAACCATTGCTCAATAGACTTTTTAGGTGGTTCGGTCCTCCAGACCTACATCCACCCCTCACTCCCAACCGGAGTGAGGCTTCACTAGCCAATGCTAGACAAGCAGACTCAGTCTGCAAACAGTTGCTGCCACACAGCTTGACCAGGGGAACAGCCTCCCCTCTTCCTCCCAACCGGAGGGACCCCTGGACTTGCAACCCGCAAGCCCAGAACCGGAGACAAGTCTCCCTTCCTCCAACCGGAGGGAACCCACAAGTAGCTCCCAGCTACTTGCAACCGGAGATCAGATCTCCCTTCTCCTGATCCACAGGAGGAACCCGACCTCACTACTGAGAATCGGAAGAACAAGGATAACCAAATAAGAAAGGGAAAAACAGAAACACGAAATGAAAATAACTTCAGCAAACAGAACGCTGAAAAATGAAATGCACAATGTGGCTCTCAACGGAGCTGACTGGCCTGGATCTGATCCACGGTCCAGTAGACAGATCTTCAGGTAAGCTTCTCTTCCTCTTCTCTTCTCTCTCACTTTCTTTTTCTCTTAACCCTCACGAGCTCTCTAACTCTCTCTTTCTCTTCTTTTCCTTCTGCTCTTCTTCTCTTTCTTTTCTTCTGGATTGAACTCTCTGCACTTCTGCTTTTTTTTGCTTTTCCCTTTCGATCAATCTTCATCTGTGGACGAAGGCTTCAATATATAGCAGCAGCAGCAGGTGGGTAAGGTGCAGAATGCGTGTGTCTCCCACACTTCATCCAGAACCTTCTTGCCACGTGCCTTTATAGCATTGGTTCCTTTGATATCGGATCACGTGCAGCCCAGACACCGGTGAATGTTCTTCCTCGGACCTGCAAGGAGATAAAAACCAATAACACTGAGGGCCACAAGAACTAAAACTGCATGAGGTATGTGATAACAATACGAGATGCACTTTACTGAGAACGACACGAGATACACAAGATTACTACAGTACGAACTAAAGAGAGAATGACACGAGGTCAGATTAAAACAGCATGAGGTAAAAAGAGACGACATGAGATACATACTAATAAGGCTAATACTACAAAGAGAATGACACGAAGTATCACTTAACAAAACAAACACTACGAAGAGAATGACACGAGATACACAATAATAAAGCTAACACTTCAAAGAAAACGACACGAAGTCAGAAGAGAACAGCACGAGGTGAGAAGGAAGTCTCACGGAGTGAAAAGGTAGACAAACACGCGATCAGAGGGAACCTGGACGAAGATAGAAAGAAACGACACGAGGACATAAACACAAGAAAACACGAAGACACGAATACAAAAACAACACGACATAACAAACAGCAAAGAGAACGGCACGAGGTGAAACGACACGAGGCGAAGTGAAGACTTTGCGTTCAACAGGATGTATAGACTTGAACAAGGCAAAGTCTGTACAGACTTGAGGGTTCACAACGTATATACTTTGGCAAGACAATGGCTGTACATACTTGAAGTGAAGACCAATGTATAGACTTCAAAGTTCAGCTGCCAATGAATAGACTTGGAAAGCTTGAAGGCCAATGTACAGACTTGGAAGCTTAAACCAATGTATGGACTTTGAATACTGATGCATGACGCTAAGCCAATGTGTAGACTTTGGCTTGGAACGAAGGTCAAGATGAGGCTGTATAGACTTGGCCAGAACAAAAGACTCGAAGATGAAGGGGTGACACAGATGGAGCGACACGAGGTGGTACAGAAAGTAGCACGAGGTGCTGCAGTGTTCAGCACGCGCTGGAACAAAACACGACACGAAGACAACCAACAAACATAGTTGGAACAACACGATGTTAAAAAGACAACACGAAGTGAAGTGAACACAACCAACACGAAGTATGAAAAGAACAGTACGGACATGTAGGGTATTACTCATAGCAGTTTTTCTTGTTAATCATGGAAAGTTCGAATGCATAACATTACTCATGATATCTGATTAAAAATAACAATATTTAACATAGTGATGCTCATCATCAAAACACTAGGGAAGTCACAAAAGTCCAACACGGCCGACCCCAGATGAGGGTCACAGAGGTATGTATGAATGCATTTTTTCTTTCTTTTTCTAAATGATGTATATTTATTATGCAACTAATATGCGATGAATGTAGGATGCGCGAGACGCAGCGATGATGGACATGCAAGTCCATCTTCACAGCATGGAGGCTCAGCTTGCAGCCACATGGGCAGACCTGGAGACCTTGGTAAGTGCAACTATCTATATGCAAATGATTCCTAAGTTATTAATGTTTAGCCACTGACAATTTCAACGAATGCAGCGTGCCCAGCAGAGAGCGGCAAGGAGAGGGAGAGGTGGGGCCTCTAGCTCGAGGGACCCGAGCATCGTGGTGGACTCCTTGTAGGGATTGCTTGTTGGAGCAGTAGCACGGGCCAAGGTAGCGTATCGCGACCTCGCTGAGCGGGTAAGTTCAAATGAATAGAATTTAAAAATTCAATTTGAGAATCAAATATTCGATACTTGATTGAATGGTGATGTTTCAGATTGCAGAGCTACAAGAGGCACTCTCCCAGGCTGCTCATGCCCAGACCGAGCTCATGACCCGTGATCGGGGGATCGCAGAGTTGGAGGAGGAGGCGAGGCGGCACGATTCAGGGGTAAGCAACAAGACCGTATGCTTTTCCTTCTCCCAGAACTCAAATTATGATGCTTATAACCACTTGTGAATAATGTAGGCTATCGAGCTACATGACGCACTTACTCGGGTGGCTCTAGACGGTACTGAGCTCACGATCTGCGACCAACGAGCCGCGGAGCTAAAGGAGACACTAAGGCCGCGAGAGGAGCTGCCTAGCGACATGACCGAGCTGAGGATCCTCCTCGAGGTGGAGCAGAGGGAGCGCACCCGTGAGAAAAAGGAGCAGATGGCGTGCGAGCGTGAGCTCACGGACACGAGAGCACAGCTATCCGTTGTACAAGAGCAACTACGAGTGACAGAGGAGCGCCTCCAGAGAGGCCAAGAGTGAGCGCGAGCGGCGGGACACTCCAACGCCTTCGCCAGCACGACCTACCTAGCAGGTTTCTCGACCCGACAGAGGAATGACACGGAGGAGCAGGCTCGAGCTTCTGCTACCTCCCGGGGGTCCATGCCCCCTCCACGGGCTCGTCACCGAGATGACGGTGAGGCGGAGAGTAGGAGAGAGGAGAGTAGAGGTGAGAGTTAGAGAGAGACTTGTACTCCTCCACCCACATGTTTTGTACTCAGATATTTATGCATATATATATATCAGATGATGTTACCGGAGTTGCCATTGTGAGCACTTGTGTACTTGACCTATTTATTTGCTTTCTCCTTTCCCCTGTGCCTGTATTTCACACTCGAGTAAACAGATTAGTTCATCCGTTCAGCTTGGCCCCTTTCTCAATAAGCAAGGGGTTGTCGTTATTTTGACCTTGATGATGGGTCAAGGGACCAAGCCTTTAATTAATTAAGGCAAATACCAAAGACAGAGAAAAATGCAACATGCAAGCAAGAAAATGCAAACTTGGAATAAAAGAATGCCCACACACGAATGCAACCAAGCACATGATATGGCAAAAAGGAAAAGCAGTGGGCTCAATTCAAGAAATTCCTCTTCTTTTCTCCTTTTTCAATCTTTTCCCCCTCTTTTTTTTCTTTTTAAATGACGACTCTACAGAAGACGTTAATCACATAATTGACGTCCTAACACGCTGTGGACGGCGAAAAATATCGATGAGGATCATACGGCATGCACGTCTCAACACTCGAGAGCAAGCCGAAGATGGAAACACCGAATAAACCTCATGCCTCGCCCGATCAGGATGAGAACTCGCTTAGTGGTCTGCTACCCGTTAAGGAAGCCCCCCCCCCAGGCGGAAGATACGGCTACAACTCTCCGACCGGCCATGCCGAGAGCTGAATCAATGAAAAGTCGGGAACTCCGGCATAGTCTCGGCATGCACCTAAAGTCACACAAAGTTTGGGACCAAGCCTCAAAGGCTGTAAACGCAATATTATGGAGGCCATACATTGCAACTAGAACATTCCAGGAATGCCAACATTCGAATAAATGGCTGCGACTTCGAAAAGAATCCATTTGATTCTTAAAATAGCGTGGAAGGGCCCTTAAACCGGCGCGCTCTAAACCGGCGTGCCCCTTAAACATCCTAATCTGGTGCCCCTCAAACCGGCGCGCCCCATTTCCCATTTTCCCTTGCTGTTGCCTTTATACGGCGCACTACCTTTGCTTGGCATACCCGACGCGCCCCTTGCAAAGCTCTAATCCGGTGCGCACAACCCCACGCCGTTTTACCTCCGAGGCGTCCCATCCTACATCCGATCCCCTATTTTCGGGTGTAAACAGAAGGAACTTACCTGAAGTGGGTGAGCAACCTGCTCCTGACTGACGTGCAACCGCCTGAGCCCCTCCGGCTCCAAAGAATGGGGGGCTTCGAGCTCCGCACCGAACATCGCTTCTCCATCGGTCACCGTCGGCCAATCCCGTGGAGGCAACTTCCCTACTCTACTGCTTCCCGTATCTGCAGGTCACTCAAGATCTTCAAGCAGGAGAAGGTGAAGAAAAAAAGAAGGGAGGACCGCTCCCATCCTTACTCTCTTATAAAAGGGAGGCACACTCGACCAGAGAAGAGAGGCTGCTTCGTTCGGGTAAGGTCTCTGACGTCCGAAGAGAAGAAGAGTCTCTGTCCACCCGCGCCTGCAAGGTGAAGAAAGAGAGAGGGAGGGTGAGAGAGGTCTGGTGAGTTCGGAGGGGGGAGGAGCTTGTGCTCCGTTCCCTCTTCCCACCGGTATATCTTTTCTTTTTCTCCCGTCAATGTACATCCTTCGGGATGAACCTCCTTATACTTAAACCTTTCCTCCTTCGGTGGATGAATAAATAGCGAATCATTGAAAGAATACATGCTTTTGTTAGCCGTTAGTCTCCTTTCTTCTTTTCTCTCCGTTTACTACTCACCCATGGTGCTTTGAAGCCTGCTCTTCCATAGCATGGTCTTCGAAGGAACCATCAGAAGTGTGGACATTGATGGCCACCTATGGCACATATTTGTCTCGTTCCACGAAATCATCACCCGTGAGTTGTGAGAGCTCTTAAAGGCTAGACCTGGAGCTTTTCTACACTTACATCTGGGTTATCGGACCGCCGTAAGGTCTGGATTTGAGGTTCACCCCGGAGTTATCCATTTGGTGTCCCTCTATTTTCTCTGGCGAATCTCAGTCCGGGGGAGATGCTGCCCGATTTTTTTTCCAAGAACATAAGCAACAAGAACAAAGAATGCTTCACAGAAACACTTAAACCTTCGTGTCAGTTCACCTTAACAAACAATTAAAACACAACAAACCTCCTCTCTAAAAAACTTAATCCATCAATTGAACAAGTAATCCAACTATTGGATAAATTTGCAGGTGGAAGAAGCAACAACAGAAACAAAAGAATCAAGAAGAATGAAACAAACTTGAAGAGCTAACCCGGCGTGATGTTAATCAGGCGTGGGTTAATCCGGCGCGCCCTCCCCGCGTGCCGGTTTAACCCTACACCCAAAATCAAGTTGGAATTCTTTGAATGAATAGTCCCCCCCCCCTTTATGTTTGAGCCTTAATCCGGCGTGCCCCTTGGCCTTCCCTAAACTGGAGCGCCCCTTGGCCTTCCTTAAATCGGCGCACCCCTCTTGTGCAACCCATAACTGGCGCGCGCTCCCCTTGTAACACCTACACAACCGGCGCACCCCTCCCCTCTCTTGGGTCCCTTATCCGGCACGCCCTATCCTCTCTTGGTATCTCCTTAAATCGGCGTGTCGGAAATCCCGGATGAAATGTGCCCCCGGAAACACCCGCAAGGGGCGCTGCCCCCTTGACTCGCGACCTGACTGCGCAGGTCGAACCCCACGACCTGACCGCGCAGGTCAATCCGCGTGCGAGGGCGCATGTTGGCGAGTTCGGGTTTCACATTTAACCACTCGCTTCCCCGGACTGTGCATGAAGAGAAGAGCAATGATGCCCCATGGTATCGGACTTGGACCTCAGAATCCCCGACATGGTCATGATCCATGCACCTCTTGGGCCGATAGTCCATCAGCTTGACCTGCTTTTTCCGGGATCCGATCCCGCATCCGCATTAAACTTGCCATACCTATGGCAGACATCCGTACGGTTTTATCATCGTCTTCGATGCTGCAAATGCGGACTTCCATCCGAACACGAAATGGTCCGTGAGTGTCCAACATATACGTATCTATGAACATTTTATGCCCCAACGCGGGTTTGTTTAAACGTGGCCCGAGATCTTTGTTCTCACTTTATTACCATGAATTTCAGGCCGTAGGGCCCTTATTCCCGACAATCAATCAAGGGTGTTCCCCCGTATGGGGGATGTAAATAACGTCGTGGCCTTTACGGCACGGCGGGTTTTGGTCCCGACACGAACTACACAATCGTCTTATTAGTCAGATCAAGCGCACAATAAATCATCACCTAGGTGACTGGCATGCCCTCACACTTAATAAACCCAATAAACGAATAAACATCGATCTTTAATAAAAATGCGTCCACAAGTCTGGCACGTCCGGTGGGACCGAAATCACCTTTCATATCTTTGCCGGGACTAAGGGCCCTACGGCCCCTTTCTTGTAATACTAATTGTATGGTTTGCAAATGCAGAGTTGCATTTTGGACGCCAAGTTGGCCCCCATGTTCGGTCAACCGGCCGTCAAGAGCCATGTTCGGAATGGCTACTTGGCCGTCCCCCTCAGCTTTGGGAGCTTCCCTCTCGTGGTAGGCTTCCCCAACTTCCTCGGGGTAGCCTTCACGAACCTGCTGGACATGGAAGCGTCTGACGGGACTGAAAGCAACGCTCCCATCCAGGGTGCCGCCAAAGCCACTACCGACCGATATGTGGCTGAGACTTCCAAGACCGTCCTGACCAGGACGCTGAGCTGCAACGTGCACCACGTGCAGCAAACTGTCGACCCGTCTCGCCAGGGGTCCGCCTCTCACCAGAGGAGGCTCCGGAGAAGCCACGCCATGACATCACCCCGAGGCCAGTTTTCCAGCACCGACAAGTCTGCTGTCATCGGGACTGTCCAGTTGCATCTTACCGGGCAATGTTCCGAGGTGATCCCGAATCGCATTGTACCCACTATACCAGTGCGTAACTCTTTTCAGGCACTAGAGAAGATGAAGGGCAAGATGACGCCCACCATTCCGGCGCCAGTGCCGCAACATCAGTCGGCCTCCAGGCCCACCAATGCTAACCAAGTTTGGGTTCCCAAGGGGGCCCGGTTCACGTCACCAGCATGGGCAGGGCCCAGCACCATCTGCCCGACAAGGGCAAAAGAAGGAGATCGGGTCAGGACATCGGCCCCCGTCTGCCAGCCGGCATTAACTACACCAGCCCCACCGGAGAACATCCACCGTCGAGACTACCGATGTCACTATCAGGCTGCCTGTGCGGAGCCTGCAACCCACATGCCTGTTACTGCCAACAGGGCGACATCACCGGCTTCTCCTTCTGATCAAGACTGGGAAGGAGTGGAGCAAGCCATGAGGAACTACTTGCGGGGCCCGAGGAGCACTTCCCTGAGTCGCCAGAGATTATTGGGGGCAATAGCCTCCGCCTTTAAAGAAGAAGAGACCCGACCGGTGCCCAGCGCCGAGTCAAGAAACTTCTCTGAGGAGCGCTATCAGTCCCCGCTGAGGGAAGAAGTGAAGCCGCGGAGATCGGTCTTTGATAGATTGGTCTTCCCAGGTAAGCCGTCGAGAAGAACAGCATGAAGAGGTAGAGACATGAGGGTCTATACCTACAACATGGCAGGGGTATCTGGTTTGTACGAGGCTCTACCATCTGAGCCCGAAGAAGTGGCCAGGCTTGCCACAAGGCCAGGACCTCTTACCAGAAGAGGGAAAGTGGCAGTTGAGAAGACACAAGTCCACACTGGAGAAGCTGACTATGAGGGACCCTTAATGGCCTTGGCTGCCAATGTTATTACAGAAGGCACTGCGGGAGGACCATCCACTTCATCCGAAGAGGCGCCGATCGAAGAATGAGGAGGCACCCCTAGACTTTCCATGAACGACCCCGCGGTATTGCATATGATGCAGCAGTATCAACGGGAGATCGAATTGTTAAGGAAGCAATTGATTGAAAGAGCTACTCAGCCCTCGACATCCAGGCAGACTGAAGCATTGCCAGAGACCCCTGGGGGCAACGGTCAGGCCTCAGAAGCTTCTCCATAGGCGACGGTGTCTCCCCCAATACCTACCTACACTGGTGGCGTACCCCTACATCAGCCACAACGTATCACACCGGCCCCGCCACCGAACCTACCATTCCAGGGGTCCAATATTGCACCTCAGGCGACAGTGTTAACAACGCCACTGGCGCAATCGGCCCATTTCTATCCAAACCTGGTTGACCCAGAAACAATGAGCAGACTAATGCTCGAACATATGATGGATATGAAGTTGGCAGAGAGAAGCGATGGTGATCACACGCCATTCGACATATACCGGGTACCTTACCCGGCACACTATGCTGCCAAGAGGCTACCGGTCGACATCACCAAGCCGCCAAAGTTTGAGAAATTTAATGGGCAAGGGTCTCCTAGGGAGCACATTGCCTATTATGTGAATGTTATGGGGGATCTAGCCGTGGATGAAGCTTATCTTCTCAAATTCTTCGGCTCGACGCTTACCGGACTCGCTTTCGAGTGGTATTCGAGCTTGCCCGCCGGGTCCATTGCAGACTGGCCCGATATGCAGAAGATATTCAAGGAACAGTTCTACATAGCTGAGCGGGAGGTAACCGTGGCAGAGCTTTACGCCACAAGACAGAGAAATGATGAGTCAGCACTCGACTACATAAAGAGGTGGAGGAACCTCAGCATGAGATGCAAACGTCCCCTGCATCAAGAGGACGCAGTGCAGATCTGTAAACAGAATCTGAAGAAGGAAATCCTTGAGAGGATGATCGTTGCTGAGGTAAGGTCATTTGACCGTCTGAATAACATAGTGGCAGAGATCAAGGCATTCCTTGCTCGATACTCTTCTGCTCTAGCTGCATCGAGCCAGAGGGCCAGGCAGGTCGAGAAAAGACCAACACCGCCAGAAGTTCACACATTGGACTTTGAAGCTTTCGAGAAGCAAAGAGAGAAAGCCAAAGAGATAGCCGACCCTCCTCTGCCCAGGTCCACTGAACGGCGGGAAGGTCCCTCCCTGCGGGAGAAGATGAGGAATAAATTGTACTCTTTTCCTTGAGACAAAGCCCGGGTCCTGTTTGAATGGGCCACCAGGTACAACTAGATCACATTACCAGATCCAAAGTGGCCTACTGACTTGAAGAAGAAGGATGATCCTCGCTTTTTTCCATACCATCAGATTCTTGGGCATACCATTGAGGATTGTTACATCTTCAAGGACGTCATTGAGCCCTTGATCAAGAAGGGAGAGCTGGACATGGGGGAGCTCAGAGTGGATCCTCCGCAGCCGCACGAGATGCCGAACATCGGAACCACTGTCAACATGGTATCTTTATACCAGCAGCTGCCTGAAGAATGGGCGGAGGCCAGTACACAGGCTACTTATCAAACATTCGTCATGGCGCCAGCTCAAGACCAAGGAGGTTGGCAAGCCGTGCCGACGAAGAATAGAAGAAGAAGACAAGCTCCCCGGCCCACTCCGGAAGTTCATATAAGGGGCGTTACACCCCGGTCAGCACCGCCACCAGCGACACCTGTCTGGCATGACACAGCCCCCCGGCTCGTTATGAGACGGCCCACTCACAACAAGAAGAAACACATCCCGATGCTGGTGCACAAGGTAACCAGCCCTGCTGTTGAAAGACTCCAGGCTATTATTGATGGGCTTGAAGATTATGAGCAGCCCGAGATCCAGCCTGTGGAGTTGAAGGAGTATGTCCCTTGGGAGGAGTTCAAGTCACTCGAACTAGCTCCAGAAGCGGAAGCCGAGACGAAAGAAGAGCCTCTCTTGTGGGGTGAGCTTCCCCAAGAGCAATTGCCAGCCACTGAAGAGAAGAAGAAAAAGAAGAAGAGAAGACCTAGAAACAAGAAGAAGAGTGGGGTTGTCCTTTCCTGCGACACCCTCTCAACGTTATTTGACACAGCCCTCTCCCTGAGAGAGGAAGAGTAAGAAGTGCCCGTCGAGCCGTCAGAGGTGAATCAAGCTGAAGCATCCCCCTCCCAACATGCCACTTGGTCGGGAAGGAAGTGGGGACGTCCTCCTCATGCCAACCACAACATCTTGTTTAGGGGAGAACAACCGTATCACATCCCCGAGCCTAGGGTCCAAGGCATGGAGATTCCCCCTCCCTTAGGTCTCTACCCCGGAGAACCGGTCGACCAGGCCGCCCCTTCATTTATTGAATTTCTTACGACTCAGAGGGGAAAATAATCATGCCCCCATGAGTCCCAACAGGCCAAAGAGGCAGGTAGCCCTTCGACCCTGTTGGTACTGACTCCTCCTCGGCCAAGGGAAGAACCTGACAACACCCCGAGCCTTGCCGAGTTCATGAAAGAAAAGGAAGTGACCCAGCAGCCTCCGCAAGCTCAAGCAGCACCCGACCCAGGGGAAGAGGCACCCGCTAAGCCAGCTCCCCAGGTTCAAGGCGGAGGTAGGCGTAGTAGAGCCGAAGAGATGAAGTTGCTCAAGGTCCGAGCCAGCAACAGAATAGTCAAGCACCTAAAGAAGATCCCAGCCAGGTTCACTGTCTGGGAAATCCTATCTCTAGATGAAGAGACACGGCAAGCGGTCATTGCTGCGCTCCAGACGCCAGCATATGTTGAAGCCTGCCTCGCAGAAATGTCACCTAAAGTAGCCATGGCCTTCACAGAAGAGGATAAGCTTCTACCTACCTGCAGTCACAACATGCCACTCTTCATGAAGGGGCAGCTGAATGGGCACCCCATCAACCGAGTATTGATCGACCCTGGGGCAGCAGTGAACATACTCCCCTATCGGGTGTATCAGAAACATTACTTTGACGTACACCTGGTCGAGGTCAGGAATGTCAAGATTGCCAACTTCAACCAGAAGTGTAAGGTCCCTATGGGGGTCGCAGAGTTCAACCTCTCCCTCGGCGACTTCAACACCAAGGTCCAGTTCCATGTGATCAACTGCAACACCTCTTACAAGGCGTTGCTCGGCAGACCCTGGCTGCACCAAAATCGCGTGGTACCATCCACTCTGCACCAATGCATCAAGTACCCCGACAACGGGAAAGAGGAGAGAATCTTTGCCGACCTCCATCCTTTCGAAGTGTTCGAATGTCACTTATCGGACGCTAAACTCTATTTGGAAAAGCCGAAGCAAGCCTCCCAAGCCACTCAGAATAAAGGAAAGAAGAAGGCAGAGCCTGACAGCTGGTTCCCTCCACCACCGCCTGGCTATGTGGCTCCCCCTCTGGTGTCATTCATTTCTAAAGTAGAAGGGGTATTCCGGGCCACCTCTCTTCCCATCTACCCTACATTGGGAACACCATACCTTGAAGACTTGCTGGAAGACGTCAGGGTCCCGTTCGAGATCATCAAGCCTCTCGTAGAAGCTGACTACCAAGTAGTTGAACCATTAAGGACCTTCGAGGTGCCCAACCCCGGGGGTCTGCCTACCATCTTTTATGTGGCCAAGGAGCACCCGGTCAAGGGGGATGACGATTGTAGACTCCCCGATGAGCTGCACGACCCACTCATCCCAATCATGGGACTCCCTGACATAGCCGGTCGTGTGGTCAAGATGACCAGAAAGCAAGGGTTCCCCTTTTGCCAGCTCTCCAGTCGGAAAGAAATGTTCAAGAAAATGTGGAACCCACCAAACCTGGACCGGAGGTTGTTGCCAATCACCCGGCATCCAGGGTTGGGCTTTTCACTAGAAGATTCCTATGAAGCTGATGTGATATTAGTCTCAGCTCCAGGCAGCAATAGCCACACAGGCACTACAGGCCCATGGCAGGTTGAAGGCCGCCAGCACCTTATGCCTTTGGCCAACGAAGAACAAGATGAAGAAATATTCCTATGGAATCCACCTCTCTGTAGGAGCAAGGGGAAGGTCCCGTCCTCCTCTGAGGGACCAACCTCGAATAATTGCAGCAGTGGGGTGCCATTGCCCTAGTCTGACATTGATGCAAAGGACGGGGAAGCAAGTCGGACTCCGAGCTTCCCACGGTGCGACTCTGCCCTTTTTGCCCTGTGTTATCAACAACGAGAAATTGAAATGTTGAGGGCTCGATTGGCCGAAGTGACTGCACTCGTGTCTGACTTAATCAGGATCATCTTCTGCCAACAGAACATCAACACGCGCCAGTCCCCAAACAGCGTCCCGAATGCCCCCATGCACCTGAGAAAGGAGGCAAGGGATGTAGCTATCCCCTAGTCAGATAATCGGCCGAGCAAAATCCTACACTACAGGAGAGGATGGAAAGGCCTTACTCTTTCCCGAGGAATAAGACCCGAGGAATCTTTGATTGGGCCTGCTACTATGGCAAGGTCTCCCTCCCGAGTCTAAGAGGCTGCTAGATGCTCGCAGAAGTGGCGACCCCCTATTTTGCCCTTATCACCAACTACTAGGCCACTCTATCGAAGACTGTTACGTCTTCAAGGACATTGCTCAAGACCTGATTGAGAGAGATGAGCTCAAAATGGGAGATTATGTGGTGGCTCCGCCACGCCCCCATGTGACGGACGGCCACGAAAGAAGCATCTACATGGTGTCAGTTCAGCACCAGATTTTTGTAGATCTACCTGAGAATGGGTAACCCCAGCCACCAGCAGAGCAGCAGCCCCCAGTATGGCAATCAATCACCTCAGCCCCTGCAAGAGCCGTCTATGACAATTACAAAGAAGATCCTGAAGAAGTCCTTTACTTCCCCACACAAGAGAGCCTCCCAGAGCCGCACACAACAAGCCTAATAGAGGGGGAAACAAGCAAAGTCTCGTTACCCAACGAGGCAGAGCAAGAAGACGCCTATAGTGTCCTTGAAGCAGAAGATGGTGAAGACAAGGATTTCATCGACCTGCTACCAGCGCCTCCGGAAATTGAAGATGGAGGTTAGGCCATAGTGGATGAGCTCTTTAAAATTAACCTAGGCACAGAAAGCGACCCCAGGTCGACCTTTCTAAGTGCCCTTCTTTCTCCATAGGAGAGGGGACAATATGTCAAGTTGCCGCAAGAATTCTGGGACTGTTTCGCCTGGAACTACAAAGAGATGCCCGGCCTGAGCCCCGGCGTGACTCAACATATTCTAGCTATTGATCCCAAGGTGGAGCCGGTGAAGCAGTCCCCCGGGCGTATGAGGCCGAAGCTAATAAAATAGATTTGCAAAGAAGTCGACAAGCTCATAGATGTCGATTTTGTAGCTGAAAATCAATACACTACTTGGTTGGCCAACATTGTGCCGGTGAAGAAGAAGAATGGACAGATCAGGATCTGCGTGGACTTCCACGACCTGAAAAAAGCTTGCCCAAAAGATGACTTTCTAGTACCCATACCGAAGTAATGATTGATGGAACTACTGACCATGGGGCCTTGTCCTTCATGGACGGATCGTTCGGCTATAATCAAATCTGGATAGCTGAGCATGACCGAATTCATACGGCCGTCCGGTCGCCTAAACGGATATTCCACTACAAAAGAATGCCCTTCGGCCTCAAGAACGCTAGCACCACTTACCAGCGGGCGATGACCAAGATATTCGACGAACTGCTATATAGCAAAGTTGAATGCTACATTGATGATTTGGTCGTTGAGACAAAGAAAAGGGGGGATTACCTAAATGACCTTAAAGTCATCTTCGAGAGACTCCGACGGTATGAGCTGAAAATGAACCCAATGAAGTGTGCCTTCGGCGTCTCCAGTGGAAAGTTCCTCGACTTCATTGTCCGATATAAGGGGATCGAGATCGACCCCTTTAAAATAAAAGCCATTCAGGAGCTACCTCCACCAAAGAATATGGGAGAGTTAAGATCCCTACACGGCCGACTGGCTTACATCCGAAGATTTATCTCCAATTTGTCGGGGTGCTCTCAGCCATTCCACAAATTAATGATGAAGAATGCACCATTCAACTGGAACCAGGAATGTCAGAAGGCCTTCGATCGGCTGAAGGATTACTTAAAGACCCCGCCTATGCTGGGGGCACCTGTCAAGGGGAGGCCACTTATTCTATATATAGCTGCCACCGAATGTTCGCTGGAGGCAATGCTCGCCCAGAACAATGATGAGGGGAAGGAGCAAGCTCTTTATTACCTTAGCCGAAGACTAATGGGGGCAGAAGCAAAATACACCCCGATTGAGAAGGTTTGTCTCACCTTGGTCTTCGCAGTCAAGAAGTTGAGGCATTACATGCTCTCGCATGAAGTGAGCCTGATTTCTAAGGCCGACCCAGTCAAGCATATTCTCTCCCAGTCAGTTCTGAAGGGACATCTCGGCAAGTGGGCCGTACTGTTAATGTAATTCGACATCGCCTATGTGCCTCAGAAGGCCTTCATGGGTCAAGCCATGGCCGATTTCTTTGCAGCACACCATGTGCCTGAAGATTCCCCACTGGCCATAGAGTTGCCTGAAGATGAAACACTAGAAGTGGACCAAGTCTGACAGATCGCCTGGCAGCTGCACTTTGACGGAGCTTCGAGAACAGAAATAACCCCGTCAGGGCACACAAAAGTACGGGTCGGGGCCGGCATCGTCCTTAAATCCCCTGAGGGAGAAGTATTTCATACATCCTGCTCCATTAACAATCCCTGCACAAATAACGAGGTAGAGTATGAAGCCCTGATCATCGGTCTCCAAGTCACTTTGCAAATGGAGATTAAAATGCTACAAGTATTTGGCGATTCATTATTGGTCGTCAAGCAAGTCCAAGGATAGTTTGACGTACGAAAACCCGAACTACTCCCTTACCATGCTAAGGTGAAACGGCTCATGCAACAGTTCTACGTCATTGAGATAGGCCACGTCGCCCAGGGGGAAAATGCACAAGCCGATGCACTGGCGAAATTGGCAAGTTCATTGGCAGTCCTGCCAGATGGATCCCTCAGCATCAGGGTGGTGAATCAGCGCCAAGTGCCTAGCATGATAGAAGGGCCATAATAAGAAGAACTTGAGGCTGCCACAGCAGAAGTCATTAGCTTACCCGACTGGAAAGACCCCCTTATGCAATGGTTGAAATACCAACAACTGCCTAGGCAGAGAAAAGAGAAGATCAAGCTGATCAGAACAAAGGACTCTTATGAGGTCCGGAACGGGATCCTGTTTCGAATTATGGCAGATGCCAAACGGAAGGTGCTCCTCTGATGCTTATCCACTGAAGAAGCTTGGAAAGTCATGAAAGAGGTTCACGCCGGAACGACTGGTGCACATCAGGCAGGACCAAAAATGAAAATTGAAATAAAGAAGCTCGGCTACTATTGGCCGACAATGTTCGACGACTGCTGCAAGTATGCCAAGTCTTGTCAGAAATGCCAGGAGCATGCGACGGTGCCTAGAAGACCGCCCGTGCCGTTGCATCCAACACTGCCCAGCTGGCCTTTTGCCCAATGGGGAACAGACATCGTGGGTCCACTACCCGCATCATCCGCTGGGTGCAAGTACATCTTGGCCGCAACTGATTACTTCTCCCGCTGGGCGGAGGCTGTTGCTTTGAAAGAAGTGACTAGGGAAATCGTTGCCAGGTTTATCCGTCGCAACATCATATTCTGGTTTGGCACCCCGAACCGAATTATCTCAGACAATCGAAGTCACTTTCGCAACCAGAAAGTCTACCGCCTGGCAGAAAAGTACAAGATTGACTGGAAGACGTCAACCCCTTATAACCCACAGGCCAATGGCTTGGCTGAAGCTTTCAATAAAACTCTTTGTACTCTCCTGTCCAAAATTGTTAGTTCTAACAAGAGAGACTGGGAAGAGAAAATGTACGAGGCCCTGTGGGCATACCGAATTGTATACAAAACTCCAACGGGTTGTTCACCCTTCTGCTTGGTGTATGGCTCAGAGGCAATTGTCCCCATCAAGCTGGAAATACCCTCCCTTCGGGTCGCAATCCAGCATGGGTTGGTCTGGGAAGAACAAACAAATGTCGAGCGAAGGCTCGAAGAGCTCTCCAACTTAGAGGGGAAACGACTCCAAGGCCAGCAGAACATCCAGGTCTATCAGGCCCGGATAGCTCGCGTGATGTGAAACAGCCCAAGGATGACTAAGTATGAAATGAGCAACCTAGGACCTAGACCCGCAAGCATACAAGCACTCCAATGATTCTCACGATAGCGTCTTACTCACTCGGCACACGCGATCACCCGACGGGGCCGGGGGATGATGGCAAGGGTCCGAGGCGAGACCCAATGAGTCTAATTGACTTAGTTGGCTTAGGCTGACCCCAAAGGGCCTAGGATTCCCAACTTCGTGGGCGGCTGGCCCGCAGGGCGGGGTTTGGGTGGCACTCTCTCCCGGTCTGCGGTGGACACCTTCAAAGTAGCATACAAGTACGGGCCCTCTTCTCACCGTCCGACGGGCATACAAAGCAATACTAAACTCGCAGAAATAAGGCAATCAAAGGTAGTATCAGAGGCTCACATGATCGGTGTGAAGACACCGATCCCGCTCGGAGACGAGGGCGCATCGGGAAGCGAGGGTATACACCCGATCGCTGCGGTGGTGTCGCTTGACCTGAAAATTAAAGGGATACAGCACTACGCCTCTCGCAGGAGGGATGATCTTGGGGTGGGGATTAGACTTATTACAATCAATACTACCTCCTCACAGGGAGGGGCCTTCAGACGGCCAAGCGGGGTGGGGAAATTATGCGAGAAAACCCGACTTTTCAAGCTTTGCCGGTTCTGCCAATCTTCAGATTCGCTGGATAGGGTGTTGGTGTTGACGCTTCCACGGACTCCTTGGAACTCAGATCTTGATGAAACTTGTGCCAAAAGTTTCCCAACTGACCGAGGGTGATGTCTGATTTTTTGGGAAGGCTCTGAAACTCGGGGCTGATCGGGCCGGCGACTGGAACAGCACAGCAATGTTCTGTCCCAGACTGGTGCAGAGTTGGTGCAGTCTGTTGCAGAGGGCGCTGCGGACTCTCCCGAACTCCAATCTAGACAAAACTGGCGGTGACACGATCGTGGTCGGAGTAGCTTCAAGCAGGAGTTGACGCCCCAATCGAAGGTCAGAGAAAAGAATGGTGGCCGGATAAGTGAGGACATGTCAAACCTGGACCCACAGGTGGCAGACTGCACCCTCCAACGATGAAAAATGTAACTGGTAGCTCCGGTGGCCGATTGAGGTCCTTCTTCTGGGAGATGAAAGCTAACTGGACGTAGTTTCTGGCCTCCAAAAAATGGCGCTCAGATCCTTCACGAGCTGGCCATGGCAACCTCTTCTTTCAGCTTCAGGTCTTCAGACAGGGGCAGATTGCGCAGTTGGACGAGATCCTTGACTCCGAACAGCTCCGGACTCGGATGGATGCGAGACCACCACCGTTGGAAAGCTAACTCGATGACGCTTCCGACGATGTAAGATAGGTCACCAGGAGCCCTCAGGAGACGACGGGGTGCCCTCTGCAATCTGCTGCCAATCTGCAATCGGCGTCCTGGCCTGAACCTGAAAATGCAAATGGCTATAGGTGAAAGGTGTGGTTGGGGAAATGGGGTGGGAGGTGTGTCTAGTGGCTATGGGAGAGAGATGTGAGGTGTTTAGGGGTTGTGAGAGCTGTGGGGGAATGAAGGGTGGGGGGGAAATGGCTGGAGAGGGCTGTGAGATGAGTGGAGGGAAGGTGGAGCTCTTGGTGTGCAAGGGGAGGGCAAGAGAGAGGGGGGGGGCGAACTTGGCTTGACCAAGGGGAGGTGGGGGGCGAACTTGGGAGCTTGGGGGTGGGGGAGATGAACAGCCCAAGGGGAGGGAAATTTGAATTTGGGTCCTTGGGGGAAGTCCCTTCAGCCTTGGGAGGGTGGGAAGGTGCTTTGGGAAGTGGAAGGGGTAGGTGATGGTTGGAGAGTGGGGTTTTGATTGGTGTAGGATACCTTGGGGCTGGGGTGGAGTTATGGGAGTGGTGTGGGAACTTGGGAGGAGTTATTGGGGAGGGGAAGAGAGAGAGAAAGTGGGTGGGAAGTGAGGAGAGAGAGAGGGGGGCGAACTCTTCCCCTTGGGAGAGAGAGAGAGATAATGAGAGAATAAGAGAGGAGAAATTTAGTGGAGGGGAGTGAGATGTGGGAAATGTTTCTATTCAAATTGATTCATCAAAAGTTGAGTACATGAGGAGAGATGGGCCTATATATAGGCAACCATTCTTTACATGACCAAAATGTCCCTGACAATAAGACAAAAGATCGAGCATATCCTAGACTCAATCCTATGGGTGCATAACTAAGATAATAAGGCCCAATTAAGAATAACAAGGGAAATGGACTAGAACCACATGACTCAATAAAGGGAAATAAAAAAGATAGGACTCAATAAAAGGAAAATACATAAGATGAAACTTGGTAAATGAAGATAACAAATGTAGACCATAATCAATCCACATCAAGAGTGTGCAGGCGACCCGAGCTAGAGGGAGTGTCGTGAGATGCCCTCATCATCGCGCCTTCGACAAGCTCGTCAAGGAACGCGAATTCAAGAAGGGTGACCTCATTATGGTGAAGAGAAGAGAAGTCATGGCTTCCAATCCCAAGGGCAAGCTGAATGAGAATTGGCTTGGACCCTATGTAGTTCAGAAATTCTACGAGGGTGGAGCGTATGTAATCGTCGACTATCGGGGGGAGGTTCAGTTTCTGCCCCTCATTGGTAGGCATCTGAGGTTGTACCACGCTCTGATTCCCTCATTCAATGAATAATGCATTTCTCCGCCCCGCCCCGGGCGAATTTGCACTACTATTGCCCAGATGGTTTGGGCACTATTTATCTTGCGTTTCAAAAAGAAAAAAAAGGAAAAGAAAGAAAAAGGAGAAGAAGAACAAAAAGAAAAAAATAATAAAAAAAGAGAAGAAAAAAAGAGAAGAAAAAAAGAAAAAAAAGGAAAAGGGGGGGAGGAATCAATCTCCCTTTATTAACACTAACTCTTAGCTTCAAGAATATTTCAATAGACAAATCAACCATGTCAGCCTCTGACATCCTGTCGGTACTGACGAATAACACCCCACCCGAACCTTTCGTCCGGGATTGGGGAATCAACCTTTTCTCCTTGCGTTGGCACTAGCCCGTACCAACGAATATTTCAATAGACGAATCAACCATGTCAGCTCTTGACACCTTATTGGCACTGACGAAGAACGCCCCACCCGAACCTTTCGTCCGGGATTGGGGAATCAACCTTTCCCCTTGCTTTGGCACCAACCCCATGTCAATGAATAAACAACGTCGGTCTCCGACACCTTGTCGGCATCGATGAACAAACCTGTGGCCCGGACCTTTCGTTTGGCTCCATGAACGGAAAGACCCTTGCTTTGACACTAGCCCCGTGTCAATGAATAAACCATGTCGGTGTTGTGCCCCTTAGGCACAAGCATGTGCTATGTTGATTAGATGATAGCAATGTTATTTTGTTTTGATGATAGCAACACAATGAGTGCTTTATGACATTATGTTTTGATGATAGCAACATGACTGTGACTGGTATATCATCTGGAGAATGCATGTGTATGACTGATATATTGTTTGTGTTAGACTTCTGTTATGTGCCTAGTCTATACATTGTGCATCTCGTTGACAAGTTTACACATTCATGAAGTCTGCACACGGTCTTGTTCATGCATCTAAAGTCATCTAAAGTATGTACAGTCCATTGTCTCAGCCACCGTCTCATTTAGCGTACGCTCTCAAAGCCTATACATCGCTGTTGGGCATCAAAGTCTGCAAATTAGCATCAGGTACATCGCTGTTGGGCATCAAAGTCTGCACATGAGCATTAGGCAGCAAGTGTGTACAACGCCCTGTGTAGGCACGACAAGTCCATACACTGGTTGCACATTGCACAACATGCGAAGTCACCAAGTGTGTACATTGCATAGCATGTAGGCGTCAAAGTCCATACATCCACAGTGCATTGGCTAAGTCTATACACTGTCCATCTCACTTAGAGTCTAAGGCTAAGTCTATACATTGTCCGTCTCACTTAGAGTCTAAGGCGAAGTCTGTACAATGAGCGTCTCATGTAAGTCCACACATTGGACTGTAGCATGCATTTGTCAATGGCATCTAAGTCTGTACAATGACCGTATCATTCAGCGTCTCATTGCATGGGCTAAGTCTGTACATCATTCAGTGCCTAGAGTTTCATGAAGTCTGTACATCAGACTGTTACAACATAAGTCTGGACATTGGACCATCTCTACTTGCGTCTTATGCCAAGTTCATACAGTGTCCATCAGCATTTAGAAGTCTATACAGTCCACCTTCTTCATCAGCGTCTCATGCATATAGAAAGTCTAGACATTGCACTGTAGCATGCATTTCTTTAAAGTCTATACATTGGGTTTTTACCTATGGTGCGTGAAACGAAGTCTACACACTGGTTGTACTTCATAGTTTGTACAGTGTCTCTAGTTGGCTAAGTCTATACACCGAGGATGTTGAAAGTCTTCAAGTGTTTACATTGTCCATATTGCATTACATGCTTTATATCAAAGTCTGTACAGCATGTCTTGTTGTTCACAGCCTTCAAAGTCACATTGTATTGCGTCAACGCAGTGCATTGGCATGTAGTGAAGCGTCAACGCATTGCATAGTGCATGCCCTGGCAAAGTCTATACATCGCTTGTCTTCATTTGAGTCTCACTGAAGTCTACACATTGGGGCAAAGTCTGTACACTGCATTCGCCTTCACAAGTATATACATCGCTTTAGCTTCGCAGAGTCTATACAAAGTGTCGACACCAAATTGATGAGTTTCTGTCTGACTGTCTGACAGGTGCCTCTGCTCATGAAGCTTAAGGAGGGCACGTGATCCGAGGGGTGATCAGATGGTGACACGTGGAAGCACCCTATTACAGGATGTTGCCATGTGGATGAAGCTGCCTCGGATCTGGCAAATTCCTTGGGCGGGAAAACGTGGAAGCCACGCGTCCAGGGGCTGCTGCTGCTGTTGCTGCTATATATACGAGCCTTCTTCCACAGAAGAAGACTGATCGAGTGTGGCAAGTCTATACAGTGAGACTAAGTCTGAAGCCACAGCCACCGAGATCCAGAGAAGAAAAGGAGAGAAGAAGATACAGAGAGAAAAGAGAGATGTGTTGAGAGAGTTCGAGAAGAGAGAGATGAGTTGAAAGGAGTCTATTGAGAGGTTGTAAGTCAGTCTCTTGGTTCAGAAACCAGAGCTGACTCTGCTCATACTTGAGCTACATTTGTCTGGTTTTCTTCATTTCTTTTGTTTCTGATTTTATTACTTTCGATATCTTTGTTCAGCAAGCTGTGTATCAGCGGATGCAGTGGAGGTTTCCACTGGACAGGTAAAGCTGTAATCCTCAGCTGGCGAGACTTGGTCTCGGACGGGTTAAGCTGTATTTTCCCAGCGGTTTGCAGAGGTTTATCCTCTGGACAGCAAGCTGTGTTGCTCAACGGGCAGTGGAGGATTCCATTGGACAGCAAGCTGTGTTGCTCAGCGGTTTGTAGGTCAAGCTGTATTGCCCAGCGGACGCAAGCTGTATTGCGCAGCAGTAAACCATACTCGATTGAGTGTGGGGTGGACGTAGGTCATTGACCGAACCACCTAAAATCTTGTGTGCATTGTGTTTGTGAGTTTGCTCGTACGTGACTGAATCTCTTGATTATCTTCACAGATCGCTTGTGTTTTTGCTAAGTTTAGACACTCGAGTTAGTGTTGTAGTAGATCTGCCTTTATTCCGCATTTGAACCTCCAACTGGTTTTAAATTCGGCTGTAGATCTATTCACCCCCCTCTAGATCCACACTTCGTGGAGATAGACTGCGTCCATCTAACTTCAACACTTGGTATCAGAGCCTAACTCTTCTACAGGGACTCATCGCCCGAAGAGGAAAGGCAAGATGGATGTTCGAGGGATGATTGCTGAAGGTCACTCAACTACAAAGCCACCGTACTTCGATGGATCCAACTACGCATACTGGAAGAACCGTATGCAGGACTTTTTGAGCGCTAAGGATTACGAGCTTTGGAAGGTAGTCAGCAAGGGACCTTATGAGCTGTCCCCGAATGAGGAAGTCTGGACCAAGGAGGAAATCAGAAGGTCCACGCTCAACTGGAGTGCAATCAACGCAGTCCAATGTTCTCTGCATCCCACTGAATTTTCTCGAGTATCAGCCTACAATTCAGCTAAGGAGATGTGGGATGCACTGGAAGCAATTCATGAAGGGACTTCTCAGGTTAGAGAGACGAAGGCCAATTTGCTTGTGTCTAAATATGAAGCCTTCAAGATGAAACCCAACGAGACCATCAAGGAGATGTATGCTAGATTGACAACTATTACTAATGGCCTCAGAGGATTCGGGAAGAAGTATTTTGAGTATGATATAGTCAGGAAGATCTTGCGATCCTTGACTTCATTTTGGCACACCAAGGCCACCGTCATGGAAGAGTCAAGAGATCTGCACAATACAAGGGCAGATGAGCTAATCGGATCTCTAATGGCATATGAGATGAATCTGCCGAAGGTAGATGAAGCTGAAGAGAAGAGGAAACCGATCGCACTGAAGGCTGGTGCTAGCAAATCCAGCAAATCAAACCGATCCAGATCTAGCAGATCATCATCCGAGGAGAGCTTGAATGAACAAGACATAACTCATACTGAGATGGCTATGATGACTAGAGAGTTCAGGCGGTTCCTCAGGAGAGAAGGAGGACAATTCAACCGAAGGAACCATAGTGGCGGCCGGCAGGACACAAGGTATAAATCTAAACCTGTAAATGAATATGGAACTTACGTGTGTTACCAATGCAGGAACTCTGGCCATCTGAAAGCTGACTGTCCGGAGAACCAGAAGCACAAGGACAAATCAAATAGAAAGAACACGAAAGGAAGAGCCATGATCAGCACATGGAGCGATGAGGATGAAGGTTGTCTCAGTAATACTTCGGACAGTGAAGTTGAAGCTGAAAAACCCATCTGTCTCATGGCAACTAGCTCTGAAGACAGAGAGGAAGATTCAGATGAGGTAATTTCTCTATTTAATAATTTTACTATTGTTGAGTGGGTAGATGCCTATCATAAACTAGCTGATCAAGCAGATGATATTAGAAGGGAAAATAGGCATCTAAAAAGAAAAATCAATTCCATGCAAAATGATACCTCATTGTCTGATAAAATTGCATGTATTGAAGCTGAGAATAATAAACTCAAACTCACATGTTCTGAATCAGAAGAAATCAAGAATGAGTTAAAAACTTCTAGGGAAGAGAATGTGAGGTTAGAAAAGGAAATTGATGAATGGAAACTGAAAATTCAAAAATATGAGAGTGAGATGAAGCTGGTGAATGAGAAATATGAAGCTGTCCAAATTGTAAATACTGAACTTAAGAAATCTGTTGAAGATATTCAAAAGGACAATGAGGACAAGCTTAAGACCATTGAGAAAATGACCCAAGGTACAGAGAATCTAAATGCTTTGTTAGGTCAAAGGTTAATTTCAGAAAAGGGGGCCTAGGATTTAATTCTAGTGCAACAAAAACATTTGGGATGAAAACAATTTCATTTGTTACTCAAAAAAAAAAGGGACCTCTAATTAGCATGAACTCAACCATTTCAATGAACAAAACTGCTAATCTGAAAAAGCCCAGTGCTGAGGAGAAGGGCAAACAAAAGGTTAATGAGCCAAGTAGAGCCAGCACATCCAAGTAAAATTCCAAGGCTCAATCACAGGTTAGGGGTCAACCTAAATAGTCATATAAACCCCATGTAAAGGCCACAAAGTCTCCACCATCACCATCACCTCTGAAGAAGACCCAATACACACCCATGAATAGGTCAGCAGGGTCCAAAGTACAGGGGAGACAGAATGCTGCCAGGAGTCAACCCAATTATTTCTATAAACCCAGAGCTCAGACTTACTACAATGCACAGCCAACCTATTTTAATAGGTCAGGTTGGACTAGAACTCCGGGAAGGTTTACAGGTCTTGCATATCAGGCTGCACAATATTATAGACCTTACACTAGAAATTGGGTTAGTGGGTATGGCAACTGGAAACCTAGAAATATGCATTATTTCAGTCAGCCCAGGAACTACTATGGTTAAAACTTCATGAACACACCCTGGCCAATGCACTGGCAAAGAAACAACACTATCAATAATTATGCTGGTGTAAATAAGAAGAAAAATAACAATAGAAAGAAATCTGTAAGATCCACTGAACAAAATTCTTTCAAACAAATGTGGATACCAAAAAGTCTGCTGTCTTGCTTTACTTCTATTCCATATTCTCTGGAGCCCAATCAGACTTGGGTTCCAAACTCATCTACCTGATTGTGTGTGCAAGTATGTCTGGCAGCCAAGAACAAATCTGTGGTACTTGGATAGTGGCTGCTTCAGGCATATGACAGGAGATAAGGCCATAAATTCAAAAGCTAAAAGAGATTGGAGGCCTTGTCAACAATCTGATGGAACACTAAGGGTAAAAATAAATCAGTCAGGTAAAGCAGGTAAGTGACTTATCTTCAGAATTGAATTGAGAAAGTAATGTCGATTTGATTAGTTAATTCCTGACTTTCTCTTCTTGTCTAGCTGATCAGTCTGCATTCCAGACTCAGCTACTGAATTTAAATTTTGCACAAAAGTTGATGATTCTCTTCTCTTTGCATACTATTGCACTGTGTACACTGAATGCTAGAAACTAAATTATCTTGAAGAATTGATTGCTCCCGAATGATGCTCTCTAATGAATAAACTCTCTACTGGTTTTGTGAATGCTGGGTGTTGCAACAGACTCATGATCATGCATGACATTCATATCTTCGTGATCATCATTGCATATCATTTAGTCATGAATGTGTCTAAAATCACATGCATATAAAACTGCTTTGAACTGCATTTTTCTGCATAACCGTGGTATACTAAATAGTAAGCTACTAAAGTGCAGGGAAATATGTCTGGAGGTTATTACCATGTGTGAGATGGTCCTTGAGACCAGGTTCTCGGCCTAGTACCATGGGTTATATTGTTTGATAGGGCAGTCTGAATGAGCATGAATTTCAAAATCCTTTGTTCAGTTTTCAGAGAAAACATTGCATGTATTCAGGGGGAGTTTGCTGAGTCTTTGCATATCATTCATTCATGACCCATGCATAAGCTCTCTCTCATTTAATTCTTGTCATTCATTAGCAAAATTGCATGCATATAGACAGGGGGAGTATTGTTAGAAATTCAGAGTGGTCATCAATTCTATTGAATTCTTTCATCCTTGACTCTAAATGATTGAGTCTGACATATGGCAATCTGTTAGTCAGTTCTGATTTCTAAGCAATAGAAAATAGACTTCTTCTCTTATAAGAATTTTAAATTGCTTAAAGACTGACTTAATGGTTTAAATTTTATAATCATTGAAGTTTAAAGATTGCAATCAGTAAATAAGAAAGCTAAAAATTGATAAAACTCTCAACCCCTTTCTTATTTCATGTCAGACAAAGCTAATTATATCTGAAATCTGAAAACTCATCTAAAATCATGTTAGAGAAGCTAAGCATGTGTATTGTCCTTAAATAAGTCATTCTGAAACAAATAAAGGGTAGCTAAGAAAGATATTGAAAAATATTGAAAATCATTGAAAATTAACATTGGCAGAGCAATGACTGGTAAATCACTGAGAAACTGAGTGATCCATCAAAGAAGTGGACAAAAATGATCAAAACTGATAAATCACTCATGTCATGAAGTGTATCAGCTATCTCTGTATAAAATGATCAAAAAAGTAGGCTGGTTTCACTGAGTACCTGAGGGTAACTAGCGTTTGATAAACGTGTACCCTCACACAAAAAGGTGTAAATCAGTTCTGTTGAATTTGATCATAGGCAGAATTGTCCATCTTGTTGAGTATCTAGGGGTATTGGCGTCTGATAAACGTATACCCTTACGCAGAAAGACTTATGGTACCTGAATGCCCTAAATAAACTAATATTGATAATGCTGTTCCTTCAAAAGAAAATTCATGGATGTCAATTTGTTTATTTTCAATTCATGACCTAGCATCTCTTAACAACTTTTAATGAGTATACGAAAGTAGGATATTTTGAAATGAATCTTTCATGCAAATGTGATTCTGGTTTATTGTTTTATCATGCACAGCCAACTTATCCATTGATTGTAGTGCATGAACTCAAAATTTGTAACCTTTAAACCAGACTTCTATCTGAAAGTAATTTCTAAATTCATATGACTGAAGACTCTGTGCTTTAGAATGCTTATTCCTCAACTACTTGTTCAGAATGCCAGTCAGATGATTTCTTGATCTTTCCCTTTGTATATCTGATTTCTTGAACACAATATCCCATTTCATAGGGGGAGAATTCATTCAGGGGGAGTCCTATCTTCAGGGAGAGTTTTTTGTTCAAAGGGTATTTGCATTCATATTACCATGTTGCACTCTTGTTTATACTATTTTTCCCTTTTTGATTATGTCAAAGGGGGAGAATATTTTGTGTGTGACTCACTGTCACAGTGTGTTGCCATCATCAAAAAGGGGGAGAATGTTGTGCCCCTCAGGCACAAGCATGTGCTATGTTGATTTGATGATAGCAATGCTATTTTGTTTTGATGATAGCAACACAATGAGTGCTTTATAACATTATGTTTTGATGATAGCAACATGACTGTGACTGGTATATCATCTGGAGAATGCATGTGTATGACTGATACATTGTTTGTGTTAGACTTCGGTTATGTGCATAGTCTATACATTGTGCATCTCGTTGACAAGTTTGCACATTCATGAAGTCTGCACAATGGTCTTGTTCATGCATCTAAAGTCATCTAAAGTCTGTACAGTCCATTGTCTCAGCCACCGTCTCATTTAGCGTACGCTCTCAAAGCCTATACATCGCTATTGGGCATCAAAGTCTGCAAATTAGCATCAGGTACATCGCTGTTGGGCATCAAAGTCTGCACATGAGCATCAGGCAGCAAGTGTGTACAACGTCCTGTGTAGGCACGACAAGTCCATACACTGGTTGCACATTGCACAACATGCGAAGTCACCAAGTGTGTACATTGCATAGCATGCAGGCGTCAAAGTCCATACATCCACAGTGCATTGGCTAAGTCTATACACTGTCCGTCTCACTTAGAGTCTAAGGCTAAGTCTATACACTGTCCGTCTCACTTAGAGTCTAAGGCGAAGTCTGTACAATGAGCGTCTCATGTAAGTCCACACATTGGACTGTAGCATGCATTTGTCAATGGCATCTAAGTCTGTACAATGACCGTCTCATTCAGTGTCTCATTGCATGGGCTAAGTCTGTACAGCATTCAGTGTCTAGAGTTTCATGAAGTCTGTACATCAGACTGTTACAGCATAAGTCTGGACATTGGACCGTCTCTACTTGCGTCTTATGCCAAGTCCGTACAGTGTCCATCAGCATTTAGAAATCTATACAGTCCACCGTCTTCATCAGCGTCTCATGCATATAGCAAGTCTAGACATTGCACTGTAGCATTTTCTTTAAAGTCTATACATTGGGTTTTTATCTACGGTGCTTGAAACGAAGTCTACACACTGGTTGTACTTCATAGTTTGTACAGTGTCTCTAGTTGGCTAAGTCTATACACCGAGGATGTTGAAAGTCTTCAAGTGTTTACATTGTCCATATTGCATTACATGCTTTATATAAAAGTCTGTACAGCCTGCCTTGTTGTTCACAGCCTTCAAAGTCACATTGTATTGCGTCAACGTAGTGCATTGGCATGTAGTGAAGCGTCAACGCATTGCATTGTGCATGCCCTGGCAAAGTCTATATATCACTTGTCTTCATTTGAGTCTCACTGAAGTCTACACATTGGGGCAAAGTCTGTACACTGCATTCACCTTCACAAGTATATACATCGCTTTAGCTTCGCAGAGTCTATACAAAGTGTCGACACCAAATTGATGAGTTTCTGTCTGACTGTCTGACAGGTGCCTCTGCTCGTGAAGCTTAAGGAGGGAACGTGATCCGAGGGGTGATCAGATGGTGACACGTGGAAGCACGCCATTACAGGATGCTGCCATGTGGATGAAGCTGTCTCGGATCTGGCAAATTCCTTGGGCGGGAAAAGTGGAAGCCACGCGCCCAGGGGCTACTGCTGCTGCTGCTATATATACGAGCCTTCTTCCACAGAAGAAGACTGATCGAGTGTGGCAAGTCTATACAGTGAGACTAAGTCTGAAGCCACAGCCACCGAGATCCAGAGAAGAAAAGGAGAGAAGAAGATACAGAGAGAAAAGAGAGATGTGTTGAGAGAGTTCGAGAAGAGAGAGATGAGTTGAAAGGAGTCTATTGAGAGGTTGTAAGTCAGTCTCTTGGTTCAGAAACCAGAGCTGACTCTACTCATACTTGAGCTACATTTGTCTGGTTTTCTTCATTTCTTTTGTTTCTAATTTTATTACTTTCGATATCTTTGTTCAGCAAGCTGTGTATCAGCGGATGCAGTGGAGGTTTCCACTGGACAGGTAAAGCTGTAATCCTCAGCTGGCGAGACTTGGTCTCGGACGGGTTAAGCTGTATTTCCCCAGCGGTTTACAGAGGTGTATCCTCTGGACAACAAGCTGTGTTGCTCAGCGGGCAGTGGAGGATTCCACTGGACAGCAAGCTGTGTTGCTCAGCGGTTTGTAGGCCAAGCTGTATTGCCCAGCGGACGCAAGCTGTATTGTGCAGTAGTAAGCCATACTCGGTTGAGTGTGGGGTGGACGTAGGTCATTGACCGAACCACCTAAAATCTTGTGTGCATTGTGTTTGTGAGTTTGCTCGTACGTGACTGAATCTCTTGATTATCTTGACAGATCGCTTTTGTTTTTGCTAAGTTTAGACACTCGAGTTAGTGTTTTAGTAGATCTGCCTTTATTCCGCATTTGAACCTCCAACTGGTTTTAAATTAGGCTGTAGATCTATTCACCCCCCTCTAGATCCACACTTCATGGAGATAGACTGCGTCCATCTAACTTCAACAGTCGGTCCCTGACTCCCCGTCGGCATCGATGAATAAACCTGTGGCCCGGACCATTCATCTAGTTCCATGAACAAAAAGACCCTTGCTTTGACACTAACCCCGTGTCAATGAATAAACAATGTCGGTCCCCGACTCCCCGTCGGCATCGATGAATAAACCAGTGGCCCGGACCTTTCGTCTGGTTCCATGAACAAAAAGACCCTTACTTTGACGCTAACCCCATGTCAATGAATAAACCATGTCGGTCTCTGACTTCCCATCGATGAATAAACCAGTGGCCTGGACCTTTCGGCTGGTTCCATGAACAAAAGACCCTTGCTTTGGCACTAACCCCGTGTCAATGAATAAACCATGTCGGTCTCCGACTTCCTGTCGGCATCGATGAACAAACATGTGGCCCGGACCTTTCATCTGGTTCCATGAACAAAAAGACCCTTTCTTTGGCACTAACCCCCGGTCAATGAATAAACCATGTCCATCTCCAATTCCCTGTCCCACCGACGAACAAACCCATGGCCCGAACCTTCTGTCCGGGTTGATGAATAAAAAGAGCCTCCTTGCTTGGCTCGGACCTTCCGTCCATGTCCATGAACAAAAGAAACCTCTTTGCTTGGCTCAGACCTTCCGTCCAAGTCCATGAACAAAAGAAACCTCTTTGCTTGGCTCGGACCTTCCGTCCAAGTCGTTGAACACAAAAAAACCCCCTCCTTGCTTGGCTCGGACCTTCTGCCCGAGTCGATGAATGAACAACTTTCCTAAACCCAGCACGAGTCACCAACTTCCCCGTGAGGTTGACCTCATCTAAGTCATTTTGGGCCTTTCACTTGGGGCGAAGCCCCGCCTTCTTGCTTCGGCATTCACCCCATGCCGATGACTAAACCGCCACTCAGACATGTCAGTCCGCGTGCATACGCAGTGAAGCGATCCCCTCAACACTTCGATGAAGGGGTGAGCGCTTTCCCATGAATTCGCACTGGACCAGCATCCCACTAGCTCGGAAAGATTAGGTATATTATCAAAGAACTCTACACTCGCGGGCTCCGCTCACTCGTCCCTGGCTTGCGCCGCCCACGAGTGGGGGGCATTTGTGGACGTTGAAAAATGTCGATGAGGATCATACGACATGCACGTCTCGACACTCGAGAGCAAGTCAAAGATGGAAAAGGCGAATAAACCTCATGCCTCGCCCGATCATGACGAGAACTCGCTTAGTGGTCCGCTACCCATTAAGGAAGCCCCCCCCCCCCCCCCCCCAGGCGGAAGAAACGGCTACAACTCTCCGATCGGCCATGCCGAGAGCTGAATCAAAGAAAAGTCAGGAACTCCGGCATAGTCTCGGCATGCACCGAAAGTCACACAAAGTCTAGGACCGAGCCCCAAAGGTTGCAAACGGAGTATTATGGAGGCCATACATTGCAACTAGAACATTCCGAGAATGCCAACATTTGAATAAATGGCTGCGACTTCGAAAAGAATCCATTTGATGCTTAAAACAGCACGGAAGGGCCTTGAACCGGCGTGCTCTAAACCGGCGTGCCCCTTCAACATCCTAATCCGGCGCCCCTAAAACTGGTGCGCCCCATTTCCCATTTGCCCTTGCTGTTGCCTTAATACGGCGCGCTACCTTTGCTTGGCATACCCGACGTGCCCCTTGCAAAGCTCTAATCCGGCGCACACAACCACGCGCCGTTTTACCTCCGAGGCATCCCATCCTACATCCGATCCCCTGCTTTCGGGTGTAAACAGAAGGAACTTACCTGAAGTGGGTGAGCAACCTGCTCCTGACCGACGTGCAACCGCCTGTGTCACGCCCCGACGCGGAATATCGGGACGTACAGTTAGAAACGAGCTAGAAAGAGAGAGAACTAATCTAAATATATACAAATGCTAAGAAATGGCAATAACTTATTGACCATTAAACAAAACATAATTGGTACAGTAATCCTCAAATGAACTCAATACAACTGGGATAACAAACTCTAAACCACAATAACATAACTGAAACACAACACACTCTAAACTCGACTAACTGATACACTCAAAACATCACTCCTGCCCTTCCCCATCGGTAAGCGCGTCACCTGAAAAGCCTGAAAAGGGGGGAAACAACAACTATGAGCTAACGCTCAGTAGGAAATAATAGATAGGTATAAGTGATTAGCAGTTTAATTACATTTTCAAAATATCACGCTACAAAGGATAATGCAATAAAAGAATCATGATGATATAATGAAACAAAATTGAAAGATCTCGCAAGGTCAAGAAATATAAAGGAATAGAATGGTAATACTTAAGAGGAATAACAAAGATAAGAATTTACTACAGGAGATAACGATAAAGAGTTGGCCATATCAAGATATTTCAAGTCATGTCAAGCACGTGTGTAGTTTCATTTCCACATCCAAGTAACAGCAAGTAAGTAACAACAAGTAGACTATAGAACAGTGAAGAGTGAAAAGTGAAAAGTAGTAGAGAGTAGTGGCCAGTCCTAGATTTAACCCATGTCATAGTACTGGTGCCAAATGCCACACCTAGTCATTCACCTCCCCGGGGGTACACGTAGTGCTCGGGCGCTCCTCCCAGGACTAGACCGAGCCCTTAATTGTTTGCCAGGCATTGATTTCTTTGGATCAAAGATCCCACGAATCTAGACTTCCATAATTTATGGCCAGAATTCCAAGGTTTGAACCATGTAGCAATAACAATTTCAAGTAGGAAGGAGATTCATTTCAGAATTTCAAGGTAAGCACAATCATCAAGAAGAGTGAAAACCAAGTCACAATAAGAGTTAATCATGCTGCGCTACTGTAGTACAGCAGCCATCCAACAAGCTAATCAACATATTAATCCTAATTATCAAGTTAATATGTCAAAGATTATCCCTTATCATTTGCATTAAGACAATTGCCAAACGCTGATTCAAGATGATAAGGTAAAGGAACAAACTTGTACAGGAAGGAAAAAGAATGCATTAACAGAGATTTAATTACACCATTAACCACTAATTATGTGGGTTTCAATTTAACCAATGTATGAGTCGAAATGAAGATGGTAAACGGCATGTTTTTACACTATGTTTGCAAGTAGGAACCAATGTAAATTGAAATCATAAGGTTTCCAGAATAGATCACTGGTTCTTCAAAAGTATAGTTTTCAATTGGTCTAAGTTCAATGGGTCGATCCCCTAATGGTCCGGATCGATCCACGGGTCGCAAAACGATGAAAAGCGGGTTTCTGGTACATGGGTCGACCCCTGGGGTCGACCCCTATAAAAATGAGGTCTACCTGCTGGATGGGTCGACCCCTGGGGTCGACCCCCCTCAAATCCAGCAGCATGGGTCGACCCATTGGGTCGACCCTCGCGCTGGGCCGAATGGGTCGACCCCAGGGGTCGACCCTCGGGCTGGCCTTTGCTGCTGGGGCATGGGTCGACCCCTGGGGTTGACCCCTGCAAGCCCAGAAAAGGCCGGGGCCTCCGGAAAACATGTAAACTTACCCATTTGAGGTCCAATTGCGTTGAAATCAAAACCCCATGCTATAGGAATCTTACTAGACAGATGAGGGCCATAATACATGAGTTTTAAAGCACGAATTTCATCAGAAACCCATTTAATCACAACCTATTCTATGAAGAACACAAGAAGACCTAGTTCAGGACATACTTCCACGAAATTGTCAAATTCTCTCGATATACAAAACCAAATTTGGGGATTTTGGTGTCAAAAGAAAGCTAAATCGATCATGAATCCAACCATGTATGATATGCTACATGAATATCAGGTTACATGACTCAAAATAAGCCCGCAATCAAGCTCTGGCTTAAATGAATACTATATGAATCATGTTCTAGACATGCTTCTGCAAAAATTCGAAATTCACCAAGCATGCTCAATAAAAATTGGGGGTTTCTACGTTGAATAAAAGCTAACAACATGCGGATTACTTCATGTAAGTTAATTAGGATTTGGTTGTTAGATCCTACCTCAAATTGAAGAGGGAACTCGAAACCCTAGAATAAAGAACAAGCTTGACAGCACCTCACAAAAAGCTCGATATCTCCACGGATACCTAATGAAAATTGGGGCTTTTGCCACCAATGGATAGAGCTCGATGAGAGGAACAATTTTCTATACTCATGCTCGAAGTTTGGTTGAGAATTCCTACCTCAATCGTTGGAACAAGGAAGGAAGAGAGGAAGCCGACGGCCTGCCGACCCACCTCCACTAATCGAGCAAGAACTCCTTGGATCTGTAACTTCAACGTACCCCACAGCAACCAAATGAAACTAGAGTCGAAGAGCTACATTTCTATAGGTCATGGGGCTTCTGGATCCTTCGGAGTTGGGAGTATTCGACGCTGCAAGTTACGTGTTAAAAACGGCGCCGAAATCCTTGACTTGACCAAAACTATGTCGACAGCACGTTTTAGGGCTAGGTTTACCTCAAATTGATTGAGGGTAAATGTTCCTTACCTCGTGGCCTTCCATTTACCCTTGATTTCAGATCATTTGGTTGAGTAATAAGGTCGAATTTCACGTTTTAAGTTACGATTAGGTAAAGGGTAGGTGGAAGTCAAATTCGGGATTAATCCTCTAATTAGACAAGGTTACGTAATTAATTTGGGTCATGTCCAGAAGACAAAATTGCTATAAAAATGATCTTTTACCCAATTACTATTTTTACAGATTTTTCCAAGGTAGTCAAATTTTATAGGTTCTATTTTCTAATGAATTAAATATTAATATTTCGAAATTCAAACATTAATTCATTTTAATTCAATTTTTAATTAATAAAAGCTCAATAAAATTTAATAAATAATCGGGGTATTACACCCTCCCCTACTTAAAGAATTTGGTCCTCCAAATTCACTGCACTATATACGGAAGGTAGGGAAAAGATAGATCACCTAGAATAGGTCGGGATACCGCTTCCGCATAGTATCTTCTGATTCCCAAGTAGCTTCTTCGGTTCCACGCCGACTCCACTGAATCTTGACCATCGGTATAGACCGATTCCAGAGTTGCTGCTATTTCCGGTCTAGAATCTTGATAGATCTTTCTTCATAAGTCAAATCTTCCTTTAACTCAAAATCCACATGTTGAATGATGTGAGTGGGATCGTACACATATTTCTGTAACATAGACACATGGAAAACATTATGTACGCCAGATAACTGAGGCGGTAAAGCCAGTCTGTAAGCAACTTCTCCCACTCTATCTAGGATCTCGAATGGACCAATATACCTCGGACTCAGCTTGTCATGAATGCCAAATCTTCGAATCCCTCTCGAAGGAGAGACTTTCAGAAACACATGCTCGCCAACTTAAAATTCTAATGCTCTTCTCCTTGTGTCGGCATAACTCTTTTGTCTTGACTGAGCCACTTTTAACCGGTCTCGGATAACACGGATGTTCTGTGATGATTCTGAAACAAGATCCGGTCCAAGCCATTGCTTCTCGCCCACCTCGTCCCAACACAACGGGGAACGATAGCTTCTTCCATACAAAGTTTCAAATGGAGCCATTTGTATGCTGGATTGGTAACTGTTGTTGTAGGCGAATTCAATCAATGCCAAGTGGTTACTCCAACTGCCTCCGAAATCAATCATGCAAGCTCGCAGCATATCTTCCACTATCTAGTTGGTTCTTTCAGTCTGTCCATCTGTCTGTGGATGAAAAGTAGTACTGAAATTCAAACGAGTACCAAGAGACTCTTGCAGTCCCTTCCAGAAATGTGAAATAAATCTCGGGTCTCTATCAGACACAATGCTGACAGGTATACCATGGAGCCTTACCACTTCCTTCAAATATAAAGCAGCCAATACATCAACTGTCCACTTGGACTTAATGGGTAAGAAATGAGCCGATTTTGTCAAGCGATCGACGATCACCCATATCGCATCAAATCCACCACGAGTCTTAGGTAGACCCATAATGAAATCCATGCCAATGCTTTCCCACTTCCATTGGGGTATGTCGAGTGGTTTCAACTTTCCTGTCGGTCTGAAATGTTCAGCCTTAACTTGTTGACAAACCAGACATCTACTCACGAAATCTGCAATTTCCCTTTTCATATTTGGCCACCAAAAGGACATTTTCAAATCCTTGAACATTTTCGTGCCTCCAGGATGAATAGTGTATTTGGATCTATGTGCTTCCTCCAGAATCTTGTTCTTTAACTCAGCTTCATTAGGTACACAAGTTCTACCCTGGAATAACAATCTTCCATCGTCAGCCACCATGAAGTCGGGTCTGCTACTCAAACTTCCCTTGATCTCAACCAGCTCGGGATCATTATCTTGCAAGGATTTGATCTCCATCAATAATTCGGGCTTAAGTCGAATCTGTGCAATTATAACCCGATCATTATCAACATTTAGATCCAGGCTAGCTAACTGTTCCAATAGCCTCCACTCTTGTAACATGAGACTTGATAATTTAGCTACAGGCTTCCAGCTTAATGCATCTGCCACCACATTGCCTTTACCGGGATGATATTCAATCGAGAAGTCGAAGTCCTTCAAGTACTCCAACCATCTTCTCTACCTCATGTTAAGTTCTTTCTGAGAAAATAAATACTTCAAACTCTTATGATCTGAAAATACTGTGAATGTTTCTCCATACAAGTAATGCCTCCAAATTTTTAAGGTGAATACAACTGCTGCAAGTTCCAAGTCATGAACGGGGTAATTCTCTTCATGCTTCTTCAGCTGCCTAGAAGAATAGGCAATCACCTTACCATGCTGCATGAGTACACAACCTAAGCCAATACCAGAAGCATCGGTATAGACCACGAAACTACCGTCGCCAGAAGGTAAAGCCAATATGGGTGCAGTAGTGAGGCAATCATTCAATGTTTGGAAGCTCTGCTGACATTCCTCGGACCATTCAAACTTGTTGTCTTTGCGGGTCAATCGAGTGAGAGGTACCGCAATCTTGGAGAAGTCTTGAATAAATCTCCGATAATAGCCTGCCAGGCCTAGGAAGCTTCTCACTTCGGTCACTGTAGTAGGCTGATCCCAGTTCCTTACTGCCTCCACTTTCGAAGGATCAACTGAAATACCTTCTTTGGTGATGATATGTCCTAAGAAGGACACTTCTTGCAGCCAGAAATCACATTTACTGAATTTGGCATATAGTTGATGATCTTTCAATATCTACAATGCCATCCTCAAATGTTCGGCATGCTCTTCTTCAGTCTTGGAATAAATTAGTATGTCGTCAATGAATACCATGACCCATTGATCAAGATAAGGCCGGAATGCATTATTCATTAACTGCATGAAAGCTGCTGGTGCATTCGTTAGACCAAAAGGCATAACGACAAACTAAAAATGACCATACCTGCTACGGAAAGCCGTTTTATAAATATCATCTTCCTTAATCCTCAGTTGATGATATCCAGATCGAAGATCGATTTTAGAGAAATAATGTGCTCCCGCTATCTGGTCGAATAATTCGTCCATCCTCGGCAATGGGTATTTATTCTTGATAGTTAGATGGTTCAGTTGCCGATAATCGATGCATAATCTCATCGAACCATCCTTTTTCCTGACGAATAATACAGGAGCTCCCCAAGGTGAAGTACTCGGACGAATAAAGCCCTTCTCGAGCAATTCCATCAGCTGTTGCTTTAATTCCCTTAGCTCCGCAGGGGACATACGGTAAGGAGCTCTAGAAATAGGAGACGCGCCAGGAACAATATCAATGGAGAAGATAACTTCCCGCTCAGGCGAAAGTCCTGGTAGTTCCTCTGGAAAGACTTCGGAGAATTCTCGGACAATAGGAGTGTCCTTTATCTCAACTCGCTGTTCCGGTGTAGCATGGACAAAGGCTAGAAAAGCCTCGCAACCTCGCCTCATCAGCTTGTCGGCTCAAAGAGAAGAGATGAGCGATACGGGGTTATGGTGCTTGATCCCCGTAAAAGATAAACCAGAATGTCTAGTAAAAGTCACTGAGCTAGAACTGCAGTGAACACTGGCCTCATACTTGGCCAACCAATCTGCTCCAAGGATTACATCATAATCCTTCATATCCATGCAAACTAAGTCGGCTGAAAAGTTCCGTTCATCAATAATAACCTTACTAGAAGGATAGTAATATTGAATAGCCACTCCAGAACCAATAAGAGTTGATATAACCAATGGAGAATTCATCATAATAGGTTCGACAGATAACGACTTCACAAATTTCCGAGAAATAAAAGAATGCGTTGCACCAGTATCAAAGAGAACAAATGCGGGCTTGTCGATTATAGTAAGGGTACCTTCGACGAGTCCGCCATCATCAGAAATCCCAGTTTCATCTGCATGTAAAGCTTGGAGCCTTCCTTGCGGCTTCTTGATAACTTGAGGTTTTGTCGGTGTAGCTTGTTCCGATAGAAGAGGGCAGTCAGGGATACGGTGTTCCCTACTCCCACATCGTAAACACGCACCTAGCTTGCGCCAGCATTCCTCCATCTTGTGACCTGGACGATCACAATACTTGCACTTGCCCTTGATAGGAACAATAGGGCCGGGTTTCTTCTCTTCATTTCTTGGCATCTTGCCTTTCCACGTTCCCGATCCGATCCACGAACTAGACCCACTCATTGGCCTCTTTTTGTTAGTGCCAAATCCGGGTCTAGGAGTTGGTTGTTCCTTCTTCATGCCTTACCCACGGATCCTCTCCATCATTTCTAAGGTATCTTCTAGAACTTAGTGCCTTTCTCACCATCTCAGAATAAGTAGAGATCTCCATCGGCGCCAGTTGATTGATGTAATGAAGCTTCAACCCGTTGAGAAATCGCTTAGCTTTCATCTTTTCTGTGGAGATAAGGTGAGTAGCATAGCGCGAAAGCCGAGAGAACTGTGCTTCATATTCGGCCACCGATAAGCTTCACTGCTTTAGAGCCGCGAACTCCGTCGCCTTCTTCTCTTGTACACGATTGGAAAAATATTTGTCGTTGAAGAATTCCTCGAACTCTTCCCATGCGACTTGTTGATCGCCTAGAGTTGCCTTGACGGAATCCCACCAAGTACGCGCGTCCCGCTCCAATTGGAAGGTAGAAAGAAGGACACGCTATTGGTCGGTGCATTGCATGACTTCAAAAATTCTCCCCATTTCGTGGAGCCAATGCTCGGCCTCATCGGGGTTAGTCGAACCAGCAAATCTTGGCGGGTTCATTCCTCGAAAGTTCCGGTATAAGTCACCGGTGCCATGACCCGCTGCTCCAGCTTGAGCTACCTGATGTAACGCCTGAGTCAGGCCTTGAACCGTGCGCTGCAGATTCCTCCATTCAGCACGATCGGCTGCCATCTACACGAGAAATAGATTACTTAGGTCCAAAAAAAAATAGATAATAACACGATTAAGGAACGAACTTAACCCAAGTTTCTACCCAATCTCACCAGGTCAAGTTCTAGACTTTAACAAGGTTAGAGGTCTAATGCACCTAAACACGACCAAAAACTCGGTACCTGGCGGAGCTAATCGGTCCGAAGACCACTCGCACAAGTATGCGACCTTCCCGATAGGCGTAGCCTAACGTTCGGACAACACCTTTTGATATACCGATTATTGGGATGCAATGCAAGAAAACCTAAACTTAGGGAACCTAGGAATATGAAACCTAGGGCTCTGATACCAACTAAACTGTCACGCCCCGACGCGGAATATCGGGACGTACAGTTAGAAACGAGCTGGAAAGAGAGAGAACTAATCTAAATATATACAAATGTTAAGAAATGGAAATAACTTATTGACCATTAAACAAAACATAATTGGTACAGTAATCCTCAAATGAACTCAATACAACTGGGATAACAAACTCTAAACCACAATAACATAACTGAAACACAACACACTCTAAACTCGACTAACTGATACACTCAAAACATCACTCCTGCCCTTCCCCATCGGTAAGCGCGTCACCTGAAAAGCCTGGAAAGGGGGGAAACAACAACTATGAGCTAACGCTCAGTAGGAAATAACAGATAGGTATAAGTGATTAGCAGTTTAATTACATTTTCAAAATATCATGCTACAAAGGATAATGCAATAAAAGAATCATGATGATATAATGAAACAAAATTGAAAGATCTCTCAAGATCAAGAAATATAAAGGAATAGAATGGTAATACTTAAGAGGAATAACAAAGACAAGAATTTACTATAGGAGATAACGATAAAGAGTTGGCCATATCAAGATATTTCAAGTCATGTCAAGCACGTGTGTAGTTTCATTTCCACATCCAAGTAACAGCAAGTAAGTAACAACAAGTAGAGTATAGAACAGTGAAGAGTGGAAAGTGAAAAGTAGTAGAGAGTAGTAGAGAGTAGTGGCCAGTCCTAGATTTAACCCATGTCATAGTACTGGTGCCAAATGCCACACCTAGTCAATCACCTCCCCGGGGGTACACGTAGTGTTCGGGCGCTCCTCTCAAGACTAGACCGAGCCCTTAATTGTTTGCCAGGCATTGATTTCTTTGGATCAAAGATCCCACAAATCTAGACTTCCACAATTTATGGCCAGAATTCCAAGGTTTGAACCATGTAGCAATAACAATTTCAAGTAGGAAGGAGATTCATTTCAGAATTTCAAGGTAAGCACAATCATCAAGAAGAGTGAAAACCAAGTCACAATAAGAGTTAATCATGTTGCGCTACTGTAGTACAGCAGCTATCCAACAAGCTAATCAACATATTAATCATAATTATCAAGTTAATATGTCAAAGATTATCCCTTATCATTTGCATTAAGACAATTGCCAAAAGCTGATTCAAGATGATAAGGTAAAGGAACAAACTTGTACAGGAAGGAAAAGAATGCATTAACAGAGATTTAATTACACTATTAACCAGTAGTTATGTGGGTTTCTATTTAACCAATGTATGAGTCGAAATGAAGATGGTAAACGGCATGTTTTTACACTATGTTTGCAAGTAGGAACCAATGTAAATTGAAATCATAAGATTTCCAGAATAGGTCACTGGTTCTTCAAAAGTATAGTTTTCAATTGGTCTAAGTTCAATGGGTCGATCCCCTAATGATCTGGATCGATCCACGGGTCGTAAAATGATGAAAAGCGGGTTTCTGGTACATGGGTCGACCCCTGGGGTCGACCCCTGTAAAAATGGGGTCTGCCTGCTGGATGGGTCGACCCCTGGGGTCGACCCCCCTCAAATCCAGTAGCATGGGTCGACCCATTGGGTCGACCCTCGCGTTGGGCCGAATGGGTCGACCCTCGGGCTGGCCTTTGCTGCTGGGGCATGGGTCGCCCTGGGGTCGACCCCTGCAAGCCCAGAAAAGGCCGGGGCCTCCGGAAAACATGTAAACTTACCCATTTGAGGTCCAATTGAGTTGAAATCAAAACCCCATGCTATAGGAATCTTACTAGACATATGAGGGTCATAATACATGAGTTTTAAAGCACGAATTTCATCAGAAACCCATTTAATCACAACCTATTCTATGAAGAACACAAGAAGACCTAGTTCAGGACATACTTCCACTAAATTATCAAATTCTCTCGATATACAAAACCAAATTTGGAGATTTTGGTGTCAAAAGAAAGCTAACGCGATCATGAATCCAACCATGTATGATATGCTACATGAATATCAGGTTACATGACTCAAAATAAGCCCACAATCAAGCTCTGGCTTAAAGGAATACTATATGAATCATGTTCTAGACATGCTTCTACAAAAATTTGAAATTCACCAAGCATGCTCAATAAAAATTGGGGGTTTCTACGTTGAATAAAAGCTAACAACATGTTGATTACTTCATGTAAGTTAATTAGGATTTGGTTGTTAGATCCTACCTCAAATTGAAGAGGGAACTTGAAACCCTAGAATAAAGAACAAGCTTGATAGCACCTCACAAAAAGCTCGATATCTCCACGGATACCTAATGAAAATTGGGGCTTTTGCCACCAATGGATAGAGCTCGATGAGAGGAACAATTTTCTATACTCATGATCGAAGTTTGGTTGAGAATTCCTACCTCAATCGTTGGAACAAGGAAGGAAGAGAGGAAGCCGACGGCCTGCCGACCCACCTCCACTAATCGAGCAAGAACTCCTTGGATCTGTAACTTCAACGTACCCCACAACAACCAAATGAAACTAGAGTCGAAGAGCTACATTTCTATAGGTCATTGGGCTTCTGGATCTTTCGGAGTTGGGAGTATTCGACGCTGCAAGTTACGTGTTAAAAACGGCGCCGAAATCCTTGACTTGACCAAAACTATGTCGGCAGCATGTTTTAGGGCTAGGTTTACCTCAAATTGATTGAGGGTAAATGTTCCTTACCTTGTGGCCTTCCATTTGCCCTTGATTTCAGATCATTTGGTTGAGTAATAAGGTCGAATTTCACGTTTTAAGTTACGATTAGGTAAAGGGTAGGTGGAAGTCAAATTCGGGATTAATCCTCTAATTAGACAAGGTTACGTAATTAATTTGGGTCAAGTCCAGAAAACAAAATTGCTATAAAAATGATCTTTTACCCAATTACTATTTTTACAGATTTTTCCACGGTAGTCGAATTTTTATAAGTTCTATTTTCTAATGAATTAAATATTAATATTTCAAAATTCAAACATTAATTCATTTTAATTCAATTTTTAATTAATAAAAGCTCAATAAAACTTAATAAATAATCGGGGTATTACAACCTGAGCCCCTCCGGCTCTCAGGAATGGAGGGCTTCGAGCTCCGCACCAAACGTCGCTTCTCCGTCGATCACCGTCCGCCAGTCCCGTGGAGGCAACTTCCCTACTCTACTGCTTCCCCTATCCGCAGGCCACTGAAGATCTTCGAGCAGGAGAAGGTGAAGAAGAAAAGAAGGGAGGACCGCTCCCATTCTCACTCTCTTAGAAAAGGGAGGCACACTCGACCGGAGAAGAGAGGCTGGTTCGTTCGGCTAAGGTCTCCGGCGTCCGAAGATAAGAAGAGTCTATGTGCACCCGCGCCTGCAAGGTGAAGAAAGAGAGAGGGAGGGTGAGAGAGGTCTGGTGAGTTCAAAGGGGGGAAGAGCTTGTGCTCCGTTCCCTCTTCCCACCGGTATATCTTTACTTTTTCTCCCTTCAATGTACATCCTTCAGGATGAACCTCCTTATACATAAAACTTTCCCCCTTCGGTGGATGAATAAATAGCGATTCGTTGAAAGAATACATGCTTTTGTTAGCCTTCAGTCTCCTTTCTTCTTTTCTCTCCGTTTACTACTCACCCATGGTGCTTTGAAGCCTGCTCTTCCATAGCATGGTCTTCGAAGGAACCATCAGGAGGGTGGACATTGATGGCCACCTATGGCACATATTTGTCTCGTTCCACGAAATCATCACCCGTGAGTTGTGAGAGCTCTTGAAGGCTAGTCCTCGAGCTTTTCTACACTCACATCTGGGTTATCGGACCGTCGTAGGGTCTGGATTTGAGGTTCACCCCGGAGTTATCCGTTTGGTGTCCCTCTATTTTCTCTGGCGAATCTCAGTCCGGGGGAGATGCTGCCCAATTTTTTTGCCAAGAACATGAGCAACAAGAACAAAGAATGCTTCATAGAAACACTTAAACTTTCGTGTCAGTTCACCTTAACAAACAATTAAAACACAACAAACCTCCTCTCTAAAAAACATAATCCATCAATTGAACAAGTAATCCAACTATTGGATCAATTTGCAGGTGAAAGAAGTAGGAACAGAAACAAAAGAATCAAGAAGAATGAAACAAACTTGAAGAGCTAACCTGGCGTGATGTTAATCCGGCGTGGGTTAATCCAGCGTGCCCTCCCCGCACGCCAGTTTAACCCTACACCCAAAATCAAGTTGGAATTCTTGGAATGAATAGTGCCTCCCCTTTATGTTTGAGCATTAATCTGATGCGCCCCTTGGCCTTCCCTAAACCGGCGCGCCCATTAGCCTTCCTTAAACCGGCGTGCCCCCCTGAACACTATTAAACTGGCGTGCCCCTATTCTCTCTTGGCATCTCCCACTAAACCGGCGCGCCCCTCTTGTGCAACCCATAACTGGCGCACGCTCCCCTTGTAGCAGCTACATAACTGGCACGCCCCTCCCCTCTCTTGGGTCCCTTATCCGGCGCGCCCTATACTCTTTTCGTATCTCCTTAAACCAGCGTGTCGGGGATCCCGGGTGAAAATTTTCCCCGCAAGGGGCGCTGCCCCCTTGACCCCCGCAACCTGACCCGGAAGGTCGAACCCCGTGACCTGACCACGCAAGTCGATCCTCATGCGAGGGCGCACGTTGGCGAGTTCAGGTTTCACATTTAACAACTCGCTTCCCCGGACTGTGCGTGAAGAGAAGAGCAATGATGCCCCGTGGCATCGGACGTGGACCTCGGAATCCCTGACATGGTCATGATCCGTGCACCTCTTCGGCCGATAGTCCATCAGCTTGACCCGCTTCTTCCGGGATCCGATCCTGCATCCACATTAAACTTGCCGTACCTACGGCAGACATCCGTACGGTTTTATCGTCGTCTTCGACGCTACAAATGTGGACTTCCATCCGAACACGAAATGGTCCGTGAGTGACCAACATATATGTATATATGAACATTTTACGCCCCAACGCGAGTTTGTTTAAACGTGATGTGACACAACCTAAGACTTAGGCAAACAAGCACATTCACAATCAAAACGGGCCAATTTGGGCCGCCGCTCTCTCGTCGCTCACCCATGCCCGGGGTAACTTGGCAATGCCAAGGTGAGGTTGCGGGGTTGGGCCCTTGCTGGTAGAGGGCCAGCAAGGCCAAGATTTGAATCCCAAAGGTTGTGGATGCCCAATTCAATGGGGCCAACAAAGTGCCAAAGGCACCGGGTTACTCTCTCTTCCCACGGTGATCACTCAAAGCAACGGGGCTTGAGGATCGAGCTCTCACTCTCATGGCCAGCGAAACTATGAACTAATATTGAAAGAACAAGCATGAATTAGAGCTAGGTTATAGAGCACTTACTCGACCGGTTTGAAGAAACCGGTCCCGCTAAGAGACGAGGGCGAGCGGGGAAGCGTGGGTTCCCCACACGCCGCGCCGGGGTAGCTTGACCTATTTAAGCTATTACAACACTACACCCCATGCAAGGGGGGGATCATGGGGAAGGGAAGATGATAGTTACATCCAAACACTACCTCCACACAGGGAAGGGCCTTCAGCCGGCCAAGCGGGGAGGGGAAACTAGTGCTAAGAGTGATGAAGAAGTGATGACACCGAATCAGCCTTCTCTCTGTAATAGCTGACAGAAAGAGGGTGTGGAGGCCGTAGAACTCTCTCTGGAATTTCGCTGAGGGTGAGACTAGTGGGGATCTCTTCGTCTCTGGAATAGGAGTGCCTCTGAATTTTGCCAATTTCTTCAGGGGTCGCTGGCGGCCTGGGCGGGAGTACGAACAGGGTTCCTGAATCTCAGACTGTCTGCAACAGACTATCAACAGCAGGAAGACGCGGCTGCCCTGACTGTTCCCGAACTCCGAATCAGTCGCTGTTGGAACCATTGGAACCGTGGGTGAGTCCTCTTTTCATAAAAATAAATGAGGATGCCAAAAGATGCCAGTGAAGATCAGAGGACTCATAAAAGTGAGGAGTGGTCGATGCAGACAGTGGGAAGTAGAGTCGAATGCCTGAGGAAGAAAATTGGTAACTTCTGCTGCAAGATGCCGAACGGAGTTTCGCTTCTTGTTTCTGTAAGTAGACAAGAAGAGGAAGAACTTTGCAGAAGAGCTCGTGGCCTAATTCCTCCGGGGTTTGTCGTGGTGAAGCTTTCTCTCTGGATCAGGATCTCTACAGAGCTAGCTCCTGGTTTCCAACAGTAGGTTTCAGAGAATGTCCCGGCAGCTCCTGACCTCGGAATCAAGCACCGTCAGAGTCGTTGGAATCGTGGACAAGTCTTCTTCTCAGAAAACTGACGGGGAAGCCAACCAATGTCAGATAAGACTAGGGAATGCAGAACAATGGCGACTGGTCGGTGCAGACTATGAGTAGCAGATCTGCATAGCTGAGGGAGAAAAATGAGAACTCTGGATCACGAATTCCGAATGAAGTTCTGTTTCTTGATTCTGGAAGTTGACTGGGCGATGAAGAACTTTGAAGAAGAACTTGTGGACTGATTCCTTTGGGGTTCGTCGTGGCAGAGCTTCTAATCTGGCTCAGGTCCTCAGCCAAGGCAGAACTGCGTAGTTGTGGGAGAATGGACCTCCTGGACGGCTCGGAGATCGGAAGAAGATGAAACCACTTCTGTTGCGAAGGAGACTGGTAGACGCTTCCGAAGATGGCTCTTGGGTCTTCAAACTCATCCAGAGGAAGTCGTTGTGGCCGCTGCAAGTTTCTGGTTCATCTACATCCTCTGGACAGCAAACTGTAACTTCGAAGTAGCTTCCAATGACCAAGAAAGAAGAAGGGGAAGGGGGTAGATGAGTGTGGGAGTGACCCCTGGTTGTAAGGGCATCTTGGAGGGGGTGTTCTAAGGTGTGGGAGGTGGAGAATAAGGTCTGGAAGAGGGTCCAATAGATGGTGGTAGTGGGGGCTGCGAATTTGGTTAGAATGGAGAGAGGGAAAGGATATTCGAAAATAGGTTTAAGGGTGGGGTTAATTTTTTGTCTTGGGAATGGGGGGGTTGTGTTGGGGAAGGGAAGGGGTGCTTGGGGTAGTGGGAAGGGTGCTTGGGAAAGTGGGAGGGGTAGTTGGGGGTTGGATGGTGAGGAGAGGATTGGTGGAGGGGGTCTTGGGAAGGGGTAGAGTATTGATGAGGGTTGTGGGGAATGGGAAGAGGCTTAAATGGGGTAGGTGGGGAGTGGAGGTGGTTGGGAAGGGAGGAGAGAGAAGAAAATTCGAATTTGGGTGTTGAGGAGAGAGAAAGTGGATTGAAAAAGAGAGATTAAGAGAGGGAAGGGTGGGGAATCTCTCCCCTAGGGTTTCTCACCCAAAAAATGGAATCTCTCCATTAGATAAGAAGTGTAAACTCTCAAAATGGCAAGTTTTTTTATTCATTGATTCATTAAGTTGAAATGGGGGGGAATGGGGTCCTATATATAGAAAACTCACATTTCTACAAAAGTCCCTGACAATTGACTCAATGACAAATAACCGAGGGGGTAGGGGAGAGCCCTTGGGCCAAGCCCAATGAATTGGGCCCAATAGCTAACTAGACAACCTAATGACACTCAAACTTAGGGAAATGAACACAAGACCTAGGAACATTACTCAAATAAAAGGGAAAATACATCAAATGACTCAAATAAAAATTACATAGGACTCAAAATTAAATGACTAGACCATGCCGGATGCAACCGGGGCGAGGAGACGAGCTGTGAATGTGGGCATGGGAGGTGATGTCCCCATCATACTCCCGGGGTGCGGAGAACTCGACTCTGTCGAGTAAGTGTCCTTCCCTCCTTGGAGGGTGTAGAAGTGGTATTGCCCTCAAGTCTTCCGAACGAGACCGATCCATCCACCTGCCGAGATAGCGCTCGTATACCTTGCTCCTGGTGGTAGTGACTTGTTCATCCAATATTCGTTCAATGCGCTCACGCTGGGCTCTCTTGGCTGGTGGACTCTCCTCACGGGTGGGTGCTCTCTCAACGGAGGGAATAGACTTAATATCCTCACTAGGTACCACCGTGGGTCCCTTGTATGGTACTAGGTCGGCGACAATGAATGTGGGACTTACCCCATATTCCTCAGGGAGATCTAACTCATAGACATTTCCACCAATGCGCCTCAGGACCTGGAAGGGACCAGCCCCACGTGGCCTCAATTTGGAGATGGCTCCCGGGGAGAGCCTCTCCGTCCTTACCATCACAAAGTCACCCTTATGGAATTCTTGGTGACGTCGATGAGAGTCGGCTTGCCTTTTATAAGTCACATTCTTCTTGCTAATGTGCTTGCGGATCTCTTTATGCAATGTTGTGTATGCAGACATTCTGGGGGTGATGGGTGGACCTGGGCAACCAAAAGTAGACCTATCGTGTAATGATGCAGTGTAGACTTTGGTTAGCCTAGGTGGGCCGGGGCACCCATAGGTGGCCCTATCATGCAAATTGGTGGTAAATATTGGGGGACCCGGACATCCGTAGATGCCTTTGACATGCTTAAGACCCATGATGAATGAAGGTGGACCATTACATCCGAACATGGATCAGTTATACTTTTTACTTGACATGTGGGTGATATGAATGAATGGACCCAACATAGTGTTCATGCCAAGTGGTGTGATAAGCCTAGACACATGCATATTTTTCCTATGGGTGACTTCCATGTGTATAGGTGTGGGATAACCTTTGAACTCCCATTGGAAAGGGTCGAATGGATCTAAGAAGGTAGTCATCATGGGGTGGAGCACAACCTTATTACCTAGGGATATATGGTCCAAGGTTATGGCTCCCAAGGTGTAACCCGGATCTAGGATGGAGTGGATTGGGTCAAACATGGTGAGTTGGTGTAGGGAAAGGTGGGTGGTGGATAAAGTGGTTGGGTCACACGAGTCTCTTGACTCACATTGGAATGGATCATAGGAATCATAAAATGGGTTACCTAGGTGGAAGAGCTCAATGTCCTCAAGATCCTTAAAAGGTGCTAAGTCATCCTTCTTCATGATAGTTGGGCCAATGATCTTGGCAAGTGGGTCGACCATGAGTGGAGGGCTTGGCTTTCTACCCGAGATAATAAGCTCTAAATCGAGGAGAAGGTTGGGCTCATCGGGTGTAGGGAGGAATAGAAGGAGGTCGCTAGTGTAGCAACCAATGGTGCAAACCGAGGTGATAGACCCTATGCATAGGTGTAGGAGGCTAAGGCTCCTAGGTTGTTCGACCATATGGGTCAACATGCTAGTCATCTCTAATTGCCAAGCTAAGCCCTTGAAAAGGTCCTCTAAGGTTTCCACTTGGTAGGATGTTTGGATTATGGTGTGATAGGAGGAGATGTGCACTATGGGAAGGTTTTCCTTTATGGGAAGGTAATCGTGGGCCGTGATCTCTCTTATTGGGCTCTTCTTTAGCCAACTAATAAGGGGTTCCTCTAAGATGAGTTTGGCCTAACTAGAGAGGGTGGTGTAAGGTGAAGGTCACCATGTGATGCTTCCTCTTCAATTGGGGCATGGGTGCTCTCCATGGAAGGGATAGGTTCCCGAGAGGTATTTATCTTCATGTGGTAAAGTGGGTGGACTACTTCTTCCAAAGCTAATGGAGTGGGAAGGTTCTTTGATGGTGGGGTGATGATGGCCGGAGTATGGTGCACCCGGGGTGGTGAACAAGGGCGGGATTCCCGCGGGTGGGAGAATACAAGGTTGTTGAATTTAAAGGCTCCCAAAAGGTGTAGCGGATGCACTAGGCAATTCCGACGTGTTGGGTCGATGTCGGCATTCCTTTCATCTAACCATTTCTTACCTAGGATTATACATGGACCCGCCAATGTTCCCTTTTGACACCAAGCCCCATCCAAATACTTAGTTTTCCCGAACCATTTATGGAATTCAATAAAGACTTGGTCTCCATTGTGCACAATTTGTCCGGTCCTACAAAGAGAGGTAATGATATCGAGGGACACCCAATTTTCAGATTCTAGGTCAATGAAATCAATTTCTACGGGCTCTCCATTAGGTAAGCATGCATGGGATATGATTGGGAGAAGGGCCACGTGACCCAAGACTCAATGTTAACAATGATGGGTTTGACAATGCACGGTTCGGACAAGAATGCAAGTATGCCCTAGGACTTGACTTGTAGAGACAAGTCAATGACTTGCTCTGATACCAATTGATGTGACACAACCTAAGACTTAGGCAAACAAGCACATTCACAATCAAAACGGGCCAATTTGGGCCGCCGCTCTCTCGTCGCTCACCCAAGCCCGGGGTAACTTGGCAATGCCAAGGTGAGATTGCGGGGTTGGGCCCTTGCTGGTAGAGGGCCAGCAAGGCCAAGATTTGAATCCCAAAGGTTGTGGATGCCCAATTCAATGGGGCCGACAAAGTGCCAAAGGCACCGGGTTACTCTCTCTTCCCACGGTGATCACTCAAAGCAATGGGGCTTGAGGATCGAGCTCTCACTCTCACGGCCAGCGGAACTATGAACTAATATTGAAAGAACAAGCATGAATTAGAGCTAGGTTATAGAGCACTTACTCGACCGATTTGAAGAAACCGGTCCCGCTCGGAGACGAGGGCGAGCGGGGAAGCGTGGGTTCCCCACACGTCGCGTCGGGGTAGCTTGACCTGTTTAAGCTATTACAACACTACATCCCATGCAAGGGGGGGATCATGGGGAAGGGAAGATGATAGTTACATCCAAACACTACCTCCACACAGGGAGGGGCCTTCAGCCGGCCAAGCGGGGAGGGGAAACTAGTGCTAAGAGTGATGAAGAAGTGATGACACCGAATCACCCTTCTCTCTGTAATAGCTGATAGAAAGAGGGTGTGGAGGCCGTAGAACTCTCTCTGGAATTTCGCTGAGGGTGAGACCAGTGGAGATCTCTTCGTCTCTGGAACAGGAGTGCCTCTGAATTTTGCCAATTTCTTCAGGGGTCGCTGGCGGCCTGGGCGGGAGTACGAACAAGGTTCCTGAATCTCAGACTGTCTGCAACAGACTATCAACAGCAGGAAGACGTGGCTGCCCCGACTGTTCCCGAACTCAGAATCAGTCACCGTTGGAACCGTTGGAACCGTGGGTGAGTCCTCTTTACATAAAAATAAACGGGGATGCCAAAAGATGCTGGTGAAGATCAGAGAACTCAAAAAAGTGAGGAGTGATTGATGCAGATAGTGGGAAGCAGAGTCGAATGCTTGAGGAAGAAAATTGGTAACTTATGCTGCAAGATGCCGAACGGAGTTCCGCTTCTTGGTTCTGAAAGTAGACAGGGAGAGGAAGAACTTTGTAGAAGAGCTCATGGCCTGATTCCTCCGGGGTTTGTCGTGGTGAAGCTTTCTCTACGGATCAGGATCTCTGCAGAGCTAGCTCCTAGTTTCCAACAGTAGGTTTCAGAGGATGTCCCGGTAGCTCCCGACCTCGGAATCAAGCACCGTCAGAGTCGTTGGAATCATGGACAAGTCTTATTCGCAGAAAAACTAACGGGGAAGCCAACCAATGTCTGAGAAGACTAGGGAATGCAAAACAATGGCGACTGGTCGGTGCAGACTATGAGTAGCAGATCTGCATAGCTGAGGGAGAAAAATGAGAACTCTGGATCACGAATGCCGAATGAAGTTCTGTTTCTTGATTCTGGAAGTTGACTGGGCGATGAAGAACTTTGAAGAAGAACTCGTGAACTGATTCCTTCGGTGTTTGTCATGGCAGAGCTTCTAATATGGCTCAGGTCCTCAACCAAGGCAGAACTGCGCAGTTGTGGGAGAATGGACCTCCTGGACGGCTCGCAGATCAGAAGAAGATGAAACCACTTCTGTTGCGAAGGAGACTGGTAGACGCTTCCGATGATGGCTCTTGGGTCTCCAAACTCATCCGAACGAAATTGTGGTGGCCGCTGCAAGTTGCTGGTTCATCTGCAACCTCTGGACAGTAAACTGCAACTTCGAAGTAGCTTCCAATGACCAAGAAAGAAGAAGGGGAAGGGGGTAGATGAGTGTGAGAGTGACCCCTAGTTGTAAGGGGGTCTTGGAGGTGGTGTTCTAAGGTGTGGGAGGTGGAGAATAAGGTCTGGAAGAGGGTCCAATAGATGGTGGTAGTGGGGGCTGCGAATTTGGTTGGAATGGAGAGAGGGAAAGAATATTCGAAAATAGGTTTAAGGGTGGGGTTAATTTTTTATCTTGGGAATGGGGGGGTTGTGTTGGGGAAGGGAAGGGGTGCTTGGGGTAGTGGGAAGGGTGCTTGGGAAAGTGGGAGGGGTAGTTGGGGGTTGGATGGTGAGGAGAGGATTGGTGGAGGGGGTCTTGGGAAGGGGTGGAGTATTGATGAGGGTTGTGG